>CM057483.1:35305798-35900798 GCA_030035585.1 Dugong dugon
ATCCATAAGATTTGGCTAAGTTTTGGAAGTAGGTCACTGTCTTAGTCATCTAGCGCTGCTCTAACAGAAGTACCACAAGTGGACAGCTATAACAAAGAGAAGTGTATTCTCTCACAGTCCAGTAGGCTACGAGTCCAAATTCAGGGCATCAGCTCCAGGAGAAGGCTTTCTCTCTCTGTCAGCTCTGGAGGAATGTCCTTGTGATGCATCAGTGTTCCCTTGGTCCGGGGGCATCTCAGCACAGGAACCACTGGTCCAAAGGATGTGCTCTGCTCCCGGCACTGCTTTCTTGATGGTATGAGGTTCCCATGTGTCTCTGCTCGCTTCTCTCTTTTATATCTCAAAAGAGATTGGCTTAAGACACTATCCAATCTTGTACATTTCATCAGTATAACTGCCGCTAATCCATCTTATTACATCATAGTGATAGAGTTTACAACACATAAGGAAATCACATCAGATTACAAAATGTACACAAATTATACAATACTGGGAATCACGACCCAGCCAAGTTGACAGATAATTTTTGGGGACACAATTCAATCCATGACAGTCACGAAACCTTTCTTCCTACTCTGTCTTAGTCTGGAAGCTCTGCTGAAGCATGTCCACCTTTAATGACTCTGGCAGTATTTGAAATACTGGTGGCATAACTTCCAGCATCACAGCAATGTGCCAGCCACCACAGTATGACAAAGTGACAAATGGGTGGCGGAAGGTCAGAGTAGCAGTATGTAATTCGGAGAGGCCACCAAGTTCAAGAACCTGGTAGGATTTGATGGAAGGGGAAATGTTCAGGAATAAGCGGGGAGGGTGGTTTGCGATGCCTGTGAGGAACATCACATGGTGCCCATGGGGAGCGCCTGTGAGCTGTTCAGTGTATGCGTTGAAGTGTATACATTTTTGTTTGCTAGATTTTGCATAACAGTTTAGGGGTTGAGAGTTTTTATTTTATGGCTAGACAGGTCTGGATTTAAATCCCGGCTGAACGGCCTCTGTTTGCACTAGTGGCCAGATCATTTCTTCAGGTATAGACACTGATTCTAGGGACTGAGGGCAGCCTTCGGAAGTAGAAGGATCCAAAGGCTGGATCTGTCCCTTCCTACCTTTGAGACTCATATTCTTTCCTCCGTAAGATTCATCTTATACATGTTTTTAAAAAGTTGTGGTTACCAAAATAATTGCTACAGTTGAAGTCCTATTACTATAATTTTTAACATAACTCTTTAGAAACCAGAGAAAGCAGACACTAATTAGCAGGAATATACAACTTGCCTAGAGTTCTTGAAAACTTAATGTCGAAGAAAACATTAAGCTGTAGAATGTACATATGATGGGGTACCGATTATGTCAAAGTTAAAGTCTACACTAGTAATTGTTCGTTTGTGTATGTCTTAGGCTGGGTTCTCTAGAGAAGCAAAACCAGTCAAGTATATGTATATATATATATATATATATATATATATATATATATATGTATATATATATATATATATTTATGTACACACACACACACACACACACACACACACACACACACACATTAGTATATATATACCGGAAACCCTGGTTTCATAGTGGTTAAGAGCTACGGCTGCTAACCAAAAGGTTGGCCGTTTGAATCCATCAGCTACTCCTTGGAAACCTTATGGGCAGTTCTTCTCTGTCCTATAGGGTCGCTGTGAGTTGGAATCGACTCAATGGCAATGGATTGATATATATATGTAAATATATGTGTGTATATATATGAAGAGAGAGAGAGATTTATCTTAAGTAAATGGCTCGTGAAGTTGTAGAGGCTGGCAAATCCCAAGCCCCTGGGTCAGGTGTCAGGCTAGAGTCTTTTCTTGAGTCACATAGCTGTAGGGGCTGACAAACCCAAGACTGGCAGGTCAGATGGCAGTCTGCTGGCTCACAGACTGTGGAGGCTGACGAATCCCAAGATCAGCAGATAATATGGCAGGCAACTGGATCAAGTCCCAGGAACCAGAGGTCAGATGATGACGAGCCGGATACAGGATCCAGAGCAAACAAGTTTTGCCAGAACATCTGCACACACATTGAATGCAGGCCACACTCTAGAAGAAAGTCCCCTTACAATTGGTTGGCCGATCACATCAGATCACATCACAGAGGATGACTACGTCATTACGTAACTGCCAAAGTGCTGAGAATCATGGCCCAGCCAAGTTGACACACAAACTTAACCATCACAAAGCATGTATACTTAGGAAAAGAATGAAAACACAGAATGAAGGATGAACCCAACCATAGTTGTTTCAAAAGTTACTTCAATTCTATCAGAAACGTTGTGTGAAAAAAATAAAAAGTTCTGAAATAAATGTGGCTAGTTTGTATGCATTGAATCTAACTTGCTTTTACCTGGAGGCTTGCTATCTACCTTACTTCATATTCCTTTAAGCTTGAGATCATTAAAATTGAAAAGGAAATGGGCTCCGTGTTGGCAAATAATTGGTGTACAACAAATATTAAGTTCTGACTTGACCAGGTTTTCCAGGAGCATTAAATGAGCTGACGTGAGTGGAAGGTCCTGGGACGGGGCCTGGCCGGCTGCAGATGCCTAGGAGGGTTTACATTTTCCCTCCTCGTGCCCTGGTCCAACCTCACACCTGCAGGGTGGCTACCACAGTGTCAGGCTGACTTCCAGGATACTGCAGTTGAAGAGCAATCTGCTCTCACTGATCTAGGCCCCGCAAACCAAGAATCTAGCAGGCTCCACGAGTATCGGAAATATCAGAGGCAGCAGCAAGCCTCGGAGGCTGCAGGCAACTGGACATTCACCTGAGGCAGATCCTTATGTCCCTGCACCCAACAGGATGGCAAGAGACCTACTGCCAAGTCCTGCACATCACCCCTGCTGGGAAGGTCAGTGAGAGATGGACGTTCTTAGCTACCTCATTCCTCCATTTTCTTGCTGTATTCCTCATTAATACCCACTCTGATCCCCTCTTAGGCAGTGGATTGTCTTCCCTTTTTAGGATCATTGGCAAAGCTATTACACAATAATTCCATGACTCGGTTTCCATGGTGATTTACATGTTCTGTCTCATGATGCTTTCCTGGAGCCTATCTTAATCCTCATAGCAAAAGATACCAAAAAAAAAAAAAAAAAAATTTCTACATGTAGAATTCGGTGACATCAATTACTTTCTTCCGGTTGTGCTGCTATTCTCACTATCCTTTTCCAAATTATTCCATCACCATGATCTTCAACTCACTGCCCCCAGGCTTCCCATCAAACCTTTTGAGTTGCTGTTGTCAATTTGATCTTACATAGATAATTCTTTTTTTTTTTTTTACCTTAAATGAAGGTTTGCAGAACAAATAGTTTCTCATTAAACAGTTAGTACACATATTGCCCTATGACAATGGTTAACAACCCCATGACATGTCAACACTGTCCCCTTTCAACCTTGGGTTCCCTATCACTAGCTTTCCTGTCCCCTCCTGCCTTCTAGT
Source organism: Dugong dugon (assembly GCA_030035585.1). NCBI lineage: Eukaryota > Metazoa > Chordata > Mammalia > Sirenia > Dugongidae > Dugong > Dugong dugon. Next base: position 35,309,279 of record CM057483.1, read on the forward strand.
CCTTGTTCCTGGACTGCTGTGCCTCATTAGTCCTGTTTTGTTTTATGAGACTGTCCAATCCCCGGCTGAATGGTGAACTTTGGGAGGGGCTTCACCACTGAGTTAAAAGGGTGTTCAGAGGCCATACTCTTGGGGTTTCTCCAGTCTCTGTCAGGCCAGTAAGTCTGGCCTTTATTTTTTGAGTTACAATTTTGTTCTACATCCTTCTCCAGCTGTGTCCAGGACCCTCTGTTGTGATCCCGGTCAGAACAGTCAGTGGTGGTAGCCGGGCACCATCTAGCTGTACTGGACTCAGTCTGGTGGAGGCCTTGGTAGCTGTGGACAATTAGTCGTTTGGACTAATCTTTTCGTTGAATCCTGTTCTCTTCATTCTCCCTTGCTCCCGAAGGGGTGAGACCAGTGGAGTATCTTAGATGGGAAGTTTATGGTTAGCTTTGAGCAGAAGAGTGACATGATTGGAATAACATTTTATTATTTTTTATTGTACTTCAGGTGAAGGCTTACAGAACAAATAGTTTCTCATGAAACAGAAGTACACATGTTGTTTTATGGCATTGGTTAACAACACCACAACATATCAACCCTCTAACTTCTCAACTTTTTTTTTGGTGAAAATACACATAACCAAAGGTACACCATTTCAAAAATTTCTACATGCACAGTTCAGTGACATTGACTACACTCTTCAAATTGTGCTGTTATTCTCACTTAAGATGAAGGCTTACAGAACAAAATAGTTTCTCATTTAACAGTTACTACAAATGTTGCCCTATGACAATGGTTAAGAACCTCACAACACATCAACAATATCCTTACTCAACCTTGGGTTCCCTATCACCAGCTTTCCTGTCCCCTTCTGCCTTCTAGTCCTTGTTCCTGGACTGCTGTGCCTCATTAGTCCTGTTTTGTTTTATGAGACTGTCCAATCCCTGGCTGAATGGTGAACTTTGGGAGGGGCTTCACCACTGAGTTAAAAGGGTGTTCAGAGGCCATACTCTTGGGGTTTCTCCAGTCTCTGTCAGGCCAGTAAGTCTGGCCTTTATTTTTTGAGTTACAATTTTGTTCTACATCCTTCTCCAGCTCTGTCCAGGACCCTCTGTTGTGATCCCAGTCAGAACAGTCAGTGGTGGTAGCCGGGCACCATCTAGCTGTACTGGACTCAGGCTGGTGGAGGCCGTGGTAGCTGTGGTCCATTTGAGTTCTGTTTTTATAGCCATCAGCCTGCTTTACTGTGATCCACAAAAATCATGATAGCAAGCTGTGAGTGTTTTCAGTCCCCGCTCCCTGGCCAGCTGATTCCCCGTGTGTCCCTCCAGCCCCCCTCCACCACGGCACACACATACCCCTCTGGCTTTGCTCCACAGCTGCTTCTCCCACTCAACACAGCTCTCACTTTCACACCCTATGGGGAGAGTTCTGTTTTTTGCACATATCGCAACTGCCAGAATTGACAGAAGTGACATTTATTATAAAACATGTATTTCCTTCTGTCACATTTCTCAAACAACCAACCGTGACGTTCTTTCCCACTCCCAGCTAAATCTAGGAGTGGAATGAGCCTGGGGCATGGTTTTCGAGAGCAACATTTCTTGATTAGTCTCTGCTGTCTGTGACAGAGTGGCTCTTACTCCAGTAACTGAATTAATAGTCAGTGTTTCAGTAATTGAATTAATAGCCAGCATTTTATCTGTCATCGTTTAGAATTAATCAGGATCTATAACCCTTTCCACAACACACACAATGAGAACATAAGCCTCACTACACTTTCAAATCTATATATAAAATATATAGCTACAACAGCTTTCTTAAGATATAATTCACACACCACAGACTTTACCCATTTCAAGTGTACGAGTCAATGGTTTTTAGTATATTCACAAAGTTGTGCAACCATCTCCACAATCAGTTACAGAACATTTTCATCATCTTCAAAAGGAACTTTGTACCCTTTAGCCATTCTCCCCCAACCTCTCACCCCCTAGCCCCGGTGGCCACAAACCTTCTTTCTGTCTCTATCGATTTGCCTGTTCTAGACTTTTAATACCAGTGGAATTACATAGTATTTGTCCTTCTGTGTCTGGCTTCTTCACTCGGCATAAAGTATTCGAGGTTCATGCATGTTGCAGCATGGATCAGTACTTCCCTCTTTTTTATGGCCCATCTCAGCACGCTTTTAACCTTCCTACTCCTTCTTCACCCTGACACTTCTCAAGTTGGATTTTAGTCCCAGAGTCTATGTGTGTGTGTGTGTGTGTGTATACATATATTTATATAACACATATATACACGCACACATATACATACATATACGTTTAAGATCGATAGTTATTACAATTAGTTTCAGCATCTTCATCCTCCCCCTTTTTTCCCACCTTCCCTTCTCCTTTCTTCCTTTCCCTCCTGATGGTGGGAACCAGACTCTGATTGCCAAGCTCAGAGCTTAAGGAACCAGGACCTATTGGCGAATTTCCTTAGCCCCTCACACCCTTCCCCCTTAAACTCTGTGATGCCCAAAACATAGGTTATAGCACACGTGACAGTGATTAATGATTCTCAGCTGCCTCCATTCTAAAGCGATATTGCCCTTTCCTCTCAAAGAGGCGCAGAGACTTGTCTGAGGTCACAGAGGGGAGCTGGCAGGACCAGGGCTAGGGGAGGGTTCACTGATGGATTTTTTGCCCACCTCCCAATGCACGGGAAATCTGGAATTTGCTGCAGAGGGTGATTCCTTCTCTTCAAAACCCGTTCTTATTTTTACTCTGAAACATCCCTGTCTCCTAGGCTGGAGGCTCTAGAGCTATTTCACTGCTTGTGTTTCCTTCTGGGATAGAGGATGCCATCATATTTCCGCTCTGCAGTCTCTAAGGCTCTTCCTGTTTCCAGCGAGCCTTTCCACCTGAGCTCTAGGCTTGTGTGTTCAACTGCTTCCTTGACATCACCATGTGGACAACTCAGACTTAAAATATCCAACACGAAACGCTGATTCTCCCCACCTCGAAAATGGTCCCTCCCCCCACTCAGTCCTGCCCATCTCATAAATGGCACCACCGTTCTCCCATTTTCTCCTCTTCACGTAAGTGGAATTAACCCAGGTGCGCAAGGGAAAGACCGAGGAGTCATCCTTGATACTTCTCTTCCTTTCACCCCCCCCCACCATTCTATTCATTGAAATACCACTAACACTAACGTATGCCTGGAACCCATTCCCAAACCACCATCTTCAGAGCCAACCCAGGCTAATTCTCTTCTTTAGTTGCTGAATCTACTACTGTTACAGATATTGAATTGTGTCCCCTCAAAACGATATGTTGAAGTCCTAACCTCTGTACTTGTACATGTGACCCTATTTGGAAATAAGGCCTTTGAAAATGTCATCAGGTTAACATGAGGTCATAGTGGAATAGGGTGGGTCCCAATCCTAGGTGAATGGTGTCCTTATAAAAGAAGAGAAGATGCACAGAGACAGGGAGACACAGGAAGGACACCATGTGATGCTATAGCTGCAAGCCAAGGAATGCCTGGAGCCACCAGAAGCCAGGAGAGAGGCATGGAACGGATTCTCCCTCCAAGCCTCAGAAGGAATTGACCTGACCAACAACACGATCTTGGACTCTCAGCCTCCAGAGCTTGTCAGACAATAAATTTCTGTTCTTATAAGCCATTCCGTTTGTGGTATTTTTGTTACCGCAGCCCTAGGTAACTGATACAACTACAATAACTTTTAGCTGATCTCTCTGCTTCTACTGTTGTCCTCCAACCATTTGTTCCTTCCTAACTGCCAGAATGGCCTTTCCAAAATGTAACTCAGAGAATGTCACTTTCTTAGCTTGAAAGCCCTTGATAACTTCTGGTTGCCTATAGAATGAAATCCGGACTCTGCTTGGTCTCAAGGCACTTCATGGTCTTGTCTGCCTCTCTGTCCCCTTACAGCACAACAACAACTCTTTGGGCAGGGACTCTTGTATCCTGTTTGCCATTGGGCCTGCAGTGCCTGGCACGTAGTAGAAGCTCAATAACTATTGGCTGTCTGACTGACTAACTGATTCTACTTCTGCCTTGGAATCCTCACTACCTTTCCTGACCACTTGGATGCAGATCTGTGGCAGCCCAGGGGATTTCAGTACTGAGAGTCAAGGCTGAGGGCTGTGCCATGATTTTTCTGACTAAATCACTCATTTGAGGAGAGAAACTCAAAGTATGGGTGCTGTGTGATGCCTTAGGATAAAACAACACATAGTAATCTGGAATTTGTTGCAAAGGACTGACTCTTCCCTTTACTCCCTCTCTTATTTTCATCTGGAACCCAGTTTGTCTTTGAGGGTGGGGGCCTCTGGGATCTGAGGGCCCATGTCCTGGTGTTTGTTCCAGAAGTCAGGCTAAGGATGTTGAATATGCTATTCTGTGGATTACTTCTAGGTGAAATGACCCTCTGGGAGTAAAAATGGTCTGCACAGTAAGGAGTCACCACCATTGCTGCATCTGAGATGAAGAGCAAGCAGTAACCATAAATTGTTCCTGGCTAATGAAATAGACGGAAAAAAGCTACTCTTAATAATAGCAGAGTGCCTCCTTCGTAGGTTAAATGGCCTGCGATAGCAGCATCCCTCGCTCTCGTAAACACCAAGCAGTGCTCCTAGGTGACCAGGGAAAATGCGTGGGTATGTGCGTGTGGGGGGAGAGACTTCCAAGGGCAGGCTGTGCTCACTGAGAGTGGCAGGGGTTTGCACCATCTTCTCTTCCCCTTAAAGGGTAGGCTCCCTGGCTGCAAGCTTTGGGGTGTCCTTCCTCTAGCCCAGCAATCTGAACCTCCCTATGGGGTTTCTTTGTCCACAGGGGTCTGTGCACCAAGACTGCTGTGTTCTGAGGTCAGTCTGAGTGGCATCCTATGAATAAGGGGAATATGACGATGAGCCAGAAACTCTCCTTCCAGCCCCTTGTAGGAAAGGATTTTTCTGAGTGTTGATGAGTTGCTAGGGATTTAGCCAGGAGTAAATCATGGAGCTCGCATTCCTGACAGGGGAGACTGACCCAGAAGTGAAGAACCTCAAGGTCTGTGATAGAGCAATGTGAGAGGAACGTTCAGGTCACAGGGGACACAGAAGATGGGAAAGATCTAGGGAAAGGTGTTGGGAAGGCGTCATGGGAGAGGGCTTTCTAGCAGAGCAGATGGCCTGAACGGGGGTCTGGAGGCGGCAGAAATGACCTTGGGTCACTATAGGCAGACAGCTTTCCGGCTGGAGCATCAGGCTTTGAAGCAGAGTTGGCACTAGAAGGTCAGTACTGGTCAGCTCACGGTTACATTTGCATTTTAGAGAAGATCACTCTGGGTACTGGGTGATAAACGTACTTGAGGGTAGGGGTTCTTGTCCTAGCCCAGCCAAGGCTGCCTTGGGATGTAGAGGAGGGAGCCGTAAAGATATCAAGCGTGTCGTATCAACTGGCTTTGGTGGCGGTTGATTATAGGAGACACTGAGAATAATTTTCATGCCGACGGCTTGAACGTATGAGATAGATTGAGACAGGAGGTGCAGTCAGAGGACCAGGTTTTGGGGGAGTTCTGTTTTGGACCTACTGAGTTTGAAGTGTCTACTGGCCATCCGAAAAATGGCTTGTAGGTAGGAAATTCCAGTTTGGGGTTCAGACATATCATCACATTGGACATAGGCACAGGCCTGGGAAACATCAGCTGTTGAGCAGAAATGGATTTCTTAGTGGATGATATTGTCCAGGGAGATGATGGCTAAATGGACACTGGGCCTGAGACGTCGACAGAGTTTCCTCTAACATTTCTCATACCCAGCGCCCCAACGATGTTGCGAGAGGCAGCAGAATTCCCTGTGGCCTGGTAAGACACTGTTTCATTTTAAGTGTCAGCCTCTGGCCCTGTGTGAACACCTGCTTCTGATGCTCCAGGTCGCCTGTGTCAGCAGGGGCCTAGCTTCTGGCTGGATGGAAGGGCTTTGAATCCAGACCGTTAGTACTGTGGATATCTGTGAGATGAATGAATGTCTAAGCTAGGAGATCACGGTGGCCAGTGGGACCCTGGACATTTGAAACGAAGGAATGTATTTGGAGGGGAAAAAACTGGACAGAGCATATTTAGGTGAAAATCTTTCCCACACTCCATGTAGCTGAGCTCTCCTTCTTTCCCCTTTGTGGGAACTGCACTCATTCCACCTGGAGTGGGGACGAGGCAAGTTGTTAAACCCACAGGACGAGGCGTTGATGAGCTATTGACATTCCACACCCAAGGAGCCAGCAGCACATCAACAATCAATGGCTTCTCTCACCAGCTCACATGCCCCTTCAGCTCTGACAAAGGCTTTCACTCTTTAATGATTGGTGGTGCATTAGGCACTAAAAGGGAAGAAACACATCGAAAGGACTTTGGTATTTGCTTTTTAGTCAGTAGTTTCATTTTTTTCCCTTCTAATTCGTCGAAGGCAAGTAATGCTAAGTCAAGAGCTAAAAGGGGCGGCGTTGGTGACTGCAAGGGGAGTCTGGGCAGAAGGAAGACCTCAGCTGCCTGGTGACAGTGGCCCCTTGGGGCTGAAAGGACAGAGGAGATCCTCCAACGTCCCAGCAGACGTTTTCCAGTGAGGTGGGTAGGGCTTGGTAGCACACCCTTCAAAGAGCATGTAATTCTGGGTGAGATCTCTGTTCACTGCAGGGCTCTAGTGTTTTAGGAGAGGAGCCTGCAGAAGGGAGGTGGAATTTGGGGGCCCAGCCAAGTTATTAGGGTTCAGTGTAGGACACTGGTCTCAGAGGGAAGGCGTGTCTTGGCATTTCCAGTGGGTGGCGGGGGGGGGGGGAAGTCAAGGTGGACCATGACTTGGTATGAGAGCAGTGGACTTAGCCTGCATGCACAGAGCCATGGCAGCCTAGCGGGGGTGTCTCAGGGTGGGGCTGGCCGCTGAGCAGGGAGAATCAGGGCAACCCAACCCAGCCTGAACCAGAGTGCACCTTGTATCAATTTTGCATAATAAGCAAAACTGAAGAAAGGATTCAGTTGTTTAAAAAGCCTCTAAAAAATTCGCTTGACTAGGTCACTAACCCAGTTATGACTTGGAGGAAGGAGAGAAACACTGGACACGAGAAAGAGAAAAGAAGGGCCCTGTCTCCCCCTCCTGCCCTCACAAGCAGCCAGCCGAGCTGGGGAGAGGGGAAAAGAGTCGATGTTGCAACGTTGGGGCCTGGGCATTCACATTTCTGAATTCAGGCTGTGTTTGTGGTGTTAGGTGTGAGCACAGCTGTCTATTAAAATGAGCAGAATAGTCAAGGGCTTTACCCAGATTTTCATTTGGAAGCAAGAGAAGACTACCCTTCCGTGACTAAATTTTAAAGAAAAAGGTGGAGGCCGTGCTTTGACTGCATCTGAGAGGGCTTGCTCAGCGTCCAGTGGCGACTGTGTGCAGAGGGTGTCCAAGTTACTCCAGGCTTTGCCTAGACTGGACAAATATCTATTTGTTCACGGCTCAGAGACAGTGCCCGTTTACCACGTCCTGCATCCTCTTCTCCAGGACAATTCCTCCTCCTGCCAGTGTCGTCAGCATCTTTACTCCCGGGCTTCCTCCAACCTGAATCCCACCCTGCGTCCCTCTGGGCCTCCTGTGCCGTTTGCAGGGGGAAGACCTCGTAACCTGGGTGCTGGCTCCTCCTCTGCTCACGGTTGCCCAGCTGCACTGAACCCCCCATACCCACTGGCCCGCCTTCCCTTCTCCCTCCCCTCCCCTCCTCTCCCTTCTGCAGAGGTAGAAAGGCCTGGTGATCTACTTCTGAAAGGAAGAGATACAACTTTTATGCGGTCAGCTGCTATGAGACGAAAGAAGACTCAACAACTTGGCGATGACCTCACCATCAGTAATAGCCAGTCCTGGTGGGACTAGACAAAAATGACCCTGCCCTGCTACTGGTCTCAGTGAAAGTAAACTGAATATACTTGAGTGTGTGCGTACATGCATGCACACACACAAACATATATATACACGTGCGTATTAATCGTTCTTTACCTATAATATTAAACTGTTACAATTGGACTATCAAAATTTTAATAACGAGAAAGGAATTATGATTAATTTGTGAAGGACTTTCATTTTTATTTTGGGATTTCGGAAGTTCATTCTCCATGGAGATGTTTGGTTTAGATCCCTCTTTCTGTTGACTACTGATTTTTTTAAACCCTTGGAGAGGGATGGGATCCATCATTATGGATCTATGTGACAAACAGACCACTAAAGGACGGAGGCATTGTTCGCCCTCTACTCACAGGGAAGGCTCCGTAGAGGAGGAAGCACTGGGGCTGCAGGGGGTAGTGGGGCTTGGTGAGTGAAGAAGGGGGTGGAGTGGGACTGAGGTGACAGCAAATGCCACAGCGAAGGGCTCTCAGAGACAAGTCTGGGTCTTCCCGGCTTGCGATCCATGACCTTACCATCCGTGTGGTCACCAGGCTAGAAGCCTTGAGACTATAACTAACCCCTCTTTTCCCCTCCCTTCGCATGCCTGGCTGGGCACTGAGGCCGAATGAGTCTCCATCTGACGTGCTCTTTGCTGCCTCTTATCCACCTCCTCTGCCAGGTCCTCACGGCAGCTCAGCCAGAAGAAGTGCAAAGGGGTGGCCTCCGAGCTCTGCATTGCTCTAAGCCCACGGGAAGATGGAGGGGGAGAAGGGTGTTTGGGCTCCAGCTTTCTCCTCCATCACAGCTGCCATCTTTTGGACAGCTCCTTGGTGCTTCGTACTATGCTAGGCATTGAAAACATATGATCTTTTAACTTTTGTAATGTTCCTTATAGGTAAGGCAGTATTCCAGCATCCGCCTGTCAGTTCGTTGTACTGTGGTGGCTTGTGTGTTGCTCTGACGGTGAAAGCTATGCGACCGTTCTTGCAAATACCACCAGGGTCACTCATAGTGGGCAGGTTTCCGTAGAGCTTCCAGAATAAGAGGAGGAAAAGAGGCCTGGTGATCTAATTTCAACAATTAGCTAATGCAAACTCTATGGATCTCAGCAGAGTATTGTCTGATACAGTGATGGAGGATGAGCCCCCTAGGTTGCAAGGCACTCAGAATACGCAGTGGCCGCAACAATGGACGGGAGCACCTCGATGATGGCGAAGGTGACGCAGGCAGTGTTTTCTTTTGTTGCACATGGGGTCGCCATGACTAGGAGCTGGCTGGACAACCACTAACAACAACAACAACAAGGCAGTATTATCTCCATTTGCAAATGAAGACATGGAGGCTCAGAGGGGTTCTTGTTCCCTCAGCTTTGAAGGCTTCTCTTAATGTTGATGTAAGGAGGGAGCAGTAGTGGTGATCTGCCCCTCCCCCAGGCTCTGGGACTTGACTAAGGCAAGTTCCTTGGGTTGATGGAGTGCGGCGTGCCCAGAGGCTCTGCTACTCAGACACAGAGCTTGTGTGCGGAATTTAACGAGCAAGTGCTCCAGAGCCAGCTGGAGCTGAAGCCTTTCAGGAGACCTGCAAGGCCCGTGAAGAGAGGTTTTAGGCTCCTGGGCAACTCTAGGTGCATTTCCATCCCGTCGGCCCCGAAGGAGAGACTGGAGCCAACTACTTTCTGTCCTGACAGCTTGAGAACGTGTTTAGCAGATCTGAAAGCTTTGGAGACAAATCCCGTTACTCAGTGAGCAAGGCACTCAATAAACGTTTGTTGAATGTTGCTGAATGTCACTCATCGGCACAAATGATCCTAGGGTGAATATGCACGTTAGGAGACTTGATGAGGATGTCAGCCAGCCTGGCCAGTAAAAACCAATCTTGATGACGCCATAAACAGAAACACGGACAATAGCTAGAAAGTCATTTGTGAGCGCCATAAATATTTTCCCACAACATGCATACATATGTAAGTAATCTTACTCCTCTCTCTTGAAGTAATCTTTTTTTTTTTTCAGTTGGTTATATATTCTTCTGGACTTTTTTTTCTGTGTGATCCCATGCATACGCATGTTAACATACATACAGTTTTCTTTAAAAAACAACATAACTTGGATCATTTTGTATCTTTATTATTATTATAATAATACATGCCTACCAAATACAGGAATATACCAGCCTTGGCCTCCTTCTAGAAACCGCAAGGATCTATCCATTGCACATATTCTACAGCTTCCACCCCCACCCCCGCACTTGTCATGGCACACTGGATCATTTAAACAAACTCATCCATTAAAAAGAATGGAACATTTTGTTGAATCGCTGAACGAAGATTAATGTTCTTTTATATCACAGTTAGATAACTGGGGGAAAGGAAGGGAAAGGGTGAACAGGGTAGAGACAGGAGACCATGAAGATTCCCTATCAGACTGCAACATTAATACCTGACAGGGAAGCAAACTGCTCATCTTTGTCTGCAGCCCCAAGGCAAGTTGACACTGCCTCTTCAGATGCTAATCAGCTTTTAGCAGTTGAGAACACAACTTTCTGTACCGAGAAATAGTTTTGCCTCATTTTGTTTTCAGCTTTGAGGTTTTCTTTGGAGCTCTCATCTTTTTTGTTGTTGTTGTTTTTCCACCAGCCTATTCCCCCAATCCACTCCAATTCTCATTAAATTCTCTCTCTGTCTCTCTTCCTCTCTTGGCTTATTTCTGTCCCATTGGATGAAAGTGATGATGATCGCATAAATACTGGGAAGAAAAACGTTCAACTATAAAGCAGTTATCTATAAAATCAGGCAATTTTTGTTTAAGTGTTAACGGTAGCTTTTATTTAGAAACTGGGATTGCCGGAGGGAAGGTGAGAGACTTTTCACTTTCTACTTAATGCACATTTGTATTATTATTCATAAATACATTGAGCAGGTACCATTTAGACTTTTAAAAAGATAAAAATGAATTATGAAAACCAAAATACAAGGTAGGATATATTACTCCTCCCTGTGTCCACATTCTTGTAAAATTCTCATTGTTTTTTCAGCTTATTTTTAATGCCACCAGGACATTTTATTTTCTTTCGTTGTTTTCTTTTTGGTCTGTAGCAAGGGAATTTATCAGAAGCCTTTTCAAAAGTGAGATGCATATTACCCTAGATATTTCTCATCAAGAATAGAATCACATAGAAGATATGGCGCTTCCTTAGAAAGGTAGAAATAGAAATACCATTCGATCCAGCAATCCCACTCTTAGCGATATATCCTAGAGAAATAAGAGCCGTCACGCGAATGGACATATGCACACCCATGTTCATGGCAGCATCGTTCACAATAGCAAAAAGATGGAAACCACCTAGATGCCCATCAACAGATGAATGGATAAACCAACTATGGCACATACACACAATGGAGTATTATGCAATGATAAAGAACAACGATGAATCTGTAAAGCATCTCATAACATGGATGAAACTGGAGGACATTATGCCCAGTGAAATAAGTCCATCACAAAACGAGAAACATTGTATGAGACCTCTATTGTAAAAACTCATGAAAAAATTTACACACAAAAAGTAAAAATCTTGGTTGGTTACCAGGGATGGGAGGGGTGGGGGGAAACACTAAATAGGCAATAGATAAGTGATATCTTGGGTGAAGGGTGGGACAGTACACAGTACTGGGGAAACCAGCACAACTTGTACAAGGAAAGGTCATGGAAGCTCCCTAGACACATCCAAACTCCCTGAGGGACTGAGTTGCTGGGCAGAGGGCTGTGGGGACCATGGTCTCGGGGAACATCTAGCTCAATTGGCATAACACAGTTCATAAAGAAAGTGTTCTATGTTCTACCTTGGTGAGTAGCGTCTGGGGTCTTAAAAGCCTGTGAGCAGCCATCTAAGATACTCCACTGGTCTCACCCCTTCGGGAACAAGGGAGAATGAAGAGAATAGGATACAAGGAAAAGATTAGTCGGAAGGACTAATTGTCCACAGCTACCAAGGCCTCCGCCACACTGAGTCCATTACAGCTAGATGGTGCCCGGCTACCACCACTGACTGCTCTGACGGGGATCACAACAGAGGGCTCTGGACAGAGCCGGAGAAGGATGTAGAACAAAATTCGAACATATAAAAAAATACCAGATTTACTGGCCTGAAAGAGACTGGAGAAACCCCGAGAATACGGCCCTCAGACACCCTTTTAGCTTAGTGGTGAAGTCACTTCCGAGGTTCGCATTTCAGCCGGGGATTGGACAGCCCCATAAAACAAAACGGGACTAATGAGGCAAGCAGTCCAGGGACAAGGACTGGAAGGCAGAAGGGGACAGGAAATCTGGTGATAGGGAACCCAAGGTTGAGTAAGGACAGTGTTGACATGTAGTGGGGTTGTTAACCATTGTCATAGGGCAACATGTGTACTGACTTTTTAATGAGAAACTATTGTCTTGTAAACCTTCATCTAAAGTGAGAATAGCAGCACAACTGGAAGAATGTAATCGGTGTCACTGAATTGTGCATGTAGAAATTTTTGAAATGGTGTATCTTTGGCTATGTATATTTTCACCAAAGGAAAAAAAAAGGTTGAGAAAAGAGAGTGTTGACATGTCATTGGGTTGTTAACCAATGTCATAAAACAATATGGGTACTGACTGTTTAATGAGAAACTATTTGTTCTGTAAACCTTCACCTAAAGTACAATTTAAAAAAAAAAAAAGAATCACAAAAGACCCTTGGCAACTCAATAGATCAGTTGACATGTCCATTCTGCAAAAGTTATTGTAATAGACAGTGGAGGATGTAGAAGCCACTACCAACGGTTCTTGGCTGTGAGGTTTTGGGTGCTGCTCCACTGACTCCAAGGATATGAAAAAACATAGCTTCATTTCGGACCAACTTATAAGACTCATCTTTCAATTGCCTTATGCCAAGTTCAATTACTATTGATTAAACTCCTTTTTAAAAATTTTTTTCATTGTACTTTAGATGAAGGTTTACAGAACAGATAGTTTCTCATTAAACAGTTAGTACATATATTGTTTTGTGACAATGGTTCACAACCCCTCGACATGTCAATACTGTCCCTTCTCAACCTTTGGTTCCCTATTACCAGCTTTCCTGTCCCCTCTTGGCTTCTACTCCTTGTCCCTGGACTGTTGTGCCCCATTAGTCTTGTTCTGTTTTATGGGGCTGTCTGATCTTTGGCTGAATGGTGAACCTTGGGAGTGACTTCATTACTGAACTAAAAGGGTTCCCAGGGGCCATACTCTCGGGGTTTCTCCAGTGTCTGTTAGGCCAGGAAGTCTGGTCTTCTTTTGAATTAGAATTTTCTTCTACATCGTTCTCCAGCTCAGTCCGGGACCCTCTGTTGTGATCTGGTCAGAGCAGTCAGTGGTGGTAGCTGGGAACCATCTAGTTGTACTGGACTCAGTCTGGTGGAGGTTGTGGTAGTTGTGGTCTATTAGTCTTTGGACTAATCTTTCTCTTGTGTCTTTGGTTTTCTTCATTCTCCCTTGCTCCCGAAGTGGTGAGACCAGTGGAGTATCTTAGATGGCTGCTCACAGGCTTTTAAGACCCCAGACGCTACTCAGCAAAGTAGAACGTAGAACATTTTCTTTATAAACTATGTTATGCCAATTGAGCTAGATGTTCCCCGAGACCATGGTCCCCACAGTCCTCAGCCCAGCAATTGAGTCCCTCAGGGAGTTTGAATGTGTCTGTGGAGCTTCCATGACCTTTCCTTGTACAAGTTGTGCTGGCTGCCCCAGTATTGTGTACTGTCTCACTCTTCACCAAAGTTACCACTTATCTATTGTCTATTTAGTATTTCCCCTCCCACCTCTCCTATCCCTGGTAACCAACAAAGATTGTTTCTTTTTGTGTGTAAACTTTTTCATGAGTTTTTATAGTAGAGGTCTCATACAATATTTGACCTTTTCTGATTGACTTATTTCACTGAACATAATGTCTTCCAGTAAAACGAGGTAATTAATCTTTGTATATTTTTCATTCTGGAAAAAAATTGGTTTTGATTTGTGGAGAACCTGATGCTATTTGGTCCCTGTTGATAAAAAAAAAAAAAAAAAAAAAAACAACTCTACAAATGACCAGATTTCAAGAGAATATGGAGATCAGCTAAGGTTTAAAACCATAGGCTAGGTTTGAACTCAAGTTTTCTACTGAAATTAATGCAGATAATGCAAATGAGGCTTTAAAGAGCATTAAAAATGTGGCCCACCACACGGACATCATTTCTTCTGGGAGTTAGGTCTCATGGTAGTGAATTCTGCTAGGGTATTCGTGAGACAATCAAGACAGAGGTGCAATGAAGCCAGATATTCAAAACATAGTCATTTTCCCCCTACCCGTGTACCCGTTGCTGTCGAGTTGATTGTGACTCATAGCGACGCTATCGGACAGAGTAGAACTGCCTCATAGGGCTTCCAAGGAGCCTCTGGTAGATTCGAACTGCCCACCTTTTGGTTAGCAGCCGAGAGCTTAATCACTGCGCCACCAGGGCTCTGTATTTACCCGCTAGTGTTTGAAATTACTAAAAAGCATAAAGGAAGAGAGTAGCAGAGTCTCCATCAAGGAACACCCAGGAAGTGGCTTCAAAAAGTTCCTCCTTTGGAGTATCTTCGAGTCAGACGCGAAGCGGGTGCCACGGGGCCCAGAAGGCTGCTCTGAGAGTGAGACCGCGGGGAACCACAGGGCTGGTTTCGGGAGCCTTGACGGAAGCTCCCCAGCGAATGGCCGAGGCCATTCTGGTCCCTTGACCAACAGCAAGAGTGTGACAGAGAGCAGTGACCCCGTGTGAAGCTGGGCTTGGGGCTTCTTGACCCACTGGGACGCTTCCCCCGGTGCCCGAGGGCACCCCCTCAGCGCTGCGCGAGCCAGACAGGCAGGCCCAGGGCAGCGGGGTCATATTTCTGAGCATTAATGCACTCTGACTTCTTCTCCACCTGGCCCTCCTATTCTTAAACCAAACTTTCAATCAGAGGGGAAGAAGGGATGGGTTTAGTATACTGAACAGTTAATGTCTGTGGGATATATGCCATTTAAACGTTTAAACATGGCTACACTATTGACAACTGCAGCCCCCACAGGCCTCTATGCTGCACAGCATAGATGTCAGAAATGCTTTTCTTAGTTTTATTACGTTTAATTTGGGCAGTATCTGTGAGGAATATTTTTCTGTATAGAGTTCTCTAGCCTTTTCACCCTTTTCAGGTCAGTGGATCTTTATTCAAATAGTTCTTTTATTTGTTGTGTTTTTTTTTAACACAAATTTCCAGAGCTTTTAAACCTTCCCCCATCTCCATCATAATGTGAGTATTTTAGCAATGTTTTTAGGCTGACACATCGAAGTAT
The DNA here is from genome assembly GCA_030035585.1 of Dugong dugon. Classification (NCBI taxonomy): domain Eukaryota; kingdom Metazoa; phylum Chordata; class Mammalia; order Sirenia; family Dugongidae; genus Dugong; species Dugong dugon. The sequence goes on from CM057483.1 coordinate 35,324,530, forward strand.
TCCAGAAATTTAAATTTAGGACTGCCCCTCTCTGTACTGCTTTACCAAACGCATAAACACCACAGCAGGACGACCAGGTATTTGGGCTCTTAACTGTCTTCTCCCATCAATCTCGGTATAAGTGAACATACATTAGTTTTAGATAGATAGACAGAGATAGACAAACAGACAGGCAGGGGGTGAATTACCCCCTCACTCCAATGCCTAAATATTTATAAAGTCAATCATTTCGTCTCAGAACGTATGCTGGGTTTTAGACATTGTAAATAATTTAGTAGAGTGGAACCCCCTTATAACCCAGCTTCTGAGCACATTAATTTGAATACTTCCATGCCAGATTGAGCCCCAATGTTACTCTACACAGAACACACAAGTATTCCTTTAGGGAGGGCTGATATCCTCCCTAGCAGTCCCTGGGTGGCACAAACCATTAAGCAAATGGTTAAGTGCTTGACTAGGAACAAAAAAGTCGGCAATTCAGATCCATCGAGAGGTGCCTCAGAAGAAAGGCCTGGCAATCTACTTCCAAAAGGTAACAGCCATTGAAAACCCTATGAAGCCATTGAAAACCCTTTGGAGCACAGTTCTACTCTGAAACACACACAGTCACCGTGGGGGCAATTCTAGCCTGAAACACTTTGGGTCAACATGAGTCCAAATAGACTCTATGGCAGCTGGTAATTTCTAGTTTGTTTTACTTTGTTTAAATATCCTCCCTAAAGGATACCAGTGTTAGAAGGAGTTGAACTTTATTTGTTAGATATACACATGTATAAGGAGCCCCGGTGGCGTAGTGGTTAAGAGCTCAACAGCTAACCAAAGGTCAGCAGTCTGAATCCACCAGTAGCTCCTTGGAAACCCTATGGGGCAGTTCTTACCCTGTACTATAGGGTCACTATGAGTCAGAATTGACTTGATGGCAACGGTATTTTTTTTAAATCCATGTGTATATGCATGGTCAAAGGAAAACTGGTTTGATTTTTTTTTTCCTTTAGGAAATCATGTTCCCTCCGGTAATGGGTAATTTCCATAAGCTGGAGCTTACTTATCCCATTTCCCATCCCCAAAGTCTCCAAAGTTCAAAAGGTATTTGCCAAACGTGGAAAATGCAACAAAAGACAAACTTGCAAATTCCCAAGTCCCGAGGTATGTGTTAAAATGGCTGCCCTGCAAAATTGCTTTTCTCAGGTTTACTAACCTGCACTCTAAGGAGCCCTGGTGGTGCAGTGGTTAAGTGCTCGCTGCCAACAGAGAAATGTCTGCGGTCTGAACTCACCAGCTAGCTGCTCCACGGGAGAAAGGTGTGGCAGTCTCTTCTGTAAAGCTTACAGCCTGGGAAACCCTGTGGGGCGGTTCTGCTCTGTCATACAGGGTCACTATGAGTCAGAATCAGCAGCAGGCTTGGTTTTGACCTGCACTCTGGCTTCAGTCGCTACGAATCGGAATCGACTCGACGGCGACGGTTCGGTTTGGTTCTTTCCGTTCTGGCTGGAGCCACTTTCATGTCTCTTGCAAGCTCCTTTTTGAGGAGAGAAAATTGCGTATGTTCAGTATTTGGAGCGCGGGATAAAATGAAATATACAGATGAACATTTCATGCTTATTTTAAAATTTTTCTCCCCTCAAACCACCACTACCTCCTCCCTCTGATACACTTTTTTCTAATACCCATCTCAAGCCTTGTTTTAGGGACCATTTTCCCTCCCACAAAATTTAATGTGGTGCAAAAAAATCAGTAACCAAGATAAATCTTTTAATGCAGTATTTAAAATATCAAACTTAATTTTAAAATAATCCATGATGAACGAATGATCAGAAGTTACCATAGAAGCAGGATCTGACCCTACGTTTGCACCACCGTGCCTCACTCTCCTCACCCTGCTCCCGATAAAATGTTATTTACAATACAAGTCGTTGAAGTTCCCCTCCTTAATTTATTTAAATGTTGTTGGGTGCTGTGGAGTCAATTAGGACTCAAAGTCACCCGGTGTGACCGAGTATAAGTGCCCAACAGGGTTTTCTAGGCTGTAATCTTTACAGGAGCAGATCGCCAGGTCTTTCTCGTGCAGAGCAGCTAGATAGGGTTCAAGCCGTCAACCTTTAGGTGCTTAACCATTGCATCAGATCCTGCATAAAAATATTTGGATTCCCAGTAGGTATCGCCTGCACGCTGGAGCCCTACTGCGAGTAGATCATGAAGGCCTGGATGCCCATAGCTGGCTTTTGGCTCAGAGGGGAAGGGGTCCTGGAGACAGCCAAAGGCGTCCAGGCACAAGTCCCAGCCACCTAGAGAACTGACGCCTCCAGAACAAGCCGCTTACCGCGAGACCACCTCTGGGTACTGAGTGCTCTGGAAAACGCCCTCCAGCTCTTGCAGTTGCAACCCTGGGAAAGTGTTGCGGTGGAGTCTGCCTGTCCCCGGGCAGTGGACCCTTGGCAGCCAGGGAACCCGGCCCCTCCTCCTGCTGCCCAGGCTCCTGGATGCCGCTGCCCTCCTGGTTCCTGTCGTCCCCGTGGGCCGGATCTCCAGCCCAACGTGACCTTGACCTCCTTCTCCTGGGAGCCCTGCTCCTGCTACTCCCTGCCTCAGTTCGGACCGTCTCTCCTCCTGGGCATCTCTTCCAGCTACAGTCCCCGAGACCAGGGGAGGTTTCGCCCGTGCAAAGGAGGAAAGCCAACGAGAGACGCGAAGGTGGTGAAGCCCAGGGTGCTTGGGCGGAGGGGGACAGGTGCCCGCAACCCAAGCGCAGCGGTGGCGGCTGCGCAGCATATCACCCGCTTGCCGCTCCGGGAAGAGTTCGTCTCCTGGAGTTCCCCGAAGCCCCTGTTCCCCTCCAGGCGCCGACCATGCAGTTCCTCCCAGAACGCGTCGACTCTCAGGCTGTGGCTGCCAGTGTCACAGTGGCTGCACCAGGGCGGCGGATCCATGCCGCGAGCGCTGCCCACGAACGCGTGTTCCCTCAGACTCTGCACGGCGGCTGGAGCCGGAGCCTGTGGCCCGTGCGCTGCTCTTCCTGGTGCAAGCTGCATTGCAGAGTGTCTGCTGCAGGTTCAAAGCACACAGGCCCCGCTTAGATGCCCACTAGTGGCATTCTCCCTACTTCTAGCTGTGGTGGGGGGGGACTTGCTGGGGCACGCTCAAGGTCCGAGCCTGGCCGTAAAAGAGGGGAGGTAGTACGACAATGCAGTCCTGGTGACCCAGTGTTTAAATCACTGGGCTACGAACTGAAAGGTCGAAGGTTGGAAGCCACCAGATGCTGCGCGGGAGAAAGACGTGGCAATCTACTTCCGTAAAGATTTACAGCCTTGGGAACTCTAGGGGTCATTTCTACACTGTCCTACCGGGTCGCTAGGAATTGAAATCGACTCCAGGGCAGTGGGTGAGGGTATGAAAAGGGGGTTGGTGGGGGCGCGCGTGTGGGCAGAATAAGGGCTCTGACTTGCAGCCTAGCCGACTACTCCCGCCTTGTGCGGTGGTGCCTGCCTGGAGGAAGGGGGTGGGCAGGATCCTGCAAGCTGATGAGGGGCGGGCGTGGCGGTGGGAAGACAACTTATTAGGTTCAGGAACCTCTCTCCGTGCAGGCCTCGATGCACACCAGCCGGCACACGCGGAAGGGGACATAGCCCACCCTGCCCGAGAGCTCTGAGCACGACTCTGCCCCCAACCCGGGAAGTTGCTAACTAAAGGATAGTGAGTAGGATTGTCTGGTTCTGTTCGGGTGGCTCCCAAAGTCCGGTAATTGGGCTCGTGATTTAGATGACACGACTAGCTAGGAGGCACACTCCAAGCTGCAAGCAGAGCCCCTATGCTCCCTGGCGCGCCTGGAACAGGAATTTGGGAGTTTAGATGCACCAGGCCAGAGGCGCCAAGCGCCGTTGAGAAAGTCCAACGATTCCAGATTTAAATAATGACTCCATGTCAGAGTGCAAGTGTAGAGCCCTCGCATTCCAGGAAGTTCTACGTATTCAGGCCCTGTTGATGGTGACCAGGGATGTCGCCTGATGAAAGGAAGCCTCCTCAGCATCGTCTGAACGGCCCTTCCTTGGGGATTCCTCTCCATACTCTCCTAATCCCCTTTAGCACACGAAACACACACATGCAGAGAATTCGGAACTTTATTGGAAATATAACAACATGCCCTGTAAATACGGGGCCACGGGCTTTAATACTTTTAACAGGAATCTGGTCAACTACTCTTCATGGTGTGCTAAGCAGAATTTGACTCTGGTCAAAAACACTTTGGAAAAACTCATAGAGAACCAAACCTTAGAAATTGGGGACTCCAAGAGGATAGTAATAAACAGGGGCCCATGCCAGGCCATACGGGGCCAGGTTATAGGGAGGTAAAGGTGCAGGGTGCAGGGGTGCATTAGGCAAGGGCAGAGGAGGTATAGGTGGCATGGGAGGTGGTGGCACCACATAAACCCATCTCCACTCGGGCTGCGGAACAAAGACGGCATTGTTGTAGGGGTTCAAGACTCTGGCGGCAGGCCGGCCCAGGGCAGCGGGGGGCACATTTCCGAGCATTAATGCCCTCTGACTTCTTCTCCACCTGGCCCTCCTATTCCTAAACCAAACCTTCAATCAGAGGGAAAAGAGGGATGGGTTTACTATCTTGAACAGTTAATGTCATATGAGACAAAATACAACATACAGCACTACGTGGCACTGTGATTTAAAAGGGCATCACGAGAAGCTATTTTCTTCTCACTAAAATATCTTACGGAAGTTAAGGGCACACTTCTCCCTTCAGCTCTCAAATAGGCTGATAGCTTTGTCTCTCTCCTTCCACATCTTTTAATCCCACCGCCTACAAATTAGTCATCACTGCCTGAGCAAATGACAAAGAATTCCAAATGAACACAAATAAGAATGTAGCTTGAACTGAGAGCCACCCCCCGCCCCGTCAATAAACCAATTCCACAAAAACCTCCTCCTCAGAATAGCACCACAAGAAGGGAAAACCCGATACCTTCGCCGTTAGAAATTCCTCCAGAGAACACATACATTTGGTAGTCATAATGGCAGGTTTGTGGGGTATCTCTAAGGCATATTTTGACCGTTTAAAATTCTTCTCTACCTTTTCAGTCTTCTTAGGTCAGAGGAACTTTATGAGAAGTTATTCTTTTTGTTTCATTTTCTAGACAAATTTCCAAAGCTTGCAACCCTTCCCGTAATCTCCACCATAATCGGAGTATTTTAGCAGTGGTTACAGGTTGACACATCAAAGTATCGAGAACATTTTAATTTAGGGCAGCTATTCTCTGCGCCGCTTTACCAAACACTTAAAAACAAGGGCAGGAGGACCAGGCGTTTAAGCCTTTTAGGCTACCGTCCCTCCTTGAGGGTCAGCTTAACTACACATTCATTAGCTAGTCATAGTGTGGTCCCTGTGTGAATTATTCTCTCACCCGATGCTTAATTATTTATACATTGACCCTTTAAATAAAGAGCTAATGCCTGGTTTCAAATACATTATAAAATTTAGTACAGATGAACGCTCTTGCAACTTAGCTCTTTGTCAGATTGGGCCCCAACATGACTCCATACAGAAGTCTTCCCTGAAGGATATCATCTTAAAAGGAGTTGAACTTTATTTAGTGGACGGATAGGTAAATATATATTATAATATTATGTTCCATATGTGTACGCATGTATAGATATATATATGGAGCCCTGGTGTCCCAGTGGTTAAGAGCTACCTCTGGTAACCAGAGGCTCGGCAGTTCAAATCCACCAGTCACTCCCTGGAAACCCTACGGGGCAGTTGTACCCTGTTGTAGAGGGTCACTATGAGTCGGAATCCACTCTACAGCAAGGCGTTTGGCATATATATAATAGTAGCCAAGGAATAAAAGTAGCTCAGCAGCATTCAGTTCTATTTTTCCCATTTCCACTCCCAAAGCCCTCAAAGCTCAAAACTGTTTTGCCAGACATGGAAAAGATAGCAAAGACACACCAGCTTGGGAACGTCCGGGACAAAGCTGCCCAAAGCTACTCAACTCCTGAAGCCTGTGTGTTAGAACGGCTGCCCTGCCAAGTTGCTCTTCTCAGGTTTACTGACCTGCACTCTGGCTTCAGCCACATCCATGCGTCTTGCCAGGTCCACTCTGAGGGGAGAAAATCACAAACGTTCAGTATTTGGAGTTGGGAATGAGATGAAATACGCCATGCTTCTTTTAAAATTTGTGTCCCCCACCGGTCCTGGTTCCCGCTCCCCGAAGGACACTGCTCCGTAATATCGAGCTGGAGCCTTGTTTTAGAGTCAGCCTTCGGTCCCGCACAAAATGTTGGGGGGCCCAAAATTCAGTAACCAAGACAAATCATGTTTGCAGGTAGTATTTCAAAATATCAGAATTAGTGCAAAAGCGATCCATGATGAACAAATTACCAACATTTTAATTAAAGTTCGGATCCACCCTTCCACTTGCTCCACCGTGTCTCCCACCCCTCACTCACCCTTACCCAGGCCCTGGTTATGCTAGACGGTTATCGGTAACATCAGGCCGCTGGCTAAGTTTGCCAATTTGATTCCTTTAAATACTGCGTGGAAATATTCACCCTGAAGCCCCCTAAGTGCCTTTCGGTTCAGGAGGCGAGGGTACCGGCCCCAGGTGGGAGCCCAAAGAGGCCCTGGACCAGCCGCTTACCGCTCGAATGCGTCAGGGTACGGGTTGTGCAGGAAAACTCTCTCCAGCTCGTGCACTTGCATCCGGGTGAACATCAGTCGTCGTGGGCGGCGGGCCCGCTCCTGGCCACCGACGCCGCGGTCCTGGTGGTCCGCCGGGTCCGGAGCTCCCGCGCCCACCGGGCCGCCTTCTCTTCCTCGTCCTTGGTCTTCCTCTTCTTCTGCCGGTGCTGCCGGCTCGGGTTCGGAAAGCAGTTCCTCCTCGTCGTCTCCTTCCTCTACAGTAACGGATATCATCGCCGACTTAGCAACTGAAAAGGAGGAAAGTGAAAAAGAGAGGTGAGGGCGTTGGACCCCCGGGTGTGAGCGGGCAGGGGGCGGCGAGGGGCTGTGACCTGAGCGCAGCGGTTGGTGGTGGCCTCGCAGCGTCCCGTCCACTCGCCTCTCCAGGGAGCGTTCGTCTCCTGGAGTTGGCCGAAGCGAAGCCCTGTCCCCGACCATGCACTGACCATGCAGCTCTTCCCGCTCTCGGTAGACATCCAGGCAGCGGTAGCGGGTGTCCTCGTGGCTGCACCCTGGCAGAGGTTCCATGCCCGGAGTGATGTCCATGAAGCCGTGCGCCTCTGCAGACTCTGCGCGAGGGTCGGTGAACACAGGGAGTCAGTGCTCGAGCCGTGGCCAGCGCCCGGTCGGGTCCTCTGTGGCACCTGTTGCAGTTCCCAGCGTATCTGCAGTTCAAAATGTGCGCATCCCGCCTAAACTTTGGCTTTGTCCTTACAGCCAGTTGCGGTGGGTGGGGCCTGCTGAGTGCGCAGGCGGCAGGGGCGTGGCTGAAAAAGAGAGGCAGCCAGTGCCAGAAGGGGGATGGTAGAGGGTGGGCGGGCATGCGTGCGTGTGCAACTTGGAGGTCTAAATTGCAACTTTGAGCGCCAATTTCCAGTTCAGCAGGCTACTGCCAACTCGGGTGTGGTGCCTGCCATGTCTGCCCAGTCCGCCATATGCAGCAGCCAGCACATGGCACGGAAGAGTAGTTAGGCTGAAAGGATTAGCTAAGAGCCTCCTTACTCAAAGTGCTTGCAAAGACCCTGAAATCAGTGCTCGCCATGCTCTCCGGGGCTCCAGGTGTGTTAGATAGGGGTTGCGTGTGCAGCAGGGCTTCGAACCGGTTCTTTGCACTTCGAACCCCTGCTGAGAATTTGCATGTCTAACAAGTTCTCCGCTGAGACTTTGCATTCCCACCCCAGATATACTGAATCAGAATCTACATTTTACCAAGATCCCCAGGTGATTCTTATGTTCAACTTCCTGGGAACTTGTTAGACATGCAAATTCTCAGCAAGGAACTTGTTAGAAATGCACATTCTCAGCAGGGGTTCCAACCTGAGGAACCAGTTGGAAGCCCTGTTTGCAGAGCACTCAGGGTGCTCCCGTGCACTGTGCCAGAAATCCAACTTGCCCCTTGAGAAAGTCCAAAGACCTAGATTTTTAGTAGTGAATCCAAGTCAGAGTGCTAGTATAGAAGTTCACACAGGACTTACTGCATCCAAGAATGCTTACCCTGCTTGGGCCCTTCCTTTGGCTGTGGGCGCAAGGGTGGAGCTTGCAGCATCTGCTGTGCTTCGCTCCCGAGCTTCGGGCTGCAGGTCCTCTACAAAGGCGCACATGTTCCCTGTGCTGAGCTTGCACCGAGGAACTGGGAGATTGCCTCCTTTCTTGCCACTGCCTCTTCCTGCTTTCCCCTGCCTGTCTCTTTTTCTCCAAATACCTTCTTGAGCCTTTGCACAGGAGTCAATTTTATTTTTCTGTCAAATGAAAATAGCCAGGACAGATTGAGGGCTCTATGTTTTTCCCTTCAAGAAGTGATGTGCAGGTACTCCAGAACATGTTAATACCCAGAATATTGAGAATAGCTTCGAACAGTGGGAACTATGCTCGACAATGTACATGATTTATCCTATTTTTAACCTCTAAAACTACCATTTTATGAACGAAAGTAAGCCATTTTCATGCTCCCCTAAAATTACCATGGATCCTAGACACTTCACCTACTGTGCCTGAAGAATAAGTACCCCTGCCTCATATTCCCAGAGGATGGGTTTAAAAAAAATAGCTAAAAATGGCTGGTTGACCAATTCACTTTCAAACAGACGTCAAGGGACGGCAATCCCATAGCCTCTCTCTGACTTGAAGGAAGACGTTTCCTCCTCAGACCGGTTCTTGCTGAATTCTGCAGTCCCCACCCCCTTCTCTTGACTAGAGGCCAAGGAATTGAAGCTGAAAGAGACCAGACATTCCCTCAGAGCTGACAGAGAAAGCCTTCCCCTAGAGCCAGCACGCTGAATTCAGACTTCTAGCCTCCTAAATTGTGAGAAAATAAATATCTGTTTGTCAAAGCCACCCACTAGTGGTATTTCTGTTATAGCAGCACTGGACCACTAAGACACTGTCTCTGACTTGATCCAAGACATGTCCCCCTCAGACTGGCTCTTGCTGGCTTCTGCAGGCCTCCCCTTCCCTTCTCTAGATACCCTGTGAACAATGTTAGCCTGGGATCAGTCATTGCATGAGAGACCTACAAGGGCTTTTATCACGGTGTGCAGTAGTCTAGCTTGGACATTCATCACAACTCACATGGTGTGTTCTCGCTCACCTCAGATTTCCACGGTTTAGTCCAGTGTTTTCCAATCTCTTCAGTCAATCATGTGCCCCTCTGGTGAGGACTGCCCTGTCTGGGCACTAGCCATGGAAGTATTTACTCACAATGTTTACTTCAATCGATTCACCCTTTGAAAAGGTTAATTACCTAATGGAGCCTTATCCCAAGCAATCACAGCCACGATTGTACCAGCTATATGAGAGTAGCGAGCCTGGAGCCAGACCGCTGGCATCTGAAACCTGGCTTTACACGCCACTTGGTAGCTGAGTAAGCCGGTAAATTGTTGATTTGCCCTTGGCATTGGTTTCCTTATCTGTAAAATGGGGTTAGCAAGAGTACCTAATCAATGGAGTTGTTTAGACTACTAATTGAGATGCATGTAACAAAACTTTACAAATGACCCTACAGTGCTGCCTCACATTTCTTATTTTGGTCAATTGCAGATTAATTCATGCATGAGGGCCCGTGAGAACAGAAAGAAGACGGCTATTGTCTGGCAGCGCGCAATGAGGGCGGGACGTTTTCTTGTGCAAATAATGTCATTATGCTTGCTGCACATACAGGGCCCTGTGCCAGGCAAAGTGGGAAGCGCTGTGATGCCTGACCTGAATCACAAAACATGCACACACACACACACCTATACATACCGCATTCCTCAATTAGATTGCTAACTCTTTGCACTTCATCCTTTTCTTGGTATTCCCCAAAGCATCACCCCAGAACAGTACTGAGTACAAAACTGGTGTTCAGTAAGGACTTGCTGAGGGGTGAGGGGTGTCTGGCTTTGATCAAGGCCAAGGCTCCTGGGACTTTTACCAGCTGAGTTTGTACAGTGTTGGCTCCATCTTTCATTTTCCTCCCAGTTAATCTGGCTGTCCTGAGAGACAAACCCTGAGGTGGCAAAGTGATTTCCAGGAAGAATCTGGGATTTACTTGGTGGTCTCTGATGTGGGTTGGGAAACTTGTAAGCACCGCACTATCCTCTCTATCCGGAGGACTGTCCGTGGAGGCCCTCCCTGGAAGTTCTGCCTGCATTGAGAAGGCTCTTCAATTCTGTCCCTTTCTCATTTTTCACTCTGATCGCCCTTTCGTCTCTATCATTTGCGTGTGTGTCTATGTGTGTGTGTATACATGCACGTGTGTGTTCCAAATGTCTGTCTGAGTACAGTGTAAAAGGGCCATGGGGATGAGTAAGTCATAGAGAGAAAGAAAATCTAGGAATGATTTTATTACATAAGGTGGAACGATATACATGCCAAAAGACAGGAACAGAGCAATGTTACAGGAGTTCCAAGAACAGAGAGTTCTCATTAAGTACAAATCTGGAAAACAAAGAACAAACATGGAAGAGGCAGACTGTTAAGACGAATCTTAAGTATGGATGCGAGTGATTTTTCACTTTCTCAAAACAAAACAAAACAAAATACGTTCCTCTCAATCAGAATGAATGATCATCATGATAGACTGGGAAGGTCTGAAGCAGCCAAAAAGAAATTAAACTCATCTATAACCTTGTCTATCAACCAGAGGTGATCACAACAACTGTCAGGTTTTTAGCCTATAATCTCTTTTATAAGTACTGTATTCCATACACTATCTCATGTTCTATCTGTGTTCCCTAATATTTTATCACAAGCATCTTCTACACTTAAAAGATTTCATAAGCTTTGATTAAATGATTGCATAACAGTCCGTTATTCTTTACTCCATTCCCTCATAAAACACCACTGTTGTGTTTTCGTGTCAAGCACAGGGCCTGGCACCTGTCGGCACTCAATTAATACTTGTTGAATGAATAAATAGGTGCCGGAAAGTATGCCAGACCAGCACCATAACTGTCTTCTCCAACAATGAACATTCAGGATATTTTTTCTATTTCAATAACCAGTATCCTCTGAGGAAGAGGGAAGTGGTAAAGATGATTTATCGGTTTGGGGCTTAAACAGAGGGTGACGCCACTTATTGAGAAAAATACAGGAAGGACCAGGTTTTAGGGAAACAGGACAAAGCTGATGGTGAAGGTGAGTCTGGGGTTCCGGTGCACCTTTCGGTTGTCTAGTATGTCTACCAGGTACTCACATATAGAGTCTGAAGCTCAGGGAAAGAGCAGACCTCTAGATATTGACGTCTGTATTCAAGCTTGTTCTCTGTACCACGTAAGTTAAAACCAGATAACCTTGGCACCCAGAGGGTACTTCCAGAGCCCCAATGAACTGCAAATGATGACTATCCCCTCGCTTAGCTCCACCGTGGGGGTGTGTGTTAGGTTGGGTTTCTTCAAGAATTGGCAGTAATGACATGGACGCTGATGCAAAGGAATATGAGAAATCACAGAGATGATGAACTCAGCACGTCTGTGCACCTGTTTTAAAACTCCATGCTGAGGGACTTACCTAGAACGTGCTCAGAAACAGAGCTAGTTTTCATTTCTGACACGAAACATTGGAAACGCCTAAGCCGGAGTTCTATTTACACCTCTGGTGTTGGTGGTGGTGTTTTGAAAGGGTGGGAAGGGTGGAAATGAGGACTGAAACTCATTTTTCCTGGAAAGACGAAAGATCTGGGCATTATCCTCCTGTTCCAATGAGTCGGCTACAGTGTCCTGGTAAGGAGGAGCCAGAGTCACGAACCAAGGTCTACGGACACTTGGTTGCAGGTAGGATGAATTAAAGGAGTAGGGCTTTTGAAATGTGTTCTCTGGTATCTTCCGAGCCAACTGAAAGCATTTTCCAATGTTCCCAACCCTGGGGGGACTTCTCTAGGGATGGGAGGGGAATGCATATGGAGTAGTTTGTAAGTGTACAGCCCTGTCTATACGGAAGGGATCATTGCTAGCATTATGAGCACTCCTTTAACAGGTCTCAAGCCCACCTTCCCATCTCCCAAAGGCACTTACACAGATGTGATGTTGGGAGGACATTCAGGCCCAGTTCATAACCAAGTGAAGTTGGTGGCAGTAGTCTTTGGTTCCTTGTTAAAATTAGTGATTAGAGCTGGAGGATTCCCAAAGCACTGAAAGTAATACAATTGACAGTAGGAACTTCAATAAAGACACCAATTATTCTGAACACTTGTTTTCTGAAAGCAGAGATTAAAAATTAAAATACACTTTAACGCCACTGTGAGACCCAAGCGCCTCGTCAACACTCTCAATTCTTGTGACTTGCTCTGCTCTACAGGAGGGTGGCAAGTGGATGGGCTACAGCTGGCCATCCTTACCCAGAAGGTTCTGAATGACAGCAGATTGGGAGGGTCTGCGTTAAAGTACCCTGGCGTTTTAAGATTCCGGTATCACACCAAAAGGTCAACAATTACTCTAAAGCAAACAGGAGAAGATAAGGGGGCAGGGAAACCAGAGTACTGAAAACGGATCAACCAGAGCGCCTTTAAAGAGAATGTTATAAAGAGTGTAACTAATGTTACTGAACAATTTGTGTAGAAATTGTCAAATGGGAACCAATTTGCTGTGCAAACTCACTGAAAACACAATTAAATATTATCTTAAAAAAAAAAAAAAGATTCCATATCAACCTGACAATTTTGTGACCTGGGAACCCAGGTTCTTCTGTTCTTTTGTGAGAAACAGGATACATGGAACAAGTATAGGGTTTTGTCTTTCCCAAGTATGCTAATGCCAATTCTAGACATGGAAAGAGACTGGCATTCAGTTTATTTGTTCATGTCTTGGTGTGCTTGTGTAATAACCTCCCCTTCCCAACCCTCCCCCCACCTCATCCTTATTCCCTTGGAAGCCCACTTTCCTTCTTACCTTGGTATTTATTATTTGGGGTGGGGTTGACCAGGCCTCTAGGATAACACTGGTGTTTTCAGCCCATGTCTGTCGGAGCAGCCCACTGTAGTTATAACCACGGATCTGAACTAGAATAAGAGAACACAAAGGTATCACCATGAGGAATTTGGCCATTATGGGAACAGCTTGCCACAGTATTTTTTGTTCTGTGCAAGGTACCATTTCATGAGGTGCTCAACGGTTAGGCAGACCCCACCTTCTCTAGAATGGACACCCACATGAAAAAGACTATAGATGGACTGCTACCTCACAACCTTATACAACAATTAATTCAAAATGGACCACAGGCCGAAAATACGAACTAACACGAACGCAGAACCTGCAGACACAGAGAGACAATTGTATTCGCGTCCAAACAAAAGCTTGTACACGAATATTCAGAGCAGCATAGCCAAAAAGTAGGAACAACCCAAGTGTATATCAATTGATGAATGGATAAATTGAATATGGAATAGCCATACAAAGGAAGATTACGTGGCAATAAAAAGACACGAAACACTGACAGACGTTACATGGATGAACCTTGAAAACATTATGCTATGTGAAAGGAGCCAGTCACGATGGACAGCATATTGTATGATTTAATTTATACGAAATTTCCAGAATAGGAAAATCTATAGTGACAGGTTAGTGGTTGCCTAGAGCTGACGATAATGGAGGGTTTTGGAGTGAAGGCTGAGTGTGGTGTTTCTTTTTGTTGTTGTTATTAGGTGCTGTTGAGTTGCTTTCAACTCATAGCGACCCCTATGTACAACAATGAAACACTGGCAGGTCCTGCACCATCCACATAATTGTTGTTATGCTTGAGCCCATAGTTACAGCCGCTGTGCCAATCCCCATCTCATTGAGGGTCTTCCTCTCTTTTGCTGACCCTCTACTTTACCAAGCACGACGTTCTTCTCCAGGAACCGATCCCTCCTGAAGACATGTCCAAAGTTATGTGACACAAAGTCTCCCCATCCTTGCTTCTAAGGAGCATTCTGGCTGTACTTCTTCAAGACAGATTGGTTCATTCTTCTGGCAGTCCACGGTATAGTCAATATTCTTCGCCAACACCATACTTCTTTTTGAGATAATGAAAACATTCTGAAATTGACCGTGGTGATAGACACACAGCTTTGTGAATATACTAAAAGTCACTGAATTTACAGTTTAAATGAGTGAAGTTGTGTGGTATGTGAATTATATCTGAATAAGGATTTAAAAGTATATGATTTTCATTATGACCTTAAAAAAACAAAAAAACTCATTGCCATGGAATGAATTCTGACTCCTGGCGACCCCACGTATTACAGAGGAGAACTGCTCCATAGGGTTTTCTTGGCTGTAATTTTAATGGAAGCAGACTGCCAGGCCTTTCTTCTGCAGTACCACAAACCATCTGCACCACCTAGGGACGTATTATGACCTCGTTGTTGTTGTTGTTGTTTGCTGTCAAGTCAATTCTGACTCATGGCAACCCCATGTGTGCAGAGTAGAACTGTGCTCCAGAGGGTTTTCAAGGCTGTGACCTCTCAGGAGCAGATCGCCAGGCCTGTCTTCTGAGGCAACTCTGGCTGATTTCGAACCACCAACCTTTCAGCTACTAGTTGAGCGTTTATGACCTCAGCAACTGTAATTTCAAAGGCAACGGAAAGAAGGTAAGACAGACAATGGGAACACTGAGCTTCATTGTCCCTAAAAAACAAAACGCTATTCTCAATCCTAAGAGTTTCTTGGGTATATCTTGCCTACACCACTGTAAGCCACTTAACACTTGGCTGGCTGGGAAGTGTTTCTTTCACTCCACAGATAGATTTTCCCTCTAGGCCTACATTTTATTGCTAGAAGAAGCCATAAAACAGTCTTGCCCCCAGATTCCCACTCTCCTCTCTTTCCTTGGTATTTATTATTTGGGGTAGGGTTAGGTAGCTCTCTAGGGAAACGCTAGAGTTTTCAGCCCATGCCGATAAGAGCAGCCCTCTATAGTTATAACTGTGGACCTTACTAGAAGGGATCACCAAGGCATCATCAGGAATTTGGCCTTCCAGGGAAGAGCTTTGCCACAGTATTTTTTTTTTCTTCTGTGCAAGGCACTGATCAATATGGCGCTCAACCTTGTGGCAGACCCCACATGTTCAAGGATGGCTGGAACGATCTGAGAGGTCTACGACATCATGACACTCAAGGACCCACCCACCTGGGCTGACCAGCACAGTACGTAGGGTCTACGGCCTTTAGTGTTGGAGAATGGACCTCAGCTTGGGAAAGGCCCCCGGCTCCAACCATCACCTCCCACTTCCTGGCGCAGTCTGGCTGCCTTTTAATCTTGAAGCAACTTCACCCGACCACACCTGCTTAGAGCCTGCCAACGTCTAACTCTGCTGTAAGTTTTGAATCGGGATGTATTTTGGTGTCCCCTGCTTTGACTTGCTCCTCTGTACATGTAGCATCATGCTTTATCTTTCCAACTAGATTGTAAGTGCATTCAGCGTTGGAATGTTATCTTATTCGACCTTTCTTCCCTACAGCACTTGGCATTTGGACACTTCACAGGTGTGCAAAAGATGTGTGCTGTTTGACGGGTTTTCCTTGACGAGAAAAGAACATCAGCATTTAGCCTGGGCTTCACTGCTGAGAGCCATCAGCCTTGCTAGGCAGAGGCAGGGAGGAGGAAAGAAGAGTTGGAGTAGGAGAAAGAATAAAGAATGAAGATAAATAAGGTAAAGTATCACAGGGTGAGCAGTAGGATGCAAGGATAAGAGAGGGTAGAGACTGAGAGGGAATGAAAATGACTGAAGGGGCGGGTGCGAAAGAATATAAATTTGAGGCACAGGGTGGGCCCGACACTAGCTCAATCCCTTCTCCCTCACTCTGACGTAGTGCACTACTGCCTAGGGGCCTCTCTAGCTAACTTTCCTCAATTCAGGAAGAAGCTTGGGATTTGAGCCAGCTGCCTGCCATACTGTCTGCCGATCTTGGGCTCTGTCAGCCTCTGCAGCCTACCAGCCAGCGGCCTGCCCTTTTACCTGCCGATCTTGGAATACATTGGCCTCTGCAGCCTGTGAGCCAGCAGCCTGCAGTCTTACCTGCCAATCTTGGGTTCATCAGCCCCTCCAGCTACGTGAGTCAAGAGAAGCCTCCAGCCTGACTCCTTACCGACAGACTTGGGACTTGCCAGCCTCTACAACAGTGTGAGCCATTTCCTTGAGATAAATCTCTCTCGCTCTCCCTACGTCTGTGTGTGTGTGTGTGTGTGTGTGTGTGTGTGTGTGTGTATACATATATATGTGTATATATATGTATATACACATATATATACACATATATATACACACATATATATATGTATATATATGTATATATAAATATAAACCCATTGCTGTCGAGTTGATTCCGACTCATAGCGACCCTATAGGACAGAGTAGAACTGCCCCATAGGGTTTCCAAGGAACGTCTGGTGGATTTGAACTGCCGACCTTTTGGTTAGCAGCTGTAGCTCTTAACCACTACGCCACCAGGGTGTATATATATATATATATATATATATATATATGTATATATATATGCTTTACTGGTTTTGCTTCTCTAGAGAACCCAGCCTAAGACATCCATCAAAGACCTAAATGTAAGAACTAAACCCATAAATCTCTCTCAACAAAACATAGGGACAACGCTTCATGATCTAGTTTTTAATAATGGATTTTTACATACGACACCAAAAGCAGGAGCAACAGAAGACAAAATAGATAAACCAGACTTTATAAAAATTGAAAACTTCTGTGCTTCGAAGAAGTTTGTCAGCAGAATGAAGAGGCCACCTACAGAATGGTGACAAAATATTTGGGAACCATATATGTGATAAGGGTGTACTATGCAGAACATATAAAGAACTCCTACAGCTTAATAACAAAAGGACAAACAACTCAATTTTAAAATGGGCAAAGCACTTGAACACACATTTAACCAGAGAAGATATCCAAATGGCCAATAAGCACACGAAGAGATGTTCAATGTCATCAGTCATTGTTGTTAGGTGCCGGCAAGTCGGATCCCACTCATAGCAACCCCACAGGACAGAGCAGAACTGCCCCATGGCGTTTCCAAGGAGTGGCTGGTGGATTTGAACTGCCAACATTTTGGTCAGCAGCCGAGCTCTTAACCATTACACCACTGGGGCTCCCGTTAGTCGTTCCATAAAACCAAACCAAACCCGGTGCCGTCGAGTCGATTCTGACTCGTAGCGACCCTATAGACAGAGTAGAACTGTCCCACGGGGTGTCCGAGGAGCGCCTGGTGGATTCGAACTGCCGATGTTTTGGTTAGCAGCTGTAGCTCTTAACCACTACGCCACCAGGGTTTCCATTAGTCATCAGGGAAACACAAACGAAAACCACAATGAGATATCACTTCAAACCTATCAGGAGGGCTATGATTAAAAAAAACAGAAAGCAACAAGTGTTGGCCAGGATGTGGAGAAACAGAAACCCTGATCCACTGCCGGTGGGATTGTAAAATGGTACGGCTGTTTTGGAAAACAGTTTGGTGTTTCCTCAAAAAGCTAAACATAGAACTACCATATGATCCAGCAGTTCCACTTCTAGGTATATAGCCAAAAGGACTGCAAGCAGGAATGCAAACTGACACTTGCACACCAATGCTCACTGCAGCACTATTCAAAAGGTGGAAACAGCCTATACGTCCATCAGCAGATGAGTCGGTACACAACATGCGGGACACAGGTAAACAGTGGACTATTACTTAGCCACAGAGAGACGTGAAGTCCTGCTACATGCTGCGACACGGATGCACCTTGAAAACATCACGCTGAGTGACGTCAGTCAGTCAAGAAAGGACAACTATTGTATGATCTCACGTATATGAAGTATGTAGAATAGACAAATGTATAGAGACCCAAGTTTCTTAGTGGTTACAAGGGATGGGTGAGAAGGAGGGAGAGAGGAGGCCTCAGGGCAGCTGGCAAGTCCCAAATCCATGGGTAAGGCTTAGAGGACAGTGAGCTTCTGTTACGGGTGATGGAAAATGTTGGGAACGGATAAGGGGGATGGGTGAACAACATAATGTCACTGAACTGTACATGTGAAGATTGCTGGAACGGCAAATGTTTTGTTACATATATATTTACCCCAATAGAAGACAAATGATTGTAACTTGATCAATCAATAGACAAATACTAACGATATTTTATATCATAGCCAGATAATGGAGAGAGACGAGGGAAAGGGAAAGAGATGAGACAAGTGTAGAGAGACGGTTGGGCATGATGTTTCCCCAGGTCGTTCAAAGGCTACCACCTCACTGGTAAGCAAACGCATCCTCTTTGACTTCAGGCCACACGGAAAGTTATAATTGCTTCCTAAAATACTAAAGAGACCTCAGCAGTTTAGAATACAACTTTCTGTAAATGGAAATAGTTCGCCTCATTTTGTTTTCAACTTTGAGATTTACTCTGGAGCTTGCATTAACGTCAGTGTTTTTAGCCTCCTTCTTTAAGTGTCCCTCCACACACATGCAGACACACACACACTCCACTCCCAGTCCCAGTACATATAGTTTTTTTTTTCTTTCTGGGCTTATTTTTTTAATTTTTGTCCAGTTAGATCTAACTGGTGACAGAAGAATGAATAGTATGGGGAAGCGGGGTGGGGGGGGGGGGCGGGGATCACAAATAAAGCGTTTAATTCTAAACTGAGTTCATTAATCCCTTTAAGTTTTTATTCTGGAAAAAAATGCTTTTGACTTGAATGAGACCTGATATTTTAGCCCTGTGGAAAAAAAGATCTCCACATCTGAGATCCACAGTTCAAGATATTAAAAAGATCAACTAGGTTTTAAAAACATAGGCTTATGTTTAGATTCAAATTTTTATACTGAAAGTAATTCAGATAATGCAAGTGAGACTTTAAATGAGCACTGAAAACATGGCCCCTGGCTCGGGCGCTGTTACATGGGACACTGAGATCTTCCTGACAGTGGACTCTGCTAGAAGAATCATGAGACAATCCAACCCAGAGGACCAGTAAAGCCAGGTGTTGAAATAAAAAAATTGCCATTTTCCACTTAGCTTCTGAAAATATACTAAAAAGCACAAGGGAAAAACAGTAGCAAGGTCTCTCTCAAGGTACACGCCAGGAACTGGGTTTAAAAGTGCCAACTTAAGAGTATCCCGGAACAAGTCCCCTTCTTCCTCCCCCTTCAAAGAACCCTGGTTCTTCTTCTTCTCTGTTTCTACACGAGCAGACATGATTTTTAAGAGCAGTTTTAGGTTTACAGAAAAATTAATTGAGCAGAAAGTACAGAGAGTTTCCATATACTCCATCGGGTTCTTTCTTCATTAGCGTGCAGACCTTAGTTTCCCTCTTGGCTCATCTGTAAACCTGAATTTTATCCCTTCTCTGACGGCATTTGTCTTCCCAAGGGTGTATCCCCGACTTATTTGCCTGTGATGAACCTCAGGTGCAGGAAAACAAAACAACAAAAACCAAAGAACAACATATTTCTTACCCTAACACATGATGTGAAATGTGGAGACATAAAATGTTGTGAGGACCTTACTTACCATCAGGAGACTCCATTGCCTATAAACGGGTGACCCTGGGCACCTGACTTCACTGCTCTGAGCCTCTGTTCCCTTAAGCATCAGATGAGGATAGTATGTGCTCTGCATACATCCCTAACCTGGGTTGCTCAAACTCTCACACGTGATAAGGTAGGTGTAGCGGTTTGTAACTGCACAGCCCTGTGCACGTGGAAGGGGGGGCATTGCTGGCATCGTGAGCACTCCTTTAACAACCCCCCATCCCACCGCCGAACTCCCCAAAGGCACTTACTGAAATATGATGTTACGAGGACACTCAGGCACAGCGCATGGCCAAGTGGCAACGGTCTTTGGTTCATTGTTAGAATGAGTGGTCACAACTCAAGGAATCCCAGGGCACTACCAACAAAGACAACAGTGGTAACCTCAATGAAGACACTGGTTCTTCTGAAGGTGTTTTCTGAAAGCAGAGATAAAAACTGCAGCTTAATGCCAGTGGAACAATCCAGTGCCTTGTTACCATTCTCAACTCTAGCAGCTTGCTTTGTTACAAGAGAGGAGGGTGGCAAGTCGATGGAGCTGAAGCTGACCATCTTTACCAGTAAGCTTCTGGCTGAGGGCAGGGGGCAATGAGGGTTAGAGTTCAACAATCCTGGGTTTCCAAGATTCCATATCACCCTGGTAATTTTGTGACCTGAGGATTCAGGTTCTACCACACTTTTGTGAAAAACAAGGCACATGGAACAATTATAGAGTTTAGTCTTTCCCAAAAATGTAGACACAGATTCTAGATATCAAAAGAGATTGACATTTAGTTTATTGGTGTGGTCTAGGTGTGCATGTATGATAACCTCCCTTACCCACAACTCCACACACACACCTCCTTCGCTCCCCCTAACCAAATAGTTAATCTCTGAAGTGTGCATACACTGGAATATTCTTTTGGATTGTGTTCTTTTGCTTTCCAGAGAAAGCCGGAGAACTTTGTGGCCTACAGCACAATGAGCCTGGGCTTCAGAATTTTCTTATAACTTTCACATTATGGTGCAATTCTGGTAAAAGACAAAGAGAAGGAAAATTCTCTAGAGGCCAGAGCCAAAAGTTAGGTTTGCATAATTCTTAATGGTTAAGGGTTTCCTTGGAATTTCTGTGTACCCTCTGTGTCTTGTGCTGCTGGCTAGCATAGAACTTCCTCTGTTTCCCAAAGGATCTTTTGCAACAAAGACCCAAATAACTGATTTGGGGATTTCCACAAATCTTCAGGTAGGATTAGAGGCCTTATTGTTCTTTCTAGGGCATCACTGAGAAAAAGACCAGGCAGACACTACTTGGGAATTCTGGAAACCCATGTACCTGTCGCTTCATTAGTTCGAACACATTTTATAACATCTGTTGTTCTGTTTGTTGGAAGGTACTTTCCTCAGTTCCAGAAAACACAGAAAGATCCGTTAGGATAATTGAGCTAGAAACTGCTCAGATAATAAAATAGAAAAACAGGTATGTGATTTATTACGACCCCAAAGAACTGAAATCGCAAAGAAAGGTAGGAAAAGCCATGTGAACATAAAGCCTACTGTCCTGAGAGAACAAAATGATTTTCCCTGTGTTTAGTGTTTCTTCGGAGCCCTGGTGGCGCAGTGGTTAAGAGCTCGGCTACTAACCAAAAGGTCGGCAGGTTGAATCCACCAGTCCGCTCCTTGGAAACCCTACGGGGCAGTTCTACTCTGTCCTATAGGGTCGCTAGGAATAGAAATTGACTCGACCGCAACCTACCACCTGGCTTGCTGGGGAGTAGTTTTGTCATTCAGCAGACAGGGTTTCCCCGCCACCCCAGGACTAATACACTTTATTCCTAGGGACTAAACAGCAGCCCTCTGCCTACCACCCCACTGTCTGCTCTTACCTGTAAAACTTAGTATCTGGGGAGGAGTTAGTCAGGTCCGTTTGCTGGGATGGGGACTCTTGGATCACCTGCGAAACCCTCCCTTTCGGGGACGCAGAGCGAATAGGGAGCCAGTGATGACGCGAGAATAGGGGGGCGCTCTCGCGAGCCTGCGAAGCTCTCCGTTGCCTTGGCTCCCAAAACACTACAGCTGCGCAACAAACCAAACCTGAGGGAAAGGTGAAAACAGTTGTAGGTCCTTCCTGGTGCCTAGAGGGACTCCCACAGACGTAAAGGGTTGTGTGGATCGGTGTAAATAAGCCAGTAGTAGGTCAACTGGCTCCATGCCTCCTTCCGGTTCCGCAGGAGGCTCCCCGAGTCAAAGGTGGACAGGGGACCATGCCCTTTCTCAGCCCCGAACTTGAAATAAGCGAGGGGAAGGACGACGGGCCACAGGGTACATTTCATCGAGTGGCCGTGTCAACAACACAGTCAATTCTGCTTGTGTTTCGGGTGCTGTCTGTGCGTGTGTGTCTACATTATAGATAGTAATGGCTCCATCAAGGTACTTTTTTTTTTCTTCCTGAATATCTCCTGAATTAAAGGAAAAACCTCCATTGGAAGGGAAGAAAAGGGACAAAGCATTCAATGTATTTCCTAAGCAAGTGACAATGTGTTTATTTTACTGTCGCAAGATTTATCAAATAAAAACACAGGACACCCAGTTAAATTTGAATTACAGATCAATAAAAATTATTTGGATAAAAATGTCCAGTGCAATATTTGGGACGTAGTTACACTAAAAACATTATTCATTGTTTATCTGCAATTTCAATTTAACTGGGGGTCCTGTATTTTATCTGGCAATGCACGTTTATTTCCCATTCTTCAAAATCAACAAATTCAATGGGTTTTTACGTGTTTCAGATTTCTGTCCATTGGTGCTTTTAGGTAATATTTTATTGTGGCCGTAAGAAGCTGACTCGCCGGATAAAAATTCAAGGAATTCGTAAAGTCCAAAGCAGAACGAGCAAATTTCCCCACATCTCATGACCAAGAAGTAAATAGTTGCCATTGGTGAGCAGCCTCACAGATACAACTCTATGCATACTACATGCACACAGAGAATTTAATAAGACCAGAATCTCACTACCTATGATTTTAAATATAAAAAGTATTAAATTCAAATGTTACTTCGATTTAATGGAAGAAAACAAAGGCGGCTGAGAGAACTGCGGAACTTCAGAAAACTGTGTCTTGACCACAAGAGATGCCAGTTCCATGAAACCCGTTTACTTCTCTAGGACGCCCTTGCTCTTCCCAGCTTATCTCCTTGCCCCTTGAGGGAGCGTGGTTGACGAAAACTACCAAGAAAGGTGAGGAGGTGGTTCTAACAGCACCATCTCCATCAAGGTGCCCCAGGGAAAGCAAATCAGAACCTCTTCCCTAGCCAACCTGTTCATTTAATCCCATGAAATGCCACCCCAACCATATGTGGTTGAAAGTCAGTTTCTGTTTATTTTGTATGGTTTTTAAGGGAAAGAACCTTCTAGCTCGAATTCTACTGATTTTAGCGGTGCAGGGCACAAGAGGTTTGCTTTGGAAATTCTAAATGCAGTCACAAGCAGCTAAATGGCCTTTGGGCTTTTCATTCTAAGAATTAAATTCTGTGAAAACTAATGCCAAGAGGTTCTGGGAAATCTCCTTTTCTGGGGCATGAGGGAAACATGGATGGTTGAAAAAGACTCTGAATGGTGTAAAAATTGTATGAATCAGATCACTAGCACAGGAAGGGATAATGGGAGAGAGATTTCAAGCTTCTGCGCTCCCTCCCCCTTTTTTTCTTTAACCCTTTCTGAGCATCTGCACACCCCGGGTGTTTTGGGTATGAAGGTGGAAGGGCAAAGATGGGTGGGCAGGAGTGGCTAAAGTAGAACAAAATACAACAAGCAGAAGCCACTAATTTCCAGACAGAATTTGCGCTGGCCCCTGGGACTAAACAATTATAAAAAGCACAAGACAACAGAAAAGAGAAAAAAAAAAAAAACAGCAAACAACGCAAACGACTCAACCAAAGAGCTAACAGGCCTGCATGGGTGTATGGGTTCCTTTCTGAACGTTCCTCACTCCCACCAGGGCCTGGGGCTTCTGGGGTGGCCACAACCTCCTTCTGTTTGCAGAAGCCCCACACTATATGCAAAGGCTTTGATGACATTTGACGTCTACAAGTGAGAAAAGAGGACAGGGGAATCCAAAGTAGCTGATAACAGGGAAAAAAAGGCATGCTTTCCCAAGAAAACAGAGCTTTCCTGCACATCAGGAACAGACTGTTTTTTGTTGTTGTTAGGTACGATCCAGTCAGTTCTGACTCACAGCGACCCTTCAGGACAGAGTACAACTGTCCCATAGGGTTTCCAAGGCTGTCATCTTTACAGGAGATTGCCACATCTCTCTCCCTCTGACTAGCTGGTGGGTCCAAACGGCCGACCTTTAGGTTAGCAGCCGAGCGCTGTGACCACTGAACCACCGGGGCTCTGTTCAGCCTCCACCTTCCGCTTAAGCCTTGTGAGTCACCTCTTAGAAAGTTTCCCTTAGAAACCAGGGCTGTGCATGAGCTCGTCAGCATGGACCTCGGCCTTGCCTTGAATCACACTCTTTTCTAACTAGGGACTTGCACCCACACCACCCTAAACGTGTAGTTGGTCCTAACAGGAAGGGCAGATTGACAGGGGCAAGGTACACACGGGCTTACAGTCAGCAAGTATGCACGGGCCTGATGGTGTTTACTTACTAATCTGTAGTGCGCAATGTCACATGATGTGAAAGACCAAAGATGGGGTGAAAAACAGGTGAAAGTGTGCACCGTAGATTAGTAAATAAACACAGGTAAGCCCGTGGGTACCTTGCGTATTGGGTAACCTGGCCCTGCTAAACGGTCAGGGTGCGGGTGGAGATGGGGTGGTGGGAAGGAGGTGGTGAATATTTGGGTCAGTGTAAACCACCACGGGCACTTGGAAAACGTCTGTGGTGTGCAGGTCCTGCCGATGGTGACTCAGGGATGTTGCCTGGTGAAAGGAGGCCTCCTGGCCACTCTATTTGAATGGCATTTTCTTAGTAATTCCCATCCATGCCTTCCTGACCCCATTTAGCACGCAAAAAGAAATATACAGAGAATTCATAACTTTATTGAAAACACTCGATAGAATGCACTGCAAACATATGAAACAATGACTCTGAGCATCTATTCAGCGCAGTCAACAGGCATTTGGGGAGCTGCTCTAGATGGTGTGCTAAGCAGAACTTGCATCTGGCCAAAAACGCTTTGGAAAAACTGTCCTGGAGACCAAACCTTAGAAACTGGGGACTCCAAAAGGATAGCGATAGACAGGGGCCCATGCCAGGCCAAACGGGGCCAGGTTTTAGGGAGGTAAAGGTGGAGGGTGCAGGGGTGCATTAGGCAAAGGTGGAGGGGGCGTGGGTGGCATGGGAGGTGGTGGCACCAGAAAAACCCATCTCTCCTCGGGCTCCGGAACAAGGACGGCATGATTGTGTCCGTTCAAGACTGTGGTGACAGGCTGGCCCAGGAAGGGCTGATATCCTCCCTAGCAGTCCCTGGGTGGCACAAAGGATTAAGCAAATGGTGAAGTGTTTGACTAGGAACCAAAGGGTCGGCAATTCAGATCCACCCAGAGATGCCTCAGAAGAAAGGCCTGGCAATATATTTCCAAAGGGTAACAGCCATTGAAAACCCTAAGAAGCCATTGAAAACCCTTTGGAGCACAGTTCTACTCTGAAACACACACAGTCACCGTGGGGGCAATTCTACCCTGAAACACTTTGGGTCAACATGAGTCCAAATAGACTCTATGGCAGCTGGTAGTTTCTAGTTTGTTTTACTTTGTTTAAATATCCTCCCTAAAGGATACCAGTGTTTGAAACAGCTGAACTTTATTTATTAGATATACGCATTTATATGGAGCCCTGGTGGCATAGTGGTTAAGAGCTCAACAGCTAACCAAAGGTCAGCAGTTTGAATCCACCAGGAGCTCCTTGGAAACCCTATGAGGCAGTTCTACCCTGTACTATAGGGTCGCTATGAGTCAGAATTGACTGGATGGCAACGGTATCTTTTTTAAATGCATGTAGATATGCATGGTCATCGGAAAAGTGGTTTGATTTTCTTTTCTTTTAGGAAATCACGTTCCCTCTGGTAATGGGTAATTTCCATAATGTGCAGCTTACTTAGCCCATTTCCCATCCCCAAAGTCTCCAAAGTTCAAAAGGTATTTGCCAAACGTGGAAAATGCAACAAAAGACAAACTTGCAAAGCCCAAGTCCCGAGGTATGTGTTACAATGGCTGCCCCGCAAAATTGCCTTTCTCAGGTCTGCTGACCTGCACTGTAAGGGGCCCTGGTGGTGCAGTGGTTAAGTGCTCACTGCCAACCAAGAAATGTCGGCGGTCTGAACTCACCAGCTGCTCCACGGGAAAAAGGTGTGGCAGTCGCTTCCGTAAAGGTTACAGCCTTGGAAACCCTGTGCGGCGGTTCTTCTCTGTCAGATAGGGTCACTGTGAGTCCGAATCAGCAGCAGGTGTGCTTTTGACCTGCACTCCGGCTTTGTCGCTACGAATCGGAATCGACTCGACGGCAACGGGTTCGGTGTGGTTTTTTCCGTTCTAGCTTCAGTCACCTTTATGTCTCTTGCAAGCTCCTTTCTGAGGAGAGAAAATTGCAAATGCTCATTATTTGGAGCTGTGGATAAAATGAAGTATACAGATGCACATTTCATGCCGATTTTAAAATTTTTATCCCCTCAAACTACCACTACCTCCTCTCCCCAGTACACTTTTTTCTAATACCCTTCTCAAGGCTTGCTTTAGGGACAATTTTCCCTCCCGCAAAATTTAATGTGGTGCAAAAAACAATCAGTAATCATGATAAATCTTTTAATGCAGTATTTAAAATATCAAACTTAATTTTTAAATAATCCATGGTGAACAAATGATCCGAATTTTCCATAGAAGCAGGATCTGACCCTACATTTCCACCACCGTGCCTCACTCTCCTTACCCTGCTCCCAGCCTGGTTCCAAAAAAAACATGTTATTTACAAAAACCAATCGTCAGAGTTCCCCTATTTAATTTATTTAAATATTGTTGTTGGATGCTGTGGAGTCAATTCCGAGTCGTAGTCACCCGCTGTGACAGAGTATATCTGTCCAACACGGTTTTCTAGGCTGTAATCTACAGGAGCAGATCGCCAGGTCTTTGTCCCGAGGAGCAGCTAGCTAGGTTCAAGCCGTCAACCTTTAGGTGCTTAATCATTGCGTCAGATACAGCGAAAAAAATACTTGGATTCCTAGTAGGTATCACCTCCACGCTGGAGCCCTACTGCAGGTAAATCCTGAAGGCCTAGATCCCCATAGCTGGCTTTTGGCTCAGAGAGGAAGGAAGGGGCCCTGGAGACAGCCAAAGGCGTCCAGGCACAAGTCCCAGCCCCCTGGAGAACTGACGCCTCCAGAACCAGGTGCTTACTGCGTGACCACGTCTGGGTACTGAGTCCATTGGAAAATGCCCTCCAGCTCCCGCAGGTGCAACCAGGAAAAAGTGTTGCAGTGGAGGCTGCCTGTCCCCGGGCAGTGGACCCTTGGCAGCCAGGGGACACGGCCCCTCTTCCAGCTGCCCAGGCTCCCGGACGCCGCTGCTGTCCTGGTTCTCATCGTCCCCGGGTGCCCGAAGCTCCAGCGCCAACGTGACCCTGACCTCCTTCTCGTGGGTGGCCTGCTCCTGCTATTCCCTGCCTCAGTTCCAACCTTCTCTCCTCCTGGGCGTCTCCTCCAGCTACAGACCCCGAGACCACGGGAGGTTTCGTCCCTGCAAAGGAGGACAGCCAACGACAGAGATGAATGTGATGAAGCCCAGAGTGCTCAGGTGCAGGGGGCCAGGGGCCCGCGAGCAGAGCGCAGCGGTGGCGGCCGCGCAGCATCGCGTCCACTTGCCTCTCCGGGGAGAGTTCGTCTCCTGGAGTTCCCCGAAGCCCCTGTCCCCTTCCCGGCACCGACCATGCAGTTCCTCCCTGAGCGGGTCGAGTCTCAGGCTGCGGCTGCCAGTGTTACAGTGGCTGCACCAGGGCGGCGGATCCATGCCTCGAGTGCTGCCCACGAGGTCGTGTGTCCCCTCAGACTCTGCGCGGGGGCTGAAGCCGGAGCCTGTGGCCCGTGCGCTGCTCTTCCTGGTGCCAGTCCGGTTGCAGTGTGTCTGCCGCAAGTTCAAGGCACACAGGCCCCGCTTAGATGCCCACTAGTGGCATTCTCCCTTCTTCTAGCTGTGGGGGGGGGGGACTTGCTGGGGCGCGCTCAAGGTCGGAGCCTGGCCCTAAAAGAGGGGAGGCAGTACGACAATGCAGTCCTGGTGACCCAGTGTTTAAATCACTGGGCTACGAACTGAAAGGTCGAAGGTTGGAAGCCACCAGCTGCTGCGCGGGAGAAAGATGTGGCAATCTACTTCCGTAAAGATTTGCAGCCTTGGGAACTCTAGGGGTCAGTTCTACACTGTCCTACCGGGTCGCTAGGAATTAAAATCAACTTCCGGGCAGTGGGTGAGGGTATGAAAAGGGGGTTGGTGGGGGCGCGCGTGTGGGCAGGATAAGGGCTGTGACTTGCACCTTAGCTGACTACTCCCGCCTTGTGCGGTGGTGCCTGCCTGGAGGAAGGCGGTGGGCAGGATCGTGCAAGCCGACGAGGGGCGGGCGTGGCGGTGGGAAGACATCTTACTAGGTTCAGGAACCTCTCTCCGCGCAGGCCTCCATGAACACCAGCCGGCACATGCGGAAGCGAACGTAGCCCACCCTGCCCGAGAGCTCTGAGCAGGACTCTGCCCCCAACCTGGGAAGTTGCTAACTAAAGGATAGTGGGTGGGATTCTCTGGTTCTGTTCGGGTCGCTCCCAAAGTCCGGTAATTGGGCTCGTGATTTAGATGAAACGATTAGCTAGGAGGCACACTCCAAGCTGCAAGCAGAGCCGCTATGCTCCCTGGCGCGCCTGGAACAGGAACTTGGGAGTTCAGATGCACCAGGCCAGAAGCTCCACGCGCCCGTTGAGAAAGTCCAAGGATTCCAGGTTTAAATAATGAATCCATGTCAGCGTGCAAGTGTAGAACCCCGCGCATTCCTTAGATCATTCAAGAATGCTTACACTGCAGGGGGCCCTCTGGTCAAGATTGTGGAGCTTGCAACGTCTGCATGCTGCCTCCATGCTGCAGGCGCTCTGCAAAAGCGCTTGTGTCTTCTGCTTTGGGCCTGTGCTAGAGGCCTGGGCCGACTTCCCATCTCCCCACTTCTGCCTCTTCCTCTTCCTGTCCCCACTCGCCTCTTCCTCTCTCTCTCTCTTTTTAAATAAACCTGTTTTGTTTTGTGCTGTTGTACATAGGGTCACCATGAGTCAGAGCGGACTACAGGGCACCTAACTTCTTCCTGGAATTTGTTCTCCATTCCTAAGTATCAAATAAACAAGAGTCGCGCTGGATTGAGACAAGGTTTGTGTTACCTGTGGTTAGAAGATATTGAATGTAATTTCAGAGTATGTAAAGTAGGTACGCTCTAACTGGCTGAAAATTGTTTATTTGGAGTTTATTTAAAGCAATTGTATGTGTCAGAATTTCAGTTTGGTGTCCGCCAGCTTTGAGCTAGTGATCTTAGCCTGCTGCGAAGTAGTAAACCACATGGGGGCGACTTTAGGCCAATCCGCAGGGGCCATGTCTGGCGCTATTACATATATTGAGTTCATTTGTAGAAATGTCCAGAATAGGCAAACCTATAGAGACCGAAAGTAGATTAGTGGTTGCCTAGGTTGGAGGTGGGATGTGGGAAATGGCGGGGAAGACACTGACATCTAAAAGGTGCGAGGTTTCATTTTGGGGTCATCAAAATTTTCTAAAATTGATTGTTTTGGTGAATGCACAATTTGTGAACATACTAAAAGCCATTGAATTGTACACTGTATTTTTTTTTGCTTATTATTTTTCTTTTTACTTTTTTTTTTGTATTTCAGATGAAAGTTTACAGAGTAAATTAGTTTCTTATTAAACAATTAATACAGATACTGTTTCGTGACATTGGGTGTCACCCCCATGACATGTCAACACTCTTCCCTTCTGGAACTTGAGTTCCTCGTTATCAGCTTTCCTGTTCCCTCCTGCATTCCCGTCCTTGCCCCTGGGTTAGTGTGCCCGTTTAGTCTCCTTTGGTTTTATGGGCCTGTCTAATGTTTGGCTGAAGGGGGACCCTCAGGAGTGGCTTGAGTATGAACTGTACACTTTAAAGGAGTGAGCTTTATGGTATGTGAAGTATATCTCAATAAAGCTATTCAGCAGAAAAAGAATCCCTTCAGAATCTCCCACCACTAATCAGAGAGGGATGGGACAGCTCATTGTCCTTGATGTGCTTCACCCAGCATGGACACAGTTATCTCAAGGCAGGTTAGAGTCAAGGTTTGCCAAACAAATTATGTTGCGTTCACTTATATTCGGGAAAATGATCACGTGCCATAAAGCACTTTTAAGAAGTGAGGTTAGGGTGGAGGTGGGGGAAGGAGGGCTGTCAGAAGCCAAAGGAATACCTGTGGCCCCAGACAATTCGGGAATGACTCCCTTTCTCTATGAGAACTGTATTTTTGCAAATCATCCCATCGAGAGTGGGGCCCAAGTCTCTTCCTCAGAAGTGAGGAACAATGTCCGAGAATCAAGGAATTTACTTTGGCTATATCATGATGTTAATTAAAGAAGAGATCCACACACAGAAGCAGGAAAGTCGTGCCATTAAAAGGTGCTAAAATTTAAAGCTGTTTCTCTTCTTTCGTGATTTCTCTCTCTCTCTCAACTTGTCATGTGTTTCTTATTTGTTATTTAATATTGTCCTTTGATTTTATCTGTTCTTTTCTAAGTAAAGGAGATAAATATTTTAAACTATTAACGTGAATTTTACCATTTATCTTTATATTGTGCAATGCCCGTTCTAAATGCAATGTAAGAGCATTTACCTCATGTGCAGAATCACTGAAATTATCATCGGTATTTTGTAGCTCTTGATACGCATGTGTATTTTGTTGTTCCCAGAAGAGTGGAAACACCGCACAAAACTATGTCAACTGTTTGGTTTGTACCGTGTGCGTGGTGAAAATGCACATAACAAAATATACACCGTCTCAGCAGTTCCTACATGTACAGTTCAGTGACATTGATCACATTCTTCCAGTTGTGCAACCGTTCTTGCTCACCTTTTCTGAATAATTTCACCGCCACGTACTGTTTTTATTTCACTCCTTTCTTGTTTGTTTGTCGGTTTTACTGCGGTCAGATATATATAACATAAAATTTGCCTTTTAACCATTAAAAAAAAAAAAAAGAAGAGGAGAGCCACACAAGGAAACTAACAACAACGTCTGAACTGAGGCTTCTCATCAACAATGGCTATCACATCTCGAT
The DNA here is from genome assembly GCA_030035585.1 of Dugong dugon. Taxonomy (NCBI): domain Eukaryota; kingdom Metazoa; phylum Chordata; class Mammalia; order Sirenia; family Dugongidae; genus Dugong; species Dugong dugon. Next base: position 35,355,524 of record CM057483.1, read on the forward strand.
TTTGGAAGCCAGACGGGACAATGTTTGCTTATTGTAGTCGCTTTTGACATCATCTCCTGGGTTTTTTTGGACTTCAAACTTTTGATCAAACAAGAGCCATTTTGCTTTTACTTGCCCTCATGTACCAAGCTGGAATGGTCAACGAATTGACCAAATGCAAACTTCACTTTGTGTCCAGTCCAGTTGACTGTGAAGTCACTGTAAGTAATCCCCTTGATGTTTCTGTTGGAGGTTTCTACTTCTGTAAACGGTCCTTTACATCATCTCTACGATAATGTCAGATACAAAATTATAAGCTTTCTGGTTTCCTGATTGCCGTTCACATCTGATCTACCCTTGTAATTTCTGCTCCTTGGGATCCCAAAAGGACAAATGTAAACTTTTCTAGAAACAAAACAAATGTCAACGCTGCTGGTTGAAATAGAAAGATGTAAGAAATTGTGGTTACCATGTGAATTATAAAATTTGGTAAACAGATCTTCCTTTGAGCAATTCATGTCTTCTATTGGTAATCTTTTTAGTCATGATTCTTTTTTCTTGAATGTCACATTTGTAAAGTTCTAATATCCATCTCTTGGTTTACTCGTCTTCATGATCTGCAATAATAGTTGTCTTTTATTTAGAGGTGAAAAGCGCTGCTCATTATTCTTTCTTTTATTGTACGTTAGATGAAGGTTTACAGAATAGTTTCTCATTAAACAGTCAGTACACATATTGTTTTATGATATTGGTTAACAACCCCATAACATGTCAACACTCGCTCTTCTCCACCTTGGAGGACCCTTTTTTTTTTGGTGAAAATATACATAGCCAAAGTTACACCATTTTCAAAAGTTTCTACATGTACAATTTGGTCACATCGATTACATTCTTCCAGTTGTGCTGCTATTCTCACTATCCTTTTCCAAATTATTCCATCACCATTATCATCAACTCACTGTCCCCTAGGCCTCTCATCAAACCTTTTAAGTTGCTGTTGTCAATTTGATCTCACAGAGGTAATTCTTTTTTTTTTTTTTTGTACCTTAGATGAAGGTTTGCAGAACAAATAGAGTCTCATTAAACGGTTAGTACACATACTGCCCTATGACAATGGTCAGCAAACCCACGACATGTCAACACTGTCCTTTCTCAACATTGGGTTCCCTATCACCAGTTTTCCTGTCCCCTTCTGCCTTCTAGTCCTTGTCCCTGGACTGCTGTGCCTCATAGTCCCGTTTTGTTTTACGGGCCTTCCAATCCCCGGCTGAAATGTGAACCTCGGAAGTGACTTCACCACTAAGCTAAAAGGGTGTCTGAGGGCCATATTCTCGGGGTTTCTCCAGTCTCTTTCAGGCCAGTCAATCTGGTCTTTTTTTATGTGTTCGAATTTTGTTCTACATCCTTCTCCAGCTCTGTCCAGAACCCTCTGTTGTGATCCTGGCCAGAGCAGTCAGTGGTGGTAGCCAGGAACTGTCTAGCTGTACTGGACTCAGTCTGGTGGAGGCCGTGGTAGCTGTGGTCCATTAGTCCTTTGGACTAATCTTTTCCTTGTATCCTGTTGTCTTCATTCTCCCTTGCTCCCGAAGGGGTGAGACCAGTGGAGTATCTTAGATGGCTGCTGACAGGCTTTTAAGACCCCAGAAGCTCTCATCAAGGTAGAATGTAGAACATTGTCTTTATACACTGTGGTATGCCAGTTGAGCTAGATGTTCCCGTGTACAGTACAAAACTGTTGGCATGTCATAGTATATTTTGTGAAAAAGTAAAAGCCGGCTTAGCCAAAAGCTAGGAAAAATTTAGATTGCTATCTGGGCAAATATCTTTTTTTATGCACAAACTCAAAGGATATGCGTACTGAAACCAGGGGAAAACACAGTTTCCATAGTAGGCTAAAGATCCCTGGGTGTTCGGTTGAAGATGCCAGTGAAGGAAGTAGACTCTACCGCCATGAGAGATAAAACAGAGGAAGCAGTGCTGACAGAACAGAGGACTTTTTTCAGATGGAATTTGGTGAGTAATTTCAATCTCTGCTTTTTAACTTGATAGTCAAATTTTAATTTTACTTGAGCCAAACCTAATGGTGATTCTTGAGAGTTTGAACATGAATAAGGAAAACTTTAAGGTACCATCTACATAACAGTGGAAGAATAGTCTTTACCCTAAAGAAGCTTTAGTATTATGTTAAATACAGAGTATAGCTTATCGGAAGTAGAAATGATAGCATCATTTGAACCCCTAACAGAAATTAAGCATTCTAAGTACTTGTTGGAGGATTAAATAATGAGCTGAGTATAATCAGGCACCTGTCCATATATATTTTGGCAACTTCGTAAGGAGAACTTAGATTTGTTTATTGTCCTTCTGCCTACTTCAAAGTGCTCTCTACAAGTTCATTTAACTTTTGAGAATTACATAATTCATCAGTGCATTTTACTGGAAAATTTTTGACACTACAGACCAAGAACCAAAGGTCTCTTTTCTCCACTCATCCCACGCCCACAACATGCATATATATGTAAGTAATCTTACTCCTCTCTCTTGAAGTAACCATTTTTTTTTCAGTTGGTTATATATTCTTCTGGACGTTTTTTCCTGTGTGTTCCCATGCATACGCATGTTAACTATACATATAGTTTTCTTTAAAAAACAATATAATTTGGATCATTTTGTATCTTTATTATTATTATAATAATACATGCCTACCAAATACAGGAATATACCAGCCTTGGCCTCCTTCTAGAAACCGCAAGGATCTATCCATTGCACATATTCTACAGCTTCCACCCCCACCCCCGCACTTGTCATGGCACACTGGATCATTTAAACAAACTCATCCATTAAAAAGAATGGAACATTTTGTTGAATCGCTGAACGAAGATTAATGTTCTTTTATATCACAGTTAGATAACTGGGGGAAAGGAAGGGAAAGGGTGAACAGGGTAGAGACAGGAGACCATGAAGATTCCCTATCAGACTGCAACATTAATACCTGACAGGGAAGCAAACTGCTCATCTTTGTCTGCAGCCCCAAGGCAAGTTGACACTGCCTCTTCAGATGCTAATCAGCTTTTAGCAGTTGAGAACACAACTTTCTGTACCGAGAAATAGTTTGCCTCATTTTGTTTTCAGCTTTGAGGTTTTCTTTGGAGCTTGCATCTTTTTTGTTGTTGTTGTTTTTCCACCAGCCTATTCCCCCAATCCACTCCAATTCTCATTAAATTCTCTCTCTGTCTCTCTTCCTCTCTTGGCTTATTTCTGTCCCATTGGATGAAAGTGATGATGATCGCATAAATACTGGGAAGAAAAACGTTCAAGTATAAAGCAGTTACCTATAAAATCAGGTAATTTTTGTTTAAATGTTAACGGTAGCTTTTATTTAGAAACTGGGATTGCCGGAGGGAAGGTGAGAGACTTTTCACTTTCTACTTGATGCACATTTGTATTATTATTCATAAATACATTGAGCAGGTACCACTTAGACTTTTAAAAAGATAAAAATGAATTATGAAAACCAAAATACAAGGTAGGATATATTACTCCTCCCTGTGTCCATATTCTTGTAAAATTCTCTTTTTTGTTTTCAGCTTATTTTTAATGCCACCAGGACATTTTATTTTCTTTCGTTGTTTTCCTTTTGGTCTCTAGCAAGGGAATTTATCAGAAGCCTTTTCAAAAGTGAGATGTATATTACCCTAGATATTTCTCATCACAAAAGTCCCTTGGCGGCTCAATAGATCAGCTGACATGTCCATTCTGCAGGAATTATTGTAATAGACAGTTAAGGATGTATAAGCCACTCACCTAGGCTTCTTGTCTATGAGGTTTTGGGTGCTACTCGGCTGACTCCAAAGATACGAGAAACAATAGCTTGGGTTTGGGCTCATCTTTTATTTGCCTTATGCCAAGTTCAATTAGTATTGATTAAACTCTTTTAATTTTTTTATTGTACTTTTGATGAAGGTTTACAGAACAAATAGTTTATCATTAAACAATGAATGCATGTATTGTTTCATGACAATGGTTAACAATCCCACGATGTGCCAACAGTTCCCCTTCTCAACTTTGGGTTCCGTATTGCGAGCTTTCCTATCCCCTCCTGCCTTCTAGTCCTTGTCCCTGGACTGTTGTGCCCCATTAGTCTCGTTTTGTTTTATGGAGCTGTCTAATCTTTGGCTGAAAGGTGAACCTCGGGAGTGACTTCATTACTGAGCTAAGGGTGTCTGGGAGCAATACTATTGGGGTTTCTCTAGTCTCTGTCAGGCTGGTAAGTCTGGTCTTTTTTTGTGAGTTCGAATTTTGTTCTACATTTTTCTGCAGCTCTGTCTGAGACCTTCAGTTGTGATCCCTGTCAGAGCAGTCAGTAGTGGTAGCTGGCTACCCTCTAGCGGTAATGGACTCAGTCTGGTGGAGGCCGTGGTAGTTGTAGTCCATTAGTCCTTTGGACTAATCTTTCCCTTGTAACTTGTTTGCTTCATTCTCCCTTGCTCCCGAAGTGGTGAGACCAGTGGAGTATCTTAGATGTCTGATCACAGGCTTTTAAGACCCCAGACGCTACTCAGCAAAGTAGAATGTAGAACATTTTATTTATAAACTGTGTTATGCCAATTGAGCTACATGTTCCCAGAGACCATGGTCCGCACGGCCCTCAGCCCAGTAATTGAGTCCCTCAGGGAGTTTGAATGTGTCTATGGAGCTTCCATGACCTTTCCTTGTACAAGTTGTGCTGGCTGCCCCAGTATTGTGTACTGTCTCACTCTTCACCAAAGTTACCACTTATCTATTGTCTATTTAGTATTTCCCCTCCCACCTCTCCTATCCCTGGTAACCAACAAAGATTGTTTCTTTTTGTGTGTAAACTTTTTCATGAGTTTTTATAGTAGAGGTCTCAAACAATATTTGTCCTTTTCTGATTGACTTATTTCACTGAGCATAATGTCCTCCAGTAAAACGAGGTAATTAATCTTTGTATATTTTTCATTCTGGAAAAAAAATTGGTTTTGATTTGTGGAGAACCTGATACTATTTGTCCCTGTGGATAAAAAAAAAAAAAAAAAAAAACAATAAAAAAACAACTCTACAAATGTCCAGATTTCAAGAGAATATGGAGATCAGCTAAAGTTTAAAACCATAGGCTAGGTTTGAACTCAAGTTTTCTACTGAAATTAATGCAGATAATGCAAATGAGGCTTTAAAGAGCATTAAAAACGTGGCCCACCACACGGACATCATTTCATCTGGGAGTTAGGTCTCATGGTAATGAATTGTGCTAGGGTATTCGTGAGACAATCAAGCCAGAGGTGCAATGAAGCCAGATATTCAAAACATAGCCATTTTCCCCCTACCCGTGTACCCGTTGCTGTCGAGTTGATTGTGACTCATAGCGACGCTATCGGACAGAGTAGAACTGCCTCATAGGGCTTCCAAGGAGACTCTGGTAGATTCGAACTGCCCACCTTTTGGTTAGCAGCCGAGAGCTTAATCACTGCGCCACCAGGGCTCTGTATTTACCCGCTAGTATTTGAAATCACTAAAAAGCATAAAGGAAGAGAGTAGCAGAGTCTCCATCAAGGAACACACAGGAAGTGGTTTGAAAATGTTCATCTTTTGGAGTATCTTCGAGTCAGACGCAAAGCGGGTGCCACGGGGCCCAGAAGGCTGCTCTGAGAGTGAGACCGCGGGGAACCACAGGGCTGGTTTCGGGAGCCTTGACGGAAGCTCCCCAGCTGATGGCCGAGGCCATTCTGGTCCCTTGACCAACAGCAAGAGTGTGACAGAGAGCAGTCGACCCCCTGTGAAGCTGGGCTTGGGGCTTCTTGACCTACTGGAACGCTTCCCCCGGTGCCCGAGGGCACCCTCTCAGGGCTGCGTGAGCCAGCCAGGCAGGCCCAGGCCAGCGGGGGGCATATTTCCGAGCATTAATGCCCTCTGAGTCCTCCTCCTCCTGGCCCTCCTATTCTTAAACCAAACCTTCAATCAGAGGGGAAAAAGGGATGGGTTTAGTATATTGAACAGTTAATGTCATCTTAGAAAAACCACACGTGCAGCTCTCCATGTGAATGAGATCTTAAACCACACCTGGAGAAGATATTTCCTTATTGAGAAAATATCTTAAGGAAGTCGACACCGCTCCTCTCCCTTCAGCTCACCCTTAGTGAGCATCTACTGTGTGCCAGGCTCTGGACTAGGCTTACTGCTTTGTCTCTCTCCTTTTAGTATTCCTTAATGGTTTTTGCCCACTCCTAGATGCAGGCCTAGCTACTGAGTTGCACAGGGTCCCTGCTGTTACTGATAACAAGATAAAGAGATGCCCTTATCCTGACAGCTGACCATCAGCTCTCCAGGTGTCTCAGCCCCCTTTACATTGGGATATTGTCACCCTGATTGTGGGAGAGCTCAGCATGGTGAAAAGTGGGCCCCATTTACAATCATCCTGTAGGGAATGACCCCTTTTTGAAAAGCCCATTTTCAGTCTGAAGTAACTAATCATTAGGAACATGTTGGATGCTTAGACAGAAAATTTCTTTCAAGGATGACTACGGGGTCATTCATCCTCTGAATGTTCTTGTGAGGTAAAACGATGGTGTAGAAAGGGATGCTTGGTCATGGGGGCCAAAGGGGTTTGTGACTTGTCTTGCTGAGACACAAGAGTTGCTGAAGTCCTGGACACCGCCTTGCTATTTTAGCCGTTAATATAAGCTACGCAAGTTTACCCTAATTTGCTCTCAATTCATTGAACTATCAAAAATCTCTGTTCAGCTAAGAGTTTGGGGGACAAGAGTCATACCATTGTCACCATGTCAATTCTGCATGCTCCAACCTGCCCCCACCCTCCAACTCTTCCTGGGCTCAGGACAGTGTCAGCTCACCCTGTTCTGGCTACAGTTTCAGGATCCTGGACAAGAGCCACCGTTGCCTAGCATGGTTTGGCCACCTAGGCCCTCTGCCAGCCCTGCCAGCCCCGCTCCTCGGTCAGGAAATCCCAAGCCGGTCATCAGTTCCTAAGGCAGGAAAGTGGAACCCGCAATTTAGAACATGGTCAACATTCATGTGGGGGTGGGTCACAAGAAGGCTCCTCCCTAAATGCCTGGCAACTATAAAACAAAAACCCTTGTCAGCTAGACTTCACTGTCCCCTCAGCGTCCTAGTTAATGGGCCTTTCATTGTATTGAATCCTTTGGAAGTTCCCAAACTGCAAACCACAACACACTTTGCCTCTTCTCTGTCCCTAATATCTCCCTTTCGTTCTCCCATGTTAGGATTTGGGGTCCTTCTGCTGCGTGATTATATAGTCTAAAGAAGGCCAGTGTAACAGAGCTCATTATGGACAGGTTCAAATGTGCCATTGGTCAAATCTCCCAAAACAGAAAGGCCACAGCAGGCTGTTACATGGGCCAATACTAGGTCTGTACTTGCAATACCAGTTATGTAAAATAGGTGTAATATATTTACAAAAACAAGGGGGAAAGCATTTAAAGCATTTAAAGTTTCTTGCAGAAACTCATGCAGTAGAGTTTGGGAATAGATGAGGACAGTCTGTCGTTTCATTATTATTTTTTTTCCTTGTGGCTCATTTTCTCTTCTGAATGCCATTGAGAGAGCACTGTGCAAACCCAGGGAAGGAGAAAAGTAACTCGTCAGATCTTAAGTCTTTTCCTCTGAGCTTGCCATGCCTGCCTGACAAAGTGCAGGTCTCGTCCTCCCAAGCTGAGGCCAGGCCTGACTGGTAGCCCAGCCTGTGGCCTCAAGATGCCAGTGCTTGGTGGCCTGCTTTGTCGGGCTGCTTTTCTGGATACCACCCCCGCCAGATCTGCAGCCTGTCTCCATCACTGCACTCACACACATGCACACACACACACACTCTCTCTCTCTCTCTCTCACACACACACACAGACACACACTCTCTCAGGCTCTAGCTGCTGGTGTCACAGTGGCTGCACCGGAGTGGCGGGTCCATGCCGCAAGCGCTGCCCACGAACGTGTGTCCCCTCAGACTCTGCGCCGTGGCTGGAGCCGGAGCCTGTGGCTGGTGCGCTGCTCTCTTCCTGGCGCCAGTTGCGTTGCAGAGTGTCTGCCGCAGGTTCAGGGCACACAGGCCCCGCTTAGACGCCCACTAGTGGCATTCTCACTACTTCTAGCTGTGGTGGGTGGGACTTGCTGGGGCACGCTCAAGGTCTGAGTCTGGGTATAAAAGAGGGGAGATAGTATGACAATGCAGTCCTGGTGACCCAGTGTTTAAATCATTGGGCTGCGAACTGAAGGGTTGAAGTTTGGAAGCCACCAGCTGCTGCGCGGCAGAAAGATGTGGCAATCTACTTCCATAAAGATTTCCAGCCATGGAAACTCTAGGGGTCATTTCTACACTGTCCTACCGGGTCGCTAGGAATTGAAATCGACTCCAGGGCAGTGGGTGAGGGTATGAAAAGGGCGTTGGTGGGGGCGCGCGTGTGGGCAGAATAAGGGCTCTGACTTGCAGCTTAGCCGACTACTCCCGCCTTGTGTGGTGGTGCCTTCCTGGAGGAAGGGGGTGGGCAGGATCCTGCAAGCTGATGAGGGGAGGGCGTGGCGGTGGGAAGACATCTTACTAGGTTCAGGAACCTCTCTCCGCGCAGGCCTCTATGTACACCAGCCGGCACACGTGGAAGCGAACATCGCCCACCCTGCCCGAGAGATCTGAGCACGACTCTGCCCCCAACCCGGGAAGTTGCTAACTAAAGGATAGTGGGTGGGATTGTCTGGTTCTGTTCTGGTCGCTCCCAAAGTCCGGTAGTTGGGCTCGTGATTTAGATGGCACGATTAGCTAGGAGGCACACTCCAAGCTGCAAGCAGAGCCCCTATGCTCCCTGGCGCGCCTGGAACAGGAATTTGGGAGTTTGGATGCACCAGGCCAGAGGCGCCAAGCGCCGTTGAGAAAGTCCAACGATTCCAGATTTAAATAATGACTCCATGTCAGAGTGCAAGTGTAGAGTCCTCGCATTCCATAGTTCCTCCAGGAAGTTCTACGTATTCAGGCCCTGTTGATGGTGACCAGGGATGTCGCCTGATGAAAGGAAGCCTCCTCAGCATCGTCTGAACGGCCCTTCCTTGGGGATTCCTCTCCATACTTTCCTAATCCCCTTTAGCACACGAAACACACACATGCAGAGAATTCGGAACTTTATTGGAAATATAACAACATGCCCTGAATATACGGGGCCACGGGCTTTAATACTTTTAACAGGAATCTGGTCAACTACTCTTCATGGTGTGCTAAGCAGAATTTGACTCTGGTCAAAAACACTTTGGAAAAACTCATAGAGAACCAAACCTTAGAAATTGGGGACTCCAAGAGGATAGTAATAAACAGGGGCCCATGCCAGGCCATACGGGGCCAGGTTATAGGGAGGTAAAGGTGCAGGGTGCAGGGGTGCATTAGGCAAGGGCAGAGGAGGTATAGGTGGCATGGGAGGTGGTGGCACCACATAAACCCATCTCCACTCGGGCTGCGGAACAAAGACGGCATTGTTGTAGGGGTTCAAGACTCTGGCGGCAGGCCGGCCCAGGGCAGCGGGGGGCACATTTCCGAGCATTAATGCCCTCTGACTTCTTCTCCACCTGGCCCTCCTATTCTTAAACCAAACCTTCAATCAGAGGGAAAAAGGGATGGGCTTAGTATATTGAACAGGTAATTTCGTATCAGAAAAAATACAGCATGCAGCTCTACGTGGCACTGTGATTTAAAAGGGCATCACGAGAAGCTATTTTCTTCTCACTAAAGTATCTTAGGGAAGTTAAGGGCACACTTCTCCCTTCAGCTCTCAAATAGGCTGATAGCTTTGTCTCTCTCCTTCCACATCTTTTCATCCCACGGCCTACAAATTAGTCATCACTGCCTGAGCAAATGACAAAGAATTCCAAATGAACACAAATAAGAATGTAGCCTGAACTGAGAGCCACCCCCCGCCCCGTCAATAAACCAATTCCACAAAACCCTCCTCCTCAGAATAGCACCACAAGAAGGGAAAACCCGATACCTTCGCTGTTAGAAATTCCTCCAGAGAACACATACATTTGGTAGTCATAATGGCAGGTTTGTGGGGTATCTCTAAGGCATATTTTGACCGTTTAAAATTCTTCTCTACCTTTTCAGTCTTCTTAGGTCAGAGGAACTTTATGAGAAGTTATTCTTTTTGTTTCATTTTCTAGACAAATTTCCAAAGCTTGCAACCCTTCCCCTAATCTCCACCATAATCGGAGTATTTTAGCAGTGGTTACAGGTTGACACATCAAAGTATCGAGAACATTTTAATTTAGGGCAGCTATTCTCTGCGCCGCTTTACCAAACACTTAAAAACAGGGGCAGGAGGACCAGGCGTTTAAGCCTTTTAGGCTACCGTCCCTCCTTGAGGGTCAGCTTAACTACACATTCATTAGCTAGTCATAGTGTGGTCCCTGTGTGAATTATTCTCTCACCCGATGCTTAATTATTTATACATTGACCCTTTAAATAAAGAGCTAATGCCTGGTTTCAAATACGTTATAAAATTTAGTACAGATGAACGCTCTTGCAACTTAGCTCTTTGTCAGATTGGGCCCAAACATGACTCCATATAGAAGTCTTCCCTGAAGGATATCATCTTAAAAGGAGTTGAACTTTATTTAGTGGACGGATAGGTAAATATATATTATAATATTATGTTCCATATGTGTACGCATGTATAGATATATATATGGAGCCCTGGTGTCCCAGTGGTTAAGAGCTACCTCTGGTAACCAGAGGCTCGGCAGTTCAAATCCACCAGTCACTCCCTGGAAACCCTACGGGGCAGTTGTACCCTGTTGTAGAGGGTCACTATGAGTCGGAATCCACTCTACAGCAAGGCGTTTGGCATATATATAATAGTAGCCAAGGAATAAAAGTAGCTCAGCAGCATTCAGTTCTATTTTTCCCATTTCCACTCCCAAAGCCCTCGAAGCTCAAAACTGTTTTGCCAGACATGGAAAAGATAACAAAGACACACCAGCTTGGGAACGTCCGGGACAAAGCTGCCCAAAGCTACTCAACTCCTGAAGCCTGTGTGTTAGAACGGCTGCCCTGCCAAGTTGCTCTTCTCAGGTTTACTGACCTGCACTCTGGCTTCAGCCACATCCATGCGTCTTGCCAGGTCCACTCTGAGGGGAGAAAATCACAAACGTTCAGTATTTGGAGTTGGGAATGAGATGAAATACGCCATGCTTCTTTTAAAATTTGTGTCCCCCACCGGTCCTGGTTCCCGCTCCCCGAAGGACACTGCTCCGTAATATCGAGCTGGAGCCTTGTTATAGAGTCAGCCTTCGGTCCCGCACAAAATGTTGGGGGGCCCAAAATTCAGTAACCAAGACAAATCATGTTTGCAGGTAGTATTTCAAAATATCAGAATTAGTGCAAAAGCGATCCATGATGAACAAATTACCAACATTTTAATTAAAGTTCGGATCCACCCTTCCACTTGCTCCACCGTGTCTCCCACCCCTCACTCACCCTTACCCAGGCCCTGGTTCTGCTAGACGGTAACATCAGGCCGCTGGCTAAGTTTGCCAATTTGATTCCTTTAAATACTGCGTGGAAATATTCACCTTGAAGCCCCCTAAGTGCCTTTCGGTTCAGGAGGCGAGGGTACCGGCCCCAGGCGGGAGCCCAAAGAGGCCCTGGACCAGCCGCTTACCGCTCGAATGCGTCAGGGTACGGGTTGTGCAGGAAAACTCTCTCCAGCTCGTGCACTTGCATCCGGGTGAACATCAGTCGTCGTGGGCGGCGGGCCCGCTCCTGGCCGCCGACGCCGCCGTCCTGGTGGTCCGCCGGGTCCGGAGCTCCCGCGCCCACCGGGCCGCCTTCTCTTCCTCGTCCTTGGTCTTCCTCTTCTTCTGCCGGTGCTGCCGGCTCGGGTTCGGAAAGCAGTTCCTCCTCGTCGTCTGCTTCCTCTACAGTAACGGATATCATCGCCGACTTAGCAACTGAAAAGGAGGAAAGTGAAAAAGAGAGGTGAGGGCGTTGGACCCCCGGGTGTGAGCGGGCAGGGGGCGGCGAGGGGCTGTGACCTGAGCGCAGCGGTTGGTGGTGGCCTCGCAGCGTCCCGTCCACTCGCCTCTCCAGGGAGCGTTCGTCTCCTGGAGTTGGCCGAAGCGAAGCCCTGTCCCCGACCATGCACTGACCATGCAGCTCTTCCCGCTCTCGGTAGACATCCAGGCAGCGGTAGCGGGTGTCCTCGTGGCTGCACCCTGGCAGAGGTTCCATGCCCGGAGTGATGTCCATGAAGCCGTGCGCCTCTGCAGACTCTGCGCGAGGGTCGGTGAACACAGGGAGTCAGTGCTCGAGCTGTGGCCAGCGCCCGGTCGGGTCCTCTGTGGCACCTGTTGCAGTTCCCAGCGTATCTGCAGTTCAAAATGTGCGCATCCCGCCTAAACTTTGGCTTTGTCCATACAGCCAGTTGCGGTGGGTGGGGCCTGCTGAGTGCGCAGGCGGCAGGGGCGTGGCTGAAAAAGAGAGGCAGCCAGTGCCAGAAGGGGGATGGTAGAGGGTGGGCGGGCATGCGTGCGTGTGCAACTTGGAGGTCTAAATTGCAACTTTGAGCGCCAATTTCCAGTTCAGCGGACTACTGCCAACTCGGGTGTGGTGCCTGCCATGTCTGCCCAGTCCGCCATATGCAGCAGCCAGCACATGGCACGGAAGAGTAGTTAGGCTGAAAGGATTAGCTAAGAGCCTCCTTACTCAAAGTGCTTGCAAAGACCCTGAAATCAGTGCTCGCCATGCTCTCCGGGGCTCCAGGTGTGTTAGATAGGGGTTGGGTGTGCAGCAGGGCTTCGAACCTGTTCTTTGCACTTCGAACCCCTGCTGAGAATTTGCATTTCTAACAAGTTCTCCGCTGAGACTTTGCATTCCCACCCCAGATATACTGAATCAGAATCTACATTTTACCAAGATCCCCAGGTGATTCTTATGTACAACTTCCCGGGAACTTGTTAGACATGCAAATTCTCAGCAAGGAACTTGTTAGAAATGCACATTCTCAGCAGGGGTTCCAACCTGAGGAACCAGTTGGAAGCCCTGTTTGCAGAGCACTCAGGGTGCTCCCGTGCACTGTGCCAGAAATCCAACTTGCCCCTTGAGAAAGTCCAAAGGCCTAGATTTTTAGTAGTGAATCCAAGTCAGAGTGCTAGTATAGAAGTTCACACAGGACTTACTGCATCCAAGAATGCTTACCCTGCTTGGGCCCTTCCTTTGGCTGTGGGCGCAAGGGTGGAGCTTGCAGCATCTGCTGTGCTTCGCTCCCGAGCTTCGGGCTGCAGGTCCTCTACAAAGGCGCACATGTTCCCTGTGCTGAGCTTGCACCGAGGAACTGGGAGATTGCCTCCTTTCTTGCCACTGCCTCCTCCTGCTTTCCCCTGCCTGTCTCTTTTTCTCCAAATACCTTCTTGAGCCTTTGCACAGGAGTCAATTTTATTTTTCTGTCAAATGAAAATAGCCAGGACAGATTGAGGGCTCTATGTTTTTCCCTTCAAGAAGTGATGTGCAGGTACTCCAGAACATGTTAATACCCAGAATATTGAGAATAGCTTCGAACAGTGGGAACTATGCTCGACAATGTACATGATTTATCCTATTTTTAACCTCTAAAACTACCATTTTATGAACGAAAGTAAGCCATTTTCATGCTCCCCTAAAATTACCATGGCTCCTAGACACTTCACCTACTGTGCCTGAAGAATAAGTACCCCTGCCTCATATTCCCAGAGGATGGGTTTAAAAAAAATAGCTAAAAGATGGCTGGTTGACCAATTCACTTTCAAACAGACGTCAAGGGACGGCAATCCCATAGCCTCTCTCTGACTTGAACGAAGACGTTTCCTCCTCAGACCGGTTCTTGCTGAATTCTGCAGTCCCCACCCCCTTCTCTTGACTAGAGGCCAAGGAATTGAAGCTGAAAGAGACCAGACATTCCCTCAGAGCTGACAGAGAAAGCCTTCCCCTAGAGCCAGCACGCTGAATTCAGACTTCTAGCCTCCTAAATTGTGAGAAAATAAATGTCTGTTTGTTAACGTCACCCACTTGTGGTTTTTCTGTTATAGCAGCACTAGATAACTAAGACACTGTCTCTGACTTGATCCAAGACATATCCCCCTCAGACTAGTTCTTGCTGGCTTCTGCAGGCCTCCCCTTCCTTTCTCTAGATACCCTGTGATCAGTTTTAGCCTGGGATCTGTTATTGCATGAGAGACCTACAAGAGTTTTTATCGTGGTTTGCAGTAGTCTAACTTGGACATTCATCACAACTCACATGGTGTGTTCTCTCTCACCTCAGATTTCCATGGTTTAGTCCAGTGTTTTCCAATCTTCATTCAATCATGTGCCCCTCTGGTGAGTATTGCTCTTTCTGGGCGCTAGCTACGGTAGTATTTACTTACAATTTTTACTTAAATCGATTCACGCTTTGAAAAGGTTAATTACCTAATGGAGCCTCATCCCAAGCAAAAATAACCTCGAAAAGTGGGTTTGATGCACCAGATTTATGACAACAGGGACCTGGCATCAGAAACTGGGGTGTACTTGTCATTTGCTAGCTGGCTAACCTGGTGAGTGGCTTATTCTCCCTGTGCCTTAGTTTCCTCATCTTCAAAATGGGGATACCAACAGTCCCTACCTCATGGGGTTGTTGTGGAGATTGAGATGATAACATCAGTAGCTCAAGCTTAGCTGGTTCAGACTCTGAGCCAAGCAATGGTCTAAGTGATTTGTTTATATTAACACATTTAATCATCTTAACAACTATATGGAGGTAGATCTGCTATAATCCTTATTTTCTATGTGACATTATTGAGTCACAGAGTGGTTAAGTAAGCTTCTCAAAGTCACCTAGCTGGGAAGGGTCAGAACTGGGATTTGAACCTAGCCTCTGAACACTTTTTCTGGCACTGATGACATGAACAATAATAGTAGCTATTATGGTTTTTAACATACATCAAAGTAAATACGTAACTCTTGAAAATGTTTTTCCACTTACCGTGTAAAAGTCATCTTGAGTACTACACTCTTGGGTCCCTACTCCAGCGGTGCCACTTATTTTCTAGGCTATGCAGACTGTCAGACATGGTCAGGGCTTTTTTCTGTAAGACATGCAGATTTTCTCCTGGAACTTTTCCTGTGTTGTCTTAGGTCCTGTCTCAGGTTCTTCTCTCCTAAAGCACTAACACCTGTATCCACTCCCAACCCCATGGGGAATTGGTGGGGCCCAGAGGCAGACCACCACAGAAAGCAGCCTGACATTTTCCTAGTGGCATGGAAGGTAACCCAAGAAACTGGACCCTGAGAAGGAGAGTATAGCATAGCAGTAAGGGAGAGGGGGGCAGCATCTCTGATTTGTCTGAGGCCAGCAACTTTCCAAACAGTGGCCTAGTCTATTCTGGGCTCTGCCACTGCCCCATGCCCAGATATACCCACACAGAAATACTGAATGCCCACAAAAATCACAGAGCTTTCCACAATTTATCCCCACATGAACTTCTGTAAGAATTCATTCTGGATATTTTACTTTTTATATTAAATATGATAATACAAAAAAAAAAAAAACCTGTTTCAGTTGAGTCCATTCTTACTCACAGCAACCCAATGTGTTACAGAGTAGAACCGCTTCATAGGGCTTTTTGGTCTGTAATCTTTACGGAAGCAGATTGCCAGGCTTTTCTTCTGCAGTGCCACTCAGTGGGTTTGAACTGCAGTTGAGTGCAAACCATTTGCACCACACAGGGACCTTAAATGTGATAATACTGGTAAGGTATTTGAAATAATGACTGATACATACTAATCACTATACACATGTTCAAGTAATAAATGTGAAAATAGAGATTTGAGCCCAGGTATTTTTGAAGATTTATTACTTTGGACACACAGCTTTTAGTAAGCTATGGGGGACAGTGCTAACAGGATTTTAGATGGAAAGGACCTTTTGTTAAATTGTACTTTAGGTGAAAGTTTACAGCTCAAGTTAATTTTTTGTTCAAAAATTTATACATATATTGTTTTGTGACATTAGTTACAGTCCCCACAATGGCATAACATAGTTTATAAAGAAAGTGTTCTCCATCTCACTTTGGTGAGTAGCATCTGGAGTCTTAAAAGCTTGCAAGCAGCCATCTAAGATACATGTATTGGTCCCATCCCACTCAGAGCAAAAGAGAATGAAGAAAACCAAAGCC
The DNA here is from genome assembly GCA_030035585.1 of Dugong dugon. NCBI lineage: Eukaryota > Metazoa > Chordata > Mammalia > Sirenia > Dugongidae > Dugong > Dugong dugon. The sequence continues at coordinate 35,371,712 of CM057483.1, forward strand.
ACCAGGAAAATACTAGCCCAAAGGACTGAAGGACCAAATGAACCAGAGACTCCACCAGCCCGAGACCAGAAGAACTAAATGATGCTCAGCTACCACGAATGACTGCCCTGACAGAGAACACAACAGAGAGTCCCTGACGGAGTGGGAGAAAAGTGTGGAGCAGAACTCAAATTCATGTAAAAAGACCAGACTTAAGGGTCTGAGAGAGACTGAAGGAACTCCCAAAACTATGGCCTCTGGACATTCTGTTAACTCAGAATTGAAACCATTCCCGAAGCCCACTCTTCAAACAAAGATTACACAGGACTATAAAACAAAAAATAATACACGTGAGGAGTGTGCTTCTTAGTTCAATTGGGTACACGAGACCAAATGGGTAGCTCCTGTCTGGAGGCAGGATGAGAAGGCAGGAAGGGACAGAAACTGATTGAATGGACACAGGGAACCCGAGGTGGAAAGGGGGAGTGTGCTATCACATTGTAGAGACTGCAACTAATGTCACAAAACGATATGTGTATAAATTTTTGTATGAGAAATTAACTTGAGCTGTGAACTTTCACCTAAAGCACAATTAAAAAAATGAGTTTATAGCATAAAGTCTTCTAAATTATATCTTAAAGAAGTTGATTTAAAAAAATCTCCTTCCCACTCATGTCTCCCACTCACCCAATTTCAAATGTGCTCATTGCAACCCTAATCAGAAATCTGATAGTCGTTCTAAAAATTTCCCTCTCTCTCCCAGACAAACAAACACCATGACACCTGTTGAGTTTACTTTCAAAAGCTTATTGAATTCTTCCCCTCCCCTCAATCCTTTCTATGACTGCCTTAGTTTAGAACATCATCATCTCGATCCTAGACTGCTACATTACTTTCCTGACTGGTCTTCCTATTTCCAGTCTTCTTTTTCAGCACCTTCTCTCCAATACATTTAAATCAGAGTTTCCCAACCTTGATACTACTGATATTTTGGACTGGGTAAATCTCTGTCATAGGGGTTGGTGGGGAGCTTATCCCGTACAATGGAGGATGTTTAGCAGCATCTCCGTCCTCTACCCACCAGTCGTGCGAGTAACACCTTTCCCTCTCCTGAGTTTTAACACCCAAAATTGCTTCCAGACATGCCTTAATGTACCCGGGGGGAAAAACTCGTCCTTGCCTGAGAACCAGTGCTTTAAACGGATCACAGCAGAGCAGTCAGAGAGATATATCCAAACGACTATGTCACTCTCCTGTTTGCTGCCCACATGGGCTCCTGATTGCTCTCCGGAGCTGATGTTGATGATTACTCATCATGTACCTTATGACTATTACTTTATTTAAATTTTACAGTAACACCATGGGGCAGAGACTGTCATGACAACCATTCTATAGATGTGGCAACTGAGGTACAGAGAGGTCAGCTAATTTGCCCAGGGTCACAGAGATGATAAGTGGTGGGGATGGGCAGTCTGCTTCCATACTGTGTGGTCTCTTTGTCAAGTGTGGGCTTCCCTGCCTCTATAGACTTGAAAACTTGCTGCAAAATAGCTGGATCAAACACTGTGGCACTTCCCATGCTGCCTGCATTCAGGTCTAACAAGAAGCTGACCAAAACATATAAAAGGAAAAGCTGGAAAATGAGATCTGCATTGGGGATTTTACAAAGCTCTGATATATTCCTGGAACTCTAGAAGGTACCACATATGCACAGGGCTGTGCATATGCTTCAGAAAGACATAAAAAGTCCCTTAGCACTCATCTCTGGCTGACCTTGAGGCTCTGCACAAGCTGGAAGTGAAGGCTAAGCATAGTTGTCAACTTCCTGACTGAGTGTTGAAGATATGCCCTAAGAGGCACATAGAGCACCTCAGCAAAGACTGGGAGACTTACTGGTTCCAGGCATTTAAGGAAATCTCTAGCCAAACGTTTACCTACTACTAACTTTACCAAGCAAACATTTCGTTGGACACATACACACACACACACACACACACACACACACACACACACACACATAATACATACTTTAAAAAATCAGTTCAGAGAAATCAGTAAACAAACAACAGTGACTGCAAAAGAACCAACAACAACAAACCCTGGAAAGGGGTGAGAATCTGATTTCCAGAGTTGCTAGATTACATTATTTAAAATGTTAAGTTTCCAACAACAACAAAAATACACACACACAAAAAGAAACAAGAGAATATTTCCCATCTACAGAGAAAAATAATGCAGTAGAAACTATTCCTGATGAACCCCAGATGTTGGAACTAATAGACAAAGATTTTTAAATCTGCTAATACAAATATGCTCAAAGAATAAAGGAAACCATGTATAAAGAATTAAAGGAAAGTATGAGAATGATGTCTCACCAAATAGAAAAAATCAATAAAGAGGTATTATAAAAAGAAATCAAATACAAATTCTGGAGTTGAAAAGTATAATAAATGAAGTGAAAATATATCTAGAAGGGCTCAAAAACAGATTTGGGCAGTCAGAAGAAAGAAAGAGCAAACCTGAAAATAACTCAGTTGAGATTATCCAGTCTGAGTAACAGAAAGAAAACCAAATGAAGAAAAGTGAATGAAACCACAAAGACCTGAAGGACACAGTCAAGCATACCACCACACGGATAACTGGAGTCCAAGGAAGAAAGGAGAGAGATAAAGGAGTAAAAAGAATATTTGAAGAAATAATGGCTGAAAACTTCGCAGATTTGATAAACAACACTAATCTACACATCCAAGAACCTCAACAAACTCCAAGTAGGATAAATACAAAGAGATCCACACCTAGACACATCATAAACACACTGTCAAACACAAAAGACAAAGGGAATTTTGAAAGTAGCAAGAGAGAAGCCATTCATCACCTACAAGAGATCCTCAATAAAAGTAACAGCTGATTTCCCAAGAGAGAAATCAGAAAATACTTAGAGTTGAATGAAAATGAAAGCACAACATACCAAGTGCTCAGAGGGAAATTTATAGCAGTAAGTGCCTGTATTAAAAAAGAAAGATCTCAAATCAATAACCTAACTGTACAACTTGAGGAACTAGGAAAAAAGAAAACAAAACAAACCAACCAAGCTAAAAGTTACCAGAAGGAAGAAAACTAAAAAGATCAGAGCAGAAATCAATGAAATAGAGAATGGAAAAGCAATAGAAAGAATCAATGAAACAAGAAATTGGTTTTTTAAAAAGATCAATAAAATTAAGAAACGTTTAGCTAGACTGACAAAGAAAAAGAGAGAGAAGATGCAAAAGCTAAAATCAGAAATGAAAGTGGGTACATTACAATCAACCCTATAGAAATAAAAAACGGAGCATAAAAGAATACTATTAACAATTGTACACTAACAAATTAGATAATTTATATGAAATGGATGAATTCCTAGAGAACTCTTTGAATATACATAGGCACAAAGTTCTCCTTTCACATTTACTTCTTTAACATGTATGCAGTGCTTACTATGTACCAAGCATTGTTATAAGTACTTTCCAAATATTAATTCATTTATCTTTACAATAACCCTAAGAGGGAAGGGCCTCATGCAGTATAAGTATTCTTGGATGCGTTAAGCACTAGGCAGGTTTCTACATTTGCACTTGGACCTGCATTCATTATTAAAAATATGAGTCCTTAGATTTCTAAAGGAAGATGCTGGATTTCTTGTAATGTGCATCCGAGCACACAGGGTGCTTTGCAAACTCAGCGACAAACTCCGGCTCCTGGCACCCAAGGAACATGGCAGCCTCTGCTTTCTGCATCCTTGCAAAAACTCAGTGCAGGCAGCCTCGTAGCTAATCACTTCAGCTCGTGCCACGTGCAGGCTGCCAGATATGGAGGGACCGGGCATGAGAAGTTCTCCAAACTTTTCTCCAAGGGCTCTCAGAACTAATTTGAAGTCTTTTCCCCCACCCCTTCTGTCCCTACATTGGGTTGCACAATCCAACACAGCCCCTTCCTCTGGGCAGGCACCCAGTCAGCTAAGCTACAAGCTCTACACACTCAAGCTCCCCTCTCCTCCCCGTACCCTTCTTCCAAACTCTCGCGGCATTTGCGCCCCAGTAAGTCCCACCCACAGCAACTGGCGGTAAGGAGAAAGCCAATAGCAGGCCTCTAATAGGGCGCGCGAATACTTTGAACCTGAGGTAGACACAATGTAATCAGGACCATGCACCAAATATACGACCCAACTCAGTAGACGGCCTAAACTCCAGCTCAGAGTAGGTGATATCTGTGGACTCCAACGCATGGTTTGGAGTTGCACAGCTTCATCTACATCATTCCAAGCATGGAGCCTCCGCCTGGGTGGAACCACTATGACACCGGTTTCCACAGCCTAGAAGTCTACGACGAGATACCACAGCCCCTACCTGAGCTGGAAGCAGCGGCAGCAGCAGCAGCCGTAGGAGAAGACCTCTTTGGCGCGGGAGCTCTAGGCCCCATGGACGCCGAGAACCATGAGGGCGCCAGCAGCGGCAGCCAGGAGCCCGGGCAGCGGCACAAGGAGCCTGGCCCTGCGATCGCTGAGGGTCCGCAGCCTGGGGTCCAGAAACGGCAGCCGCGCCCGGCCCGCATCAAGTTCACCCCGACGCAGGTGGAGGAGTTGGAGAGAGTTTTCCAACGCACTCAGTACCCCACCGTGTCCACGCGGTAAGCAACTTGCTCCAGGACTGTCCAGTTCTCCAGGGGTCTGAGGCTGGTTTTGAGGCACCCTTGGCTCTCTCCTGGGACCCCTTCACTTCGCTCCTTAGCCAAAAGTCATGTGGAGATGGGAGGCCCCAGACCACTGCGGTCCACCCGCCTTTTTGCTGCGGGGTGGGGGCATCCTTCTAGATATCAAAGTAAATATTTTCCAGTAGTATTCAAATGAATCAAGTTGGGAAACTTTGGATGGCGGCCTGTTTTTGTAAATACAATTTTATTGGAACGAAGGCCATCGAGATCGGGGTGAGCAGAGTGAGGCATGGTTGTGCAAGGCAGTGTGGGACCTGCCTCAATCTAAAATTTTGATAATTTGTTCAACATATATTTTCGGCATTCACTTTTATTTTTTAAATAAAATTTTAAAAACCCTTGCCGTGGAGTCAATTCCGACTCATAGAGACCCCATAGGACAGAATAGAACTGCCCCATAGGTTTTCCAAGGCTGTTATCCTTACAGTTTAGGGTCTCTATGAGTTGGAATCGACTTGACGGTAAGGGGTTTTTTATTTTTACAGAAGCAGACTGCCCCATGTTTCTCCCACCGAACCTTTGGTGAGTTCAAACCCCCGATCTTTCTGTTAGCAGTCGAGGGTTCAACCATTCATTAAACCAAAACCAAACCCATTGCCTTGGAGTCAATTCCGATTCATAATTTAAGCACTCCTTATTGTTTATGTCACCAGGGCTCCTTTTTTTTTTTTTTTTTTAGTAGAGCATTAAAATTATTTATCTTGACTACTGAATTGTTGGCATCCCCTTAAATTTTGTTGGTGAGGGAAAACTCTCTAAAGTAAGCATGGAGCTGGGTATTACAGAAAAGTGTGCTTGGGAGCATCTAAGGAGGCATATAAATAGAAAAACAAGCACGAAATGTACATCTGTGTATATTCTGTTATCCACAACTCTAAACGTTGAACATTTCTGCTTTTCTGCCCTCAGAAAGGACCTGGCAAGACGCGTGAATGTGGATGAAACCAAAGTGCAGGTCAGTAAACTTGAGAAGAGCAACTTGGCAGGGCAGCCAATCTAACACACAGGCTTCAGAAATTGAGCAGCTTTGGGCAGCTTTGTCCTGGATGATCCCAAGTTGGTGTGTTTTTGTTGCCTGTTCCATGTCTGGCAAAACAGTTTTGAACTTTGGGGACTGGGAGGGTAGAAAATGAGATAAGTAAACTCTAGCTTATGGAAATTGCCCATTACCAGAGGGAACGTGATTTCCGAAAGGAAAATATGAAAAAATAAAACCAAACTGCTTCTCCTCTTCTGTGTATATAATTATGTATATACACACAGAGACACACCTCTAGATAGATAGGTATATCTATCTGTATATCGACCAGTTGCCCTCAATTCCGATTCCTGGCATCCCCATGTATGTCAGAGTAGAACTGTGCTCCATACAGTTTTCAGCAGCTGTTTTTTCAGAAGTAGATCACCAGGCCTTTCTTGGTGGGTTTGAACCACCAACCTTTGGGTTAGCAGCTAATGCATTACCCGTTTGTGCCACCTAGGGACTCCTACATATACCTATACATAGAAGAGGATATAGAAAGTCCTGACGATTTACTTCTAAAAAATCATCCACTGAAAACCCTATGGAGCACAGTTCTACTCTGACACCCGTGAGGTTGCTATGAGCCAAAATTAACTCCACAGCAACTGCTTTTTTTTGGTATAATAGCCCTCCCTAAAATAATACTTATGAGTACAGTCATTTTGGGGTTCAGTCTAAACTCAGAAATATTCAATTTAATGCACCAAGGAGCTAGGTTATAAGAGGGTTCAAGGGCACCAAATAACTTAAAATATTTAAAACCAGGCATAAACTTTTAGGTAAATAAGTGACTTTATAAATATTTAGGCATTTGGATGAGGTAGTACGTCATCCACAGAATGTGTATTTAGTTGAGCTGAGACTGATGGGTAAATAGCTTAAAAGTCCAAGTGCATGGTCCTCCTGCTGTTGTTTTTTAAGTGTTTGGTAAAGGGTGTAGGGAATGGCAGCCCTAAATTTTAATTTTCATGAATACTTTGTTGTGTCAGCCTAAAAATATTGCTAAATAGCCACATTATGGTGGAGATAAGCAGAAGGTTTGCAAGCTTGAGATATTTGTCTAAAAAATGAAACAAACAAAAAGGACAATATTGAATTAACTTCAACTGACCTAAGAAGGGTGAAGAGTTATAGAAGAATTACATACAGTCAAAATATGACTTGCAGATGCTGTACAAATTGAACTTTTATGAAACTGCCAAATACGTAAGTAAATATTCTCTTGAGGAATTTCTAACATCCAAAGGCTTATTTTCCTTTTGAGGGGCACTGTCATGGAGAGATGAATTTTGTGGAATTTGTTTTATGGGAGCGGGGTGGGGAGTGACTCAGCTCAGGCTAGATTCTTCCCATGTTAATTTGAAATATGTCTTCATTTGCTTAGGCAGTGTTGACTAACTTGTAGGTCATGGGATCAAAAGGTGATTATTTGAAGCTATAGGACTCCGTAAGTCGCATCAAAGATGAATATGCCAAAGAAAAAGAAAAATGAAAAATCAGGATGAGCTTATTCACTTTGCTCCTGTGTGTGTGTGTGTGTGTGTGTGTGTGTGTGTGTGTCTGTGAGTGCAGTGATGGAGACAGGCTGCAGGTCTGGCAGGGGTGGTATCCAGAAAAGCAGCCGAACAAAGCAGGCCACCGAGTGCTGGCCTCTTAAGGCCACAGGCTGGGCTAACAGTCAGGCCTGGCCTCAGGTTGGGAGAACGAGACCTTTGTCAGGCAGGCAAGACAAGCCCAGACGAATCAAGAAAAACTATGGTTTGGTGAGTTGCTTTTCTCCTTGACTGAGTTTACACACTGTTCTCTTAAAGGAGTTCTGAAGGGAAAATGAGCCACACACAATAATAAAAATAAAATAAGGAAAAAGACAGGATGTTCTTATCTATTCTTAAACTCTATAGCATGAATTTCCCACAAGAAACTTATAATAGACACTTTTCTCCCCTTTTTTTGCAAATATAGAACTGTTTTATGAAATCAATATTGGGAATATGGACCTAGTATTGGCCCATATAGCAGCCTGCTGTGATCTTTGATTATGTTTAGGGAAATTTGACCAATGGTAGTTTTGAATCCCCCCAAAATGAGCCCTGTTACACCGGCCTTCTTTAGACTATATATTCATGCAGCACAAGAACTCCCGTCCTAAGATGGGGGAGCAAAAGTGAGGCATCAGGCCTTACAGTTGTTACTTACAATTTGTGGTTTGGGAAAATCCAAAGGATTAAATGGTGTGTAAACTCCATTAACTAGGATGCTGAGGGGACAGTGAAGTCTTAATTGACAACTTTTAATATTTAATTTTTAATAGTTGGCAGGCATTTTGAGAGGAGCCTTTTTGTTACCCCTCCCCCACATTGTTGTTGACCAGCTTCCTAAAATGGCTAATTCCAATTTCCTGCCTTAACAATTGGTGATGGAATTGGGGTCTCCTGATAGAGTGTTGGGGCTGGCAGGACCTAGGGTGGCCCACAACACTGGCAACTACATTTCCCTTCAGGATCCTGGCACTGTATCTAGGGCATGGTGAACTAACAGTGCCATGATCCCAGGAAGGTTTGGAGGGTGGGGACAGGATGAGCATGCAGAACTGACAATTCTGACAATGGTATGCCTCTTTGCCCCCAAACTCTTGGCTAGGCAAAGAGTTGTGAGCATTTTAGTGAATTTAGACCAAGTTAGTCTCAACTTTCCTTAACACTACAGGCTAAAATATCAAGGTAGTGTCCAGGGCTTCAGCAATTGTCCTGTTCCAACAAGACAAGCCACAAAGTCCCTGAGACTCCACGACCAGGCCTTCATTGACAGACCACCTTTTAAACTCTCAAGAGATTTCAAAGGATGAATGACCCCGTAGACATCCTTGAAGGAAACATGTCTAAAGATCCAATGTGGTCCTATTAGTTACTTCCCATTGAAGATGGGCTTTTCAAATAATGGGCCCTTCCCCTCAGTATAACTTTCAATGGGACCCACATTGTTACAGTGTTCAGTTTCCCCCACAACCAGGGTGACATTCTAGTGGGGAGAGAGCAGGAGGCAGCTGGACAGCTGATAGTCAGGATAAGGACATCTTTTTATCTTGTTACCAGACATAGCATTAACAGCAGGGACCCAATGCAATTCATCAGAAATCCTGCGTTCATGAGTGGGAAAACAGAAAAGAATATTAAATGTGGAAGGAGAGAGACAAAGCAATAAGCCTAGTCCAGAGCTTGGCACATAGTAGATGCTCACTAAGAGTGAGCTGAAGGGAGAGGTGTGGTATTAACTTCCCTAACATATTTTAGCAATCATCTCTCTTGGCAGTTTAAAATTTCAATGGGATAAAGAGTTGCATGTTGTATTTTTTATACTGTGACATTAACTGTTCAGTATACTAAACGAATCTTTTTTCCCCCTGCTTGAAGGTTTGGTTTAAGAATAGAAGGGCCAAGTGGAAGAGACAGGAGAGGGCATCAGTTCCAAAAAATACAGCAGCTCTTGGCCTGCAACCCCAGATCGTCATAATGTTGGATAAGAAGTAGAATGCCGTCTTTGTCCTGAAGCTTGATTGCAGATGGGTTCTTCTGGTACGACTAATGCCCTGGCAGCCCTGCCTGCCCATGCCACGCATTCTGCCCTTGCCTCCTCAATAGTTGTGTTTTCAATAAAGATATGAATTCTCAGTATATTTGTTTCTGTGTGTCAAATGGGGCTAGTAGGGTATGGATGGGAACTGCTAAGGAACTACTGTTCTTCGAAATGGTGTATTTCAAGAACAGGGCCTTGAGGGAGTGATGCGATTTGTACTCTCCTCACAAAAGCCCGAGTGTGCTTCTACTGTTGTTAGGTGCCATCAAGTTGATTCCAACTCATAACAAACCCGTGTGACACAGTAGAACTGCCCCATTGAGTTTTCTAGGCTGTAATCTTTACAGATGCACATCACCAGGTCTTTTTTCTGCCGAGCAGCTGGGTGGATTGGAACCACCAACCTTCCCATTAGCAGCCAAGCACTTAACTGTTGTACTACCAGGGCTCCTCCACTACAACACTTAATTCCTCAATGCCTTTACAGAGTTGACCCCTAGCACATGTTGAAGTAACGTTTTTGGAAAGCAGGTTGATAGCTTGGAAACTTGCATTCTGCCAATGTTCTAGACTCTAGGAATATGAAAGACTCTTTCTGGAAGCGTGCTCTGTTGTGCTTCACAAACAAAGGGACATAATGACTGATAAGGTGATATCCAGGCATGAGCAGCATAATTGGTACACAGAACCCAGACAAAATTGGCGCCTCAGTGAAGACTTCAGAGTTGGAATACAGTTTTCTCTTTTAGGCCCAAGAATCTTGTTTTAGAGGGAAGAAATGGAGGCAAGATCGACAACAAGGAAGAGTTCAGTTCCCCTTGAGCAAAGGAGACAAAGGATGAAATGAAGTATGTTTTGAAATCAAAAGTTAAAAAGAAGCTGTAGAGACCTAGGGGAGAAAGAAACCCAAGGGAATGGCTGGGCTCAGAGCGGTTGCACGTATGACTGAATTTGAAAGGGAAATGGGCTCATGCATATTTCTACATCTTTTCAACAGAAAAGATGGAAATAAACAAACATAAGTCTCTTGGTCTTTCTCAGTTCATCAGAACATTCCATTTCTTGGGTATTCTGCTGACTTAAGGATTCACTTTATTGTATTCCCATGCTATGTTTCTGGGTAAAATATAAGCAGATTAAATTATTGGATATCAATGAGGAATTTTTAATTTGTTCTTCTCTCTGCATCATTTAATGGATTCACTTTTCTCTGATTTAAGCTGTCATATTTTATTAGATTTATTCATCCAACCACTTAAATTCTCTGTAGTAGAATTTAAGGCCATGGAAACCCTATGGGGCAGTCCTACTCTGTCCTGTAGGGTTAACTAGATGAGTTTATGAATATAACATATATGAAAGAGCCCTGGTGGCACAATGGTTAAGCACTCAGCTGTTAACCAAAAGGTCGGAGGTTCAAACCCACCAGCTTTTTTACGGGGAGAAAAGACCTACAGATCTGCTCCGGTAAAGATTACTGTTTAGGAAACCGGACCGGCAGTTCTACTCTGTCCTATAGGGTTGCTATGAGTTGAAATAGATTTGACAGCACACAACAACAGCATAGCATATAAGATTAATAAAATGCAATAACAAAAAACTTAACAGAATATTAAGCTGTCCTTTTTAAAAGATAAGGAGCCCTGGTGGCACAGTGGTTAAGTGCTTGGCTGCTAATTGAAAGGTCGGTAGTTCGAACCCACCAGCCACTCTGTAGGAGAAAGATGTGGCAGTCTGCTTCCGTAAAGATTACAGCCTTGGAAACCTTATGGGGTAGTTCTATTCTGTCCTCTAGGGTCGCTGTGAGTTGGAATCGACTCAAAGGCAATGGTGTTTTGTTTTGTTTTAAAAGATAAAGTGATCTCCCATTCCCTGTGTGATGGTAAGCAGTCTGTGAACACACAATATCATAGGAATATGGAATTCTCACACTTTAAAAAGCAAGACAGTAATCAAAGCCTGAACATGGCCATCATCTCTGCTCATTTGAAACCAGTGTTTTCAAGGTGTACCTATTTTAGTGAGTGTATCAATTTATTGGTATGATTTATCTGGCAGTAAGGTATAAAAGTATTTTGTGATGTGTTTCATGCAATTTCACAGTACTTAATTCAGACTCATTCTTTAATTTTTAAAGCAAAAGCAAAAAAAAAAAAAAAAGGCCTGATTGCATCAAATGACACAGTTCTATATTTAAAATGTCTACATTGCCCGAAAAGAAATAGCAAATGAGTAGCGCATTTATCTTTTAATATCAGCTCAGTCCATGGCAGGGATCACAACAGAGAGTCCCAAACAAAGGAGAAGAAAAATGTAGAACCAAATTCAAATTCACGTAAAAAAGACCAGACGTAATGGTCTGACTGAGACTGGAGGAACCTCAGAAACAATGGCCCCAGGACCCTCTAACCTAGAGCTGAAACCATTCCAGAGGCCCATTTTTCACACAAAGATTAGACAGGCGTATAAAACAAAAACCAACACACGTGAGGAACGTGCTTCTTAGTTCAGTCAAATATACGAGACCAAATGGGCAACTCCTGTCCAAAAGCAAGACAAGACAACAGAAAGGGACAAGAGCTGGACGAATGGACACAAGGAACCCGGAGTGGAAAGGGGGAGAGTGCTGTCACATTGTGGGAATTGCAGCCAATGTCACAAAACAATATGTGTATAAATTTTTGAATGAGAAGCTAACTTGAGCTGTAAACTCTCACCCAAGGCACAGTAATATACATACACATATATATACATCAGCACATCAAAAGTTTTGAACTCTAAATGTTGTAAATAAAGAACATCAGTAAATTGGAGTTAAGCAATGTGGGAGCAGAGGGTTGAATCTTACTTATTTCTATACCTAGCCCTCTTTCCCTTCTCTCCTCTTTCACACACTAGATGTGAATCAATAGTAGTTCAATTGTATTTGGAATCTGTGACACTATGAGCCATTGGCTGTGCTTCAGGATCTGGGTTGTTGGCAAGTTTTGGAGCTACCTCATTCTCGACCCCTCTCACATACTGAAAATGATCTCCTCCATGCTCAGCATTAGTCTCTAGGATAGTCAGCCAACATCCTCTTCCCTAGGGGCCTAGTGTGAGGCACAGCATTCAAATGCTCCTTCCAAGCCATGAGCTGAGCTCTGCGTTACTGCCTGTTCCTGCTCTCTTTCTTTTACACACACACACACACACACACACACACACACACACACACACACACACACACGATAATTAGCTCGAATATATCCTGGAATGGTCACGTCATTTCATCCTGTGCTTATTTTGGTCATCAGAGCATGCCCACAAGCTCCAGTCACATTTCTACCTGTCAGCAGACACAACTCTGGAGCTGTTGCCAGTGAGGTCAAGTGAAATGTTGTTGTCATTGTTATTAGGTGCTGTCGAGTCAGTTTGGACTCATAGCGACCCTATGTACGACAGAACAACACACTGCCCAGTCCTGTGCCATCCTCACAATCATTGCTATGTTTGAGCTCACGGTTGCAGCCACTGTGTCAATGCATCTCACTGAGGGTCTTAGAATTGTCCATTTATAGCTTGGTCTTCCCAGTGTGAAATTCCAATTGTTCACAATAGCCAAAACTCGGAAATAACTGAAATGTCTATCAAAAAATGAATGGATAAGCGAAATGTGGTATACACATATACAATGGAATATTATTCAGCCATAAAGAGAAGTGAAGTCCTGATACAACATGGATGAACCTGAAAACATTATATCAAGTGAGATAAGCCAGACACAAAAGGACAAATATTGTATGATCCCACTTAAATGAATAGGCAAGTGTATAGCGATCAAAGCTTATTAGTGGTTACCAGGGATAGGAGGGAGGGGGCAAGGGAGAGTCATTGTTTAAGGGGCACTGAGTTTCTGCTACTGGTGGTGGAATAATTTGGAAAAGGATAGTGGTAATCCATGTTATTGAATTGTACATGTAAAACTTGTTGAATTGGCAAATGTTTCGTTACATATTTTAAAAATATTTTTACCACAATTAAAAAAAAAATTTTAGTCTTGCAATCTCGTGAATAATTATTGGTATATAATTATTTGGAAAGGGTCTGCAAATTCAAATGAACACAGACTACAATACAATTCACCTCCCCAAGCCCCACTCCTCATGGAGCCTCCACCTAGATTCCTGCCTCCATGATCTGCGTGCCACTAGAGGGTCTCAAATTGTGAAGACTGCTAGTGAATGGAAGTCAAATGCCCTGGTAGCCTATAACACACACACGATTTAATTCCTGCAAAGGATGGGTCAGTATAGTGACCGTGTAAGTGGAAATGATTCCTTCGTCCGGGCTGGGGTGGAATTCCACAGCAGCCGCCCATTTCAAGCCCTAACCCACTGGCCGCCTGCCTGGGCCTGTGCGAGCTGGCCCTCCCTCGCTTCCCATTCAAGAAGCACAGACTGCTCGCAGGAAAACCGGCACGAGGAGCATCGCGCCGCTAGAAGATTCCGAGATACTGGGGTCGGGGTTGGGGTTGTTTACTCAGGCATTAAAGCGCATGCTCACCAGTCTTGGGAGAGCTGGCTAACCACTCTTGCAAAGTTGGCTTTTATAGGCAATTGATGTGAAAGGGTAGAGCCTGGTGCCGCAAAAGTCAGGCAATAGGTTTTCCATTGAAACTTTCTTATTAGAAACTTCCCCCCATCCCCGTCCCAAATCGCATAACTTCTCCAATTCAGTTCAGCTCTTGGACCCTGCTCTACGATCAGCGGTTTTCAATATCCAATAGTGTTGTTCAGTTTTGCCCTTTAACATTATTTCAGAAATGCTTTCCCATATTGTATCATGTTCTTTACATTTTTTGTTTTAATGTCTGCATAAGGGTATTTCCTGGCACATAATGAGCAATCATCAGATATTTGTTGAATGAATGAACATCTTCGCAATTATGGCTTTTCTACTTTTAAACTATTTTCTTAGGCTAACATTCCAGGCTTTGAATAAATTCGCAAAAGAGTATGAATCTTTTTTATCGCTCTTGTTACATACTGCCATGGGAGGCAATGGGGGTTTTGGTTAAGAAAACAGGATTTTTTGTTGTTGTTGTTGTTGTTTGCTTTTTTTTTTTTTTCAACAAAGCTTTTTTAGGCTCGGCCCATACTAGCTGTGTGATTGCTGTTGTTGTTGTTAGGTGCAGTGGAGTGGATTCTGACTCATAGCAACACCATGTGACAGAGTAGAACTTCTCCACAGGGTTTTAGTGGCTGTAATCCCTGGAGCAGAATGCCAGACCTTTCTCCCATGGAGCCACTGGGTGGGTTCCAACCTCCAACCTTTTGGTTAGCAGCCAAGCGCTTAACAACTGCACCACCAGAGATCCTTAGCTGTGTGATGGTGGACTAATTACTCCACTTCACTGAGTCACAGTTGTGTCATCTATGAAATGGGATAAACAATAGTTCCCCTGCACAGAAATGTCATGAGGAAGATGAGCACAATAAAAGTTGGCTATTATTATTATTGCCACCTTCGACATACGTATTTCCCCACAGCCTCATGAACATTAGGTTTTATCTTTTTACAATTAAAAACAATTGTTTTTGTTTATCTATCACGTGTAAAGCGGTACTTTGTTGTATGTATACTTCCTTGTTGCGGGAAGAATCGTACACTTTTTTCAAGTGTTGTCCTTCTGTGCGCTTTTTGTTCCGTGAACGGTCCGTGCTCTTCCTCTTTGAACAGTCAGAGATTTGGTGGTATTTTTCCCGAGTTTAATAAGTTATTTATGTATTTTAAATAACTCATGCTTATCTGTCATTTACTGCAACTGTTTGTCCTTTCTGTTGTCTCCCTCTGTTTCTTAGTTTTGTGGTCCTTATTTTCCTTTCTGACGTTTTTATTTCTTCAGAACTTTAAAAAGTATTCCTCTCCCATATTTGGGATTCTCCTTTCTCAAATAATTGTGTTGACAAAGATTTACATATGTTATACTTTCTTTTTAAATTGTGCTTTAGGTGAAAGTTTACAGCTCAAGTGAATTTCTCATACAAACATTTATACTTATATTGTTATGTGACACTAGTTGCAATCCCTACAATGTGACAGCACACTCCCCCTTTCCACCCCGAGTTTCCCGTGTCCATTGAACCAGCTCCTGTCCCGACCCGCCTTCTCATCCTGCCTCCAGACAGGAGCCGCCCATTTGGTCTCGTGTATCTGGTTGAACTAAGAAGCACACTCTTCACAAGTATTACTTTATGTTTTATAGTCCAATCTAATATTTGTCTGAAGAGTGGGTTTCGGGAATGGTTTAAGTTCTGGGTTAACAGAGCATCTGGAGGCCATGGCTTCAGGGATTCTTCCAGTCTCAGTCGGACCATTAAGTCAGGTATTTTTACATAATTTGAGTTCTGCTCCACACTTTTCTCCCGCTCCATCAGGGACTCGTGTATTCTGTACTTTGATTTGATTTTACCTCCTTAACCCAGCTAGGATGTATTCTTCCCTATAGTAAAAGACAGGTAGTTGGTTTTTCCACGTTGTTATCCAGTGGAACCAAAGTGCTTATTTAACAGTACACATTTTGCCTATTGTTTGTGATGCATATCTGGCATCTGTTAATAATAAATATACTAAATGCTACTTTTCAACCTCCACCCTCTGGTCCATGGATAAAGATTTCACTTTTGAGCCAGCATCACCATGTTAAAGATAAGCGCTTTTGTAGCTAGTTCTAATGTGTGGTGATGAATCCCTTACTTACTGACAGACTGACTTTCTTACTTATTTACTAACTTAATGTTTAGACTGTTCTTTCGTTTTCTTGGTTATTCTTACACTTTAATTGAAATCGTGTTAAAATTAGAAAATCATTTGATTTGCATTTGACTCCTAATCACACCTCTTTCCATTGTGCCACATATGACAGATGGGCAGGACAGGTATAATGATAGGACACAGTATGGAGTAATAGTACTGAACATTTCTGGAGTGCTTATTTTGTGGTGAGGCATTGTGCTAGGCATATTACATATACTATGTCATTTATTTTTCTCATTGATTCTGTGAAAGAGGTATTGCTATTATGCCAGTCTTACAGAAAAGGATACTGAAGCCATAGAGGTTAGGCAAGTTGCCCATGGAGCAACGGCTGGGATGAGGCAGAGGCGAGAATGCAACCCAGATTGTGTTGCATTCCCTTCCTTCCAAGGGCAGGTCTACAGTGAGCCATTTCACAAATAGTGCCTGTTATGGATTGAATTGTGTCCCCCCAAAATGTGTGTCAACTTGGCTAGTCCATGATTTCCAGTGTTGTGTGATTGTCCATCATTTTGTCATCTGATGTGATTTTGCTATGTGTTGTCAATCCTACCTCTATGATGTTAGTGAGATGTGACTAGAGGCAGTTACGTTAATGAGGCAGGACTCAAGATACATGATCAGGTTGGGTCTTAAGTCAATCTCTTTTGAGATATAAAAGACAGATGTGGGGACCTCAAACCACCAAGAAATAAGCACTGGGAGCATAGTGTGTCCTTTGGACCTGGGGTTTCCCGTGCGGAGAATCTCCTAGACCAGGGATAGATTGATGCCAAGACCTTCCCCCAGAGCCGACAGAGACAGAAAGCCTTCCTCCGGAGCTGGCACCCTGAATTCGGACTTCTAGCCTCCTAGACTGTAAGATAATAAATTTCTGTTTGTTAAAGCCATCCACTTGTGGTATTTCCGTTATAATGCTGCTATAAGCCCCTTCTTTTTTGGTAGCTTACATCTATTAAGTGTTTACTCTGTGCCAAGAAATGTGCTAAATAATTTAGCTAGATGATCTTATTTGATCTTCACTTAATTCTAAGAGTTTGGTACCTGTTCTACCCATTTAAAGATGAGGAAACTGTTGGCCACAGCCACAAAATTAACAAGAGACGACTAGGATTCAAAATCAAGTCTGTCTCACTCAAGAGCACATGCTTTGTCAAGTTCAGTACAGTGGTCACACAATCTGGGTTGCATTCTCACCTCTGCCTCATCCCAGCCGTTGCTCCATGGGCAACTTGCTTAACCTCTATGGCTTCAGTATCCTTTTCTGTAAGACTGGCATAATAGCAATACCTCTTTCATAGAATCAATGAGAAAAATAAATGACATAGTATATGTAATATGCCTAGCACAATGCCTCGCCACAAAATAAGCACTCCAGAAATGTTCAGTACTATTACCCCATACTGCGTCCTATCATTATACCTGTCCTGCCCATCTGTCATATGTGGCACAATGGAAAGAGGTGTGATTAAGAGTCAGATAGTCTGAGTTCTTGTCACATCTTTATTACTATTTCTGTACCTTTGAACAAACCACTAACTTGCTGTGTCTCTTGTCTCATCTAAAAAATTGTGAGAATAATAACCTGTCCATGTATACAGAGTTGTTCTGGGGGGGTCCAGTGAAATCAGACATGTTTCAAAAAATCAGAAAAATATAAAGAGATAAAAGAGTAACACAAATGTAAGAAATCATTCCATCCATTACTTTCTAAACATCGGAGTGTCCTATTCATATTTCTACTCCCTAATCCTCTTTCCCAGACCAACCCTATCCATTTCTTCTTTGCCCAAAGAAGGGGAAAGGAAATCAAATGATGTGAACGACATGAAGGGGAATTTTTTTTTTTTTAAGTGAGAAGATTGGATATTTGATGATAGTAAAGAATTGTTCATATTTGGGATATGATAATGACACTGTGGGTATATTTATAAAAGGGTCTATTTCTTAGAGATACATACTATTATAGTGAAGAAATTACAAGTCTCTTTAAAAATAAAAACAAGAGATTTATTATAGCAAAAGACATTTTACAAAACAGGGAAACACAGTTCTGGGAGAAATCCAACAATGTCCTCCAAGGGGCTACAATAACATAGAGACTTATGAAGAAAAAACTGCAAACAGAGAGTACAGTTAAAACATTTTTGATTGGCTTAACATTTACAAAGCTGCAGGTGGCAGAGACTTGGTTGACCATCCTTGTAGGGGTGGATCTCTTTTTCAAGGATGACTCCAGGTGACAGAATTCTGGCTGACCACTAAAATCACATGTTTCCTGGCATCTAGACATCTGTAGCTTAGTTTCTGAAGTTAGCAAAGCCAAAACGATTTCTGAAAATTGATAAGGGGAACAATAATGGAGTTAGGTCTGCATTATACTAGTGGACTCTGTTAAAATATGAAAACAAAGAGTTTGTTGAAAAAACGAAACAGCCACAAGTGAAAATGCTAAGTATTCTTAAGCTCAAGGAGAGAAAAAGTGTTTTGATACAGAAAGCTATAACTTGGTTTATTCAACATTAGCTTATTTTAACTATAAGTTGGGTTAGTTAGAACAAAGGTTATGGAAAAGTGCAGGGCTTTGTAAAGACCCAGGTACACGTTAGAAAAACATTTTTTGGTGGGAGGAACAAAAGGGGTATTTTCCGAGAATGGGCCAACCACCAAAGTCACATGTTTAACACTCTGTCTAACACCTGTTCAAAGCTGGATAATCTCTTCTTTACATTGGGCATCTCTAACCACAAATTTGAAAAATAAGCAGAGCATGATGGGCAAGACTGCATATTTCTGCAAAACTGCTGGTATCTGGGTCAAAGGCACAGTGGAAATTTTTATACAAGTGACAGGTTACATCATATGAGAGAAGCTTCATTTAGAAATTTAAATGAACAAGAATTCCTTTGGGAATTCAATGATCACACTTAAGAGTGCTTTTCTTCTGCGTGGGCAAGCTGGTCTTATGTCACTCACAAAGGAGTAACCCGTCTTCTGCAAGGATTTAAAAGGTTAAATGGGTGGCCGCTTACCTTGTAAGTCATTAAAGACCCTGAACAGTATCAGACAAATGACCAGACTGCGATGTCATCAGATGGGTAGCTGGGCGCCACGGCAGTCACTTTTGTCAGTCACTGAATCAGTTTGTTACCTGCAAGTTCTTAGGACTCTAGGCGAAGGGTGGCTGGACATTATCTGACCATGTTTCTTCACCATGCTATTTTTAATACTCTGCTCCAGTGATCTTGTTATTACGGGGTCATGAATAGAGCAAGGCCAAATCGAAAGGAACAACTTGACAGACAGAAGGCTTCCAACCAAGGTGTGAGGCAAAACTCCTCTGTATAGTTCGTTTCTTTGAGATACATGACATGTTGAACTGCTAAAGGAGTAGTTGAGTGATTACAGAGATTTGAGAAACATTTCATAAAATATTTGATTATATAAGCAATTAGTGAAGCAATAACTGAGACAATTAAACTTGCTTGCAATATGGAGCATAACTAAGATTTTATATTACTGGGGAACTAACTGAATATGTCGAAGAAGTCAAAGAATGAGGAGTCAGCTTTAGGATTAATATGTAACTAAGTAGTTTCTTGTCAAAAATTTTTAAAGATTTTGTTCTACTTGACTGGAGGTATTAATCTAGGTGCAGTATGAGGTGTTGCCTGGCTATAGCACAGACCATTCTTTGCTGTGCTAAAAGGAAAATCTTAACTGATACAACCATTTTAAATGTAATAAATAGTATGCATAGGCAATGACTTCAATAAATTATATTAAAAGCTAGGCATTTTAAGGAATAATATGGAATGAGACGATATTATAGTCAAAAGGAAAATGGTAAAAGTATGAAACAGATTCTAAGAATATTGGTAAAACAAAAAAAAACTGATAGCAAGAAAACTTGAAACAAAAAACTAATATGATTTCTAATACTTGATGGTTATAAAGAATATAATTATTTCTTAAAAGTAGTATTTATAAAAAGAGGTCTGGGCTCATGAGAAAAATATATTTAAAACAGGAATAATACTTCTTAGTTGGAGTTTGGTGACAGTAAAGAAAAGGATCAGGATAATTAGAAAACAAATTCTAAGTATTTCTACAGTTAATTTTTTTCTATTCTAAAAGTTTAAGTTTATATAACAAAAACTATTTCAAAAGCCATGAAAATTTAAAAATATTAAATGTATAAAATAAAGGTGGACTTCTTTTTTTAAATTTTTTTATTGTACTTTAGATGAAGGTTTACAGAACAAATAGTTTCTCATTAAACAGTCAGTACACATACTGTTTTATGACATTGGTTAATAACCCCATGACATGTCAACACTCTCATTCTCAACCTTGGAGGACTTTTTTTTTTTTTTGTGAAAATATACATAGCCAAAGATACACCATTTCAAAAATTTCTGCATGTACAAGTCAGTGACATCGATTACATTCTTCCAGTTGTGCTGCTATTCTCACTATCTTTTTCCAAATTATTCCATCGCATTACCTTCAACTCACTGCCCCCTAGGCTTCCCATCAAACCTTTTGAGTTGCTATTGTCAATTTGATCTCACATAGATAATTCTCTCTCTTTTTTTGTACTTTAGATGAAGTTTACAGAGCCAATAGTTTCTCATTAAACAGTACACATATCGCCCTATGGCAATGGTTAACAACCCCATGAGATGTAAACACTGTCATTTCTCAACCCTGGGTTCCCTATCACCAGCTTTCCTGTCCCCTCCTGCCTTGTAGTCCTTGTCCCTGGACTTCTTGCCTCATTAGTCCCATTTTGTTTTATGGGGCTATCCAATCCCCGGCTGAATGGTGAGCCTTGGGAGTGACTTCACCACTGAGCTAAAAGGGTGTCCAGGAGCCATACTCTCAGGGCTTCTTCAGTCTCTGTCAGGCCAGTAAGTCTGGTCTTTTTTTGTGTGTTATAATTTCTTTCCACATCCTTATCCACCTCTGTCCAGGACCCTCTGTTGTGATCTCGTTCAGAGCAAGTCAGTGGTGGTAGATGGGCACCATCTAGCTGTAGTGGACTCAGTCTGGTGGAGGTGTTGGTAGCTGTGGTCCATTAGTCCTTTGGACTAATCTTTTCCTTGTATCCTGTTCTCTTCATTCTCCCTTGCTCCAGAAGGGGTGAGACCAGTGGAGTATCTTAGATGGCTGTTCACAGGCTTTTAAGACCCCAGACGCTACTCACTAAGGTAGAATGTAGAACATTGTCTTTATAAACTGTGTTATGCCAATTGAGCTAAATGTTCCCGAGACCATGGTCCCCACACCCCTTCATCCAAAGCTGGACTATTTTAAATAAAAATTTCTAAAAAAAAAAAAAAAAGAATCTATTATAAGAATGTAGTAAGGCAATCTAGACACTAGAGATTGATTATAATGAGAATGACATTATAATGAGTGAGAATGATTATAAGCACAAAGCAAATTGCAAAGAAATTAATTGCAATTCTTACCAGTCCTAATTGATTAAACACAGTAATTTTAATGGCAATAAGAATTATTACTAATTGTTAGGATAAAATTGTCATTAAAGAACAAAAAGTAGTACTAGTGAGGCTATTCTTGCTTGCATGGAAAGGCTGGGAATTGTTTGATAAAAGTGGAGTAAGGTAGAGACTTCCAGGCAACATGGCTCTATAGTCAGAAGCACCACGCTGTCCCTCCATAGCAAAGATCAGAAAAACTAAGTCAAACAGAGTCACATGTCAATCCTGAAACCCTAAGCATCGAGGTAAAGAACTCAGCCAAGCACCAAATGGAATAAGAAACTGACCGAGAACAGAGTGTGAGGAAAGATACATGCAGACGTCCCCTATCAGCTACCACAGCACAGATCTGCCATCTTGGACTCTTATCGGAGATCAGTGAACAGGAGGTATGAGAAAGCAGCTTCACGGAGCTTCCAGCAGGAGACAGAACAACCAGTAACCCACAATACAAGCTTTCCCACCCCCAACCCTTTCTCACCCCCACTTAGCCTCCTCTGCTTCCTGTAGCCACAGTCTATTGTCCGGGAATCACGAGCTTCCCCCCAGTGCCACTTGGATTCCACCTGCCTGCACTGGCCAGCTCCCTAAGTGCCATTTGTTGGCCGCTGGTGTTGCTTTTCTCCGCTTCTTTAGATTTCTTCCTTACCTCTCATCACCTCCCACTACATTCTCTCAAATACCTGGCTCCGTGTGCCATCTTTGCTTCTTCCTGAAAGGCCGCAAAACACTGCTCGACTGTGAAACTGCTTCTCGGTCCATGCTGCCACACTGGTGAGACCCCCGGGGCTTTTTTGTTTGTTTGTTTGCTCTGATTTGTTCTGTTTTGATTTGTTTGTTTGTTTTCTTTTGCTTTTCTTGTCTTGGTAGCCCCTTCTAGCCAGGCAGTACCACGCTGCTTGGAAGCTACTCCCTTACTCTGTGCAGATGCACAGGGACATCCCTGGAGGCATTTCTTTTTTCTTGTTTTTTGTTTGTTTTTGTTTTTTTATTTCATTATTTAGTCTTCTTCTCTCTCTTATTCGCTTTTTGTCTTTTTTCATTTCCATTTTCTCGACTTATTCCTTTTTTTTCATTTTTGTTTTTCCCTGTTTCTCAGTCTCTTATCTCTCCACTCCAATAGCAAGCTCACTTAGCACTCTTTTTTTGTTTGTGTTTATGTTTTTGGCTCCTGTACCTCTCTCGTCTCTCTCATCTTTCCCATATCCATCTTAGCTCCACACATCACAATCTACCCCCTCCTTCCTGCCTACCTGCACTGTGCGCTGAATATCACACTCCCAAGCAGCACAAGCACAGCCTACTGGAACCTGCCCTGCACTCATTCCCTATCCACACTGTCAGACCTGGTATGTACCACAAAAAACCTATCCCAGCAGCTCCCCTTCAGCTGGACCTGCCCTGTTCTACCATACCTGAGGGACTGACCCTGCCCATTGGAGAAGGAGGTGAAAAGTATCGTGCCCACAGATGATCAAACAACAAAGAACGCACGGCTCACCTGCTCAGACATAGCCAAATAAAACAAAAAAGCAGGACAAAACAAACAAATCTACAATCAATAAACGAGGAAAATAACCACTGAATGCCCCGAAGACAGCATACAATATCAAAACATTTACAAAAACAGGACAGGATGGTTCCAGTAGGAGCCCAAAATAAACTACCAGATGACCTTCCAGTAGAACAAAAGGTATTAGACCTAAATGATAGGGAATTCAAATCTCTAATATTCAGAATTATCCAAGAATTGAAGCAAAATACAGACAAAAATGAAGAAAAAATAGACAAATTCATGGAAAAGGCAGACAACATCATGGAAAATACAGGCAAAAAAATGGAAGAATTCAAGAAAATAATACAGGAACAAAATAGTAAAATAAATTCACAACTAGAAATAAAAAAAAAAAACCAAAAATTAGAAATCCAAAAGATAAACAACAGGACTTCAGAAATGGACAGTGTCATAGAAGGGCTGAGGAGCAGGTCTGAAATGATGGAAGATAGGATCAGAGAAACTGAAGAAAAACACTTGGATACAACTCTGTTTGAGGGAAAATCAGAAAAAAGAACAAAGAAAAATGAAGAAACTCTGAGAAGTATGTGGGATACAATCAAAAGCAAAAATCTTCATGTGATCGGAGTGCCAGAATGGGGAGAAAACAGAAAACACAGAGAAGATCATTGAAGAACTGCTGACAGAAAACTACCCCAATATCATGAAAGATGAAAAGCTGACCATCCAGGATGCTGAACGAACACCATATAGGATAGACCCCAAAAGAAAATCACCAAGGCATATCATAATCACACTCACTAAAACCAAAGACAAACAAAGAATCCTGAGAGCAGCTGGAGAAAAACAAAAAATCACATACAGAGGAAAAACAATAAGACTAAGCTCAGACTATCTGGCAGAAACCACGCAGGCAAGAAGGCAATGGGATGACATATATAAAACCTTGAAAGAAAAAATTGCCAGCCAAGATTAATATATCCTGCAAAACTCTCGTTCAAATATGATGGTGAAATTAGGTCATTTCCAGATAAACAGAAATTAAGGGACTATGTAAAGACCAAACCAAACTTACGAGACTTATTAAAGGAAGTCCTTTGATCTGAGAACAAACAATATCAGACCACAAGCTGAATATAGGACACAGGATTGTCCTAGCCAGATACCAATCTAGGAAATGAACTCTTAGGACTATGCAGAACCAAAAGAATTACAAAAGGGAACCAGAGAGGTTAATCTGTAAATGACAACAGCATCAGAACAATAAAAGACGGAATAAATGGTGAAGGTATAGAAACTTCTAATGGAGAGGAAGTCAAGCAATACCAAGTAATAATAGACTGGTTTAAATCTAGGAAGATAAGGGTAAATTTCAAGATAACCACAAAGAAAGTTAACAAACATACTCTTCAAGATAAAGAAGAAAAACGTAAAGTCTCAGTAAAAACAAAACCTACAAAAACAAAAGAAATGGAAAAAAATCTACAAAGAAAAGGAGCTCAGCACAAGAGAGTAAGAAGAACAAAAAAAAAAAAAAAATCAGCACCACAAAAAAAAAAGCACTACAAAATGCAATCCCACTCCTAGGAATATATCTTAGAGAAATAAGAGCCGTCACACTAATAGACATATGTACACCCATATTCATTGAAGCACTGTTCACAATAGCAAAAAGATGGAAACAACCTAGATGCCCATTAACAGATGAATGAATAAACAAACTACGGTACATACATATAATGGAGTATTATACAAAGATAAAGAACAATGATGAATCTGTGAAGCATCTCATAACATGGATGAAACTGGAGGACATTATGCTGAGTGAAATAAGTTAATCACAAAAGGACAAATATTGTATGAGACCTCTACTGTATAACTCATGTAAAAGTTTACACACAAAAAGAAACAATCTTTGTTGGTTACAAGGGATGGGAGGGTTTGGGGGGAACTAAATAGATAAGTGGTAACTTTGGTGAAGGGTAAGACAGTACACATTACTGGGGAAGCCAGCACAACTTGTACAAGGAAAGGTCATGGAAGCTCCATAGACACTTCCAAACTCCCTGAGGGACTGAATTGCTGGGCGGAGGGCTGTGGGGACCATGGTCTTGGGAAACATCTAGCACAATTGGCGTAACAGTTTATAAAGACAAATGTTCTACATTCTACCTTGGTGAGTAGCGTTTGGGGTCTTAAAAGTCTGTCAACAGTCATCTAAGACACTCCACTTGTCTCACCCCTTTGGGAGCAAGGGAGAATGAAGAGAACAAGATACAAGGAAAAGATTAGTCCAGAGGACTAATGGACCACAACTACCAAGGCCTCCACCAGACTGAGTCCAGTACAGCTAGATGGTGCCCAGCTACCACCACTGACTGCTCTAACCAGGATCACAATAGAGGGTCCTGGACAGAGTTGGAAAAGGATGTAGAACAGAATTCTAACTCACAAAAAAAGACCAGATTTACTGGCCTGACAGACTGGAGAAACCCCGAGAGTATGGCCCCCAGACACCCTTTTAGCTCAGTGGTGAATCCCCTCCCAAAGTTCACCATTCAGCCATGGTTTGGACAGCCTCATAAAACAAAACAGGACTAATGAGGCACAGAAGTCCAGGGACAAGGACTAGAGGGCAGGAGGGGACAGGTAAGCTGGTGATAGGGAACCCAAGGTTGAGAAGGGACAGTGTTGACATATCATTGGGTTGTTAACTATTGTCATAGGGCAATATGTGTACTAACGGTTTAATGAGAAACTATTTGTTCTGCAAACCTTCATCTAAGTTATAAAAAAAAAGAATTATCTATGTGAGATCAAATTGTCAACAGCAACTCAGAAGGTTTGATGGGAAACCTAGGGGGCCTTGAGTTAAAGATAATGGTGATGGAATAATTTGGAAAAGGATAGTGAGAATAGCAGCACAACTGGAAGAATGTAATCAATCTCACTGAACTGTACATGTAGAAACTTTCAAAATGGTGTAACTTTGGCTATGTATATTTTCACCAAAAAAAGGTCTTCAAGCTCGAGAAGGGAGTGTTGACATGTCGTGGGGTTGTTAACCAATGTCATAAAACAATATGTGTACTGACTGTTTAATGAGAAACTATTTGTTCTGTAAACCTTCATCTAAAGTACAATAAATTTTAAAAAAAAAGATTGTGTGTCCACTTGGCTGGGCTATGATTCTCAGTGTCTTGGCAGTCATATAATGTTGTGATCACTTCCCTGTTGAGAACTGGTATGCAGTCACTCCCATGATGGGATCTGCTGTGAGTAGCCAATCAGTTGAAAGGGAGTTTCCTTGGGCATCTGGCCTGCATCGAATGTGGATGGACATTTTGGCAAGTGTCTTAGTCATCTAGTACTGCTATAACAGACATACCACAAGTGGATGGCTTTAACAAAGGGAAATTTATTCTCTCACAGTCTAGTAGGCTTCAAGTCCATGTTTAAGGTATTAGCTGCAGGGGAAGGTTTTCCTTGTTGGCTCTGGAGGAAGGTCCTTGTCGTCAATCTTCCCTTGGACTAGCAGCTTCTCCGCGCAGGAACTCTGGTTCCAAAGGATGCACTCTGCTCCCCATGCTGCTTTCTTGATGGTATGAGGTCCCCATGTCTCTCCACTTGCTTCTCTCTTTTATATCTCAAAAGAGATTGGCTTAAGACACTGTCTAATCTTGTATATCTCATCAATATAACTGCCGCTAATCCATCTTATTACATTGCAGTGATAGAATATACAAACATAGGGAAATCACATCAGATTACAAAATGGTAGACAATCATATAATACTGGAAATCATGACCTAGCCAAGTTAACAGATATTTTGGGGGGACACAATTCAATCCATGACAACAGGGCTCAGGGGTTTTGCTCATTCTGGATCCTGCAGCTGGCTCCTGTTCATCTGACCTCTGGTTCTTGGGACATGATCTAGCAGCTTACCTGCGATCTTGCCTGCCGATCTTAGGATTCATCGATCTTCACAGCCTGTGAGCAACAGCCCTGCCCTCTGACCTGCCGATCTTGGGATCACCAGCCCCTGTGGCTACATGAATCAAGAGAAGCCTCTATCCTGACCCACGGACTTGGGGGGTGGGGGGCGTTCCAGCCTCTACAACAGCGTGACATTTCCTTGATTTAAATCTTTCTCTCTCTCTCTCTATATATATATATATATATGTATATATGTGTGTGTGTGTATATATTTATGTGCTTTACTGGTTTTGCTTTTCTAGAGAACCCAGCCTAAGACAGTGTGAATGTGACTTTATTTGGAAAAGAGTTTTTGCAAATTAGTTAACATCAGGTCATAGTGGATCAGGGTAGGCCCTAATCCAATATGACAGGTGTCCTTATATAAAAAGATGAGGAGAGACACAGATCAACACAGGGAAGATGGCCATATGAACACAGAGACAGAGATTGGAGTTATGCTGCCATGAACCAAAGGCACCCTGATGGCGTGGTGGTTAAAGTGCTTGGCTGCTAACTGAAAGGTCGGTGGTTTGAACCCACCAGCTGCTCTGCAGGAGAACAGACCTGGTGATCTGCTTCTGTAAAGATTACAGCCTTGGAAACCATATGGGGAAGTTCTGCTCTGTCCTATAGGTTTGCTATGAGTTGAAATAGACTTGATGGTGCAAAGCAGGGAAAGCCTAGGGCTACCAGAAGCTGGAAGAGGCAAGGAAGAATTCTCCACTAGAGACTTTGGTGGGAGCATGGCCCAGGTCAAACTTAGTAGACTTCTAGCCTTCAGAACTGTGAGAGAAAAAGTTTCTGTTATCTTAAGCCACCCACTTTGCAGTAATTTGTTATGGCAGCCTTAGGAAACTAATACGCCTGAATTTCCCTCCCTCACCATGGTTTCCTCAGGCTACAGAAAAGTGTCTTAAGAACTATACCCAGTACTCAAACTATAGCTCTGAAAGGAAAACAAATTGGTCCCAGATGAGTGAGAAATCTATCAAAAATATTTCCCTCATACTACCTCAAAACAAATAGAAAGTCTCCCAGGGCTGCCCATAATAACCTTGAGTTGAAAGGAAAAAAAAAGTGACCTTAACATTAGGCAAACATACTAACCAGTTGCATCTGAGCAGTTCCTTCACTTTTTCTTTTGTTAAATCAAACAAGAATAAATTGAGCACTGTATTTTAAAAACACTTTATTTTTAAAATGACATTCTAGAATGACTTTATTCCTTTTAACATCCCTCTATCTACATCTCTTTCTATTCATCCTTCTGTCTGTACTTATGCATGTAATGGTGTTCATCAACTATAGATACCAGTATTTTTGTGATATTAAATTCAGGGTGATTAAAAAAAAATTGACAACAGCAACTCAAAAGGTTTGATGGGAAGCCTAGGGGACAGTGAGTTGAATATAATGGTGACAGAATAATTTGGAAAAGGATAGGGAGAATAGCAGCACAACTGGAAGAATGTAATCGATGTCACTGAATTGTACATGTAAAAACTTTTGAAATGACGTAACTTTAAATATGTATATTTTCACCAAAAAAAAAGGTCCTAAAAGTTGTTAACCAGTGTCATAAAACAATATGTGTACTGACTGTTTAATGAGAAACTATTTGTTCTGTAAACCTTCATCTAAAGTACAATAAAAACATTTAAAAATGTAGTAAGGTAATTAATATTAAAATAACAATGATGTTTTTCTTTTAAAGAAGAAGTTTTTTAAAAAATTGTCAAAGAAAAGAATAAAACGTAGTTCAATGATTTCAGATTAGTAGGATTAGACACAAACCTGGTTCTAGAATCTTGGAAATGTAAGCAGCCTGCACCAGATGTCATCTACTTCTTGTCTGGGAATGAAATGCTTAAATTTTAGTCCAAGTCTCTAAGTTGGCTGGAGGGTCAGTTAGATGCTTAAATTTTAGTTTTTAGTCTTTTGGTAGGCTGGCAAGTCTGAAATATTTGTCCTTTTTTCAATGAGCATAGTCTCCAGACTAAATAAAAGATAATCTAGGTATACTTGGTTTTCGATGTCTAATACTTCTCTGACCTGTGAAGAATACTTTTTCAAAGTAAAATTAATGCAGCTGTTACAGTATTTTATAATAATAGAAACGATGAAAAAGATTCCAAATTAAAGTAGTGGCAATTAACTTTAAAAACAAAAGTAATTATTTATAAAATCAGTTTAAAAAGGAAGAAGATTAAGATTCAGTATCAACAATCAGTTTTAGTAACGAAATAGGTGCTTTTTTGTGCAGTAGTAAGAAAGTTGAGGGTCATTCAATTTTTAAGAACTATTTCTCTTACGATAGTTATGTCAGCATTTGTTTCTTGCAGTCTGTGAGTGGGATAAGTAGAATATTCCGAATATACTTCCTTCCAATTTGAAGACTACAGAGTCTCTTACAGATTAAAAGAAAATATACTTAAAGTGTTCCAGATTATTAAAAGAATTTCTATAAAATGTAAAAAAGAGAAAAAGATTCTTATATAAAACAAGAACACTGAGTTTTAACAATATTTTCTGATAAGCTTTAAAGTAATTTTTTTGTTTACTCAATCCTATGTAGTTAATTTGGCTTCATGTAGTCCTGGATTAATAGTAGTTTGAAAATTCCATTAGTTTTTAAAATCTTGACTTAGTCCAATTATTTCCATATTTCAAATATTATAATTCTTTGTATACGTTTGATATGGCCCAGTTTTGTTGAAATATTTTAAGTAGTGAAGTAAAATCTGTTTGTAGAGGACAACTTAAAATATTCATGGTTAGCTTATGGTAATATTTCTTAAGAGAATTACAGAAGCAATGTAAAACAAAACTTTAAACTGAAGAAAATGCATTAAACAAAAGACAAATAAGTTTAGACATAATGATTATCCTTGTTTTTTAAAGAGGTTTAAATATAATCTATAATAGTTTTAAAACACAACAATATATTATCATGCACCCATATATATGAATAGTAATAAAAATTTTACAGGTAATGATGTTACTTTCCTAGTTAAACTATAGGACCAAGTTAATAATTAAAATTATGTAATATATTTTGTATAATACATTAATTAAACACTTTTTAGTACTTATTTCTTTATAAAACAGAAACATCTTTTGTGGCTTTTTATAAAATCTTAATGACTTGGCCTTCTGGGCAACGTGGTGCTCTAGGCAGAAGCACCATGCCGTCCCTCCACAGCAAAGATCCGAAAAAGCCAATCAGAGAAAACAGCAATGCTGAAACCCTAAGCATCAAGTGAAGAGATGAAGAACTCAGCCAAGCACCAACAGAGGGCAAGGAGAGATACATGCAGAGGTCCCCTATCAGCTAATGCAGCACAGATTCGGCATCTTGGACTCCTATCAGAGACCAGCAAATATGGGGTACAAGAAAGCAGCTTCACGGAGCTTCCAGCAGAAGACACAACAACCAGTAACCCACAATATACGTTTTCCCACCCCCCCACCCTTTTTCACCCCTACTCGGCCTCCTCTGCTTCCCGAGGCTACAGACTCTTGGCCGGGAAGCACCAGCTGCTTGGATTCCACCCCCCTGCACTGGCCGACTCCCTTAGTGCCATTTGTTGGCTGCTGGTGTTGCTTTTATCTGCTTCTTTTGATTTCTTCCTTACCTCTCACCACCTTCCTCTCCTTTCTCTCAAATACGTGGCTCCCTGCGCCATCTTTGCTTCTTCCTGTAAGGCTGTGAAACTCCGCTTGAAAGTGAAACTGCTTCCCGGTCCGTGCTGCCACGTTGGTGGGATCCCAGGGCTTTTTTTCTTTGTTTGTTTTGAATTGTTTGTTTGTTTTCTTTTTCTTTTCTTGAAGTGGGAGCCTGTTCTAGCCTGGCAGTACTGCGCAACTTAGGACCTACTCCCTCAGTTTGCACAGACGCACAGAAGGATCCCTGAGAGCATTTCTTTTTTTGTGGGTTTTTTTTTCTGGGGGTTTTTCTTGTACTTTTTAAAATTTGTTTTGTTAACTTTTCCCTCTTTTTCCCTTTCTCGCTTTCTTTATTACCCAGTTTTTTGTCTCTCTATACCTTACTCCTCCTCCAGTCCCCTGAATACCCAACGCTGAGTGACACCTTTATGCCTTCTAGCCACGCCGTACTTCAAAACCTGGGAGCAATTTCTGTGGACCTCATACCACGCAGGTGGGATCCCTGGAGATTTTCTTCTTCTTTTTTTCTTTCTAATTTTTATTTATTCATTTTTTAATTTTCTTTTCTTCTTCTTCTCCGTTTTGTTTTTCTCCATTTCAAAGTCTCTCATCTCTACACTCCAACGGCAAGCTCCCCTAGCACTCTTTTTTGTTTGTTTGTATGTTTTTGGCTCCTGTTCCTCTCTCCTCTCTCTTCTGTCACCCATACCCATCTTAGCTCCACACACCACAGTCTCCCCCCTCCATTCTGCCTACCTTCACCGTGCACTTAACATCACACCACCAAGCAGCACAGGCATGGCCTACTGGAACCTGCCCTGCACTGATTACTGGCCCGCCCTGGTGGCTGTAGTAAAGTGCCACAAACAACCCATCCCAGCAACTTCTTTTCAGCTAGACCTACCCTGCCGTACCATATCTGAGTGACTGACACTGCCAATTGGAGAAGGAGGTGAAAAGTATTGTGCCTACAGACGAGCAAACAACAAAGAACATGAAGCCTGCCTGCTCAGACATAGCCAAATAAAACAAAAAAGAATGAAACAAAAAAAATCTACAATCAATAAACGATAAAAATAACTACTGAATGCCCCAAAGACAGCAGACAATATCAAAACATTTACAAAAACAGGACAGGATGGTTGAAGTAGGCGTCCAAAATAAAACACAAGATGACTTTCCAGTAGAAGAAAAGGCACTAGAACTACCTGATAGGGAATTCAAATCTCTAATACTCAGAATTATCCAAGAGTTGAAGCAAAAAGCAGACAAAAATGAGGAAGAAATAGACAAATTCCTGGAAAAGGCACACAAATTCATGGAAAATACCGACAAAAAATGGAAGAATTCAGGAAAATAATGCAGGAACAAAATGTCAAAATACGTTCACAACTAGAAATCACACAAAAACAATTAGAAATCCAAAAGATAAACAACAATATTTCAGAAATGGACAGTGTCATAGAAGGGCTGAAGAGCAGATTTGAAAAGCTGGAAGACAGGATCAGCAAAATTGAAGACAAACACTTGGATACAACTCTGAGGAAAACTTAGAAAAAAGAATGAAGAAAAATGAAGAGACCCTGAGAATTATGTGGGATACAATCAAAAGAAAAAATCTGCGAATGATTGGAGTTACAGAATGGGGGAGAAAACAGAAAACACAGAGAAGATCATTGAAGAACTGCTGACAGAAAATTTCCCCAATATCATGAAAGATTAAAAGGTGGCCATCCAAGAAGCTCAAAGAACCCCATCTAGGATAGACCCCAAAGGAAAATCAACAAGGCATATCATAATCACACTCACCAAAACCAAAGACAAACAAAGAAACCTGAGAGCAGCTTGAGAAAAACAAGAAGTCACATACAGAGGATAAACAATAGGACTAAGCTCAGATTATTTGGCAGAAACCATGCAGGCAAGAAGGCAATGGGATGACATATATAAAACCTTGAAAGACAAAAATTGCCAGCCAAGAATAACATATCCTGCAAAACTCTTGCTCAGATATGATGGTGAAAGTAGGACATTTCCAGATAAACAGAAATTAAGGGAATATGTGAAAACCTAACCAAACTTACAAGAATTATTAAAGGGAGTCCTTCCATCTGAGAACAAACAACTTCAGCTCACAGGCTGAATCTAGGATACAGGATCCTACCAGCCAGTTACCCAGCTAGGAAATGAACTCTCAAGGACTATCCAAAATGAAAAGAAATACAACAGGGAATCAGAGCAGTTAATCTGTAAATGACAACAACATCAGAACAATAAAAGAGGAAATAAACAGTGTAGGTATAGAGCCTTCTAATGGAGAGGAAGGCAAGACGATACCAAGTAATAATAGATTGCTTCAAACTTAGAAAGATAAGGGTAAATTTCAAGGTAACCACAAAGAATATTAACAAACCTAATCATAAAAATAAAGAGGAAAAACATAAAGTCTCAGCAAAAACAAAACCTACAAAAACAAAAGAAATGAAAAAAATCCACAAAAAAAAGGAATTCAGGTCAGGACAGTAAAAGGAACAAAGAAAACGTCAGCACCACAAAAAAAAAGCACTATGAAATGACAGTAACAAACTGACATCCATCAATAATTACACTTAAAGTAAATGGCCTCAATGCACCCATAAAGAGATGGAGAGTGACAGAATGGATATAAAAATAGGATTCTTCAATATGCTGTCTACAAGAGACATACCTTAGAAACAAAGATGTAAATTTATTATAAATCAAAGGTTGGAAAAAATATATCAAGCAAACAACTAACAAAAAACAGCAGGAGTGGCAATACTAATCTCAGATAAAACAGACTTTAAAACAAAATCCACCATAAAAATCAAAGAAGGACACTATATAATGATTAAGGGGACAATCCATCATGAAGACATAACCATAATAAACATCTACGCACCTAATGACAGGGCTCCAAAATACATAAAACAAACTCTAACAGCACTGAAAGGAGAAATTAACAGTTCCACAATAATAGTAGGAGACTTCAACACACCACTCTCAGTAAATGACAGAACATCTAAAAAGATACTCAGCAAAGATACAGAAGACCTAAAGGGCACAATCAGCCAAGCTGAGCTCATAGAGATACATAGAAAACTCCATCCAACAGATGCAAAGTACACATTCTTTTCTAATGCACATGGAATGTTCTCTAGACTAGACCACATCACAGGCCACAGAACAATCCTCAACAAGATCCAAAACGATGAGATAATACAAAGTATTTTCTCTGACTGCAATGCCATCAAGGTAGAAATTAACGACAGAAAGAGTAAGGAAAAAAAAATCAATTACCTGGAAACAGAATAACACCCTGCTTACAAACCACTGGGTAATAGAAGAAATCAGAGATGGAATCAAAAATTCCTAGAACCAAATGAGAATGAAAACACATCATACCAAAACCTTTGGGACACAGCAAAGGCAGTCCTCAGAGGACAATTTATAACAATGGATGCACACATCAAAAAGGAAGAAAGGGAGAAAATGAAAACATTAACTAAACAACCCAAAAAAATAGAAACAGAACAGCAAAAAGAGCCCACAGACACCAGAAGAAAGGCAATAATAAAGATCAGAGCAGAAATAAATGAAGTAGAGAGTAGAAAACCAATACAAAGAATCAACAAAGCCAAAAGTAGGTTCTTTGAAAGA
Organism: Dugong dugon; assembly: GCA_030035585.1. Lineage (NCBI taxonomy): Eukaryota > Metazoa > Chordata > Mammalia > Sirenia > Dugongidae > Dugong > Dugong dugon. The sequence goes on from CM057483.1 coordinate 35,406,184, forward strand.
ATCAACAAAATCGACAAACCACTGGCCAGACTTACAAAAGAAAAACAGGAGAGGATGCAAATAACCCAAATAAGAAATGAAATGGGTGACAATACAACAGACCCAACTGAAATGAAAAGGATCATAACACAATATTATGAAAAACTATACTCTAACAAATTTGAAAACCTAGAAGAAATTGATAAATTTCTAGAAAGACACTCCCTATCCAAACTACAACAAAGTGATGTTGAAAATCTGAACAGACCCATAACAAGAGAAGAGATTGAAAAGGTAATAAAAAAAACTCCCAACAAAAAGACGCCTGGCCCAGATAGCTTCACTGGAGAATTCTACCAAACGTTCAGAGAAGAGCTTGTACCAGTACTACTCAAACTATTTCATAGCATAGAAAAGGAAGCAACACTTCCAAATTCATTCTATGAAGGCAGCATAACCCTGATACCAAAACCAGGCAGACGCCACAGAAAAAGAAACTTACAGACCAATATCTCTCATGAATATAGATGTAAAAATTCTCAACAAAATTCTAGCCAATGGACTTCAGCATCATATCAAAAAAATAGTACACCACAACCAAGTAGGATTCATACCAGGAATGCAAGGATGGTTCAACATTAGAAAATCAATCAACGTTATCTACCACATAAATAAAAGGAAAGGAAAGAATCACATGATCATCCCAACTGACGCAGAAAAGGCATTCAACAAAGTCCAACACCCATTCCTGATAAAAACTCTCAATTAAATAGGTATAGAAGGGATATTTCTCAATGTAATAAAGGACATCTATGCAAAACCAACAGCCAACATCATTCTTAATGGAGAGAGGCTGAAAACATTCCCCTTGAGAACAGGAACAAGACAAGGATGCCCTTTATCACCACTCCTATTTAACACTGTGCTGGAAGTTCTAGCTAGCGCAATAAGGCAAGAAAAAGAAATAAAGTGCATCCAAATTGGTAATGAAGAAACAAAACTGTCCATGTTTTCAGATGATATCATACTATACATAGAAAACCTTAAAGACTCCACGAGAAATCTACTGGAACTAATAAAAAGATTCAGCAGAGTAGCAGGTTACAAGATAAACATACAAAAATCATTGGATTCCTATATGCCAATAAGGAGAACGATGATAAGGAAATCAGGAAAACAATACCATTTATAATAGCCTCTAGAAAAATAGAATACTTAGGAATAAATCTAACCAGGGATGTAAAAGATGTATACAAAGAAAACTACAAAACACTATTGCAAGAAACCCAAAGGGACCTACATAAATGGAAAAACATACCATGCTCATGGATAGGTAGACTCAACATTGTGAAGATGACAATTCTACCCAAAGCAATTTACAAATACAATGCAATCCCGATCCAAATACCAACAACTTCTTCAAAGAGATGGAAAAACTAATCTTTAATTTTATATGGAAAGGGAAGCAGCCCCGAATAAGTAAAGCACTATTGAAGAAGAAGAATAAAGTAGGAGGACTCATACTACCTGACTCAGAACCTACTATACAGCTATGGTAGTCAAAACAGCCTGCTACTGGTACAACAACAGATACACTGACCAATGGAATAGAATTGAGAACCCAGATGTAAATCCATCCACCTGCGGTCACCTGATTTTTGACAAGGGCCCAAAAGTCCATCAAATGGGGGAAAAGACAGTCTTTTTAACAAATGGTGCTGGCAAAACTGGATATCCAGCTCCAAAAAAATGAAAGAGGACCCATACTTCACACCATATACAAAAACTAATTCAAAATGGATCAAAGACTTAAATATAAAGCCCAAAACTATAAAGTTCATAGAAGAAATCATAGGACCAATGCTACAGGGCCTAATACATGGCATTAACAGGATACAAACCATAACCATCAACACACAAACTCCGGAAGATCAGCTAGATAACTGGGATCTTCTAAAAATCAAACACCTATGCTCTTCAAAAGACTTCACCAAAAGAGTAAAAAGAGAACCTACAGAGTGGGAAAAAATTTTGGACATTACAAGTAAGGCAAAGGTCTAATCTCCATAATCTACAAGAAAATCCAACACCTCTACAACAAAAAGACAGATAATCCTATGAAAAAACGGGCAAAGGAAATGAACAGACACTTCACCAAAGAAGACATTCAAGCAGCCAGCAGACACATGAGGAAACGTTCGCGATCACTAGCCATTAGAGAAATGCAAATTAAAACCACAACGAGATACCATCTCAACCCACCATTACTGGCACGAATCAAAAACCTGGAAATAACAAATGTTGGAGAGGCTGCGGGGAGATAGAAGTCTTATGCACTGCTGGTGGGAATGCAAAATGATACAACAGTTTTGGAAAATGATATGGCGCTTCCTTAGAAAGCTAGAAATAGAAGTACCATACGATCCAGCAATCTCACTCCTAGGAATATATCCTAGAGAAATAAGAGCCATCACATGAATAGACATATGCACACCCATGTTCATGGCAGCGTTGTTCACAATAGCAAAACGATGGAAACAACCTAGATGCCCATCAATAGATGAATGGATACACAAACTATGGTACATACACACAATGGAGTACTATGCAGCAAGAAAGAACTACGATGAATCTGTGAAGCATCTCATAACATGGATGAAACTGGAGGACATTATGCTGAGTGAAATAAGTCAATCACAAAAGGACAAATATTGTATGAGACCTCTACTGTAAAAACTCATGAAAATAAGTGAACAATTATGAAAACAAGCCAATAATAAAACTCGGTGGCCTCAGACTCAACAAGTGGAGGTGTAAGCTCTGAGAGGTGCGCACCCAGGCAGCTCCCAAAGGTCCAGGAAAAAGGAGAGTCCAAACGACTCAGCTGGATTCAGACCTCGATTTCCCAGCTCTCCAGGTGCTGCCAGAGGGAGCTGTCCTTCGGATCTCGCTTCTGAAACCAAAATTGTTGTAGTGTGAAAAAATTACAAGTCTCTTTAAAGTAAAAACAAGAGTTTTATTATGGAAAAAGGCATTTTACAAAATGGGGCAGCACACTGCTGGGAGAAATCCAGCAGTGTGCTCCAAGGGGCTATGTAATATAGAGACTTGTGAAGAAAAAACTGCAAACAGAGAGTACAGTTAAAACATTTTTGATTGGTTTAACATCTACAAAGCTGCAGGTGGCAGAGACTTGGCTGACCATCCTTATAGGGGTGGATCTCTTTTGCAAGGATGGCTCCAGGTGACAGAATTCTGGCTGACCAGTAAAATCACATGTTTCTTAGCATCTAGACATCTGTAGCTTAGTTTCTGAGGTTAGCAAAGCCAAAACGGCTTCTGAGAATTGGCAGAGGAACGATAATGGAGTTAGATCTGCACTATACTGGTGGACTGTTAAAATATGAAAACAAAGAGTTTGTTGAAAAAATAAAACAATCACAAGTGAAAATGCTAAGTATTCTTAAGCTCAAGGAGAGAAAAAGTGTTTTGATACAGAAAGCTATAACTTGGTTTATTCAACATTAGCTTATTTTAACTATAAGTTGGGTTAGTTAGAACAAAGGTTACGGGAAAGTGCAGGGCTTTGTAAGGACCCAGGCACACGTTAGAAAAACATTTTTTTGAGGGGGTACTAAAGGGGTGTTTTCCAAGAATCTGCCAATCACCAAAGTCACATGTTTAACACTCTAACATCTGTACAAAGCTGGATAATCTCACCTGTACAAAGCTGGATAATCTCTTCTTTACATTGGCCATCTGTAACAACAAATTTTAAATAAGCAGAGCAAAGTAGGCAAAACCGCATCTTTCAGGAGAATTGCTGGTATCTGGTTCAAAGGTACAGTGGATATTTTTACAGAAGAGACAGGCTGCATTATATGACAGAATCTTCATTTAGCAATTTAAAATGGAGTGAGTTTGGTTAACAATTTAGTTAGAGGCTTCAGTTCTGCCAGATGCCTTAAATTTTAATACTCTATCAATACTGAAATATTTATTGATGAAATTATGTCTACATTTGCTTCTAAATAACCTAGAGGTGAAGGGCATAAGTGTTGGAGAATGGATGAGGGTACTGAGGAAAGAAGATTGGCTTTGAAAATTGTTGAAACTGGGTGTTCATCTTTTCATATCTCTCTTTTTTTGTATATGTTTGACATTTTCCATAATAAATTTTAAAAACTAATCAAGGGTTGCAAACTCAAATGCTGACAGAACAGGCATATACACAGACATACAAACACACACACACACACACACACACACACACACACACACACACACACACACCTCCAGTCCCTTCTCCCTCTACTTCCTTTCTCTCATTATTTACTACTGCAGAACTGCTTGTAGATTTTTCCCACACAGCCATGCTATTTCATGCCTCCACACTCATGCTCCCCGCTCTGCTTGGAAAGTCCTTTCCCAGTTGTTTGTCTCTTAAATTTTGTCCAACCTTGAAGACTCAGCTTAGTATATAGGCATCACCTAGAAACTTGCCCTGAGCATTTTCTCTTTCCCTTCAACCCTCAAGGCTGGGTCAAGCCCCTGCCCCTCATCCCATTCCCACAGTACCTTCTTTTAACTTTAATCATAGCACTTAATTGTCTGTCACTGGATTTTGAACTACTGGAGGCAGGGGTGTATCTTATTCAAATCTGTAGCACAGTGCCTGGCAGGTAGCATTTACTCAGCCAGCATTTACTGATATGAACCACAAAGTGTAGTTAAAACTACACTAGGTTGGGAGTCAAAACACTGGGATTTTAGTAGTAGTTCTGCCACAAACTAGCTAAGTGATCACTTCCCATCTCTGACCCTTTGTATCCTCATCTGAGGAATCAGAGTTTGGATTAAATGTCTAAGGGTTCTTCTAAATTTGAGCGGTTATGATTCTAGGTTTTTTGTTTTGGGGGGGGCAGGGTTTAAGGCCATCATTAAATCAAATGTTAAACTGGATAAAAGATCAAGATAAAAAATAATTGTATACAAAGATGAGAATGTAAGGGGGCAGGGAAACCAGATTAATGGAAATGGAACAACCAGAATGGAAATAATGAGAATGTTCATACATTGTGAAGAATGTAATCAATGTCACTGAACAACTTGTATAGAAATTGTTGAATGGGAACCTAAACTGCTGTGTAAACCTTCATTGGAAACAAAATAAGATATTATTTTTGTAAAAATTTGTTTTCTCACTTACAGATCCTGATGTCACCTGTGGTGTTGCTGTATATACATGGAGTATTACCATCTTTACAGTAGTTATACCTTTTCAGATCTTCATATTTGGTTACCTTTAACACTGAACACGCAACTCTATTTCAAGTGACTACTACAGTCTCATTTTAATAAACTGAATGGTGGCTGTTTCTGTTCTACACTAACATGAAAATTGATGTTTAAGATTAGGAGCCCTGGCAGCGTAACAGTTAAGCACTCGGCTGCTAACCAAAAGGTTGGCCATTTGAACCACCTAGTGTCTCTGTGGGAGAAAGACCTGGTGATCTGCTCCCGTAAAGATTACCAAAAAACCAAACCAAACCTGTTGCCTAGAAAATCCTGTGGGGGCAGTTCTGCTCTGTCACATGGGGTCTCAATGAGCTGGGGGCACCTAACAGCCACATGTGTTAGATATCATAACAGAATGCATGAATGTTGAAGGCATGATTGCACTTTTAAAAGTATCCTAACTGAAACTTCAAACTGTAGGATTCATCCATAAAAGGAACTAGAACAAAATAATACTTTTACTATATTCTTTTAGTGATCTCTGAAGAAACATTTTTTAACATACTATCTATAAAAATAATAGAAACTGCATATTCTCAACAGCAACAACAAAAAGAAAATAAATTATTAAAAGAAGAAAGTGAAGAGACGGCCTACAGAAAGGGGGAAAATATTTGGGAACTATATATTTGATGGAGCCCTGGTGGACCAGTGTTTAAGAGCTCAGGCTGCTAACCAAAAGTCAGCAGTTCAAACCCACCAGCTGCTTCTTAGAAACCCTATGGAGCAGTTCTGCTCTGTCCTATAGGGTCACTATGAGTAGGAATTGACTTGACGACAATGGGTGATGGTGGCGGATATATCTGATAAGAGTATAATATCCAGAGTATATAAAGAGCTCCTACAACTTAACAGCAAAAAGATAATCCAATTAAAAAATAGGTAAAGGACTTGAATAGACATTTAACCAAAGAAGATATACAAATGGCCAATAAGCACATGAAAAGATGCTCAATGTCATTAGTCATTAGGGAAATGAAAATCAAAACAACAATGCGATACCCCTTCACATCCACTACCAAATTAAAAACCAAACGCGTTGTCATCGAGTCGATTCCGACTCATAGCAACCCTATAGGACAGAGTAGAACTGCCCCATAGGGTTTCCAAGGAGCGGCTGGTGGATTCACACTGCCAGCCATTTGGTTAGCATCAGAGCTCTTAACCACTGCATCACCAGGGCTCCTCTCCTCCACTGGGATGGTTAATTTCATTTTACTTGGATCCACAACCAGCACCCATGGAAGCAGCAGTCAAGAAATCAAATGAAGTATTGCACTGGGCAAATCTGCTACAAAAGACTTCTTTAAAGTGCTGAAAAGCAAAAATGTCACTTTGAGGTCTAAGGTGCGCCTGACCCAAGCCATGATATTTTCACTTTCCTCATATGCACGTTAAAGCTGGACAGTGAATAAGGAAGACTGAAGAACTGACACCTTTGAATTATGCTGTTAACTAAGAATGTTGAATATACCATGGCCTGCCAGAAGAATGAACAAGTCTGTCTTGGAAGAAATACAGTCAGAGTGCTCCTTGGAAGCGGGGATGACGAGACTTCGTCTCACGTATTTTGGATACGTTATCAGGAGGGACCAGTCCCTGGAGAAGGACATCATGCTTGGTAAGGTAGAGGGTCAGCAAAAAAGAGGAAGACCTTTGATAAGATAGACTGACACAGTGGCTGCAACAATGGGGTCAAACATGGCAACAATTGTGAGGATGATGCAGGAGCGGGCAGTGTTTCGTTATAGGTATAGGGTCGCTATGAGTCGGAATCGACTTGGTGGCACCTGACAACAACAACAGGATGGTTAATATCAGAAAAATGGAAAATAACAAGTGTTGATGAGAGTATGGAAAAATTAGAAATCTCATGCATTGTTAGTAGGAATATAAAATCGTGTAGCCATTGTGGAGAGCAGTTTGGCAGTTCCTCAACAAATTAAACAGAATTAGTATATGATCCAGCAATTCTACTCCTAGGTATGTAAAAAAAGACTCAAACAATGTTTATTGCAGCATTATTTAAAAAAGCAAAAATAGATGAATGAAAAAACAAAATGTGGAATGTCTTATCACGATGTTTAAGTGCTCCGTTGCTAATCAAAAGATTAGAGGTTGGAACCGACCAGCTACTCCACAGGAGAAAAGACCTGTAGCTCTGCTCCCGTAAATATTACAGCGTAGGAAGCCCTATGGGGCAGTCCTACTCTGTCAAATAGGGCCGCTGTGAGTCTGAATTCACTCAACGGCACACAACAGCAACACACAATAAAATATTATTCAGCTATCAAAAGAAATAAAGTTCTGAGACATGCTAAAAAATAATAGCAACTATCTTTTGTGACGCATTAGATGCTAGGCACAGTGATAGGTGTTTGGTTTCATTAATTCTAATTTTATAAGCATCAGTTGTCTTCTGATTTTTTAAAGTGATAAAGCTATGTTGATTGGATTTCTTGATCTTGTGTTGTTAGTATAAAAATTTAGTGAAAATATGTGACTTTTATTTTTATTAAGCACTACATAACATTGCATGCTACATAGTATACTGTGTAAGCTTTCAGCGGGGATAAGTGATCATAACTGAGTTATTTTTCCATCAAGCAGGAAAATGCTTCCTTAGTCAACTCATGCTCTCCAAATACTGAAAAACAGTTTTAAAAAGAGAATGTGAGAATTCTGTTCTCCTCAAAGACGTACACCAAGATCTCTTATTTGTAGTGCCATGCACTGGCATTCTCTCTCTGCTACTATAATTAAATTTATATATGTCAAAAGAACTTGAAGGTGTCACTAGATTGTACATGTAGAAACTTTAATTGGTGTACATTTTTTCTGGGTATATTCTCAATAACAATAAAAAAAGAGGTTACCAAGGAGTAGACACTGATGATTAAATGTTCTCTAAAGGGTATTCACGTTTACGTATGTGTAGATAAAAATGTTAGAATGAAGTTAAAAGTAATTATTTTCAGGTGATGGGATTGTGTGTGATTTTCATTTTCCAAAGTGAAAGTGTATTACTTTTGTAGTAATAAAAATATTTCTACTCAAAAAAAAAAAAAAAAACTTGATGAGGGCCTTAGGGACATACAAATTCACACACATGAAAAATACAAGATATTTAAGTCATACTTATTTCTCTGACTGGACCAATAAATTGAACTTGAGTTTATAATCACTAAAGCAAGAAGAATAACTTATAATGATCTTGAGATTTCATTTCTCTTTGCTGTTAAGTTGTAAGAGTTGTTTATATATTCTTGACATTAAACCCTTATTCTATATGTGGTTTCCAAAAATTTCCTCCCAATCTGTAGGTTGTCTCTTCACTTTCTTGATGAAGTCCTTTGATGAACAAAAGTTGGCTTTTGTTTGTTTGTTTTGTTTTTTTATGAGATCCCATTTATCTATTTTGTCTTTTGGGCTTGTACTTTTTAAGTGTCATATCTAAGAATCCATTGTTGAAAACTAGATCCCAAAGTATTACCCTTACGTTTTCTTCTAAGACTTTCATGGTTTTAGGTCTTTGATCCATTTTGAGTTAGTTTTCATATATGGTATGAGGTAGGCGTCCAACTTAATTCTCTTGTTTGTGGAAATCCAGCTGTCCCAGCACTATTTATTAAAGAGGCTATTCTTCCCCCCAGTGGATGGACTTAACACCCTTGTGGAAAATCAATTGACCATAGATGTACAGGTTTATTCCTGGACTCTCAATCCTATTCCATTGGTCTATATGTCTATCATTATACCAGTACCAGACTGTTTGGATTACTGTAGCTTTATAATACATTTTGAGGCCAAGAAGTGTGAATCCTCCTACTTTGTTCTTTCTCAAGACCACTTTGGCTGTTCGGGGCCCCTTGCAGTTCCATATACATTTGAGGATTGGCTTTTCCATTTCCAAAAGAAAGTTGTTGGAATTTTGATGAGTATTGTGTCGAATCTATAGATTCCTTGTAGTATTGACATCTTAACGATATTAAGTCTTCTTATCCATGATCATGGAATGTCTTTCCATTTATTTAGGTCATCTTTAATTGCTTTCAGTAATGTTTTATAGTTTTCGATGTACAAGTCTTTCACTTCCTTGGTTAAATGAATTCTTAAGTATTTTATTCTTTCAGATGCTACTGTAAATTGAATTGTTTCCTTTATTTCTGTTTCAGATTTATCATTGCTAATGTATAAAAACACAACTGTTTTTTGTGCTGACCTTGTGTCCTGCCACTTTGCTAAAGTTATTTATTAGTTCTAGAATATATAAGGAACTACAACTTATGAACAAAAAGACAAACAACCCAATCAAAAACTAGGCAAAGTGCTCGAATACACATTTATCCAGAAAAGAAATGAAAATGGTAAACAAGCACATGAAAAGATGCTCAACGTTAGTAGCGATGAAAACAAGTCCATTACGGAAATGCAAATCAAAACCGCAATGAGTATCACTTCAAACCTACTAACATAACTATGGTTTTAAAAGCAGGGGAAAAAACAGGTGTTGGTGAGGATGAAGAGAAATTAGAACCCTCATCCATTTGCTGGTGGGATTGTCAAATAGTACAAAAGATCAGTGGTTGGCAGGGGGAGGGATGAATAGTGGAGCACAGGGTATTTTTAGGGCAGTGAAACTTCTGTATGATACTGTAATGGTGAATACATGACATTATGCATTTGTCAAAACCAATAGAACTGAACAACACAAAGAAGGAACCCTAATGTAAAGTATGGAATTTAATAATAATGCATCAGTTTTGGTTCATCAGTTGTAACAAATGTACCACACCGATAACCTAACATATGTGTCAGAGTAGAACTGTGCTCCATAGGTTTTCAACGGTTCATTTTTCCGAAGTAGATCGCCAGGCCTTTCTTCCGAGGCAGCTATGGGTGGACTGAATCACAAACCTATCGGTTAGCAGCCCAGCAGTTAACCGTATGCACCACCCAGGGACTCCATCACACTAATAGAAGTTGCTAATAATAAGAGAAAGGAGCCTTGGTGGCAAAATGGTTAAGCACTCGATTGCTAACCAAAAAGTCAGTGGTTGGAACCCACCGGTGGCTCCGTAGTGGAGAAGGATCTGGTGATCTTCTCCTGTAAAGATTTCAGCCTAGGAAACCCTATGGGGCAGTTCTACTCTATCCTATAGGGTGGCTATGAGACAAAATCGCTCAATGGCGCACAACAACAATAATAAGGGAACTATGAGTGGCTGAGAGAGGGGATATATGGGAACTCTGTATACTATCTGTTCAAGTTTCTGTAAACCTAAAACTGCTCTAAAAAATAAAGCCAATTAATTAAAAAAAATTTTTTATTGTACTTTAGGTGAGGGTTTACAGAACAAATATTTTCTCATTAAACAGTCAGTACAAATATTGTTTTATGACATTGGTTAACAACCCCACAACATGTCAACCCTCTCCCTTCTCGACCTTTTTTTTTTTTTTTTTTTTTTGGTGAAAATACACATAGCCAAAGATACACCATTTCAAAAATTTCTACATGTACAGTTCAGTGACTTTGATTATGTTCCTCCAGTTGTGCTGCTGTTCTCACTTTAGATGAAGGTTTACAGAACAAAATAGTTTCTCATTAAACAGTTAGTACACATATTGCCCTATGACAATGGTTAAGAGCCCCACTACATCAACATTGTCCTTACTCAACCTTGGGTTCCCTATAACCAGCTTTCCTGTCCCCTTCTGTCTTCTAGTCCTTGTCCCTGGGCTGCTGTGCCTCATTAGTCCTGTTGTATTTTATGGGGCTGTCCAATGCCCGGCTGAATGGTGAACCTTGGGAGGGACTACACCACTAAGCTAAAAGGGTGTCCAGGGGCCATACTGTCAGGGTTTCTCCAGTCTCTGTCAGGCCAGTAAATCTGGTCTTTTTTTGTGAGTTAGTTTTGTTCTACATCCTTCTCCAGCTCTGTCCAGAACCCTCTGTTATGATCCCCGTCAGAGCAGTCAGTGGTGGTAGCTGGGCACCATCTAGCTGTACTGGACTCAGTCTGGTGGAGACCTTGGTAGCTGTGGTCCACTAGTCCTTTGGTCTAGTCTTTTCCTTGTATCCTGTTCTCTTCATTCTCCCTTGCTCCCAAAAGGGTGAGACCAGTGGAGTATCTTAGATGGCTGCTCACAGGCTTTTAAGACCCCAGACGCTACTCACCAAGGTAGAAAGTAAAACATAGTCTTTATAAACTGTGTTATGCCAATTGAGCTAGATGTTCCCCGAAACCATGGTCCCCACAGCCCTCCGCCCAGCAATTCAGTCCCTCAGGGAGTTTGGATGTGTCTATGGAGCTTCCGTGACCTTTCCTTGTACAAGTTGTGCTAGTTTCCCCTGTATTATGTACTGTCTCACCCTTCACCAAAGATACCACTTATTTATTGCCTATTTAGTATTCCCCCCACTCCTCCCAGCCCTCATAACCAACAAAGATTGTTACTTTTTGTGTGTAAACTTTTTCATGAGTTTTTACAGTAGAGGTCTCATACAATATTTGTCCTTTTGTGATTGACTTATTTCACTCAGCGTAATGTCCTCCAGTTTCATCCATGTTATGAGATGCTTCACAGATTCATCTTTGTTCTTTATTATTGCATAATACTCCATTGTGTGTATGTACCATAGATTGTTTATCATTCTTCTGTTGATGAGCATCTAGGTTGTTTCCATCTTTTTGCTATCGTGAACAATGCTGCCATAAACATGGGTGTGCATATGTCTATTAGTGTGACAACTCTTATTTCTCTAGGATATATTCCTAGGAGTGGGATTGCTGGATTGTATGGTATTTCTATTTCTAGCTTTCTAAGGAAGCGCCATATCATTTTCCAAAATGGTTGTATCATTATGCATTCCCATTAGCAGTGCATAAGAGTTCCAATCTCCCCGCAGCCTCTCCAACATTTGTTATTTCCAGTGTTTTCGATTCATGGCAGTAATGCCAGGGTGAGATGGTATCTCATTGTGGTTTTAGTTTACAGTTCTCTAATGGCTAGTGAATGCAAGCATTTCCTCATTTATATATAGGCGGCTTGAGTGTCTTCTTTAATGGCTAGTGAATGCAAGCATTTCCTCATGTATATATTGGCGGCTTGAGTGTCTTCTTTGGTGATTTCCTTTTCATCATTCTCTTTGTTGGTGTATAGGAATCCCACTGATTTTTGTATGTTTATCTTGTATCCTGCTACTCTGCTGAATCTTTTTATTAGTTCCAGTAGATTTCTCGTGGAGTCTTTAGGGTTTTCTATGTATAGTATCATATCATCCGCAAACAGGGACAGTTTAGTTTCTTCATTACAAATTTGGATGCACTTTATTTCTTTTTCTTGCCTTATTGCTCTAGCTAGAACTTCCAGCACGAAGTTAAATAGGAGTGGTGATATAGGGCATCCTTGTCTGGTTTGTGTTCTCAAGGGGAATGTTTTCAGCCTCTCTCCATTAAGAATGATGTTGGCTGTTGGTTTTGCATAGATGCCCTTTATTATGTTGAGAAATTTCCCTTCTATACCTATTTTATTGAGAGTTTTTATCAGGAATGGGTGTTGGACTTTGTCAAATGCCTTTTCTGCATCAATTGAGATGATCATGTGATTCTTTTCTTTCCTTTTATTTATGTGGTAGATTATGTTGATTGATTTTCTAAGGTTGAACCAAGCTTGCATACCTGGTATGAATCCTACTTGGTTGTGACGTATTATTTTTTTGTTATGAAGCTGAATTCTATTGGTTAGAATTTTGTTGAGAATTTTTGCAACTATATTCATGAGAGATATTGGTGTGTAATTTTCTTTTCTTTTTTTTTGTGTGTGGCTTCTTTGCCTGGTTTTGGTATTAGGGTTATGCTGCCTTCATAGAATGAATTTGGAAGTGTCGCTTCCTTTTCTATGTTCTGAAATAGTTTGGGTGGTACTGGTACAAGCTCTTCTCTGAATGTTTGGTAGAATTCTCCAGTGAAGCCATCTGGACCAGAGCTTTTTTTCGTTGGGAGTTTTTTTATTACCTTTTCAATCTCTTCTCTTGTTATGGGTTTGTTCAGATTTTCAACATCACTTTTTTGTAGTTTGGGTACGGAGTGTCTTTCTAGAAATTTATCCATTTCTTCTAGGTTTTCAAATTTGTTGGAGTATAGTTTTTCATAATATTGTGTTATGATCCTTTTCATTTCAGTTGGGTCTGTTGTAATGTCGCCCATTTCATTTCTTATTTGGGTTATTTGCATCCTCTCCTGTTTTTCTTTTGTAAGTCTGGCCAGTGGTTTGTCGATTTTGTTGATTCTTTCAAAGAACCAACATTGGGTTTTGTTGATTCCTTGTATTGTTTTTCTATTCTCTATTTCATTTATTTCTGCTCTGATCTTTATTATTTCCACTCTTCTGGTGGCTGTGGGCTTTTCTTGCTGTTCTCCATTTGTTTGAGTTGTTTAGTTAATGTTTTCATTTTCTCCCTTTCTTCTTTTTTGATGTGTGTATCTATTGCTATAAATTGTCCTCTGAGGACTGCCTTTGCTGTGTCCCAAAGGTTTTGGTATGATGTGTTTTCATTCTCGTTTGATTCTAGGAATTTTTTTATTCCATCTCTGATTTCTTCTATTACCCAGTGGTTTGTAAGCAGGGTGTTATTCAGTTTCCAGGTAATTGATTTTTTTTCCTTGCTCTTTCTGTTGTTAATTTCTACCTTGATGGCATTGTGGTCAGAGAATATACTTTGTATTATCTTACTGTTTTGGATCTAGCTGAGTATTGCTCTGTGGCCTAAGATGTGGTTTATTCTGGAGAACGTTTCAGGTGCATTGGAAAAGAATGTGTACTTTGCATCTGTTGGATGGAGTGTTCTATATATGTCTATGAGGTCAAGTTGGCTGATTGTGCCGTTTAGGTCTTCTGTATGTTTGCGTTTCTTTTTGGATGTTCTGTCCTTTACTGAGAGTGGTGTGTTGAAGTCTCCTACTATTATTGTGGAAATGTCAATTTCTCTTTTCAGTGCTGTTAGAGTTTTTTTTATGTATTTTGGAGCCCTGTAATTGGGTGCATAGATGTTTATTGTGGTTATGTGTTCATGATGGATCATCCCCTTAATCATTATGTAGTATCCTTCTTTGTCTTTTATGGTGGATTTTGTTTGAAGTCTATTTTATCTGAGATTAGTGTTGCTACTCCTGCTCTTTTTTGGTAGTTGTTTGCTTGATATATTTTTTTACAACCCTTGATTGTTAATAAATCTACATCTTTGTTTCTAAGGTGTATCTCTTGTAGACAGCATATTGAAGGATCCTGTTTTTTCATCCATTCTGTCACTCTCCGTCTCTTTATGGGTGTATTGAGGCCATTGACATTAAGTGTAATTATTGATGGATGTCAGTTTATTGCTGTAATTGGAGAGCTTTTTTTTGTGGTGCTGACGTTTTCTTTGTTCCTTTTACTGTCCTGAGCTGAATTCCTTTTGTTTGTGGATTTTTTTTCATTTCTTTTGTTTTTGTAGGTTTTGTTTTTGCTGAGACTTTATGTTTTTCCTCTTTATTTTTATGATTAGGTTTGTTAATATTCTTTGTGGTTACCTTGAAATTTACCTTTATCTTTCTAAGTTTGAAGCAATCTATTATTACTTGGTATCGTCTTGCCTTCCTCTCCATTAGAAGGCTCTATACCTACACTGTTTATTTCCTCTTTTATTGTTCTGATGTGGTTGTCATTTACAGATTAACTGCTCTGATTCCCTGTTGTATTTCTTTTGGTTTTGGATAGTCCTTGAGAGTTCATTTCCTAGATTGATATCTGTCTGGTAAGATCTGGCATCCTAGATTCAGCCTGTGAGCTGAAGTTGTTTGTTCTCAGATGGAAGGACTCCCTTTAATAATTCTTGTAAGTTTGGTTTGGTTTTCACATATTCCTTTAATTTCTGTTTATCTAGAAATGTCCTACTTTCACCGTCATATTTGAACAAGAATTTTGCAGGATATATTATTCTTAATTGACAATTTTTTTCTTTCAAGGTTTTATATATGTCACACCATTGCCTTCTTGCCTGCAGGGTTTCTGCCAAATAATCTGAGCTTAGTCTTATTGTTTCTCCTCGTATGTGACTTCTTGTTATTCACGAGCTGCTCTCAGGATTCTTTGTTTGTCTTTGGTTTTAGTGAGTGTGATTATGATATGCCTTGGTGATTTTTTTTTGGGGGGGGGGTCTCTCCTATATGGGGTAGGTTGAGCTTCTTGGATGGCCAGCTTTTCCTCTTTCGTGATATTGGGGAAGTTTTCTTTCAGCAGTTCTTTAATGATCCTCTCTGTGTTTTCTGTTTTCTCCCCCTGTTCTGGAACTCCGATCACTTTCAGATGTTTGCTTTTGATTGTATCCCACATAATTCTCAGGGTTTCTTCATTTTTCTTCATTCTTTTTTCTGATTTTTCCTCAGAGTTGTATCCAAGTATTTGACTTCAATTTTGCTGATCCTGTCTTACATCGTTTCAAACCTGCTCCTCAGCCCTGATATGACACTGTCCATTTCTGAAATCTTGTTGTTTATCTTTTGGATTTCTAATTGTTGTTTTTGTATGTTTTCTAGTTGTGAATTTATTTGGGCATTTTGTTCCTGCATTATTTTCCTGAATTCTTCCATTTTTTTTGTCTGTATTTTCCTTGAATTTGTCTGACTTTTCCATGAATTTGTCTAGTTTTTCCCTCCTTTTTTTCTGCTTTTTCCTTCAACTCTTGGATAACACTGAGTGTTAGAGATTTGAATTCCCCATCAGGTAGTTCTAGTGCCTTTTCTTCTACTGGAAAGTCATCTGGTGTTTTATTTTGGATGCCTACTGTAATCATCCTGTCCTGTTTTTCTAAATGTTTTGATATTGTCTGCTGTCTTTGGGGCATTCAGTAGTTATTTTTCTTGTTTATGGATTGTAGGTTTGTTTGTTTTGTCCTTTTTTATTTTATTTGGCTATGTCTGAGCAGGCGGGCTGTGTTTTCTTTGCTGTTTGCTCATCTGTGGGCATGATACTTTTCACCTCCTTCTCCAATTGGCAGGGTTAGTCGCTCAGATATGGTACAGCAGGGCAGGTCTAGCTGACGAGAAGTTTCTGGGATGGGTTGTTTGTGGCACTTACTATGGCCACCAGGCAGGCTGGTAATTGGTTCAGGGCAGGTTCTGGTAGGCTGTGCTTATGCTGCTTGGTGGTGTGATGTTAAGCGCATGGTGCAAGTAGGCAAGATTGAGGGGGGATATTGTGATGTGTGGAGCTAAGATGGGTATGGAAGAGAGGAGAGAGGAACAGGAGCCAGTAACATAAAAACAAACAAAAAAGAGTGCTAGGGGAGATTGCTGTTTGAGTGGAGAGATGAGAGACTCTGAAACAGAGGAAAACTAAAAGAAGAAGAGGACAAAAAAGAAAAGAAAAATATGAATAAATAAAAATTAGAAAGAAAAAAGAAAAGAAAAGCTCCCAGAGATCCCACTGGTGTGGCTACAGGGTCTAGGGAAGTTGCTCCCAGCTGTTGAAGTACAGCCTGGCTAGAAGGCGTAGAGGTGTCACTCAGTGCCAGGTATTCAGGGAAGAGGAAGAGAAGGAAGGTATAGAGAGACAAGAAACTGAGTAATGAAGAAAGACAAAAAGGGAAAAAGAGGGGAAAGAAAACTAAACAAACTGAAAAAAAGAACAAGAACCCCCCCCCCAAAAAAAAAAAAACAGAAAAAAAACCACGAGAAAAAAAAATGCTCTCAGGGATCCCTCTGCGCATCTGCACAAACTGAGGGGGTAGGTCCCAAGCCGTGCAGTACTGCCTGGCTAGAATGGGCTACCAGTTGGAGAAAAGAAAAAGAAAACAAACAAACAAAAAAGCCCTGGGATCCCACCACCGTGGCAGCACGGGTCAGGAAGCAGTTTCACATTCGAGCAGAGTTTCACAGCCTTTCAGGAAGACGCAAAGATGGTGCAAGGAACCAGGTATTTGAGAGAAAGGAGTGGGAGGTTATGAGAGGTAAGGAAGAAATCAAAAGAAGTGGAAAAAAGCAACATCAGCAGCCAACAAATGGCACTTGGGGAGTCGGCCATGTGGGCGGGTAGAATCCAAGCAGCCAGTGCTTCCTGGCCAAGAGACTGTGGCCTCGGGAAGCAGAGGAGGCCAAGTAGGGGTGAAGAAGAGTGGGGGGTGGGAAAGCATATATTGCTTGTTACCGTTTGTTCTGTCTCCTGCTGGAAGCTCCGTGAGGCTGCTTTCTCGTACCCCCTGTTGGCTGGTCTCCGATAGGAGTCCAAGATGGCGGATCTGTGCTGCGTTAGCTGATAGGGGACCTCTGCATGTATCTCTCCTCACCCTCTGTTCTCTGTCGGTTTCTTATTCCATTTGGTGCTTGGCTGAGCTCTTTATCTCTTCATTTGATGCTTAGGGTTTCAGGATTGCTGTTTTCTCTGTTTGGCTTAGTTTTTCGGATCTTTGCTGTGGGGGATTGGTGTGGTGCTTCTGCCTAGAGCACCATGTTGCCCCAAGCCTATTAATTTTTAAAGGGGAAGGCAGAGAGATGGTACAAGGAGGAGAGGGAGGTGGGGAAAGCCAGAACTCACCCAGGTCCACAGCATTGCTCCAGCATGGAGAACCTGCACATTTTTATATATGATCTGCAGAGCTCAGCAGAGGTTGCATGCTCTTTAGAAACATCCAGAACCAAAGGAAGGGACACATGCAGGGCAAGTATTCTTGGGGCACTCAGCAGATATCTACCCCTGCACTCTGACTTGGGTTCCTTACTAAAAATCTGGAGTCCTGGGAGCTTTTGCAAGGGATTTTTGGGTTTCCTTGCAGATGCCTCTGAGTGCTCTGAAAATCCAGCCTCAAGCTACAGCTCCCCAGCTCCCCTCAAGGAGCAGGGCGAGCTCTGCTTTCAGCGTCACTGCAAAAACCTAGAGCAAGCAGCCTCCCAGTGAATAATTTTTATCTCAGTGCTAGCCCAATTCACAGACTTAGGCACGAAAGGAACAGAACCAGAGTCCCATCCATTAGTTATCAGCTTCCTGGAAGGGAAGTCGTGCTAAGAGAACCCATCACAGAGAGTCACACTCAGAGCTCTGCCTGCCGGCTGCTAGAGTCTCCGAGATTTCTCTTGCCCTCCATCTGTGTCTCTCACTCAGGAGGAGCACAGTGCACCCTGCCATTCCCCTGCCTGCATGCAATGGAAGGCTGGGCAGAGGGATGTTCTGCAAACATTTCTCCAAGGGCTCCAGGAGCTAGTGAGAGGTTTACCCCCTACTCCCACCGCGGCACCCAAATCAGCTTGCACAGTCCAGCAAAGCCACTTCTCAGGGGAGTCACCCTGCCTGAGTCCAGAGCAGTCAACTAGGCTGCCGGTTGGAGCACATATTTCACACACACGCCCGTCCACCACTACAGCACCATTCTTATACACACGCCCCCTGTGACATGGCCCTATGCACAACAGAACAAAACAAGATCGTTTTATTTTTAAAAAGACAGAGAGAGAGACGGACAGACAGAGGAAGAGGGAAGTAGGGGACAGGAGGATGAAGAGGCCACAGTAGGGAAAATGGGAAGTCGGCCGAGGCCTCTAGCACAGGCCCAACTCAGGGGACACAAGTGCTTTTGCAGACAGCCTGCAGCGCAGAACTAGCACGCAGACATTGCAAGCTCCACAGTCTTGACCAGAGGGCCCCCTGCAGTGTAAGCATTCTTGGATGACCTAAGGAATACGCAAGGTTCTACACTTGCACTCTGACATGGATTCATTATTTAAATCTGGAATCCTTGGACTTTCTCAACAGGTGCGTGGAGCGTCTGGCCCGCTGCGTCTGAACTCCCCAGTTCCTGCTCTGGGCGTGCCAGGAAGCATGGCGGTTCTGCTTTCAGCATCGAGTGTGCTTCCTAGATAATCATTTCATTTGAATCACTAGCCCAATTACCGGACTTTGGGGGCGAACCGAACAGAACCAAAGAGTCCTATGCAGTACCTATTAGTTACCAACTTCCCAGAGGGGAGAGTCGTGCTCAGAGCTCCCGGGCACGGTGGGCTAGGTTCCCTTCAGCATGTGCCAACTGGTGTGCATCGAGGCCTGGGTGGACAGACATTCTTGGACCTAGTAAGAGGGCTTCCCACTGCCACGCCCGCCCCCATCGGCTTGCAGGATCCTACCCACCCGCTTCCTCCAGGCAGGCACCACCGCACAAGGCCAGAGTAGTCAGCTAAGCTGCAAGTCAGAGCCCATATTCTGCTCACAGGCAAGCCCCCAACAACTCCCTTTTCGCACACCCACACACTGCCATCTAGTTGATTTCAACTCACCGCGACCCTATAGGACAGAGTAGAACTGCTCCATAGGGTTTCCAAGGCTGTAAATCTTTGCAGAAGCTGACTGCCACATCTTTCTTCCCAGGAGCAGCTGGTGAGTTCCAACCATCAACCTTTCAGTTTACAGCCCAGTAATTTAACCACTGCACCACCAGGGATCCAATTTCATAGACACTCCCCCTCTTTTACAGCCATGCTCTGACCATGAGCCCGCCCCAGCCAAGGATTGTTGGCTCCAACCTATCTAGCTGCTCTGCGGAAGAAAGACCTGGCTATCTGCTCCTGTAAAGATTACAGCCTAGAAAATCCTATTGGGCAGTTATACTCTGTCACACCGGGTGACTATGAGTTGGAATTGACTCCACAGCACCCAACAACATTTAAATAAATTAAGGAGGGGAACTTTGACGACTTGTTTTTATAAATAACATTTTTTTGGAACCAGGGCTGGGATCAGGGTGAGGAGAGTGAGGCACGGTGGTGCAAATGTAGGGTCAGATCCTGCTTCTATGGTAAATTCTGATAATTTGTTCATCATGGATTATTTTAAAATTAATTTTGATATTTAAAATACTGCATTAAAAGATTTATCATGATTACTGATTTTTTTGCACCACATTAAATTTTGTGGGAGGGAAAATGGTCCCTAAAGCAAGCCTTGAGAAGGGTATTAGAAAAAAGTGTACTGGGGGGAGGAGGTAGTGGTGGTTTGAGGGGATAAAAATTTTAAAATCAGCATGAAATGTGCATCTGTATACTTCATTTTATCCACAGCTCCAAATAATGAACATTTGCAATTTTCTCTCCTCAGAAAGGAGCTTGCAAAACACACGAAAGTGACTTAGGCAGAAACGAAAAAACCGAACCGAACCCGTTGCCGTCGAGTCAACTCCAATTCATAGCGACTGAAGCCAGAGTGCAGGTCAAAACCAAACCCGCTGCTGATTCTGACTCACAGTGACCCTATATGACAGAGTAGAACCGCCCCACAGGGTTTCCAAGGCTGTAACCTTTACGGAAGTCCACTGCCACACCTTTCTCCCAAGGAGCAGCTGGCAGGTTCAAATCGCCAATTTTTCTCCTTTAACAGCGAGCACTTAACCACTGCACCAGCAGGGTTGCTTAGAGTGCAGGTCAGTAGACCTGAGAAAAGCAATTTTGCAGGGCAGCCTTTCTAACACATGCTTCAGGACTTGGGCACCTGCAATTTGTGCTCTTATTGCATTTTCCAGGTTTGGCAAATACGTTTTGAAATTTGGAGGCTTTGGGGATGGGAAATGGGATAAGTAAGCTCCAGCTCATGGAAATTACCCATTACCATAGGGAACATGATTTCCTAAAGGGGGGAAAAAAAACACTTTTCCTATGACCATACATATATATATACATTAAAAAAATTCGCTGCCATTGAGTCAATTCTGACTCGTACCGACCCCATAGTTCAGGGTAGTACTGTTTCCAAGGAGCTACTAGTGGATTCAAACTGCCGACATTTTGGTTAGCTGTTGAGCTTTTTACCACTATGCCACCGGGGCTCCTTATACATGTGTATATCTAATAAATAAAGTTCAACTCCTTCTAACACTGGTATCCTTTAGGGAGGATATTTAAACAAAGTAAAACAAACTAGAAATTACCAGCTGCCATAGAGTCTATTTGGACTCATGTTGACCCAAAGTGTTTCAGAGTAGAATTGCCCCCACGGTGACTGTGTGTGTTTCAGAGTAGAACTGTGCTCCAAAGGGTTTTCAATGGCTTCATAGGGTTTTCAATGGCTGTTATCTTTTGGAAGTAGATTGCCAGGCCTTTCTTCTGAGGCACCTCTCGGTAGATCTGAATTGTCGTCCTTTTTGTTCCTAGTCAAGCACTTAACCATTTGCTTAATGGTTTGTGCCACCCAGGGACTGCTAGGGAGGATATCAGCCCTCCCTAAAGGAATACTTGCGTGTCCTGTGTAGAGTAACACTGGGGCTCAATCTGACATGGAAGTATTCAAATTAATGCGCTCAGAAGCTGGGTTATAAGGGGGTTCCACTAGTCTAAATTATTTACAATGTCTAAAACCCAGCATACGTTCTGAGATAAAATGATTGACTTTATAAATATTAAGGCATTGGAGTGAGGGGGTAATTCACCCCCTGCCTGTCTGTTTGTCTATCTCTCTCTCTCTATCTAAAACTAATGTATGTTCACTTATTCTGATATTGATGGGGGAAGATAGTTAAAAGCCCAAATGCCTGGTCCTCCTGCTGTTGTGTTTTAAGTGTTTGGTAAAGCAGTATAGAGAGGGGCAGCCCTAAATTTAAATTTCTGGAATATTTCGATGTGTCAGCCTGAAAACATTGCTAAAATAGTCACATTATGATGGAGATGGGGGAAGGTTTAGAAGCTTTGGAAATGTGTATACAAAAAAACAAAACAAATAAAAGAACTATTTTGAATAAAGTTCCACTGACCTAAGAAGTGTGAAAAGGCTAGAGAATTCTATACAGAAAAATATTCCTCATGGATACTGCCTGTCATGGTTTGAGTTATGTCCCCCCAAAAATATATGTATCAATTTGGCTGGGCCATGATTCCCAGAATTGTGTGGTTGGCCTCCATTTTGTGATTGTAATTTTATGTTAAAGAGGATTAGGGTGGGATTGTAACATCACCCTTACCCAGGTCACATCCCTGATCCAATGTAAAGGGAGTTTCCCTGGGGTGTGGCCTGCACCACCTTTTACCTTACAAGAGATAAAAGGAAAGGGAAGCAAGTAGAGAATTGGGGGAACTCATACCACCAAGAAAGCAGTGCCGGGAGCAGAGCATGTCCTTGATAGAGACTCTGCTACTTTCTTTATGCTTTTTAGTAATTTCAAACACAAGCGGGTAAATACAGAGCCCTGGTGGCGCAGTGATTAAGGTCTCGGCTGCTAACCAAGAGGTGGGCAGTTCGAATCTACCAAAGGCTCCTTGGAAGCCCTATGAGGCAGTTCTACTCTGTCCGATAGCGTCGCTATGAGTCACAATCAACTCGACAGCAACGGGTACACGGGTAGGGGGAAAATGGCTATGTTTTGAATATCTGGCTTCATTGCACCTCTGGCTTGATTGTCTCACGAATACCCTAGCAGAATTCATTACCATGAGACCTAACTCCCAGATGAAATGATGTCCGTGTGGTGGGCCACGTTTTTAATGCTCTTTAAAGCCTCATTTGCATTATCTGCATTAATTTCAGTAGGAAACTTGAGTTCAAACCTAGCCTATGCTTTTAAAACTTAGCTGATCTCCATATTCTCTTGAAATCTGGACATTTGTAGAGTTTTTTTTTTTTTTTTTTATCCACAAGGACAAAATAGCATCAGGTTCTCCACAAATCAAAACCAATTTTTTTTCCAGAATGAAAAATATACAAAGATTAATTACCTCGTTTTACTGGAGGACATTATGCTCAGTGAAATAAGTCAATCAGAAAAGGACAAATATTGTTTGAGACCTCTACTATAAAAACTCATGAAAAAGTTTACACACAAAAAGAAACAATCTTTGTTGGTTACCAGGGATAGGAGAGGTGGGAGGGGAAATACTAAATAGACAATAGATAAGTGGTAACTTTGGTGAAGAGTGAGACAGTACACAATACTGGGGCAGCCAGCACAACTTGTACAAGGAAAGGTCATGGAAGCTCCACAGACACATTCAAACTCCCTGAGGGACTCAATTGCTGGGCTGAGGACTGTGGGGACCATGGTCTCTGGGAACATGTAGCTCAATTGGCATAACACAGTTTATAAATAAAATGTTCTACATTCTACTTTGCTGAGTAGCGTCTGGGGTCTTAAAAGCCTGTGATCAGGCATCTAAGATACTCCACTGGTCTCACCACTTCGGGAGCAAGGGAGAATGAAGAGAACAGGATACAAGGAAAAGATTAGTCCAAAGGACTAATGGACCACAGCTACCACGGCCTCCACCAGACTGAGTCCAGTACAGCTAGACAGTTCCTGGCTACCACCACTGACTGCTCTGGCCAGGATCACAACAGAGGGTTCTGGACAGAGCTGGAGAAGGATGTAGAACAAAATTCGAACACATAAAAAAAGACCAGATTGACTGGCCTGAAAGAGACTGGAGAAACCCCGAGAATATGGCCCTCAGACACCCTTTTAGCTTAGTGGTGAAGTCACTTCCGAGGTTCACATTTCAGCCGGGGATTGGAAGGCCCGTAAAACAAAACGGGACTATGAGGCACAGCAGTCCAGGGACAAGGACTAGAAGGCAGAAGGGGACAGGAAAGCTGGTGATAGTGAACCCAATGTTGAGAAAGGACAGCGTTGACATGTTGTGGGTTTGCTGACCATTGTCATAGGGCAACATGTGTACTAACCGTTTAATGAGACTCTATTTGTTCTGCAAACCTTCATCTAAGGTACAAAAAAAAAAAAAAAAAGAATTACCTCTGTGAGATCAAATTGACAACAGCAACTTAAAAGGTTTGATGAGAGGCCTAGGGGACAGTGAGTTGAAGATAATGGTGATGGAATAATTTGGAAAAGGATAGTGAGAATAGCAGCACAACTGGAAGAATGTAATCGATGTGACCAAATTGTACATGTAGAAACTTTTGAAAATGGTGTAACTTTGGCTATGTATATTTTCACCAAAAAAAAAAGGGTCCTCCAAGGTGGAGAAGAGCGAGTGTTGACATGTTATGGGGTTGTTAACCAATATCATAAAACAATATGTGTACTGACTGTTTAATGAGAAACTATTCTGTAAACCTTCATCTAACGTACAATAAAAGAAAGAATAATGAGCAGCGCTTTTCACCTCTAAATAAAAGACAACTATTATTGCAGATCATGAAGACGAGTAAACCAAGAGATGGATATTAGAACTTTACAAATGTGACATTCAAGAAAAAAGAATCATGACTAAAAAGATTACCAATAGAAGACATGAATTGCTCAAAGGAAGATCTGTTTACCAAATTTTATAATTCACATGGTAACCACAATTTCTTACATCTTTCTATTTCAACCAGCAGCGTTGACATTTGTTTTGTTTCTAGAAAAGTTTACATTTGTCCTTTTGGGATCCCAAGGAGCAGAAATTACAAGGGTAGATCAGATGTGAACGGCAATCAGGAAACCAGAAAGCTTATAATTTTGTATCTGACATTATCGTAGAGATGATGTAAAGGACCGTTTACAGAAGTAGAAACCTCCAACAGAAACATCAAGGGGATTACTTACAGTGACTTCACAGTCAACTGGACTGGACACAAAGTGAAGTTTGCATTTGGTCAATTCGTTGACCATTCCAGCTTGGTACATGAGGGCAAGTAAAAGCAAAATGGCTCTTGTTTGATCAAAAGTTTGAAGTCCAAAAAAACCCAGGAGATGATGTCAAAAGCGACTACAATAAGCAAACATTGTCCCGTCTGGCTTCCAAAATCGAGATGTGATAGCCATTGTTGATGAGAAGCCTCAGTTCAGACGTTGTTGTTAGTTTCCTTGTGTGGCTCTCCTCTTCTTTTTTTTTTTTTTAATGGTTAAAAGGCAAATTTTATGTTATATATATCTGACCGCAGTAAAACCGACAAACAAACAAGAAAGGAGTGAAATAAAAACAGTACGTGGCGGTGAAATTATTCAGAAAAGGTGAGCAAGAACGGTTGCACAACTGGAAGAATGTGATCAATGTCACTGAACTGTACATGTAGGAACTGCTGAGACGGTGTATATTTTGTTATGTGCATTTTCACCACGCACACGGTACAAACCAAACAGTTGACATAGTTTTGTGCGGTGTTTCCACTCTTCTGGGAACAACAAAATACACATGCGTATCAAGAGCTACAAAATACCGATGATAATTTCAGTGATTCTGCACATGAGGTAAATGCTCTTACATTGCATTTAGAACGGGCATTGCACAATATAAAGATAAATGGTAAAATTCACGTTAATAGTTTAAAATATTTATCTCCTTTACTTAGAAAAGAACAGATAAAATCAAAGGACAATATTAAATAACAAATAAGAAACACATGACAAGTTGAGAGAGAGAGAGAAATCACGAAAGAAGAGAAACAGCTTTAAATTTTAGCACCTTTTAATGGCACGACTTTCCTGCTTCTGTGTGTGGATCTCTTCTTTAATTAACATCATGATATAGCCAAAGTAAATTCCTTGATTCTCGGACATTGTTCCTCACTTCTGAGGAAGAGACTTGGGCCCCACTCTCGATGGGATGATTTGCAAAAATACAGTTCTCATAGAGAAAGGGAGTCATTCCCGAATTGTCTGGGGCCACAGGTATTCCTTTGGCTTCTGACAGCCCTCCTTCCCCCACCTCCACCCTAACCTCACTTCTTAAAAGTGCTTTATGGCACGTGATCATTTTCCCGAATATAAGTGAACGCAACATAATTTGTTTGGCAAACCTTGACTCTAACCTGCCTTGAGATAACTGTGTCCATGCTGGGTGAAGCACATCAAGGACAATGAGCTGTCCCATCCCTCTCTGATTAGTGGTGGGAGATTCTGAAGGGATTCTTTTTCTGCTGAATAGCTTTATTGAGATATACTTCACATACCATAAAGCTCACTCCTTTAAAGTGTACAGTTCATACTCAAGCCACTCCTGAGGGTCCCCCTTCAGCCAAACATTAGACAGGCCCATAAAACCAAAGGAGACTAAACGGGCACACTAACCCAGGGGCAAGGACGGGAATGCAGGAGGGAACAGGAAAGCTGATAACGAGGAACTCAAGTTCCAGAAGGGAAGAGTGTTGACATGTCATGGGGGTGACACCCAATGTCACGAAACAGTATCTGTATTAATTGTTTAATAAGAAACTAATTTAC
The DNA here is from genome assembly GCA_030035585.1 of Dugong dugon. Lineage (NCBI taxonomy): Eukaryota > Metazoa > Chordata > Mammalia > Sirenia > Dugongidae > Dugong > Dugong dugon. Next base: position 35,432,633 of record CM057483.1, read on the forward strand.
TCTGTAAACTTTCATCTGAAATACAAAAAAAAAAGTAAAAAGAAAAATAATAAGCAAAAAAAAATACAGTGTACAATTCAATGGCTTTTAGTATGTTCACAAATTGTGCATTCACCAAAACAATCAATTTTAGAAAATTTTGATGACCCCAAAATGAAACCTCGCACCTTTTAGATGTCAGTGTCTTCCCCGCCATTTCCCACATCCCACCTCCAACCTAGGCAACCACTAATCTACTTTCGGTCTCTATAGGTTTGCCTATTCTGGACATTTCTACAAATGAACTCAATATATGTAATAGCGCCAGACATGGCCCCTGCGGATTGGCCTAAAGTCGCCCCCATGTGGTTTACTACTTCGCAGCAGGCTAAGATCACTAGCTCAAAGCTGGCGGACACCAAACTGAAATTCTGACACATACAATTGCTTTAAATAAACTCCAAATAAACAATTTTCAGCCAGTTAGAGCGTACCTACTTTACATACTCTGAAATTACATTCAATATCTTCTAACCACAGGTAACACAAACCTTGTCTCAATCCAGCGCGACTCTTGTTTATTTGATACTTAGGAATGGAGAACAAATTCCAGGAAGAAGTTAGGTGCCCTGTAGTCCGCTCTGACTCATGGTGACCCTATGTACAACAGCACAAAACAAAACAGGTTTATTTAAAAAGAGAGAGAGAGAGGAAGAGGCGAGTGGGGACAGGAAGAGGAAGAGGCAGAAGTGGGGAGATGGGAAGTCGGCCCAGGCCTCTAGCACAGGCCCAAAGCAGAAGACACAAGCGCTTTTGCAGAGCGCCTGCAGCATGGAGGCAGCATGCAGACGTTGCAAGCTCCACAATCTTGACCAGAGGGCCCCCTGCAGTGTAAGCATTCTTGAATGATCTAAGGAATGCGCGGGGTTCTACACTTGCACGCTGACATGGATTCATTATTTAAACCTGGAATCCTTGGACTTTCTCAACGGGCGCGTGGAGCTTCTGGCCTGGTGCATCTGAACTCCCAAGTTCCTGTTCCAGGCGCGCCAGGGAGCATAGCGGCTCTGCTTGCAGCTTGGAGTGTGCCTCCTAGCTAATCGTTTCATCTAAATCACGAGCCCAATTTCCGGACTTTGGGAGCGACCCGAACAGAACCAGAGAATCCCACCCACTATCCTTTAGTTAGCAACTTCCCGGTTGGGGGGAGAGTCCTGCTCAGAGCTCTCGGGCAGGGTGGGCTACGTTCGCTTCCGCATGTGTCGGCTGGTGTGCATCGAGGCCTGCGCGGAGAGAGGTTCCTGAACCTAGTAAGATGTCTTCCCACCGCCACGCCCGCCCCTCGTCGGCTTGCACGATCCTGCCCACCGCCTTCCTCCAGGCAGGCAGCACCGCACAAGGCGGGAGTAGTCAGCTAAGGTGCAAGTCAGAGCCCTTATTCTGCCCACACGCGCGCCCCCACCAACCCCCTTTTCATACCCTCACCCACTGCCCGGAAGTTGATTTCAATTCATAGCGACCCGGTAGGACAGTGTAGAACTGACCCCTAGAGTTCCCAAGGCTGCAAATCTTTACGGAAGTAGATTGCCACATCTTTCTCCCGCGCAGCAGCTGGTGGCTTCCAACCTTCGACCTTTCAGTTCGTAGCCCAGTGATTTAAACACTGGGTCACCAGGACTGCATTGTCGTACTGCCTCCCCTCTTTTAGGGCCAGGATCCGACCTTGAGCGTGCCCCAGCAAGCCCCCCCCCCCCACAGCTAGAAGAAGGGAGAATGCCACTAGTGGGCATCTAAGGGAGGCCTGTGTGCCTTGAACTTGCGGCAGACACACTGCAACCGGACTGGCACCAGGAAGAGCAGCGCACGGGCCACAGGCTCCGGCTTCAGCCCCCGCGCAGAGTCTGAGGGGACACACGACCTCGTGGGCAGCACTCGAGGCATGGCTCCGCCGCCCTGGTGCAGCCACTGTGACACTGGCAGCCGCAGCCTGAGACTCGACCCACTCAGGGAGGAACTGCATGGTCGGTGCCGGGAAGGGGACAGGGGCTTCGGGGAACTCCAGGAGACGAACTCCTCCCGGAGAGGCAAGTGGACGCGATGCTGCGCGGCCGCCACCGCTGCGCTCTGCTCGCGGGCCCCTGGCCCCCTGCACCTGAGCACTCTGGGCTTCACCACATTCATCTCTGTCGTTGGCTGTCCTCCTTTGCAGGGACGAAACCTCCCGTGGTCTCGGGGTCTGTAGCTGGAGGAGACGCCCAGGAGGAGAGAAGGTTGGAACTGAGGCAGGGAATAGCAGGAGCAGGCCACCCACGAGAAGGAGGTCAGGGTCACGTTGGCGCTGGAGCTTCGGGCACCCGGGGACGATGAGAACCAGGACAGCAGCGGCGTCCGGGAGCCTGGGCAGCTGGAAGAGGGGCCGTGTCCCCTGGCTGCCAAGGGTCCACTGCCCGGGGACAGGCAGCCTCCACTGCAACACTTTTTCCTGGTTGCACCTGCGGGAGCTGGAGGGCATTTTCCAATGGACTCAGTACCCAGACGTGGTCACGCAGTAAGCACCTTGTTCTGGAGGCGTCAGTTCTCCAGGGGGCTGGGACTTGTGCCTGGACGCCTTTGGCTGTCTCCAGGGCCCCTTCCTTCCTCTCTGAGCCAAAAGCCAGCTATGGGGATCTAGGCCTTCAGGATTTACCTGCAGTAGGGCTCCAGCGTGGAGGTGATACCTACTAGGAATCCAAGTATTTTTTTCGTTGTATCTGACGCAAAGATTAAGCACCTAAAGGTTGACGGCTTGAACCTAGCTAGCTGCTCCTCGGGACAAAGACCTGGCGATCTGCTCCTGTAGATTACAGCCTAGAAAACCGTATTGGACAGATATACTCTGTCACAGCGGGTGACTACGACTCGGAATTGACTCCACAGCATCCAACAACAATATTTAAATAAATTAAATAGGGGAACTCTGACGATTGGTTTTTGTAAATAACATGTTTTTTTGGAACCAGGCTGGGAGCAGGGTAAGGAGAGTGAGGCACGGTGGTGGAAATGTAGGGTCAGATCCTGCTTCTATGGAAAATTCGGATCATTTGTTCACCATGGATTATTTAAAAATTAAGTTTGATATTTTAAATACTGCATTAAAAGATTTATCATGATTACTGATTGTTTTTTGCACCACATTAAATTTTGCGGGAGGGAAAATTGTCCCTAAAGCAAGCCTTGAGAAGGGTATTAGAAAAAAGTGTACTGGGGAGAGGAGGTAGTGGTAGTTTGAGGGGATAAAAATTTTAAAATCGGCATGAAATGTGCATCTGTATACTTCATTTTATCCACAGCTCCAAATAATGAGCATTTGCAATTTTCTCTCCTCAGAAAGGAGCTTGCAAGAGACATAAAGGTGACTGAAGCTAGAACGGAAAAAACCAAACCGAACCCGTTGCCGTCGAGTCCATTCCGATTCGTAGCGACAAAGCCGGAGTGCAGGTCAAAAGCACACCTGCTGCTGATTCGGACTCACAGTGACCCTATCTGACAGAGCAGAACCGCCGCACAGGGTTTCCAAGGCTGTAACCTTTACGGAAGCGACTGCCACACCTTTTTCCCGTGGAGCAGCTGGTGAGTTCAGACCGCCGACATTTCTTGGTTGGCAGTGAGCACTTAACCACTGCACCACCAGGGCCCCTTACAGTGCAGGTCAGCAGACCTGAGAAAGGCAATTTTGCGGGGCAGCCATTGTAACACATACCTCGGGACTTGGGCTTTGCAAGTTTGTCTTTTGTTGCATTTTCCACGTTTGGCAAATACCTTTTGAACTTTGGAGACTTTGGGGATGGGAAATGGGCTAAGTAAGCTGCACATTATGGAAATTACCCATTACCAGAGGGAACGTGATTTCCTAAAAGAAAAGAAAATCAAACCACTTTTCCGATGACCATGCATATCTACATGCATTTAAAAAAGATACCGTTGCCATCCAGTCAATTCTGACTCATAGCGACCCTATAGTACAGGGTAGAACTGCCTCATAGGGTTTCCAAGGAGCTCCTGGTGGATTCAAACTGCTGACCTTTGGTTAGCTGTTGAGCTCTTAACCACTATGCCACCAGGGCTCCATATAAATGCGTATATCTAATAAATAAAGTTCAGCTGTTTCAAACACTGCTATCCTTTAGGGAGGATATTTAAACAAAGTAAAACAAACTAGAAACTACCAGCTGCCATAGAGTCTATTTGGACTCATGTTGACCCAAAGTGTTTCAGGGTAGAATTGCCCCCACGGTGACTGTGTGTGTTTCAGAGTAGAACTGTGCTCCAAAGGGTTTTCAATGGCTTCTTAGGGTTTTCAATGGCTGTTACCCTTTGGAAATAGATTGCCAGGCCTTTCTTCTGAGGCATCTCTGTGTGGATCTGAATTGCCGACCCTTTGGTTCCTAGTCAAACACTTCACCATTTGCTTAATCCTTTGTGCCACCCAGGGACTGCTAGGGAGGATATCAGCCCTTCCTGGGCCAGCCTGTCACCACAGTCTTGAACGGACACAATCATGCCGTCCTTGTTCCGGAGCCCGAGGAGAGATGGGTTTTTCTGGTGCCACCACCTCCCATGCCACCCACGCCCCCTCCACCTTTGCCTAATGCACCCCTGCACCCTCCACCTTTACCTCCCTAAAACCTGGCCCCGTTTGGCCTGGCATGGGCCCCTGTCTATCGCTATCCTTTTGGAGTCCCCAGTTTCTAAGGTTTGGTCTCCAGGACAGTTTTTCCAAAGCGTTTTTGGCCAGATGCAAGTTCTGCTTAGCACACCATCTAGAGCAGCTCCCCAAATGCCTGTTGACTGCGCTGAATAGATGCTCAGAGTCATTGTTTCATATGTTTGCAGTGCATTCTATCGAGTGTTTTCAATAAAGTTATGAATTCTCTGTATATTTCTTTTTGCGTGCTAAATGGGGTCAGGAAGGCATGGATGGGAATTACTAAGAAAATGCCATTCAAATAGAGTGGCCAGGAGGCCTCCTTTCACCAGGCAACATCCCTGAGTCACCATCGGCAGGACCTGCACACCACAGACGTTTTCCAAGTGCCCGTGGTGGTTTACACTGACCCAAATATTCACCACCTCCTTCCCACCACCCCATCTCCACCCGCACCCTGACCGTTTAGCGGGGCCAGGTTACCCAATACGCAAGGTACCCACGGGCTTACCTGTGTTTATTTACTAATCTACGGTGCACACTTTCACCTGTTTTTCACCCCATCTTTGGTCTTTCACATCATGTGACATTGCGCACTACAGATTAGTAAGTAAACACCATCAGGCCCGTGCATACTTGCTGACTGTAAGCCCGTGTGTACCTTGCCCCTGTCAATCTGCCCTTCCTGTTAGGACCAACTACACGTTTAGGGTGGTGTGGGTGCAAGTCCCTAGTTAGAAAAGAGTGTGATTCAAGGCAAGGCCGAGGTCCATGCTGACGAGCTCATGCACAGCCCTGGTTTCTAAGGGAAACTTTCTAAGAGGTGACTCACAAGGCTTAAGCGGAAGGTGGAGGCTGAACAGAGCCCCGGTGGTTCAGTGGTCACAGCGCTCGGCTGCTAACCTAAAGGTCGGCCGTTTGGACCCACCAGCTAGTCAGAGGGAGAGAGATGTGGCAATCTCCTGTAAAGATGACAGCCTTGGAAACCCTATGGGACAGTTGTACTCTGTCCTGAAGGGTCGCTGTGAGTCAGAACTGACTGGATCGTACCTAACAACAACAAAAAACAGTCTGTTCCTGATGTGCAGGAAAGCTCTGTTTTCTTGGGAAAGCATGCCTTTTTTTCCCTGTTATCAGCTACTTTGGATTCCCCTGTCCTCTTTTCTCACTTGTAGACGTCAAATGTCATCAAAGCCTTTGCATATAGTGTGGGGCTTCTGCAAACAGAAGGAGGTTGTGGCCACCCCAGAAGCCCCAGGCCCTGGTGGGAGTGAGGAACGTTCAGAAAGGAACCCATACACCCATGCAGGCCTGTTAGCTCTTTGGTTGAGTCTTTTGCGTTGTTTGCTGTTTTTTTTTTTTTCTCTTTTCTGTTGTCTTGTGCTTTTTATAATTGTTTAGTCCCAGGGGCCAGCGCAAATTCTGTCTGGAAATTAGTGGCTTCTGCTTGTTGTATTTTGTTCTACTTTAGCCACTCCTGCCCACCCATCTTTGCCCTTCCACCTTCATACCCAAAACACCCGGGGTGTGCAGATGCTCAGAAAGGGTTAAAGAAAAAAAGGGGGAGGGAGCGCAGAAGCTTGAAATCTCTCTCCCATTATCCCTTCCTGTGCTAGTGATCTGATTCATACAATTTTTACACCATTCAGAGTCTTTTTCAACCATCCATGTTTCCCTCATGCCCCAGAAAAGGAGATTTCCCAGAACCTCTTGGCATTAGTTTTCACAGAATTTAATTCTTAGAATGAAAAGCCCAAAGGCCATTTAGCTGCTTGTGACTGCATTTAGAATTTCCAAAGCAAACCTCTTGTGCCCTGCACCGCTAAAATCAGTAGAATTCGAGCTAGAAGGTTCTTTCCCTTAAAAACCATACAAAATAAACAGAAACTGACTTTCAACCACATATGGTTGGGGTGGCATTTCATGGGATTAAATGAACAGGTTGGCTAGGGAAGAGGTTCTGATTTGCTTTCCCTGGGGCACCTTGATGGAGATGGTGCTGTTAGAACCACCTCCTCACCTTTCTTGGTAGTTTTCGTCAACCACGCTCCCTCAAGGGGCAAGGAGATAAGCTGGGAAGAGCAAGGGCGTCCTAGAGAAGTAAACGGGTTTCATGGAACTGGCATCTCTTGTGGTCAAGACACAGTTTTCTGAAGTTCCGCAGTTCTCTCAGCCGCCTTTGTTTTCTTCCATTAAATCGAAGTAACATTTGAATTTAATACTTTTTATATTTAAAATCATAGGTAGTGAGATTCTGGTCTTATTAAATTCTCTGTGTGCATGTAGTATGCATAGAGTTGTATCTGTGAGGCTGCTCACCAATGGCAACTATTTACTTCTTGGTCATGAGATGTGGGGAAATTTGCTCGTTCTGCTTTGGACTTTACGAATTCCTTGAATTTTTATCCGGCGAGTCAGCTTCTTACGGCCACAATAAAATATTACCTAAAAGCACCAATGGACAGAAATCTGAAACACGTAAAAACCCATTGAATTTGTTGATTTTGAAGAATGGGAAATAAACGTGCATTGCCAGATAAAATACAGGACCCCCAGTTAAATTGAAATTGCAGATAAACAATGAATAATGTTTTTAGTGTAACTACGTCCCAAATATTGCACTGGACATTTTTATCCAAATAATTTTTATTGATCTGTAATTCAAATTTAACTGGGTGTCCTGTGTTTTTATTTGATAAATCTTGCGACAGTAAAATAAACACATTGTCACTTGCTTAGGAAATACATTGAATGCTTTGTCCCTTTTCTTCCCTTCCAATGGAGGTTTTTCCTTTAATTCAGGAGATATTCAGGAAGAAAAAAAAAAGTACCTTGATGGAGCCATTACTATCTATAATGTAGACACACACGCACAGACAGCACCCGAAACACAAGCAGAATTGACTGTGTTGTTGACACGGCCACTCGATGAAATGTACCCTGTGGCCCGTCGTCCTTCCCCTCGCTTATTTCAAGTTCGGGGCTGAGAAAGGGCATGGTCCCCTGTCCACCTTTGACTCGGGGAGCCTCCTGCGGAACCGGAAGGAGGCATGGAGCCAGTTGACCTACTACTGGCTTATTTACACCGATCCACACAACCCTTTACGTCTGTGGGAGTCCCTCTAGGCACCAGGAAGGACCTACAACTGTTTTCACCTTTCCCTCAGGTTTGGTTTGTTGCGCAGCTGTAGTGTTTTGGGAGCCAAGGCAACGGAGAGCTTCGCAGGCTCGCGAGAGCGCCCCCCTATTCTCGCGTCATCACTGGCTCCCTATTCGCTCTGCGTCCCCGAAAGGGAGGGTTTCGCAGGTGATCCAAGAGTCCCCATCCCAGCAAACGGACCTGACTAACTCCTCCCCAGATACTAAGTTTTACAGGTAAGAGCAGACAGTGGGGTGGTAGGCAGAGGGCTGCTGTTTAGTCCCTAGGAATAAAGTGTATTAGTCCTGGGGTGGCGGGGAAACCCTGTCTGCTGAATGACAAAACTACTCCCCAGCAAGCCAGGTGGTAGGTTGCGGTCGAGTCAATTTCTATTCCTAGCGACCCTATAGGACAGAGTAGAACTGCCCCGTAGGGTTTCCAAGGAGCGGACTGGTGGATTCAACCTGCCGACCTTTTGGTTAGTAGCCGAGCTCTTAACCACTGCGCCACCAGGGCTCCGAAGAAACACTAAACACAGGGAAAATCATTTTGTTCTCTCAGGACAGTAGGCTTTATGTTCACATGGCTTTTCCTACCTTTCTTTGCGATTTCAGTTCTTTGGGGTCGTAATAAATCACATACCTGTTTTTCTATTTTATTATCTGAGCAGTTTCTGGCTCAATTATACTAACGGATCTTTCTGTGTTTTCTGGAACTGAGGAAAGTACCTTCCAACAAACAGAACAACAGATGTTATAAAATGTGTTCGAACTAATGAAGCGACAGGTACATGGGTTTCCAGAATTCCCAAGTAGTGTCTGCCTGGTCTTTTTCTCAGTGATGCCCTAGAAAGAACAATAAGGCCTCTAATCCTACCTGAAGATTTGTGGAAATCCCCAAATCAGTTATTTGGGTCTTTGTTGCAAAAGATCCTTTGGGAAACAGAGGAAGTTCTATGCTAGCCAGCAGCACAAGACACAGAGGGTACACAGAAATTCCAAGGAAACCCTTAACCATTAAGAATTATGCAAACCTAACTTTTGGCTCTGGCCTCTAGAGAATTTTCCTTCTCTTTGTCTTTTACCAGAATTGCACCATAATGTGAAAGTTATAAGAAAATTCTGAAGCCCAGGCTCATTGTGCTGTAGGCCACAAAGTTCTCCGGCTTTCTCTGGAAAGCAAAAGAACACAATCCAAAAGAATATTCCAGTGTATGCACACTTCAGAGATTAACTATTTGGTTAGGGGGAGCGAAGGAGGTGTGTGTGTGGAGTTGTGGGTAAGGGAGGTTATCATACATGCACACCTAGACCACACCAATAAACTAAATGTCAATCTCTTTTGATATCTAGAATCTGTGTCTACATTTTTGGGAAAGACTAAACTCTATAATTGTTCCATGTGCCTTGTTTTTCACAAAAGTGTGGTAGAACCTGAATCCTCAGGTCACAAAATTACCAGGGTGATATGGAATCTTGGAAACCCAGGATTGTTGAACTCTAACCCTCATTGCCCCCTGCCCTCAGCCAGAAGCTTACTGGTAAAGATGGTCAGCTTCAGCTCCATCGACTTGCCACCCTCCTCTCTTGTAACAAAGCAAGCTGCTAGAGTTGAGAATGGTAACAAGGCACTGGATTGTTCCACTGGCATTAAGCTGCAGTTTTTATCTCTGCTTTCAGAAAACACCTTCAGAAGAACCAGTGTCTTCATTGAGGTTACCACTGTTGTCTTTGTTGGTAGTGCCCTGGGATTCCTTGAGTTGTGACCACTCATTCTAACAATGAACCAAAGACCGTTGCCACTTGGCCATGCGCTGTGCCTGAGTGTCCTCGTAACATCATATTTCAGTAAGTGCCTTTGGGGAGTTCGGCGGTGGGAGGGGGGGTTGTTAAAGGAGTGCTCACGATGCCAGCAACGCCCCCCCTTCCACGTGCACAGGGCTGTGCAGTTACAAACCGCTACACCTACCTTATCACGTGTGAGAGTTTGAGCAACCCAGGTTAGGGATGTATGCAGAGCACATACTATCCTCATCTGATGCTTAAGGGAACAGAGGCTCAGAGCAGTGAAGTCATGTGCCCAGGGTCACCCGTTTATAGGCAATGGAGTCTCCTGATGGTAAGTAAGGTCCTCACAACATTTTATGTCTCCACATTTCACATCATGTGTTAGGGTAAGAAATATGTTGTTCTTTGGTTTTTGTTGTTTTGTTTTCCTGCACCTGAGGTTCATCACAGGCAAATAAGTCGGGGATACACCCTTGGGAAGACAAATGCCGTCAGAGAAGGGATAAAATTCAGGTTTACAGATGAGCCAAGAGGGAAACTAAGATCTGCACGCTAATGAAGAAAGAACCCGATGGAGTATATGGAAACTCTCTGTACTTTCTGCTCAATTAATTTTTCTGTAAACCTAAAACTGCTCTTAAAAATCATGTCTGCTCGTGTAGAAACAGAGAAGAAGAAGAACCAGGGTTCTTTGAAGGGGGAGGAAGAAGGGGACTTGTTCCGGGATACTCTTAAGTTGGCACTTTTAAACCCAGTTCCTGGCGTGTACCTTGAGAGAGACCTTGCTACTGTTTTTCCCTTGTGCTTTTTAGTATATTTTCAGAAGCTAAGTGGAAAATGGCAATTTTTTTATTTCAACACCTGGCTTTACTGGTCCTCTGGGTTGGATTGTCTCATGATTCTTCTAGCAGAGTCCACTGTCAGGAAGATCTCAGTGTCCCATGTAACAGCGCCCGAGCCAGGGGCCATGTTTTCAGTGCTCATTTAAAGTCTCACTTGCATTATCTGAATTACTTTCAGTATAAAAATTTGAATCTAAACATAAGCCTATGTTTTTAAAACCTAGTTGATCTTTTTAATATCTTGAACTGTGGATCTCAGATGTGGAGATCTTTTTTTCCACAGGGCTAAAATATCAGGTCTCACTCAAGTCAAAAGGATTTTTTTCCAGAATAAAAACTTAAAGGGATTAATGAACTCAGTTTAGAATTAAACGCTTTATGTGTGATCCCCGCCCCCCCCCCACCCCGCTTCCCCATACTATTCATTCTTCTGTCACCAGTTAGATCTAACTGGACAAAAATTAAAAAAATAAGCCCAGAAAGGAAAAAAAAAACCTATATGTACTGGGACTGGGAGTGGAGTGTGTGTGTGTCTGCATGTGTGTGGAGGGACACTTAAAGAAGGAGGCTAAAAACACTGACGTTAATGCAAGCTCCAGAGTAAATCTCAAAGTTGAAAACAAAATGAGGCGAACTATTTCCATTTACAGAAAGTTGTATTCTAAACTGCTGAGGTCTCTTTAGTATTTTAGGAAGCAATTATAACTTTCCGTGTGGCCTGAAGTCAAAGAGGATGCGTTTGCTTACCAGTGAGGTGGTAGCCTTTGAACGACCTGGGGAAACATCATGCCCAACCGTCTCTCTACACTTGTCTCATCTCTTTCCCTTTCCCTCGTCTCTCTCCATTATCTGGCTATGATATAAAATATCGTTAGTATTTGTCTATTGATTGATCAAGTTACAATCATTTGTCTTCTATTGGGGTAAATATATATGTAACAAAACATTTGCCGTTCCAGCAATCTTCACATGTACAGTTCAGTGACATTATGTTGTTCACCCATCCCCCTTATCCGTTCCCAACATTTTCCATCACCCGTAACAGAAGCTCACTGTCCTCTAAGCCTTACCCATGGATTTGGGACTTGCCAGCTGCCCTGAGGCCTCCTCTCTCCCTCCTTCTCACCCATCCCTTGTAACCACTAAGAAACTTGGGTCTCTATACATTTGTCTATTCTACATACTTCATATACGTGAGATCATACAATAGTTGTCCTTTCTTGACTGACTGACGTCACTCAGCGTGATGTTTTCAAGGTGCATCCGTGTCGCAGCATGTAGCAGGACTTCACGTCTCTCTGTGGCTAAGTAATAGTCCACTGTTTACCTGTGTCCCGCATGTTGTGTACCGATTCATCTGCTGATGAACGTATAGGCTGTTTCCACCTTTTGAATAGTGCTGCAGTGAGCATTGGTGTGCAAGTGTCAGTTTGCATTCCTGCTTGCAGTCCTTTTGGCTATATACCTAGAAGTGGAACTGCTGGATCATATGGTAGTTCTATGTTTAGCTTTTTGAGGAAACACCAAACTGTTTTCCAAAACAGCCGTACCATTTTACAATCCCACCGGCAGTGGATCAGGGTTTCTGTTTCTCCACATCCTGGCCAACACTTGTTGCTTTCTGTTTTTTTTAATCATAGCCCTCCTGATAGGTTTGAAGTGATATCTCATTGTGGTTTTCGTTTGCGTTTCTCTGATGACTAATGGAAACCCTGGTGGCGTAGTGGTTAAGAGCTACAGCTGCTAACCAAAACATCGGCAGTTCGAATCCACCAGGCGCTCCTCGGACACCCCGTGGGACAGTTCTACTCTGTCTATAGGGTCGCTACGAGTCAGAATCGACTCGACGGCACCGGGTTTGGTTTGGTTTTAGGGAACGACTAACGGGAGCCCCAGTGGTGTAATGGTTAAGAGCTCGGCTGCTGACCAAAATGTTGGCAGTTCAAATCCACCAGCCACTCCTTGGAAACGCCATGGGGCAGTTCTGCTCTGTCCTGTGGGGTTGCTATGAGTGGGATCCGACTTGCCGGCACCTAACAACAATGACTGATGACATTGAACATCTCTTCGTGTGCTTATTGGCCATTTGGATATCTTCTCTGGTTAAATGTGTGTTCAAGTGCTTTGCCCATTTTAAAATTGAGTTGTTTGTCCTTTTGTTATTAAGCTGTAGGAGTTCTTTATATGTTCTGCATAGTACACCCTTATCACATATATGGTTCCCAAATATTTTGTCACCATTCTGTAGGTGGCCTCTTCATTCTGCTGACAAACTTCTTCGAAGCACAGAAGTTTTCAATTTTTATAAAGTCTGGTTTATCTATTTTGTCTTCTGTTGCTCCTGCTTTTGGTGTCGTATGTAAAAATCCATTATTAAAAACTAGATCATGAAGCGTTGTCCCTATGTTTTGTTGAGAGAGATTTATGGGTTTAGTTCTTACATTTAGGTCTTTCATGGATGTCTTAGGCTGGGTTCTCTAGAGAAGCAAAACCAGTAAAGCATATATATATATATATATATATATATACCCTGGTGGCGTAGTGGTTAAGAGCTACAGCTGCTAACCAAAAGGTCGGCAGTTCAAATCCACCAGACGTTCCTTGGAAACCCTATGGGGCAGTTCTACTCTGTCCTATAGGGTCGCTATGAGTCGGAATCAACTCGACAGCAATGGGTTTATATTTATATATACATATATATACATATATATATGTGTGTATATATATGTGTATATATATGTGTATATACATATATATACACATATATATGTATACACACACACACACACACACACACACACACACACACACAGACGTAGGGAGAGCGAGAGAGATTTATCTCAAGGAAATGGCTCACACTGTTGTAGAGGCTGGCAAGTCCCAAGTCTGTCGGTAAGGAGTCAGGCTGGAGGCTTCTCTTGACTCACGTAGCTGGAGGGGCTGATGAACCCAAGATTGGCAGGTAAGACTGCAGGCTGCTGGCTCACAGGCTGCAGAGGCCAATGTATTCCAAGATCGGCAGGTAAAAGGGCAGGCCGCTGGCTGGTAGGCTGCAGAGGCTGACAGAGCCCAAGATCGGCAGACAGTATGGCAGGCAGCTGGCTCAAATCCCAAGCTTCTTCCTGAATTGAGGAAAGTTAGCTAGAGAGGCCCCTAGGCAGTAGTGCACTACGTCAGAGTGAGGGAGAAGGGATTGAGCTAGTGTCGGGCCCACCCTGTGCCTCAAATTTATATTCTTTCGCACCCGCCCCTTCAGTCATTTTCATTCCCTCTCAGTCTCTACCCTCTCTTATCCTTGCATCCTACTGCTCACCCTGTGATACTTTACCTTATTTATCTTCATTCTTTATTCTTTCTCCTACTCCAACTCTTCTTTCCTCCTCCCTGCCTCTGCCTAGCAAGGCTGATGGCTCTCAGCAGTGAAGCCCAGGCTAAATGCTGATGTTCTTTTCTCGTCAAGGAAAACCCGTCAAACAGCACACATCTTTTGCACACCTGTGAAGTGTCCAAATGCCAAGTGCTGTAGGGAAGAAAGGTCGAATAAGATAACATTCCAACGCTGAATGCACTTACAATCTAGTTGGAAAGATAAAGCATGATGCTACATGTACAGAGGAGCAAGTCAAAGCAGGGGACACCAAAATACATCCCGATTCAAAACTTACAGCAGAGTTAGACGTTGGCAGGCTCTAAGCAGGTGTGGTCGGGTGAAGTTGCTTCAAGATTAAAAGGCAGCCAGACTGCGCCAGGAAGTGGGAGGTGATGGTTGGAGCCGGGGGCCTTTCCCAAGCTGAGGTCCATTCTCCAACACTAAAGGCCGTAGACCCTACGTACTGTGCTGGTCAGCCCAGGTGGGTGGGTCCTTGAGTGTCATGATGTCGTAGACCTCTCAGATCGTTCCAGCCATCCTTGAACATGTGGGGTCTGCCACAAGGTTGAGCGCCATATTGATCAGTGCCTTGCACAGAAGAAAAAAAAAATACTGTGGCAAAGCTCTTCCCTGGAAGGCCAAATTCCTGATGATGCCTTGGTGATCCCTTCTAGTAAGGTCCACAGTTATAACTATAGAGGGCTGCTCTTATCGGCATGGGCTGAAAACTCTAGCGTTTCCCTAGAGAGCTACCTAACCCTACCCCAAATAATAAATACCAAGGAAAGAGAGGAGAGTGGGAATCTGGGGGCAAGACTGTTTTATGGCTTCTTCTAGCAATAAAATGTAGGCCTAGAGGGAAAATCTATCTGTGGAGTGAAAGAAACACTTCCCAGCCAGCCAAGTGTTAAGTGGCTTACAGTGGTGTAGGCAAGATATACCCAAGAAACTCTTAGGATTGAGAATAGCGTTTTGTTTTTTAGGGACAATGAAGCTCAGTGTTCCCATTGTCTGTCTTACCTTCTTTCCGTTGCCTTTGAAATTACAGTTGCTGAGGTCATAAACGCTCAACTAGTAGCTGAAAGGTTGGTGGTTCGAAATCAGCCAGAGTTGCCTCAGAAGACAGGCCTGGCGATCTGCTCCTGAGAGGTCACAGCCTTGAAAACCCTCTGGAGCACAGTTCTACTCTGCACACATGGGGTTGCCATGAGTCAGAATTGACTTGACAGCAAACAACAACAACAACAACGAGGTCATAATACGTCCCTAGGTGGTGCAGATGGTTTGTGGTACTGCAGAAGAAAGGCCTGGCAGTCTGCTTCCATTAAAATTACAGCCAAGAAAACCCTATGGAGCAGTTCTCCTCTGTAATACGTGGGGTCGCCAGGAGTCAGAATTCATTCCATGGCAATGAGTTTTTTTGTTTTTTTAAGGTCATAATGAAAATCATATACTTTTAAATCCTTATTCAGATATAATTCACATACCACACAACTTCACTCATTTAAACTGTAAATTCAGTGACTTTTAGTATATTCACAAAGCTGTGTGTCTATCACCACGGTCAATTTCAGAATGTTTTCATTATCTCAAAAAGAAGTATGGTGTTGGCGAAGAATATTGACTATACCGTGGACTGCCAGAAGAATGAACCAATCTGTCTTGAAGAAGTACAGCCAGAATGCTCCTTAGAAGCAAGGATGGGGAGACTTTGTGTCACATAACTTTGGACATGTCGTCAGGAGGGATCGGTTCCTGGAGAAGAACATCGTGCTTGGTAAAGTAGAGGGTCAGCAAAAGAGAGGAAGACCCTCAATGAGATGGGGATTGGCACAGCGGCTGTAACTATGGGCTCAAGCATAACAACAATTATGTGGATGGTGCAGGACCTGCCAGTGTTTCATTGTTGTACATAGGGGTCGCTATGAGTTGAAAGCAACTCAACAGCACCTAATAACAACAACAAAAAGAAACACCACACTCAGCCTTCACTCCAAAACCCTCCATTATCGTCAGCTCTAGGCAACCACTAAGCTGTCACTATAGATTTTCCTATTCTGGAAATTTCGTATAAATTAAATCATACAATATGCTGTCCATCGTGACTGGCTCCTTTCACATAGCATAATGTTTTCAAGGTTCATCCATGTAACGTCTGTCAGTGTTTCGTGTCTTTTTATTGCCACGTAATCTTCCTTTGTATGGCTATTCCATATTCAATTTATCCATTCATCAATTGATATACACTTGGGTTGTTCCTACTTTTTGGCTATGCTGCTCTGAATATTCGTGTACAAGCTTTTGTTTGGACGCGAATACAATTGTCTCTCTGTGTCTGCAGGTTCTGCGTTCGTGTTAGTTCGTATTTTCGGCCTGTGGTCCATTTTGAATTAATTGTTGTATAAGGTTGTGAGGTAGCAGTCCATCTATAGTCTTTTTCATGTGGGTGTCCATTCTAGAGAAGGTGGGGTCTGCCTAACCGTTGAGCACCTCATGAAATGGTACCTTGCACAGAACAAAAAATACTGTGGCAAGCTGTTCCCATAATGGCCAAATTCCTCATGGTGATACCTTTGTGTTCTCTTATTCTAGTTCAGATCCGTGGTTATAACTACAGTGGGCTGCTCCGACAGACATGGGCTGAAAACACCAGTGTTATCCTAGAGGCCTGGTCAACCCCACCCCAAATAATAAATACCAAGGTAAGAAGGAAAGTGGGCTTCCAAGGGAATAAGGATGAGGTGGGGGGAGGGTTGGGAAGGGGAGGTTATTACACAAGCACACCAAGACATGAACAAATAAACTGAATGCCAGTCTCTTTCCATGTCTAGAATTGGCATTAGCATACTTGGGAAAGACAAAACCCTATACTTGTTCCATGTATCCTGTTTCTCACAAAAGAACAGAAGAACCTGGGTTCCCAGGTCACAAAATTGTCAGGTTGATATGGAATCTTTTTTTTTTTTTTAAGATAATATTTAATTGTGTTTTCAGTGAGTTTGCACAGCAAATTGGTTCCCATTTGACAATTTCTACACAAATTGTTCAGTAACATTAGTTACACTCTTTATAACATTCTCTTTAAAGGCGCTCTGGTTGATCCGTTTTCAGTACTCTGGTTTCCCTGCCCCCTTATCTTCTCCTGTTTGCTTTAGAGTAATTGTTGACCTTTTGGTGTGATACCGGAATCTTAAAACGCCAGGGTTCTTTAACGCAGACCCTCCCAATCTGCTGTCATTCAGAACCTTCTGGGTAAGGATGGCCAGCTGTAGCCCATCCACTTGCCACCCTCCTGTAGAGCAGAGCAAGTCACAAGAATTGAGAGTGTTGACGAGGCGCTTGGGTCTCACAGTGGCGTTAAAGTGTATTTTAATTTTTAATCTCTGCTTTCAGAAAACAAGTGTTCAGAATAATTGGTGTCTTTATTGAAGTTCCTACTGTCAATTGTATTACTTTCAGTGCTTTGGGAATCCTCCAGCTCTAATCACTAATTTTAACAAGGAACCAAAGACTACTGCCACCAACTTCACTTGGTTATGAACTGGGCCTGAATGTCCTCCCAACATCACATCTGTGTAAGTGCCTTTGGGAGATGGGAAGGTGGGCTTGAGACCTGTTAAAGGAGTGCTCATAATGCTAGCAATGATCCCTTCCGTATAGACAGGGCTGTACACTTACAAACTACTCCATATGCATTCCCCTCCCATCCCTAGAGAAGTCCCCCCAGGGTTGGGAACATTGGAAAATGCTTTCAGTTGGCTCGGAAGATACCAGAGAACACATTTCAAAAGCCCTACTCCTTTAATTCATCCTACCTGCAACCAAGTGTCCGTAGACCTTGGTTCGTGACTCTGGCTCCTCCTTACCAGGACACTGTAGCCGACTCATTGGAACAGGAGGATAATGCCCAGATCTTTCGTCTTTCCAGGAAAAATGAGTTTCAGTCCTCATTTCCACCCTTCCCACCCTTTCAAAACACCACCACCAACACCAGAGGTGTAAATAGAACTCCGGCTTAGGCGTTTCCAATGTTTCGTGTCAGAAATGAAAACTAGCTCTGTTTCTGAGCACGTTCTAGGTAAGTCCCTCAGCATGGAGTTTTAAAACAGGTGCACAGACGTGCTGAGTTCATCATCTCTGTGATTTCTCATATTCCTTTGCATCAGCGTCCATGTCATTACTGCCAATTCTTGAAGAAACCCAACCTAACACACACCCCCACGGTGGAGCTAAGCGAGGGGATAGTCATCATTTGCAGTTCATTGGGGCTCTGGAAGTACCCTCTGGGTGCCAAGGTTATCTGGTTTTAACTTACGTGGTACAGAGAACAAGCTTGAATACAGACGTCAATATCTAGAGGTCTGCTCTTTCCCTGAGCTTCAGACTCTATATGTGAGTACCTGGTAGACATACTAGACAACCGAAAGGTGCACCGGAACCCCAGACTCACCTTCACCATCAGCTTTGTCCTGTTTCCCTAAAACCTGGTCCTTCCTGTATTTTTCTCAATAAGTGGCGTCACCCTCTGTTTAAGCCCCAAACCGATAAATCATCTTTACCACTTCCCTCTTCCTCAGAGGATACTGGTTATTGAAATAGAAAAAATATCCTGAATGTTCATTGTTGGAGAAGACAGTTATGGTGCTGGTCTGGCATACTTTCCGGCACCTATTTATTCATTCAACAAGTATTAATTGAGTGCCGACAGGTGCCAGGCCCTGTGCTTGACACGAAAACACAACAGTGGTGTTTTATGAGGGAATGGAGTAAAGAATAACGGACTGTTATGCAATCATTTAATCAAAGCTTATGAAATCTTTTAAGTGTAGAAGATGCTTGTGATAAAATATTAGGGAACACAGATAGAACATGAGATAGTGTATGGAATACAGTACTTATAAAAGAGATTATAGGCTAAAAACCTGACAGTTGTTGTGATCACCTCTGGTTGATAGACAAGGTTATAGATGAGTTTAATTTCTTTTTGGCTGCTTCAGACCTTCCCAGTCTATCATGATGATCATTCATTCTGATTGAGAGGAACGTATTTTGTTTTGTTTTGTTTTGAGAAAGTGAAAAATCACTCGCATCCATACTTAAGATTCGTCTTAACAGTCTGCCTCTTCCATGTTTGTTCTTTGTTTTCCAGATTTGTACTTAATGAGAACTCTCTGTTCTTGGAACTCCTGTAACATTGCTCTGTTCCTGTCTTTTGGCATGTATATCGTTCCACCTTATGTAATAAAATCATTCCTAGATTTTCTTTCTCTCTATGACTTACTCATCCCCATGGCCCTTTTACACTGTACTCAGACAGACATTTGGAACACACACGTGCATGTATACACACACACATAGACACACACGCAAATGATAGAGACGAAAGGGCGATCAGAGTGAAAAATGAGAAAGGGACAGAATTGAAGAGCCTTCTCAATGCAGGCAGAACTTCCAGGGAGGGCCTCCACGGACAGTCCTCCGGATAGAGAGGATAGTGCGGTGCTTACAAGTTTCCCAACCCACATCAGAGACCACCAAGTAAATCCCAGATTCTTCCTGGAAATCACTTTGCCACCTCAGGGTTTGTCTCTCAGGACAGCCAGATTAACTGGGAGGAAAATGAAAGATGGAGCCAACACTGTACAAACTCAGCTGGTAAAAGTCCCAGGAGCCTTGGCCTTGATCAAAGCCAGACACCCCTCACCCCTCAGCAAGTCCTTACTGAACACCAGTTTTGTACTCAGTACTGTTCTGGGGTGATGCTTTGGGGAATACCAAGAAAAGGATGAAGTGCAAAGAGTTAGCAATCTAATTGAGGAATGCGGTATGTATAGGTGTGTGTGTGTGTGCATGTTTTGTGATTCAGGTCAGGCATCACAGCGCTTCCCACTTTGCCTGGCACAGGGCCCTGTATGTGCAGCAAGCATAATGACATTATTTGCACAAGAAAACGTCCCGCCCTCATTGCGCGCTGCCAGACAATAGCCGTCTTCTTTCTGTTCTCACGGGCCCTCATGCATGAATTAATCTGCAATTGACCAAAATAGGAAATGTGAGGCAGCACTGTAGGGTCATTTGTAAAGTTTTGTTACATGCATCTCAATTAGTAGTCTAAACAACTCCATTGATTAGGTACTCTTGCTAACCCCATTTTACAGATAAGGAAACCAATGCCAAGGGCAAATCAACAATTTACCGGCTTACTCAGCTACCAAGTGGCGTGTAAAGCCAGGTTTCAGATGCCAGCGGTCTGGCTCCAGGCTCGCTACTCTCATATAGCTGGTACAATCGTGGCTGTGATTGCTTGGGATAAGGCTCCATTAGGTAATTAACCTTTTCAAAGGGTGAATCGATTGAAGTAAACATTGTGAGTAAATACTTCCATGGCTAGTGCCCAGACAGGGCAGTCCTCACCAGAGGGGCACATGATTGACTGAAGAGATTGGAAAACACTGGACTAAACCGTGGAAATCTGAGGTGAGCGAGAACACACCATGTGAGTTGTGATGAATGTCCAAGCTAGACTACTGCACACCGTGATAAAAGCCCTTGTAGGTCTCTCATGCAATGACTGATCCCAGGCTAACATTGTTCACAGGGTATCTAGAGAAGGGAAGGGGAGGCCTGCAGAAGCCAGCAAGAGCCAGTCTGAGGGGGACATGTCTTGGATCAAGTCAGAGACAGTGTCTTAGTGGTCCAGTGCTGCTATAACAGAAATACCACTAGTGGGTGGCTTTGACAAACAGATATTTATTTTCTCACAATTTAGGAGGCTAGAAGTCTGAATTCAGCGTGCTGGCTCTAGGGGAAGGCTTTCTGTGTCAGCTCTGAGGGAATGTCTGGTCTCTTTCAGCTTCAATTCCTTGGCCTCTAGTCAAGAGAAGGGGGTGGGGACTGCAGAATTCAGCAAGAACCGGTCTGAGGAGGAAACGTCTTCGTTCAAGTCAGAGAGAGGCTATGGGATTGCCGTCCCTTGACGTCTGTTTGAAAGTGAATTGGTCAACCAGCCATCTTTTAGCTATTTTTTTTAAACCCATCCTCTGGGAATATGAGGCAGGGGTACTTATTCTTCAGGCACAGTAGGTGAAGTGTCTAGGATCCATGGTAATTTTAGGGGAGCATGAAAATGGCTTACTTTCGTTCATAAAATGGTAGTTTTAGAGGTTAAAAATAGGATAAATCATGTACATTGTCGAGCATAGTTCCCACTGTTCGAAGCTATTCTCAATATTCTGGGTATTAACATGTTCTGGAGTACCTGCACATCACTTCTTGAAGGGAAAAACATAGAGCCCTCAATCTGTCCTGGCTATTTTCATTTGACAGAAAAATAAAATTGACTCCTGTGCAAAGGCTCAAGAAGGTATTTGGAGAAAAAGAGACAGGCAGGGGAAAGCAGGAAGAGGCAGTGGCAAGAAAGGAGGCAATCTCCCAGTTCCTCGGTGCAAGCTCAGCACAGGGAACATGTGCGCCTTTGTAGAGGACCTGCAGCCCGAAGCTCGGGAGCGAAGCACAGCAGATGCTGCAAGCTCCACCCTTGCGCCCACAGCCAAAGGAAGGGCCCAAGCAGGGTAAGCATTCTTGGATGCAGTAAGTCCTGTGTGAACTTCTATACTAGCACTCTGACTTGGATTCACTACTAAAAATCTAGGCCTTTGGACTTTCTCAAGGGGCAAGTTGGATTTCTGGCACAGTGCACGGGAGCACCCTGAGTGCTCTGCAAACAGGGCTTCCAACTGGTTCCTCAGGTTGGAACCCCTGCTGAGAATGTGCATTTCTAACAAGTTCCTTGCTGAGAATTTGCATGTCTAACAAGTTCCCGGGAAGTTGTACATAAGAATCACCTGGGGATCTTGGTAAAATGTAGATTCGGATTCAGTATATCTGGGGTGGGAATGCAAAGTCTCAGCGGAGAACTTGTTAGACATGCAAATTCTCAGCAGGGGTTCGAAGTGCAAAGAGCCGGTTCGAAGCCCTGCTGCACACCCAACCCCTATCTAACACACCTGGAGCCCCGGAGAGCATGGCGAGCACTGATTTCAGGGTCTTTGCAAGCACTTTGAGTAAGGAGGCTCTTAGCTAATCCTTTCAGCCTAACTACTCTTCCGTGCCATGTGCTGGCTGCTGCATATGGCGGACTGGGCAGACATGGCAGGCACCACACCCGAGTTGGCAGTAGTCCGCTGAACTGGAAATTGGCGCTCAAAGTTGCAATTTAGACCTCCAAGTTGCACACGCACGCATGCCCGCCCACCCTCTACCATCCCCCTTCTGGCACTGGCTGCCTCTCTTTTTCAGCCACGCCCCTGCCGCCTGCGCACTCAGCAGGCCCCACCCACCTCAACTGGCTGTAAGGACAAAGCCAAAGTTTAGGCGGGATGCGCACATTTTGAACTGCAGATACGCTGGGAACTGCAACAGGTGCCACAGAGGACCCGACCGGGCGCTGGCCACGGCTCGAGCACTGACTCCCTGTGTTCACCGACCCTCGCGCAGAGTCTGCAGAGGCGCACGGCTTCATGGACATCACTCCGGGCATGGAACCTCTGCCAGGGTGCAGCCACGAGGACACCCGCTACCGCTGCCTGGATGTCTACCGAGAGCGGGAAGAGCTGCATGGTCAGTGCATGGTCGGGGACAGGGCTTCGCTTCGGCCAGCTCCAGGAGACGAACGCTCCCTGGAGAGGCGAGTGGACGGGACGCTGCGAGGCCACCACCAACCGCTGCGCTCAGGTCACAGCCCCTCGCCGCCCCCTGCCCGCTCACACCCGGGGGTCCAACGCCCTCACCTCTCTTTTTCACTTTCCTCCTTTTCAGTTGCTAAGTCGGCGATGATATCCGTTACTGTAGAGGAAGGAGACGACGAGGAGGAACTGCTTTCCGAACCCGAGCCGGCAGCACCGGCAGAAGAAGAGGAAGACCAAGGACGAGGAAGAGAAGGCGGCCCGGTGGGCGCGGGAGCTCCGGACCCGGCGGACCACCAGGACGGCGGCGTCGGCGGCCAGGAGCGGGCCCGCCGCCCACGACGACTGATGTTCACCCGGATGCAAGTGCACGAGCTGGAGAGAGTTTTCCTGCACAACCCGTACCCTGACGCATTCGAGCGGTAAGCGGCTGGTCCAGGGCCTCTTTGGGCTCCCGCCTGGGGCCGGTACCCTCGCCTCCTGAACCGAAAGGCACTTAGGGGGCTTCAAGGTGAATATTTCCACGCAGTATTTAAAGGAATCAAATTGGCAAACTTAGCCAGCGGCCTGATGTCACCGATAACCGTCTAGCAGAACCAGGGCCTGGGTAAGGGTGAGTGAGGGGTGGGAGACACGGTGGAGCAAGTGGAAGGGTGGATCCGAACTTTAATTAAAATGTTGGTAATTTGTTCATCATGGATCGCTTTTGCACTAATTCTGATATTTTGAAATACTACCTGCAAACATGATTTGTCTTGGTTACTGAATTTTGGGCCCCCCAACATTTTGTGCGGGACCGAAGGCTGACTCTAAAACAAGGCTCCAGCTCGATATTACGGAGCAGTGTCCTTCGGGGAGCGGGAACCAGGACCGGTGGGGGACACAAATTTTAAAAGAAGCATGGCGTATTTCATCTCATTCCCAACTCCAAATACTGAACATTTGTGATTTTCTCCCCAACTCCAAATACTGAACGTTTGTGATTTTCTCCCCTCAGAGTGGACCTGGCAAGACGCATGGATGTGGCTGAAGCCAGAGTGCAGGTCAGTAAACCTGAGAAGAGCAACTTGGCAGGGCAGCCGTTCTAACACACAGGCTTCAGGAGTTGAGCAGCTTTGGGCAGCTTTGTCCCGGACGTTCCCAAGTTGGTGTGTCTTTGTTATCTTTTCCATGTCTGGCAAAACAGTTTTGAGCTTCGAGGGCTCTGGGAGTGGAAATGGGAAAAATAGAACTGAATGCTGCTGAGCTACTTTTATTCCTTGGCTACTATTATATATATGCCAAACGCCTTGCTGTAGAGTGGATTCCGACTCATAGTGACCCTCTACAACAGGGTACAACTGCCCCGTAGGGTTTCCAGGGAGTGACTGGTGGATTTGAACTGCCGACCCTTTGGTTATCAGAGGTAGCTCTTAACCACTGGGACACCAGGGCTCCATATATATATCTATACATGCGTACACATATGGAACATAATATTATAATATATATTTATCTATCCATCCACTAAATAAAGTTCAACTCCTTTTAAGATGATATCCTTCAGGGAAGACTTCTGTATGGAGTCATGTTGGGGCCCAATCTGACAAAGAGCTAAGTTGCAAGAGCGTTCATCTGTACTAAATTTTATAACGTATTTGAAACCAGGCATTAGCTCTTTATTTAAAGGGTCAATGTATAAATAATTAAGCATCGGGTGAGAGAATAATTCACACAGGGACCACACTATGACTAGCTAATGAATGTGTAGTTAAGCTGACCCTCAAGGAGGGACGGTAGCCTAAAAGGCTTAAACGCCTGGTCCTCCTGCCCTTGTTTTTAAGTGTTTGGTAAAGCGGCGCAGAGAATAGCTTCCCTAAATTAAAATGTTCTAGATACTTTGATGTGTCAACCTGTAACCACTGCTAAAATACTCCGATTATGGTGGAGATTAGGGGAAGGGTTGCAAGCTTTGGAAATTTGTCTAGAAAATGAAACAAAAAGAATAACTTCTCATAAAGTTCCTCTGACCTAAGAAGACTGAAAAGGTAGAGAAGAATTTTAAACGGTCAAAATATGCCTTAGAGATACCCCACAAACCTGCCTTTATGACTACCAAATGTATGTGTTCTCTGGAGGAATTTCTAACGGCGAAGGTATCGGGTTTTCCCTTCTTGTGGTGCTATTCTGAGGAGGAGGGTTTTGTGGAATTGGTTTATTGACGGGGCGGGGGGTGGCTCTCAGTTCAGGCTACATTCTTATTTGTGTTCATTTGGAATTCTTTGTCATTTGCTCAGGCAGTGATGACTAATTTGTAGGCGGTGGGATGAAAAGATGTGGAAGGAGAGAGACAAAGCTATCAGCCTAGTCGAGAGCTGAAGGGAGAAGTGTGCCCTTAACTTCCCTAAGATACTTTAGTGAGAAGAAAATAGCTTCTCGTGATGCCCTTTTAAATCACAGTGCCACGTAGAGCTGCATGCTGTATTTTTTCTGATACGAAATTACCTGTTCAATATACTAAGCCCATCCCTTTTTCCCTCTGATTGAAGGTTTGGTTTAAGAATAGGAGGGCCAGGTGGAGAAGAAGTCAGAGGGCATTAATGCTCGGAAATGTGCCCCCCGCTGCCCTGGGCCGGCCTGCCGCCAGAGTCTTGAACCCCTACAACAATGCCGTCTTTGTTCCGCAGCCCGAGTGGAGATGGGTTTATGTGGTGCCACCACCTCCCGTGCCACCTATACCTCCTCTGCCCTTGCCTAATGCACCCCTGCACCCTGCACCTTTACCTCCCTATAACCTGGCCCCGTATGGCCTGGCATGGGCCCCTGTTTATTACTATCCTCTTGGAGTCCCCAATTTCTAAGGTTTGGTTCTCTATGAGTTTTTCCAAAGTGTTTTTGACCAGAGTCAAATTCTGCTTAGCACACCATGAAGAGTAGTTGACCAGATTCCTGTTAAAAGTATTAAAGCCCGTGGCCCCGTATTTACAGGGCATGTTGTTATATTTCCAATAAAGTTCCGAATTCTCTGCATGTGTGTGTTTCGTGTGCTAAAGGGGATTAGGAGAGTATGGAGAGGAATCCCCAAGGAAGGGCCGTTCAGATGATGCTGAGGAGGCTTCCTTTCATCAGGCGACATCCCTGGTCACCATCAACAGGGCCTGAATACGTAGAACTTCCTGGAGGAACTATGGAATGCGAGGGCTCTACACTTGCACTCTGACATGGAGTCATTATTTAAATCTGGAATCGTTGGACTTTCTCAACGGCGCTTGGCGCCTCTGGCCTGGTGCATCCAAACTCCCAAATTCCTGTTCCAGGCGCGCCAGGGAGCATAGGGGCTCTGCTTGCAGCTTGGAGTGTGCCTCCTAGCTAGTAGTGTCATCTAAATCACGAGCCCAATTACCGGACTTTGGGAGCGACCAGAACAGAACCAGAGAATCCCACCCACTATCCTTTAGTTAGCAACTTCCCGGGTTGGGGGCAGAGTCGTGCTCAGATCTCTCGGGCAGGGTGGGCGATGTTCGCTTCCGCGTGTGCCGGCTGGTGTACATCGAGGCCTGCGCGGAGAGAGGTTCCTGAACCTAATAAGATGTCTTCCCACCGCCACGCCCTCCCCTCATCAGCTTGCAGGATCCTGCCCACCCCCTTCCTCCAGGCAGGCACCACCGCACAAGGCGGGAGTAGTCGGCTAAGCTGCAAGTCAGAGCCCTTATTCTGCCCACACGCGCGCCCCCACCAACGCCCTTTTCATACCCTCACCCACTGCCCTGAAGTCGATTTCAATTCCTAGCGACCCGGTAGGACAGTGTAGAAATGACCCCTAGAGTTTCCAAGGCTGGAAATCTTTATGGAAGTAGATTGCCACATCTTTCTGCCGCGCAGCAGCTGGTGGCTTCCAAACTTCAACCCTTCAGTTCGCAGCCCAATGATTTAAACACTGGGTCACCAGGACTGCATTGTCATACTATCTCCCCTCTTTTATACCCAGACTCAGACCTTGAGCGTGCCCCAGCAAGTCCCACCCACCACAGCTAGAAGTAGTGAGAATGCCACTAGTGGGCGTCTAAGCGGGGCCTGTGTGCCTTGAACCTGCGGCAGACACTCTGCAACGCAACTGGCGCCAGGAAGAGAGCAGCGCACCAGCCACAGGCTCCGGCTCCAGCCACGGCGCAGAGTCTGAGGGGACACACGTTCGTGGGCAGCGCTTGCGGCATGGACCCGCCACTCTGGTGCAGCCACTGTGACACCAGCAGCTAGAGCCTGAGAGAGTGTGTGTGTGTGTGTGTGTGAGAGAGAGAGAGAGAGAGAGTGTGTGTGTGTGTGCGTGTGTGTGAGTGCAGTGATGGAGACAGGCTGCAGATCTGGCGGGGGTGGTATCCAGAAAAGCAGCCCGACAAAGCAGGCCACCAAGCACTGGCATCTTGAGGCCACAGGCTGGGCTACCAGTCAGGCCTGGCCTCAGGTTGGGAGGATGAGACCTGCACTTTGTCAGGCAGGCAAGGCAAGCTCAGAGGAAAAGACTTAAGATCTGACGAGTTACTTCTCTCCTTCCCTGGGTTTGCACAGTGCTCTCTCAATGGCATTCAGAAGAGAAAATGAGCCACAAGGAAAAAAAATAATAATGAAACGACAGACTGTCCTCATCTATTCCCAAACTCTACTGCATGAGTTTCTGCAAGAAACTTTAAATGCTTTAAATGCTTTCCCCCTTGCTTTTGTAAATATATTAGACCTATTTTACATAACTGGTATTGCAAGTACAGACCTAGTATTGGCCCATGTAACAGCCTGCTGTGGCCTTTCTGTTTTGGGAGATTTGACCAATGGCACATTTGAACCTGTCCATAATGAGCTCTGTTACACTGGCCTTCTTTAGACTATATAATCACGCAGCAGAAGGACCCCAAATCCTAACATGGGAGAACGAAAGGGAGATATTAGGGACAGAGAAGAGGCAAAGTGTGTTGTGGTTTGCAGTTTGGGAACTTCCAAAGGATTCAATACAATGAAAGCCCCATTAACTAGGACGCTGAGGGGACAGTGAAGTCTAGCTGACAAGGGTTTTTGTTTTATAGTTGCCAGGCATTTAGGGAGGAGCCTTCTTGTGACCCACCCCCACATGATTGTTGACCATGTTCTAAATTGCGGGTTCCACTTTCCTGCCTTAGGAACTGATGACCGGCTTGGGATTTCCTGACCGAGGAGCGGGGCTGGCAGGGCTGGCAGAGGGCCTAGGTGGCCAAACCATGCTAGGCAACGGTGGCTCTTGTCCAGGATCCTGAAACTGTAGCCAGAACAGGGTGAGCTGACACTGTCCTGAGCCCAGGAAGAGTTGGAGGGTGGGGGCAGGTTGGAGCATGCAGAATTGACATGGTGACAATGGTATGACTCTTGTCCCCCAAACTCTTAGCTGAACAGAGATTTTTGATAGTTCAATGAATTGAGAGCAAATTAGGGTAAACTTGCGTAGCTTATATTAACGGCTAAAATAGCAAGGCGGTGTCCAGGACTTCAGCAACTCTTGTGTCTCAGCAAGACAAGTCACAAACCCCTTTGGCCCCCATGACCAAGCATCCCTTTCTACACCATCGTTTTACCTCACAAGAACATTCAGAGGATGAATGACCCCTTAGTCATCCTGGAAAGAAATTTTCTGTCTAAGCATCCAACATGTTCCTAATGATTAGTTACTTCAGACTGAAAATGGGCTTTTCAAAAAGGGGTCATTCCCTACAGGATGATTGTAAATGGGGCCCACTTTTCACCATGCTAAGCTCTCCCACAATCAGGGTGACAATATCCCAATGTAAAGGGGGCTGAGACACCTGGAGAGCTGATGGTCAGCTGTCAGGATAAGGGCATCTCTTTATCTTGTTATCAGGCATAGCAGTAACAGCAGGGACCCTGTGCAACTCAGTAGCTAGGCCTGCATCAAGGAGTGGGCAAAAACCATTAAGGAATACTAAAAGGAGAGAGACAAAGCAGTAAGCCTAGTCCAGAGCCTGGCACACAGTAGATGCTCACTAAGGGTGAGCTGAAGGGAGAGGAGCGGTGTCGACTTCCTTAAGATATTTTCTCAATAAGGAAATATCTTCTCCAGGTGTGGTTTAAGATCTCATTCGCATGGAGAGCTGCACGTGTGGTTTTTCTAAGATGACATTAACTGTTCAATATACTAAACCCATCCCTTTTTCCCCTCTGATTGAAGGTTTGGTTTAAGAATAGGAGGGCCAGGAGGAGGAGGACTCAGAGGGCATTAATGCTCGGAAATATGCCCCCCGCTGGCCTGGGCCTGCCTGGCTGGCTCACGCAGCCCTGAGAGGGTGCCCTCGGGCACCGGGGGAAGCGTTCCAGTAGATCAAGAAGCCCCAAGCCCAGCTTCACAGGGGGTCCACTGCTCTCTGTCACACTCTTGCTGTTGGTCAAGGGACCAGAATGGCCTCGGCCATCAGCTGGGGAGCTTCCGTCAAGGCTCCCGAAACCAGCCCTGTGGTTCCCCGCGGTCTCACTCTCAGAGCAGCCTTCTGGGCCCCGTGGCACCCACTTTGCATCTGACTCGAAGATACTCCAAAGGAGGAACATTTTCAAACCACTTCCTGTGTGTTCCTTGATGGAGACTCTGCTACTCTCTTCCTTTATGCTTTTTAGTAATTTCAAATGCTAGCGGGTAAATACAGAGCCCTGGTGGCGCAGTGATTAAGGTCTCGGCTGCTAACCAAGAGGTGGGCAGTTCGAATCTACCAAAGGCTCCTTGGAAGCCCTATGAGGCAGTTCTACTCTGTCCGATAGCGTCGCTATGAGTCACAATCAACTCGACAGCAACGGGTACACGGGTAGGGGGAAAATGGCTATGTTTTGAATATCTGGCTTCATTGCACCTCTGGCTTGATTGTCTCACGAATACCCTAGCAGAATTCATTACCATGAGACCTAACTCCCAGATGAAATGATGTCCGTGTGGTGGGCCACATTTTTAATGCTCTTTAAAGCCTCATTTGCATTATCTGCATTAATTTCAGTAGAAAACTTGAGTTCAAACCTAGCCTATGGTTTTAAACTTTAGCTGATCTCCATATTCTCTTGAAATCTGGACATTTGTAGAGTTGTTTTTTGTTTTTTGTTTTTTTTTTTATCCACAGGGACAAATAGTATCAGGTTCTCCACAAATCAAAACCAATTTTTTTTCCAGAATGAAAAATATACAAAGATTAATTACCTCGTTTTACTGGAGGACATTATGCTCAGTGAAATAAGTCAATCAGAAAAGGACAAATATTGTTTGAGACCTCTACTATAAAAACTCATGAAAAAGTTTACACACAAAAAGAAACAATCTTTGTTGGTTACCAGGGATAGGAGAGGTGGGAGGGGAAATACTAAATAGACAATAGATAAGTGGTAACTTTGGTGAAGAGTGAGACAGTACACAATACTGGGGCAGCCAGCACAACTTGTACAAGGAAAGGTCATGGAAGCTCCACAGACACATTCAAACTCCCTGAGGGACTCAACTGCTGGGCTGAGGGCCGTGCGGACCATGGTCTCTGGGAACATGTAGCTCAATTGGCATAACACAGTTTATAAATAAAATGTTCTACATTCTACTTTGCTGAGTAGCGTCTGGGGTCTTAAAAGCCTGTGATCAGACATCTAAGATACTCCACTGGTCTCACCACTTTGGGAGCATGGGAGAATGAAGCAAACAAGTTACAAGGGAAAGATTAGTCCAAAGGACTAATGGACTACAACTACCACGGCCTCCACCAGACTGAGTCCATTACCGCTAGAGGGTAGCCAGCTACCACTACTGACTGCTCTGACAGGGATCACAATTGAAGGTCTCAGACAGAGCTGCAGAAAAATGTAGAACAAAATTCGAACTCACAAAAAAAGACCAGACTTACCAGCCTGACAGAGACTAGAGAAACCCCAATAGTATCGCTCCCAGACACCCTTAGCTCAGTAATGAAGTCACTCCCGAGGTTCACCTTTCAGCCAAAGATTAGACAGCTCCATAAAACAAAACGAGACTAATGGGGCACAACAGTCCAGGGACAAGGACTAGAAGGCAGGAGGGGATAGGAAAGCTGGCAATACGGAACCCAAAGTTGAGAAGGGGAACTGTTGGCACATCGTGGGATTGTTAACCATTGTCATGAAACAATATATGTATTCATTGTTTAATGATAAACTATTTGTTCTGTAAACCTTCATCAAAAGTACAATAAAAAAATTAAAAGAGTTTAATCAATACTAATTGAACTTGGCATAAGGCAAATAAAAGATGAGCCCAAACCCAAGCTATTGTTTCTCATATCTTTGGAGTCAGCCGAGTAGCACCCAAAACCTCATAGACAAGAAGCCTAGGTGAGTGGCTTATACATCCTTAACTGTCTATTACAATAATTCCTGCAGAATGGACATGTCAGCTGATCTATTGAGCCGCCAAGGGACTTTTGTGATGAGAAATATCTAGGGTAATATACATCTCACTTTTGAAAAGGCTTCTGATAAATTCCCTTGCTAGAGACCAAAAGGAAAACAACGAAAGAAAATAAAATGTCCTGGTGGCATTAAAAATAAGCTGAAAACAAAAAAGAGAATTTTACAAGAATATGGACACAGGGAGGAGTAATATATCCTACCTTGTATTTTGGTTTTCATAATTCATTTTTATCTTTTTAAAAGTCTAAGTGGTACCTGCTCAATGTATTTATGAATAATAATACAAATGTGCATCAAGTAGAAAGTGAAAAGTCTCTCACCTTCCCTCCGGCAATCCCAGTTTCTAAATAAAAGCTACCGTTAACACTTAAACAAAAATTACCTGATTTTATAGGTAACTGCTTTATACTTGAACGTTTTTCTTCCCAGTATTTATGCGATCATCATCACTTTCATCCAATGGGACAGAAATAAGCCAAGAGAGGAAGAGAGACAGAGAGAGAATTTAATGAGAATTGGAGTGGATTGGGGGAATAGCCTGGTGGGAAGAAAAAAAAATTGCAAGCTCCAAAGAAAACCTCAAAGCTGAAAACAAAATGAGGCAAACTATTCCCTGTACAAAAAGTTGTGTTCTGAACTGCTAAAAGCTGATTAGCATCTGAAGAGGCAGTGTCAACTTGCCTTGGGGCTGCAGACAAAGATGAGCAGTTTGCTTCCCTGTCAGGTATTAATGTTGCAGTCTGATAGGGAATCTTCATGGTCTCCTGTCTCTACCCTGTTCACCCTTTCCCTTCCTTTCCCCCAGTTATCTAACTGTGATATAAAAGAACATTAATCTTCGTTCAGCGATTCAACAAAATGTTCCATTCTTTTTAATAGATGAGTTTGTTTAAATGATCCAGTGTGCCATGACAAGTGCGGGGCGGGGGGGTGGAAGCTGTAGAATATGTGCAATGGATAGATCCTTGCGGTTTCTAGAAGGAGGCCAAGGCTGGTATATTCCTGTATTTGGTAGGCATGTATTATTATAATAATAATAAAGATACAAAATGATCCAAGTTATGTTGTTTTTTAAAGAAAACTGTATGTATGTTAACATGCGTATGCATGGGATCACACAGAAAAAAAAGTCCAGAAGAATATATAACCAACTGAAAAAAAAAAAAGATTACTTCAAGAGAGAGGAGTAAGATTACTTACATATATATGCATGTTGTGGGCGTGGGATGAGTGGAGAAAAGAGACCTTTGGTTCTTGGTCTGTAGTGTCAAAAATTTTCCAGTAAAATGCACTGATGAATTATGTAATTCTCAAAAGTTAAATGAACTTGTAGAGAGCACTTTGAAGTAGGCAGAAGGACAATAAACAAATCTAAGTTCTCCTTACGAAGTTGCCAAAATATATATGGACAGGTGCCTGATTATACTCAGCTCATTATTTAATCCTCCAACAAGTACTTAGAATGCTTAATTTCTGTTAGGGGTTCAAATGATGCTATCATTTCTACTTCCGATAAGCTATACTCTGTATTTAACATAATACTAAAGCTTCTTTAGGGTAAAGACTATTCTTCCACTGTTATGTAGATGGTACCTTAAAGTTTTCCTTATTCATGTTCAAACTCTCAAGAATCACCATTAGGTTTGGCTCAAGTAAAATTAAAATTTGACTATCAAGTTAAAAAGCAGAGATTGAAATTACTCACCAAATTCCATCTGAAAAAAGTCCTCTGTTCTGTCAGCACTGCTTCCTCTGTTTTATCTCTCATGGCGGTAGAGTCTACTTCCTTCACTGGCATCTTCAACCGAACACCCAGGGATCTTTAGCCTACTATGGAAACTGTGTTTTCCCCTGGTTTCAGTACGCATATCCTTTGAGTTTGTGCATAAAAAAAGATATTTGCCCAGATAGCAATCTAAATTTTTCCTAGCTTTTGGCTAAGCCGGCTTTTACTTTTTCACAAAATATACTATGACATGCCAACAGTTTTGTACTGTACACGGGAACATCTAGCTCAACTGGCATACCACAGTGTATAAAGACAATGTTCTACATTCTACCTTGATGAGAGCTTCTGGGGTCTTAAAAGCCTGTCAGCAGCCATCTAAGATACTCCACTGGTCTCACCCCTTCGGGAGCAAGGGAGAATGAAGACAACAGGATACAAGGAAAAGATTAGTCCAAAGGACTAATGGACCACAGCTACCACGGCCTCCACCAGACTGAGTCCAGTACAGCTAGACAGTTCCTGGCTACCACCACTGACTGCTCTGGCCAGGATCACAACAGAGGGTTCTGGACAGAGCTGGAGAAGGATGTAGAACAAAATTCGAACACATAAAAAAAGACCAGATTGACTGGCCTGAAAGAGACTGGAGAAACCCCGAGAATATGGCCCTCAGACACCCTTTTAGCTTAGTGGTGAAGTCACTTCCGAGGTTCACATTTCAGCCGGGGATTGGAAGGCCCGTAAAACAAAACGGGACTATGAGGCACAGCAGTCCAGGGACAAGGACTAGAAGGCAGAAGGGGACAGGAAAACTGGTGATAGGGAACCCAAGGTTGAGAAAGGACAGTGTTGACATGTCGTGGGTTTGCTGACCATTGTCATAGGGCAGTATGTGTACTAACCGTTTAATGAGACTCTATTTGTTCTGCAAACCTTCATCTAAGGTACAAAAAAAAAAAAAAAAAGAATTACCTCTGTGAGATCAAATTGACAACAGCAACTTAAAAGGTTTGATGAGAGGCCTAGGGGACAGTGAGTTGATGATAATGGTGATGGAATAATTTGGAAAAGGATAGTGAGAATAGCAGCACAACTGGAAGAATGTAATCGATGTGACCAAATTGTACATGTAGAAACTTTTGAAAATGGTGTAACTTTGGCTATGTATATTTTCACCAAAAAAAAAAGGGTCCTCCAAGGTGGAGAAGAGCGAGTGTTGACATGTTATGGGGTTGTTAACCAATATCATAAAACAATATGTGTACTGACTGTTTAATGAGAAACTATTCTGTAAACCTTCATCTAACGTACAATAAAAGAAAGAATAATGAGCAGCGCTTTTCACCTCTAAATAAAAGACAACTATTATTGCAAATCATGAAGACGAGTAAACCAAGAGATGGATATTAGAACTTTACAAATGTGACATTCAAGAAAAAAGAATCATGACTAAAAAGATTACCAATAGAAGACATGAATTGCTCAAAGGAAGATCTGTTTACCAAATTTTATAATTCACATGGTAACCACAATTTCTTACATCTTTCTATTTCAACCAGCAGCGTTGACATTTGTTTTGTTTCTAGAAAAGTTTACATTTGTCCTTTTGGGATCCCAAGGAGCAGAAATTACAAGGGTAGATCAGATGTGAACGGCAATCAGGAAACCAGAAAGCTTATAATTTTGTATCTGACATTATCGTAGAGATGATGTAAAGGACCGTTTACAGAAGTAGAAACCTCCAACAGAAACATCAAGGGGATTACTTACAGTGACTTCACAGTCAACTGGACTGGACACAAAGTGAAGTTTTCATTTGGTCAATTCGTTGACCATTCCAGCTTGGTACATGAGGGCAAGTAAAAGCAAAATGGCTCTTGTTTGATCAAAAGTTTGAAGTCCAAAAAAACCCAGGAGATGATGTCAAAAGCGACTACAATAAGCAAACATTGTCCCGTCTGGCTTCCAAAATCGAGATGTGATAGCCATTGTTGATGAGAAGCCTCAGTTCAGACGTTGTTGTTAGTTTCCTTGTGTGGCTCTCCTCTTCTTTTTTTTTTTTTTAATGGTTAAAAGGCAAATTTTATGTTATATATATCTGACCGCAGTAAAACCGACAAACAAACAAGAAAGGAGTGAAATAAAAACAGTACGTGGCGGTGAAATTATTCAGAAAAGGTGAGCAAGAACGGTTGCACAACTGGAAGAATGTGATCAATGTCACTGAACTGTACATGTAGGAACTGCTGAGACGGTGTATATTTTGTTATGTGCATTTTCACCACGCACACGGTACAAACCAAACAGTTGACATAGTTTTGTGCGGTGTTTCCACTCTTCTGGGAACAACAAAATACACATGCGTATCAAGAGCTACAAAATACCGATGATAATTTCAGTGATTCTGCACATGAGGTAAATGCTCTTACATTGCATTTAGAACGGGCATTGCACAATATAAAGATAAATGGTAAAATTCACGTTAATAGTTTAAAATATTTATCTCCTTTACTTAGAAAAGAACAGATAAAATCAAAGGACAATATTAAATAACAAATAAGAAAAACATGACAAGTTGAGAGAGAGAGAGAAATCACGAAAGAAGAGAAACAGCTTTAAATTTTAGCACCTTTTAATGGCACGACTTTCCTGCTTCTGTGTGTGGATCTCTTCTTTAATTAACATCATGATATAGCCAAAGTAAATTCCTTGATTCTCGGACATTGTTCCTCACTTCTGAGGAAGAGACTTGGGCCCCACTCTCGATGGGATGATTTGCAAAAATACAGTTCTCATAGAGAAAGGGAGTCATTCCCGAATTGTCTGGGGCCACAGGTATTCCTTTGGCTTCTGACAGCCCTCCTTCCCCCACCTCCACCCTAACCTCACTTCTTAAAAGTGCTTTATGGCACGTGATCATTTTCCCGAATATAAGTGAAGGCAACATAATTTGTTTGGCAAACCTTGACTCTAACCTGCCTTGAGATAACTGTGTCCATGCTGGGTGAAGCACATCAAGGACAATGAGCTGTCCCATCCCTCTCTGATTAGTGGTGGGAGATTCTGAAGGGATTCTTTTTCTGCTGAATAGCTTTATTGAGATATACTTCACATACCATAAAGCTCACTCCTTTAAAGTGTACAGTTCATACTCAAGCCACTCCTGAGGGTCCCCCTTCAGCCAAACATTAGACAGGCCCATAAAACCAAAGGAGACTAAACGGGCACACTAACCCAGGGGCAAGGACGGGAATGCAGGAGGGAACAGGAAAGCTGATAACGAGGAACTCAAGTTCCAGAAGGGAAGAGTGTTGACATGTCATGGGGGTGACACCCAATGTCACGAAACAGTATCTGTATTAATTGTTTAATAAGAAACTAATTTACTCTGTAAACTTTCATCTGAAATACAAAAAAAAAAGTAAAAAGAAAAATAATAAGCAAAAAAAAATACAGTGTACAATTCAATGGCTTTTAGTATGTTCACAAATTGTGCATTCACCAAAACAATCAATTTTAGAAAATTTTGATGACCCCAAAATGAAACCTCGCACCTTTTAGATGTCGGTGTCTTCCCCGCCATTTCCCACATCCCACCTCCAACCTAGGCAACCACTAATCTACTTTCGGTCTCTATAGGTTTGCCTATTCTGGACATTTCTACAAATGAACTCAATACATGTAATAGCGCCAGACATGGCCCCTGCGGATTGGCCTAAAGTCGCCCCCATGTGGTTTACTACTTCGCAGCAGGCTAAGATCACTAGCTCAAAGCTGGCGGACACCAAACTGAAATTCTGACACATACAATTGCTTTAAATAAACTCCAAATAAACAATTTTCAGCCAGTTAGAGCGTACCTACTTTACATACTCTGAAATTACATTCAATATCTTCTAACCACAGGTAACACAAACCTTGTCTCAATCCAGCGCGACTCTTGTTTATTTGATACTTAGGAATGGAGAACAAATTCCAGGAAGAAGTTAGGTGCCCTGTAGTCCGCTCTGACTCATGGTGACCCTATGTACAACAGCACAAAACAAAACAGGTTTATTTAAAAAGAGAGAGAGAGAGGAAGAGGCGAGTGGGGACAGGAAGAGGAAGAGGCAGAAGTGGGGAGATGGGAAGTCGGCCCAGGCCTCTAGCACAGGCCCAAAGCAGAAGACACAAGCGCTTTTGCAGAGCGCCTGCAGCATGGAGGCAGCATGCAGACGTTGCAAGCTCCACAATCTTGACCAGAGGGCCCCCTGCAGTGTAAGCATTCTTGAATGATCTAAGGAATGCGCGGGGTTCTACACTTGCACGCTGACATGGATTCATTATTTAAACCTGGAATCCTTGGACTTTCTCAACGGGCGCGTGGAGCTTCTGGCCTGGTGCATCTGAACTCCCAAGTTCCTGTTCCAGGCGCGCCAGGGAGCATAGCGGCTCTGCTTGCAGCTTGGAGTGTGCCTCCTAGCTAATCGTTTCATCTAAATCACGAGCCCAATTACCGGACTTTGGGAGCGACCCGAACAGAACCAGAGAATCCCACCCACTATCCTTTAGTTAGCAACTTCCCAGGTTGGGGGCAGAGTCCTGCTCAGAGCTCTCGGGCAGGGTGGGCTACGTTCGCTTCCGCATGTGCCGGCTGGTGTTCATGGAGGCCTGCGCGGAGAGAGGTTCCTGAACCTAGTAAGATGTCTTCCCACCGCCACGCCCGCCCCTCGTCGGCTTGCACGATCCTGCCCACCGCCTTCCTCCAGGCAGGCACCACCGCACAAGGCGGGAGTAGTCAGCTAAGGTGCAAGTCACAGCCCTTATCCTGCCCACACGCGCGCCCCCACCAACCCCCTTTTCATACCCTCACCCACTGCCCGGAAGTTGATTTTAATTCATAGCGACCCGGTAGGACAGTGTAGAACTGACCCCTAGAGTTCCCAAGGCTGCAAATCTTTACGGAAGTAGATTGCCACATCTTTCTCCCGCGCAGCAGCTGGTGGCTTCCAACCTTCGACCTTTCAGTTCGTAGCCCAGTGATTTAAACACTGGGTCACCAGGACTGCATTGTCGTACTGCCTCCCCTCTTTTAGGGCCAGGCTCCGACCTTGAGCGCGCCCCAGCAAGTCCCCCCCCCACACAGCTAGAAGTAGGGAGAATGCCACTAGTGGGCATCTAAGCGGGGCCTGTGTGCCTTGAACTTGCGGCAGACACACTGCAACCGGACTGGCACCAGGAAGAGCAGCGCACGGGCCACAGGCTCCGGCTTCAGCCCCCGCGCAGAGTCTGAGGGGACACACGACCTCGTGGGCAGCACTCGAGGCATGGATCCGCCGCCCTGGTGCAGCCACTGTAACACTGGCAGCCGCAGCCTGAGACTCGACCCGCTCAGGGAGGAACTGCATGGTCGGTGCCGGGAAGGGGACAGGGGCTTCGGGGAACTCCAGGAGACGAACTCTCCCCGGAGAGGCAAGTGGACGCGATGCTGCGCGGCCGCCACCGCTGCGCTCTGCTCGCGGGCCCCTGGCCCCCTGCACCTGAGCACTCTGGGCTTCATCACATTCATCTCTGTCGTTGGCTGTCCTCCTTTGCAGGGACGAAACCTCCCGTGGTCTCGGGGTCTGTAGCTGGAGGAGACGCCCAGGAGGAGAGAAGGTTGGAACTGAGGCAGGGAATAGCAGGAGCAGGCCACCCACGAGAAGGAGGTCAGGGTCACGTTGGCGCTGGAGCTTCGGGCACCCGGGGACGATGAGAACCAGGACAGCAGCGGCGTCCGGGAGCCTGGGCAGCTGGAAGAGGGGCCGTGTCCCCTGGCTGCCAAGGGTCCACTGCCCGGGGACAGGCAGCCTCCACTGCAACACTTTTTCCTGGTTGCACCTGCGGGAGCTGGAGGGCATTTTCCAATGGACTCAGTACCCAGACGTGGTCACGCAGTAAGCACCTTGTTCTGGAGGCGTCAGTTCTCCAGGGGGCTGGGACTTGTGCCTGGACGCCTTTGGCTGTCTCCAGGGCCCCTTCCTTCCTCTCTGAGCCAAAAGCCAGCTATGGGGATCTAGGCCTTCAGGATTTACCTGCAGTAGGGCTCCAGCGTGGAGGTGATACCTACTAGGAATCCAAGTATTTTTTTCGCTGTATCTGACGCAATGATTAAGCACCTAAAGGTTGACGGCTTGAACCTAGCTAGCTGCTCCTCGGGACAAAGACCTGGCGATCTGCTCCTGTAGATTACAGCCTAGAAAACCGTATTGGACAGATATACTCTGTCACAGCGTGTGACTACGACTCGGAATTGACTCCACAGCATCCAACAACAATATTTAAATAAATTAAATAGGGGAACTCTGACAATTGGTTTTTGTAAATAACATGTTTTTTTGGAACCAGGCTGGGAGCAGGGTAAGGAAAGTGAGGCACGGTGGTGGAAATGTAGGGTCAGATCCTGCTTCTATGGAAAATTCGGATCATTTGTTCACCATGGATTATTTAAAAATTAAGTTTGATATTTTAAATACTGCATTAAAAGATTTATCATGATTACTGATTGTTTTTTGCACCACATTAAATTTTGCGGGAGGGAAAATTGTCCCTAAAGCAAGCCTTGAGAAGGGTATTAGAAAAAAGTGTACTGGGGAGAGGAGGTAGTGGTAGTTTGAGGGGATAAAAATTTTAAAATCGGCATGAAATGTGCATCTGTATACTTCATTTTATCCACAGCTCCAAATAATGAGCATTTGCAATTTTCTCTCCTCAGAAAGGAGCTTGCAAGAGACATAAAGGTGACTGAAGCTAGAACGGAAAAAACCAAACCGAACCCGTTGCCGTCGAGTCCATTCCGATTCGTAGCGACAAAGCCGGAGTGCAGGTCAAAAGCACACCTGCTGCTGATTCGGACTCACAGTGACCCTATCTGACAGAGCAGAACCGCCGCACAGGGTTTCCAAGGCTGTAACCTTTACGGAAGCGACTGCCACACCTTTTTCCCGTGGAGCAGCTGGTGAGTTCAGACCGCCGACATTTCTTGGTTGGCAGTGAGCACTTAACCACTGCACCACCAGGGCCCCTTACAGTGCAGGTCAGCAGACCTGAGAAAGGCAATTTTGCGGGGCAGCCATTGTAACACATACCTCGGGACTTGGGCTTTGCAAGTTTGTCTTTTGTTGCATTTTCCACGTTTGGCAAATACCTTTTGAACTTTGGAGACTTTGGGGATGGGAAATGGGCTAAGTAAGCTGCACATTATGGAAATTACCCATTACCAGAGGGAACGTGATTTCCTAAAAGAAAAGAAAATCAAACCACTTTTCCGATGACCATGCATATCTACATGCATTTAAAAAAGATACCGTTGCCATCCAGTCAATTCTGACTCATAGCGACCCTATAGTACAGGGTAGAACTGCCTCATAGGGTTTCCAAGGAGCTCCTGGTGGATTCAAACTGCTGACCTTTGGTTAGCTGTTGAGCTCTTAACCACTATGCCACCAGGGCTCCATATAAATGCGTATATCTAATAAATAAAGTTCAGCTGCTTCAAACACTGCTATCCTTTAGGGAGGATATTTAAACAAAGTAAAACAAACTAGAAATTACCAGCTGCCATAGAGTCTATTTGGACTCATGTTGACCCAAAGTGTTTCAGGGTAGAATTGCCCCCACGGTGACTGTGTGTGTTTCAGAGTAGAACTGTGCTCCAAAGGGTTTTCAATGGCTTCTTAGGGTTTTCAATGGCTGTTACCCTTTGGAAATAGATTGCCAGGCCTTTCTTCTGAGGCACATCTGGGTGGATCTGAATTGCCGACCCTTTGGTTCCTAGTCAAACACTTCACCATTTGCTTAATCCTTTGTGCCACCCAGGGACTGCTAGGGAGGATATCAGCCCTTCCTGGGCCAGCCTGTCACCACAGTCTTGAACGGACACAATCATGCCGTCCTTGTTCCGGAGCCCGAGGAGAGATGGGTTTTTCTGGTGCCACCACCTCCCATGCCACCCACGCCCCCTCCACCTTTGCCTAATGCACCCCTGCACCCTCCACCTTTACCTCCCTAAAACCTGGCCCCGTTTAGCCTGGCATGGGCCCCTGTCTATCGCTATCCTTTTGGAGTCCCCAGTTTCTAAGGTTTGGTCTCCAGGACAGTTTTTCCAAAGCGTTTTTGGCCAGATGCAAGTTCTGCTTAGCACACCATCTAGAGCAGCTCCCCAAATGCCTGTTGACTGCGCTGAATAGATGCTCAGAGTCATTGTTTCATATGTTTGCAGTGCATTCTATCGAGTGTTTTCAATAAAGTTATGAATTCTCTGTATATTTCTTTTTGCGTGCTAAATGGGGTCAGGAAGGCATGGATGGGAATTACTAAGAAAATGCCATTCAAATAGAGTGGCCAGGAGGCCTCCTTTCACCAGGCAACATCCCTGAGTCACCATCGGCAGGACCTGCACACCACAGACGTTTTCCAAGTGCCCGTGGTGGTTTACACTGACCCAAATATTCACCACCTCCTTCCCACCACCCCATCTCCACCCGCACCCTGACCGTTTAGCGGGGCCAGGTTACCCAATACGCAAGGTACCCACGGGCTTACCTGTGTTTATTTACTAATCTACGGTGCACACTTTCACCTGTTTTTCACCCCATCTTTGGTCTTTCACATCATGTGACATTGCGCACTACAGATTAGTAAGTAAGCACCATCAGGCCCGTGCATACTTGCTGACTGTAAGCCCGTGTGTACCTTGCCCCTGTCAATCTGCCCCTCCTGTTAGGACCAACTACACGTTTAGGGTGGTGTGGGTGCAAGTCCCTAGTTAGGAAAGAGTGTGATTCAAGGCAAGGCCGAGGTCCATGCTGACGAGCTCATGCACAGCCCTGGTTTCTAAGGGAAACTTTCTAAGAGGTGACTCACAAGGCTTAAGCGGAAGGTGGGAGCTGAACAGAGCCCCGGTGGTTCAGTGGTTACAGCGCTCGGCTGCTAACCTAAAGGTCGGCCGTTTGGACCCACCAGCTAGTCAGAGGGAGAGAGATGTGGCAATCTCCTGTAAAGATGACAGCCTTGGAAACCCTATGGGACAGTTGTACTCTGTCCTGAAGGGTCGCTGTGAGTCAGAACTGACTGGATCGTACCTAACAACAACAAAAAACAGTCTCTTCCTGATGTGCAGGAAAGCTCTGTTTTCTTGGGAAAGCATGCCTTTTTTTCCCTGT
Organism: Dugong dugon; assembly: GCA_030035585.1. NCBI lineage: Eukaryota > Metazoa > Chordata > Mammalia > Sirenia > Dugongidae > Dugong > Dugong dugon. Next base: position 35,474,453 of record CM057483.1, read on the forward strand.
TATCAGCTACTTTGGATTCCCCTGTCCTCTTTTCTCACTTGTAGACGTCAAATGTCATCAAAGCCTTTGCATACAGTGTGGGGCTTCTGCAAACAGAAGGAGGTTGTGGCCACCCCAGAAGCCCCAGGCCCTGGTGGGAGTGAGGAACGTTCAGAAAGGAACCCATACACCCATGCAGGCCTGTTAGCTCTTTGGTTGAGTCTTTTGCGTTGTTTGCTGTTTTTTTTTTTTTTTTTCTCTTTTCTGTTGTCTTGTGCTTTTTATAATTGTTTAGTCCCAGGGGCCAGCGCAAATTCTGTCTGGAAATTAGTGGCTTCTGCTTGTTGTATTTTGTTCTACTTTAGCCACTCCTGCCCACCCATCTTTGCCCTTCCACCTTCATACCCAAAACACCTGGGGTGTGCAGATGCTCAGAAAGGGTTAAAGAAAAAAAGGGGGAGGGAGCGCAGAAGCTTGAAATCTCTCTCCCATTATCCCTTCCTGTGCTAGTGATCTGATTCATACAATTTTTACACCATTCAGAGTCTTTTTCAACCATCCATGTTTCCCTCATGCCCCAGAAAAGGAGATTTCCCAGAACCTCGTGGCATTAGTTTTCACAGAATTTAATTCTTAGAATGAAAAGCCCAAAGGCCATTTAGCTGCTTGTGACTGCATTTAGAATTTCCAAAGCAAACCTCTTGTGCCCTGCACAGCTAAAATCAGTAGAATTCGAGCTAGAAGGTTCTTTCCCTTAAAAACCATACAAAATAAACAGAAACTGACTTTGAACCACATATGGTTGGGGTGGCATTTCATGGGATTAAATGAACAGGTTGGCTAGGGAAGAGGTTCTGATTTGCTTTCCCTGGGGCACCTTGATGGAGATGGTGCTGTTAGAACCACCTCCTCACCTTTCTTGGTAGTTTTCGTCAACCACGCTCCCTCAAGGGGCAAGGAGATAAGCTGGGAAGAGCAAGCGCGTCCTAAGGAAGTAAACGGGTTTCATGGAACTGGCATCTCTTGTGGTCAAGACACAGTTTTCTGAAGTTCCGCAGTTCTCTCAGCCGCCTTTGTTTTCTTCCATTAAATCGAAGTAACATTTGAATTTAATACTTTTTATATTTAAAATCATAGGTAGTGAGATTCTGGTCTTATTAAATTCTCTGTGTGCATGTAGTATGCATAGAGTTGTATCTGTGAGGCTGCTCAACAATGGCAACTATTTACTTCTTGGTCATGAGATGTGGGGAAATTTGCTCGTTCTGCTTTGGACTTTACGAATTCCTTGAATTTTTATCCGGCGAGTCAGCTTCTTACGGCCACAATAAAATATTACCTAAAAGCACCAATGGACAGAAATCTGAAACACGTAAAAACCCATTGAATTTGTTGATTTTGAAGAATGGGAAATAAACGTGCATTGCCAGATAAAATACAGGACCCCCAGTTAAATTGAAATTGCAGATAAACAATGAATAATGTTTTTAGTGTAACTACGTCCCAAATATTGCACTGGACATTTTTATCCAAATAATTTTTATTGATCTATAATTCAAATTTAACTGGGTGTCCTGTGTTTTTATTTGATAAATCTTGCGACAGTAAAATAAACACATTGTCACTTGCTTAGGAAATACATTGAATGCTTTGTCCCTTTTCTTCCCTTCCAATGGAGGTTTTTCCTTTAATTCAGGAGATATTCAGGAAGAAAAAAAAAAGTACCTTGATGGAGCCATTACTATCTATAATGTAGACACACACGCACAGACAGCACCCGAAACACAAGCAGAATTGACTGTGTTGTTGACACGGCCACTCGATGAAATGTACCCTGTGGCCCGTCGTCCTTCCCCTCGCTTATTTCAAGTTCGGGGCTGAGAAAGGGCATGGTCCCCTGTCCACCTTTGACTCGGGGAGCCTCCTGCGGAACCGGAAGGAGGCATGGAGCCAGTTGACCTACTACTGGCTTATTTACACCGATCCACACAACCCTTTACGTCTGTGGGAGTCCCTCTAGGCACCAGGAAGGACCTACAACTGTTTTCACCTTTCCCTCAGGTTTGGTTTGTTGCGCAGCTGTAGTGTTTTGGGAGCCAAGGCAACGGAGAGCTTCGCAGGCTCGCGAGAGCGCCCCCCTATTCTCGCGTCATCACTGGCTCCCTATTCGCTCTGCGTCCCCGAAAGGGAGGGTTTCGCAGGTGATCCAAGAGTCCCCATCCCAGCAAACGGACCTGACTAACTCCTCCCCAGATACTAAGTTTTACAGGTAAGAGCAGACAGTGGGGTGGTAGGCAGAGGGCTGCTGTTTAGTCCCTAGGAATAAAGTGTATTAGTCCTGGGGTGGCGGGGAAACCCTGTCTGCTGAATGACAAAACTACTCCCCAGCAAGCCAGGTGGTAGGTTGCGGTCGAGTCAATTTCTATTCCTAGCGACCCTATAGGACAGAGTAGAACTGCCCCGTAGGGTTTCCAAGGAGCGGACTGGTAGATTCAACCTGCCGACCTTTTGGTTAGTAGCCGAGCTCTTAACCACTGCGCCACCAGGGCTCCGAAGAAACACTAAACACAGGGAAAATCATTTTGTTCTCTCAGGACAGTAGGCTTTATGTTCACATGGCTTTTCCTACCTTTCTTTGCGATTTCAGTTCTTTGGGGTCGTAATAAATCACATACCTGTTTTTCTATTTTATTATCTGAGCAGTTTCTAGCTCAATTATCCTAACGGATCTTTCTGTGTTTTCTGGAACTGAGGAAAGTACCTTCCAACAAACAGAACAACAGATGTTATAAAATGTGTTCGAACTAATGAAGCGACAGGTACATGGGTTTCCAGAATTCCCAAGTAGTGTCTGCCTGGTCTTTTTCTCAGTGATGCCCTAGAAAGAACAATAAGGCCTCTAATCCTACCTGAAGATTTGTGGAAATCCCCAAATCAGTTATTTGGGTCTTTGTTGCAAAAGATCCTTTGGGAAACAGAGGAAGTTCTATGCTAGCCAGCAGCACAAGACACAGAGGGTACACAGAAATTCCAAGGAAACCCTTAACCATTAAGAATTATGCAAACCTAACTTTTGGCTCTGGCCTCTAGAGAATTTTCCTTCTCTTTGTCTTTTACCAGAATTGCACCATAATGTGAAAGTTATAAGAAAATTCTGAAGCCCAGGCTCATTGTGCTGTAGGCCACAAAGTTCTCCGGCTTTCTCTGGAAAGCAAAAGAACACAATCCAAAAGAATATTCCAGTGTATGCACACTTCAGAGATTAACTATTTGGTTAGGGGGAGCGAAGGAGGTGTGTGTGTGGAGTTGTGGGTAAGGGAGGTTATCATACATGCACACCTAGACCACACCAATAAACTAAATGTCAATCTCTTTTGATATCTAGAATCTGTGTCTACATTTTTGGGAAAGACTAAACTCTATAATTGTTCCATGTGCCTTGTTTTTCACAAAAGTGTGGTAGAACCTGAATCCTCAGGTCACAAAATTACCAGGGTGATATGGAATCTTGGAAACCCAGGATTGTTGAACTCTAACCCTCATTGCCCCCTGCCCTCAGCCAGAAGCTTACTGGTAAAGATGGTCAGCTTCAGCTCCATCGACTTGCCACCCTCCTCTCTTGTAACAAAGCAAGCTGCTAGAGTTGAGAATGGTAACAAGGCACTGGATTGTTCCACTGGCATTAAGCTGCAGTTTTTATCTCTGCTTTCAGAAAACACCTTCAGAAGAACCAGTGTCTTCATTGAGGTTACCACTGTTGTCTTTGTTGGTAGTGCCCTGGGATTCCTTGAGTTGTGACCACTCATTCTAACAATGAACCAAAGACCGTTGCCACTTGGCCATGCGCTGTGCCTGAGTGTCCTCGTAACATCATATTTCAGTAAGTGCCTTTGGGGAGTTCGGCGGTGGGAGGGGGGGTTGTTAAAGGAGTGCTCACGATGCCAGCAACGCCCCCCCTTCCACGTGCACAGGGCTGTGCAGTTACAAACCGCTACACCTACCTTATCATGTGTGAGAGTTTGAGCAACCCAGGTTAGGGATGTATGCAGAGCACATACTATCCTCATCTGATGCTTAAGGGAACAGAGGCTCAGAGCAGTGAAGTCATGTGCCCAGGGTCACCCGTTTCTAGGCAATGGAGTCTCCTGATGGTAAGTAAGGTCCTCACAACATTTTATGTCTCCACATTTCACATCATGTGTTAGGGTAAGAAATATGTTGTTCTTTGGTTTTTGTTGTTTTGTTTTCCTGCACCTGAGGTTCATCACAGGCAAATAAGTCGGGGATACACCCTTGGGAAGACAAATGCCGTCAGAGAAGGGATAAAATTCAGGTTTACAGATGAGCCAAGAGGGAAACTAAGATCTGCACGCTAATGAAGAAAGAACCCGATGGAGTATATGGAAACTCTCTGTACTTTCTGCTCAATTAATTTTTCTGTAAACCTAAAACTGCTCTTAAAAATCATGTCTGCTCGTGTAGAAACAGAGAAGAAGAAGAACCAGGGTTCTTTGAAGGGGGAGGAAGAAGGGGACTTGTTCCGGGATACTCTTAAGTTGGCACTTTTAAACCCAGTTCCTGGCGTGTACCTTGAGAGAAACCTTGCTACTGTTTTTCCCTTGTGCTTTTTAGTATATTTTCAGAAGCTAAGTGGAAAATGGCAATTTTTTTATTTCAACACCTGGCTTTACTGGTCCTCTGGGTTGGATTGTCTCATGATTCTTCTAGCAGAGTCCACTGTCAGGAAGATCTCAGTGTCCCATGTAACAGCGCCCGAGCCAGGGGCCATGTTTTCAGTGCTCATTTAAAGTCTCACTTGCATTATCTGAATTACTTTCAGTATAAAAATTTGAATCTAAACATAAGCCTATGTTTTTAAAACCTAGTTGATCTTTTTAATATCTTGAACTGTGGATCTCAGATGTGGAGATCTTTTTTTCCACAGGGCTAAAATATCAGGTCTCACTCAAGTCAAAAGGATTTTTTTCCAGAATAAAAACTTAAAGGGATTAATGAACTCAGTTTAGAATTAAACGCTTTATGTGTGATCCCCGCCCCCCCCCCCACCCCGCTTCCCCATACTATTCATTCTTCTGTCACCAGTTAGATCTAACTGGACAAAAATTAAAAAAATAAGCCCAGAAAGAAAAAAAAAACTATATGTACTGGGACTGGGAGTGGAGTGTGTGTGTGTCTGCATGTGTGTGGAGGGACACTTAAAGAAGGAGGCTAAAAACACTGACGTTAATGCAAGCTCCAGAGTAAATCTCAAAGTTGAAAACAAAATGAGGCGAACTATTTCCATTTACAGAAAGTTGTATTCTAAACTGCTGAGGTCTCTTTAGTATTTTAGGAAGCAATTATAACTTTCCGTGTGGCCTGAAGTCAAAGAGGATGCGTTTGCTTACCAGTGAGGTGGTAGCCTTTGAACGACCTGGGGAAACATCATGCCCAACCGTCTCTCTACACTTGTCTCATCTCTTTCCCTTTCCCTCGTCTCTCTCCATTATCTGGCTATGATATAAAATATCGTTAGTATTTGTCTATTGATTGATCAAGTTACAATCATTTGTCTTCTATTGGGGTAAATATATATGTAACAAAACATTTGCCGTTCCAGCAATCTTCACATGTACAGTTCAGTGACATTATGTTGTTCACCCATCCCCCTTATCCGTTCCCAACATTTTCCATCACCCGTAACAGAAGCTCACTGTCCTCTAAGCCTTACCCATGGATTTGGGACTTGCCAGCTGCCCTGAGGCCTCCTTTCTCCCTCCTTCTCACCCATCCCTTGTAACCACTAAGAAACTTGGGTCTCTATACATTTGTCTATTCTACATACTTCATATACGTGAGATCATACAATAGTTGTCCTTTCTTGACTGACTGACGTCACTCAGCGTGATGTTTTCAAGGTGCATCCGTGTCGCAGCATGTAGCAGGACTTCACGTCTCTCTGTGGCTAAGTAATAGTCCACTGTTTACCTGTGTCCCGCATGTTGTGTACCGATTCATCTGCTGATGGACGTATAGGCTGTTTCCACCTTTTGAATAGTGCTGCAGTGAGCATTGGTGTGCAAGTGTCAGTTTGCATTCCTGCTTGCAGTCCTTTTGGCTATATACCTAGAAGTGGAACTGCTGGATCATATGGTAGTTCTATGTTTAGCTTTTTGAGGAAACACCAAACTGTTTTCCAAAACAGCCGTACCATTTTACAATCCCACCGGCAGTGGATCAGGGTTTCTGTTTCTCCACATCCTGGCCAACACTTGTTGCTTTCTGTTTTTTTTAATCATAGCCCTCCTGATAGGTTTGAAGTGATATCTCATTGTGGTTTTCGTTTGCGTTTCCCTGATGACTAATGGAAACCCTGGTGGCGTAGTGGTTAAGAGCTACAGCTGCTAACCAAAACATCGGCTGTTCGAATCCACCAGGCGCTCCTCGGACACCCCGTGGGACAGTTCTACTCTGTCTATAGGGTCGCTACGAGTCAGAATCGACTCGACGGCACCGGGTTTGGTTTGGTTTTATGGAACGACTAACGGGAGCCCCAGTGGTGTAATGGTTAAGAGCTCGGCTGCTGACCAAAATGTTGGCAGTTCAAATCCACCAGCCACTCCTTGGAAACGCCATGGGGCAGTTCTGCTCTGTCCTGTGGGGTTGCTATGAGTGGGATCCGACTTGCCGGCACCTAACAACAATGACTGATGACATTGAACATCTCTTCGTGTGCTTATTGGCCATTTGGATATCTTCTCTGGTTAAATGTGTGTTCAAGTGCTTTGCCCATTTTAAAATTGAGTTGTTTGTCCTTTTGTTATTAAGCTGTAGGAGTTCTTTATATGTTTTGCATAGTACACCCTTATCACATATATGGTTCCCAAATATTTTGTCACCATTCTGTAGGTGGCCTCTTCATTCTGCTGACAAACTTCTTCGAAGCACAGAAGTTTTCAATTTTTATAAAGTCTGGTTTATCTATTTTGTCTTCTGTTGCTCCTGCTTTTGGTGTCGTATGTAAAAATCCATTATTAAAAACTAGATCATGAAGCGTTGTCCCTATGTTTTGTTGAGAGAGATTTATGGGTTTAGTTCTTACATTTAGGTCTTTGATGGATGTCTTAGGCTGGGTTCTCTAGAGAAGCAAAACCAGTAAAGCATATATATATATATATATATATATATATATATATATATATCCCCTGGTGGCGTAGTGGTTAAGAGCTACAGCTGCTAACCAAAAGGTCGGCAGTTCAAATCCACCAGACGTTCCTTGGAAACCCTATGGGGCAGTTCTACTCTGTCCTATAGGGTCGCTATGAGTCGGAATCAACTCGACAGCAATGGGTTTATATTTATATATACATATATATACATATATATATGTGTGTATATATATATGTGTATATACATATATATACACATATATATGTATACACACACACACACACACACACACACACACACACACACACACGTAAGGAGAGCGAGAGAGATTTATCTCAAGGAAATGGCTCACACTGTTGTAGAGGCTGGCAAGTCCCAAGTCTGTCGGTAAGGAGTCAGGCTGGAGGCTTCTCTTGACTCACGTAGCTGGAGGGGCTGATGAACCCAAGATTGGCAGGTAAGACTGCAGGCTGCTGGCTCACAGGCTGCAGAGGCCAATGTATTCCAAGATCGGCAGGTAAAAGGGCAGGCCGCTGGCTGGTAGGCTGCAGAGGCTGACAGAGCCCGAGATCGGCAGGCAGTATGGCAGGCAGCTGGCTCAAATCCCAAGCTTCTTCCTGAATTAAGGAAAGTTGGCTAGAGAGGCCCCTAGGCAGTAGTGCACTACGTCAGAGTGAGGGAGAGGCGATTGAGCTAGTGTCGGGCCCACCCTGTGCCTCAAATTTATATTCTTTCGCACCCGCCCCTTCAGTCATTTTCATTCCCTCTCAGTCTCTACCCTCTCTTATCCTTGCATCCTACTGCTCACCCTGTGATACTTTACCTTATTTATCTTCATTCTTTATTCTTTCTCCTACTCCAACTCTTCTTTCCTCCTCCCTGCCTCTGCCTAGCAAGGCTGATGGCTCTCAGCAGTGAAGCCCAGGCTAAATGCTGATGTTCTTTTCTCGTCAAGGAAAACCCGTCAAACAGCACACATCTTTTGCACACCTGTGAGGTGTCCAAATGCCAAGTGCTGTAGGGAAGAAAGGTCGAATAAGATAACATTCCAACGCTGAATGCACTTACAATCTAGTTGGAAAGATAAAGCATGATGCTACATGTACAGAGGAGCAAGTCAAAGCAGGGGACACCAAAATACATCCCGATTCAAAACTTACAGCAGAGTTAGACGTTGGCAGGCTCTAAGCAGGTGTGGTCAGGTGAAGTTGCTTCAAGATTAAAAGGCAGCCAGACTGCGCCAGGAAGTGGGAGGTGATGGTTGGAGCCGGGGGCCTTTCCCAAGCTGAGGTCCATTCTCCAACACTAAAGGCCGTAGACCCTACGTACTGTGCTGGTCAGCCCAGGTGGGTGGGTCCTTGAGTGTCATGATGTCGTAGACCTCTCAGATCGTTCCAGCCATCCTTGAACATGTGGGGTCTGCCACAAGGTTGAGCGCCATATTGATCAGTGCCTTGCACAGAAGAAAAAAAAATACTGTGGCAAAGCTCTTCCCTGGAAGGCCAAATTCCTGATGATGCCTTGGTGATCCCTTCTAGTAAGGTCCACAGTTATAACTATAGAGGGCTGCTCTTATCGGCATGGGCTGAAAACTCTAGCGTTTCCCTAGAGAGCTACCTAACCCTACCCCAAATAATAAATACCAAGGAAAGAGAGGAGAGTGGGAATCTGGGGGCAAGACTGTTTTATGGCTTCTTCTAGCAATAAAATGTAGGCCTAGAGGGAAAATCTATCTGTGGAGTGAAAGAAACACTTCCCAGCCAGCCAAGTGTTAAGTGGCTTACAGTGGTGTAGGCAAGATATACCCAAGAAACTCTTAGGATTGAGAATAGCGTTTTGTTTTTTAGGGACAATGAAGCTCAGTGTTCCCATTGTCTGTCTTACCTTCTTTCCGTTGCCTTTGAAATTACAGTTGCTGAGGTCATAAACGCTCGACTAGTAGCTGAAAGGTTGGTGGTTCGAACTCAGCCAGAGTTGCCTCAGAAGACAGGCCTGGCGATCTGCTCCTGAGAGGTCACAGCCTTGAAAACCCTGTGGAGCACAGTTCTACTCTGCACACATGGGGTTGCCATGAGTCAGAATTGACTTGACAGCAAACAACAACAACAACAACGAGGTCATAATACGTCCCTAGGTGGTGCAGATGGTTTGTGGTACTGCAGAAGAAAGGCCTGGCAGTCTGCTTCCATTAAAATTACAGCCAAGAAAACCCTATGGAGCAGTTCTCCTCTGTAATACGTGGGGTCGCCAGGAGTCAGAATTCATTCCATGGCAATGAGTTTTTTTGTTTTTTTAAGGTCATAATGAAAATCATATACTTTTAAATCCTTATTCAGATATAATTCACATACCACACAACTTCACTCATTTAAACTGTAAAATTCAGTGACTTTTAGTATATTCACAATGCCGTGTGTCTATCACCACGGTCAATTTCAGAATGTTTTCATTATCTCAAAAAGAAGTATGGTGTTGGCGAAGAATATTGACTATACCGTGGACTGCCAGAAGAATGAACAAATCTGTCTTGAAGAAGTACAGCCAGAATGCTCCTTAGAAGCAAGGATGGGGAGACTTTGTGTCACATAACTTTGGACATGTCGTCAGGAGGGATCGGTTCCTGGAGAAGAACGTCGTGCTTGGTAAAGTAGAGGGTCAGCAAAAGAGAGGAAGACCCTCAATGAGATGGGGATTGGCACAGCGGCTGTAACTATGGGCTCAAGCATAACAACAATTATGTGGATGGTGCAGGACCTGCCAGTGTTTCATTCTGTTGTACATAGGGGTCACTATGAGTTGAAAGCAACTCAACAGCACCTAATAACAACAACAAAAAGAAACACCACACTCAGCCTTCACTCCAAAACCCTCCATTATCGTCAGCTCTAGGCAACCACTAAGCTGTCACTATAGATTTTCCTATTCTGGACATTTCGTATAAATTAAATCATACAATATGCTGTCCGTCGTGACTGGCTCCTTTCACATAGCATAATGTTTTCAAGGTTCATCCATGTAACGTCTGTCAGTGTTTCGTGTCTTTTTATTGCCACGTAATCTTCCTTTGTATGGCTATGCCATATTTTATTTATCCATTCATCAATTGATATACACTTGGGTTGTTCCTACTTTTTGGCTATGCTGCTCTGAATATTCGTGTACAAGCTTTTGTTTGGACGCGAATACAATTGTCTCTCTGTGTCTGCGGGTTCTGCGTTCGTGTTAGTTCGTATTTTCGGCCTGTGGTCCATTTTGAATTAATTGTTGTATAAGGTTGTGAGGTAGCAGTCCATCTATAGTCTTTTTCATGTGGGTGTCCATTCTAGAGAAGGTGGGGTCTGCCTAACCGTTGAGCACCTCATGAAATGGTACCTTGCACAGAACAAAAAATACTGTGGCAAGCTGTTCCCATAATGGCCAAATTCCTCATGGTGATACCTTTGTGTTCTCTTATTCTAGTTCAGATCCGTGGTTATAACTACAGTGGGCTGCTCCGACAGACATGGGATGAAAACACCAGTGTTATCCTAGAGGCCTGGTCAACCCCACCCCAAATAATAAATACCAAGGTAAGAGAGGAAAGTGGGCTTCCAAGGGAATAAGGATGAGGTGGGGGGGAGGGTTGGGAAGGGGAGGTTATTACACAAGCACACCAAGACATGAACAAATAAACTGAATGCCAGTCTCTTTCCATGTCTAGAATTGGCATTAGCATACTTGGGAAAGACAAAACCCTATACTTGTTCCATGTATCCTGTTTCTCACAAAAGAACAGAAGAACCTGGGTTCCCAGGTCACAAAATTGTCAGGTTGATATGGAATCTTTTTTTTTTTTTTTAAGATAATATTTAATTGTGTTTTCAGTGAAAGTTTGCACAGCAAATTGGTTCCCATTTGACAATTTCTACACAAATTGTTCAGTAACATTAGTTACACTCTTTATAACATTCTCTTTAAAGGCGCTCTGGTTGATCCGTTTTCAGTACTCTGGTTTCCCTGCCCCCTTATCTTCTCCTGTTTGCTTTAGAGTAATTGTTGACCTTTTGGTGTGATACCGGAATCTTAAAACGCCAGGGTTCTTTAACGCAGACCCTCCCAATCTGCTGTCATTCAGAACCTTCTGGGTAAGGATGGCCATCTGTAGCCCATCCACTTGCCACTCTCCTGTAGAGCAGAGCAAGTCACAAGAATTGAGAGTGGTGACGAGGCGCTTGGGTCTCACAGTGGCGTTAAAGTGTATTTTAATTTTTAATCTCTGCTTTCAGAAAACAAGTGTTCAGAATAATTGGTGTCTTTATTGAAGTTCCTACTGTCAATTGTATTACTTTCAGTGCTTTGGGAATCCTCCAGCTCTAATCACTAATTTTAACAAGGAACCAAAGACTACTGCCACCAACTTCACTTGGTTATGAACTGGGCCTGAATGTCCTCCCAACATCACATCTGTGTAAGTGCCTTTGGGAGATGGGAAGGTGGGCTTGAGACCTGTTAAAGGAGTGCTCATAATGCTAGCAATGATCCCTTCCGTATAGACAGGGCTGTACACTTACAAACTACTCCATATGCATTCCCCTCCCATCCCTAGAGAAGTCCCCCCAGGGTTGGGAACATTGGAAAATGCTTTCAGTTGGCTCGGAAGATACCAGAGAACACATTTCAAAAGCCCTACTCCTTTAATTCATCCTACCTGCAACCAAGTGTCCGTAGACCTTGGTTCGTGACTCTGGCTCCTCCTTACCAGGACACTGTAGCCGACTCATTGGAACAGGAGGATAATGCCCAGATCTTTCGTCTTTCCAGGAAAAATGAGTTTCAGTCCTCATTTCCACCCTTCCCACCCTTTCAAAACACCACCACCAACACCAGAGGTGTAAATAGAACTCCGGCTTAGGCGTTTCCAATGTTTCGTGTCAGAAATGAAAACTAGCTCTGTTTCTGAGCACGTTCTAGGTAAGTCCCTCAGCATGGAGTTTTAAAACGGGTGCACAGACGTGCTGAGTTCATCATCTCTGTGATTTCTCATATTCCTTTGCATCAGCGTCCATGTCATTACTGCCAATTCTTGAAGAAACCCAACCTAACACACACCCCCACGGTGGAGCTAAGCGAGGGGATAGTCATCATTTGCAGTTCATTGGGGCTCTGGAAGTACCCTCTGGGTGCCAAGGTTATCTGGTTTTAACTTACGTGGTACAGAGAACAAGCTTGAATACAGACGTCAATATCTAGAGGTCTGCTCTTTCCCTGAGCTTCAGACTCTATATGTGAGTACCTGGTAGACATACTAGACAACCGAAAGGTGCACCGGAACCCCAGACTCACCTTCACCATCAGCTTTGTCCTGTTTCCCTAAAACCTGGTCCTTCCTGTATTTTTCTCAATAAGTGGCGTCACCCTCTGTTTAAGCCCCAAACCGATAAATCATCTTTACCACTTCCCTCTTCCTCAGAAGATACTGGTTATTGAAATAGAAAAAATATCCTGAATGTTCATCATTGGAGAAAACAGTTATGGTGCTGGTCTGGCATACTTTCCGGCACCTATTTATTCATTCAACAAGTATTAATTGAGTGCCGACAGGTGCCAGGCCCTGTGCTTGACACGAAAACACAACAGTGGTGTTTTATGAGGGAATGGAGTAAAGAATAACGGACTGTTATGCAATCATTTAATCAAAGCTTATGAAATCTTTTAAGTGTAGAAGATGCTTGTGATAAAATATTAGGGAACACAGATAGAACATGAGATAGTGTATGGAATACAGTACTTATAAAAGAGATTATAGGCTAAAAACCTGACGGTTGTTGTGATCACCTCTGGTTGATAGACAAGGTTATAGATGAGTTTAATTTCTTTTTGGCTGCTTCAGACCTTCCCAGTCTATCATGATGATCATTCATTCTGATTGAGAGGAACGTATTTTGTTTTGTTTTGTTTTGAGAAAGTGAAAAATCACTCGCATCCATACTTAAGATTCGTCTTAACAGTCTGCCTCTTCCATGTTTGTTCTTTGTTTTCCAGATTTGTACTTAATGAGAACTCTGTTCTTGGAACTCCTGTAACATTGCTCTGTTCCTGTCTTTTGGCATGTATATCGTTCCACCTTATGTAATAAAATCATTCCTAGATTTTCTTTCTCTCTATGACTTACTCATCCCCATGGCCCTTTTACACTGTACTCAGACAGACATTTGGAACACACACGTGCATGTATACACACACACATAGACACACACGCAAATGATAGAGACGAAAGGGCGATCAGAGTGAAAAATGAGAAAGGGACAGAATTGAAGAGCCTTCTCAATGCAGGCAGAACTTCCAGGGAGGGCCTCCACGGACAGTCCTCCGGATAGAGAGGATAGTGCGGTGCTTACAAGTTTCCCAACCCACATCAGAGACCACCAAGTAAATCCCAGATTCTTCCTGGAAATCACTTTGCCACCTCAGGGTTTGTCTCTCAGGACAGCCAGATTAACTGGGAGGAAAATGAAAGATGGAGCCAACACTGTACAAACTCAGCTGGTAAAAGTCCCAGGAGCCTTGGCCTTGATCAAAGCCAGACACCCCTCACCCCTCAGCAAGTCCTTACTGAACACCTGTTTTGTACTCAGCACTGTTTTGGGGTGATGCTTTGGGGAATACCAAGAAAAGGATGAAGTGCAAAGAGTTAGCAATCTAATTGAGGAATGCGGTATGTATAGGTGTGTGTGTGTGTGCATGTTTTGTGATTCAGGTCAGGCATCACAGCGCTTCCCACTTTGCCTGGCACAGGGCCCTGTATGTGCAGCAAGCATAATGACATTATTTGCACAAGAAAACGTCCCGCCCTCATTGCGCGCTGCCAGACAATAGCCGTCTTCTTTCTTTTCTCACGGGCCCTCATGCATGAATTAATCTGCAATTGACCAAAATAGGAAATGTGAGGCAGCACTGTAGGGTCATTTGTAAAGTTTTGTTACATGCATCTCAATTAGTAGTCTAAACAACTCCATTGATTAGGTACTCTTGCTAACCCCATTTTACAGATAAGGAAACCAATGCCAAGGGCAAATCAACAATTTACCGGCTTACTCAGCTACCAAGTGGCGTGTAAAGCCAGGTTTCAGATGCCAGCGGTCTGGCTCCAGGCTCGCTACTCTCATATAGCTGGTACAATCGTGGCTGTGATTGCTTGGGATAAGGCTCCATTAGGTAATTAACCTTTTCAAAGGGTGAATCGATTGAAGTAAACATTGTGAGTAAATACTTCCATGGCTAGTGCCCAGACAGGGCAGTCCTCACCAGAGGGGCACATGATTGACTGAAGAGATTGGAAAACACTGGACTAAACCGTGGAAATCTGAGGTGAGCGAGAACACACCATGTGAGTTGTGATGAATGTCCAAGCTAGACTACTGCACACCGTGATAAAAGCCCTTGTAGGTCTCTCATGCAATGACTGATCCCAGGCTAACATTGTTCACAGGGTATCTAGAGAAGGGAAGGGGAGGCCTGCAGAAGCCAGCAAGAGCCAGTCTGAGGGGGACATGTCTTGGATCAAGTCAGAGACAGTGTCTTAGTGGTCCAGTGCTGCTATAACAGAAATACCACTAGTGGGTGGCTTTGACAAACAGATATTTATTTTCTCACAATTTAGGAGGCTAGAAGTCTGAATTCAGCGTGCTGGCTCTAGGGGAAGGCTTTCTCTGTCAGCTCTGAGGGAATGTCTGGTCTCTTTCAGCTTCAATTCCTTGGCCTCTAGTCAAGAGAAGGGGGTGGGGACTGCAGAATTCAGCAAGAACCGGTCTGAGGAGGAAACGTCTTCGTTCAAGTCAGAGAGAGGCTATGGGATTGCCGTCCCTTGACGTCTGTTTGAAAGTGAATTGGTCAACCAGCCATCTTTTAGCTATTTTTTTTAAACCCATCCTCTGGGAATATGAGGCAGGGGTACTTATTCTTCAGGCACAGTAGGTGAAGTGTCTAGGATCCATGGTAATTTTAGGGGAGCATGAAAATGGCTTACTTTCGTTCATAAAATGGTAGTTTTAGAGGTTAAAAATAGGATAAATCATGTACATTGTCGAGCATAGTTCCCACTGTTCGAAGCTATTCTCAATATTCTGGGTATTAACATGTTCTGGAGTACCTGCACATCACTTCTTGAAGGGAAAAACATAGAGCCCTCAATCTGTCCTGGCTATTTTCATTTGACAGAAAAATAAAATTGACTCCTGTGCAAAGGCTCAAGAAGGTATTTGGAGAAAAAGAGACAGGCAGGGGAAAGCAGGAAGAGGCAGTGGCAAGAAAGGAGGCAATCTCCCAGTTCCTCGGTGCAAGCTCAGCACAGGGAACATGTGCGCCTTTGTAGAGGACCTGCAGCCCGAAGCTCGGGAGCGAAGCACAGCAGATGCTGCAAGCTCCACCCTTGCGCCCACAGCCAAAGGAAGGGCCCAAGCAGGGTAAGCATTCTTGGATGCAGTAAGTCCTGTGTGAACTTCTATACTAGCACTCTGACTTGGATTCACTACTAAAAATCTAGGCCTTTGGACTTTCTCAAGGGGCAAGTTGGATTTCTGGCACAGTGCACGGGAGCACCCTGAGTGCTCTGCAAACAGGGCTTCCAACTGGTTCCTCAGGTTGGAACCCCTGCTGAGAATGTGCATTTCTAACAAGTTCCTTGCTGAGAATTTGCATGTCTAACAAGTTCCCGGGAAGTTGTACATAAGAATCACCTGGGGATCTTGGTAAAATGTAGATTCTGATTCAGTATATCTGGGGTGGGAATGCAAAGTCTCAGCGGAGAACTTGTTAGACATGCAAATTCTCAGCAGGGGTTCGAAGTGCAAAGAGCCGGTTCGAAGCCCTGCTGCACACCCAACCCCTATCTAACACACCTGGAGCCCCGGAGAGCATGGCGAGCACTGATTTCAGGGTCTTTGCAAGCACTTTGAGTAAGGAGGCTCTTAGCTAATCCTTTCAGCCTAACTACTCTTCCGTGCCATGTGCTGGCTGCTGCATATGGCGGACTGGGCAGACATGGCAGGCACCACACCCGAGTTGGCAGTAGTCCGCTGAACTGGAAATTGGCGCTCAAAGTTGCAATTTAGACCTCCAAGTTGCACACGCACGCATGCCCGCCCACCCTCTACCATCCCCCTTCTGGCACTGGCTGCCTCTCTTTTTCAGCCACGCCCCTGCCGCCTGCGCACTCAGCAGGCCCCACCCACCTCAACTGGCTGTAAGGACAAAGCCAAAGTTTAGGCGGGATGCGCACATTTTGAACTGCAGATACGCTGGGAACTGCAACAGGTGCCACAGAGGACCCGACCGGGCGCTGGCCACGGCTCGAGCACTGACTCCCTGTGTTCACCGACCCTCGCGCAGAGTCTGCAGAGGCGCACGGCTTCATGGACATCACTCCGGGCATGGAACCTCTGCCAGGGTGCAGCCACGAGGACACCCGCTACCGCTGCCTGGATGTCTACCGAGAGCGGGAAGAGCTGCATGGTCAGTGCATGGTCGGGGACAGGGCTTCGCTTCGGCCAGCTCCAGGAGACGAACGCTCCCTGGAGAGGCGAGTGGACGGGACGCTGCGAGGCCACCACCAACCGCTGCGCTCAGGTCACAGCCCCTCGCCGCCCCCTGCCCGCTCACACCCGGGGGTCCAACGCCCTCACCTCTCTTTTTCACTTTCCTCCTTTTCAGTTGCTAAGTCGGCGATGATATCCGTTACTGTAGAGGAAGGAGACGACGAGGAGGAACTGCTTTCCGAACCCGAGCCGGCAGCACCGGCAGAAGAAGAGGAAGACCAAGGACGAGGAAGAGAAGGCGGCCCGGTGGGCGCGGGAGCTCCGGACCCGGCGGACCACCAGGACGGCGGCGTCGGCGGCCAGGAGCGGGCCCGCCGCCCACGACGACTGATGTTCACCCGGATGCAAGTGCACGAGCTGGAGAGAGTTTTCCTGCACAACCCGTACCCTGACGCATTCGAGCGGTAAGCGGCTGGTCCAGGGCCTCTTTGGGCTCCCGCCTGGGGCCGGTACCCTCGCCTCCTGAACCGAAAGGCACTTAGGGGGCTTCAAGGTGAATATTTCCACGCAGTATTTAAAGGAATCAAATTGGCAAACTTAGCCAGCGGCCTGATGTCACCGATAACCGTCTAGCAGAACCAGGGCCTGGGTAAGGGTGAGTGAGGGGTGGGAGACACGGTGGAGCAAGTGGAAGGGTGGATCCGAACTTTAATTAAAATGTTGGTAATTTGTTCATCATGGATCGCTTTTGCACTAATTCTGATATTTTGAAATACTACCTGCAAACATGATTTGTCTTGGTTACTGAATTTTGGGCCCCCCAACATTTTGTGCGGGACCGAAGGCTGACTCTAAAACAAGGCTCCAGCTCGATATTACGGAGCAGTGTCCTTCGGGGAGCGGGAACCAGGACCGGTGGGGGACACAAATTTTAAAAGAAGCATGGCGTATTTCATCTCATTCCCAACTCCAAATACTGAACATTTGTGATTTTCTCCCCAACTCCAAATACTGAACGTTTGTGATTTTCTCCCCTCAGAGTGGACCTGGCAAGACGCATGGATGTGGCTGAAGCCAGAGTGCAGGTCAGTAAACCTGAGAAGAGCAACTTGGCAGGGCAGCCGTTCTAACACACAGGCTTCAGGAGTTGAGTAGCTTTGGGCAGCTTTGTCCCGGACGTTCCCAAGCTGGTGTGTCTTTGCTATCTTTTCCATGTCTGGCAAAACAGTTTTGAGCTTTGAGGGCTTTGGGAGTGGAAATGGGAAAAATAGAACTGAATGCTGCTGAGCTACTTTTATTCCTTGGCTACTATTATATATATGCCAAACGCCTTGCTGTAGAGTGGATTCCGACTCATAGTGACCCTCTACAACAGGGTACAACTGCCCCGTAGGGTTTCCAGGGAGTGACTGGTGGATTTGAACTGCCGAGCCTCTGGTTACCAGAGGTAGCTCTTAACCACTGGGACACCAGGGCTCCATATATATATCTATACATGCGTACACATATGGAACATAATATTATAATATATATTTACCTATCCGTCCACTAAATAAAGTTCAACTCCTTTTAAGATGATATCCTTCAGGGAAGACTTCTGTATGGAGTCATGTTGGGGCCCAATCTGACAAAGAGCTAAGTTGCAAGAGCGTTCATCTGTACTAAATTTTATAATGTATTTGAAACCAGGCATTAGCTCTTTATTTAAAGGGTCAATGTATAAATAATTAAGCATCGGGTGAGAGAATAATTCACACAGGGACCACACTATGACTAGCTAATGAATGTGTAGTTAAGCTGACCCTCAAGGAGGGACGGTAGCCTAAAAGGCTTAAACGCCTGGTCCTCCTGCCCTTGTTTTTAAGTGTTTGGTAAAGCGGCGCAGAGAATAGCTGCCCTAAATTAAAATGTTCTCGATACTTTGATGTGTCAACCTGTAACCACTGCTAAAATACTCCGATTATGGTGGAGATTACGGGAAGGGTTGCAAGCTTTGGAAATTTGTCTAGAAAATGAAACAAAAAGAATAACTTCTCATAAAGTTCCTCTGACCTAAGAAGACTGAAAAGGTAGAGAAGAATTTTAAACGGTCAAAATATGCCTTAGAGATACCCCACAAACCTGCCTTTATGACTACCAAATGTATGTGTTCTCTGGAGGAATTTCTAACGGCGAAGGTATCGGGTTTTCCCTTCTTGTGGTGCTATTCTGAGGAGGAGGGTTTTGTGGAATTGGTTTATTGACGGGGCGGGGGGTGGCTCTCAGTTCAAGCTACATTCTTATTTGTGTTCATTTGGAATTCTTTGTCATTTGCTCAGGCAGTGATGACTAATTTGTAGGCGGTGGGATTAAAAGATGTGGAAGGAGAGAGACAAAGCTATCAGCCTATTTGAGAGCTGAAGGGAGAAGTGTGCCCTTAACTTCCGTAAGATATTTTAGTGAGAAGAAAATAGCTTCTCGTGATGCCCTTTTAAATCACAGTGCCACGTAGAGCTGTATGTTGTATTTTGTCTCATATGACATTAACTGTTCAAGATAGTAAACCCATCCCTCTTTTCCCTCTGATTGAAGGTTTGGTTTAGGAATAGGAGGGCCAGGTGGAGAAGAAGTCAGAGGGCATTAATGCTCGGAAATGTGCCCCCCGCTGCCCTGGGCCGGCCTGCCGCCAGAGTCTTGAACCCCTACAACAATGCCGTCTTTGTTCCGCAGCCCGAGTGGAGATGGGTTTATGTGGTGCCACCACCTCCCATGCCACCTATACCTCCTCTGCCCTTGCCTAATGCACCCCTGCACCCTGCACCTTTACCTCCCTATAACCTGGCCCCGTATGGCCTGGCATGGGCCCCTGTTTATTACTATCCTCTTGGAGTCCCCAATTTCTAAGGTTTGGTTCTCTATGAGTTTTTCCAAAGTGTTTTTGACCAGAGTCAAATTCTGCTTAGCACACCATGAAGAGTAGTTGACCAGATTCCTGTTAAAAGTATTAAAGCCCGTGGCCCCGTATTTACAGGGCATGTTGTTATATTTCCAATAAAGTTCCGAATTCTCTGCATGTGTGTGTTTCGTGTGCTAAAGGGGATTAGGAGAGTATGGAGAGGAATCCCCAAGGAAGGGCCGTTCAGACGATGCTGAGGAGGCTTCCTTTCATCAGGCGACATCCCTGGTCACCATCAACAGGGCCTGAATACGTAGAACTTCCTGGAATGCGAGGGCTCTACACTTGCACTCTGACATGGAGTCATTATTTAAATCTGGAATCGTTGGACTTTCTCAACGGCGCTTGGCGCCTCTGGCCTGGTGCATCTAAACTCCCAAATTCCTGTTCCAGGCGCGCCAGGGAGCATAGGAGCTCTGCTTGCAGCTTGGAGTGTGCCTCCTAGCTAGTCGTGTCATCTAAATCACGAGCCCAATTACCGGACTTTGGGAGCCACCCGAACAGAACCAGACAATCCTACTCACTATCCTTTAGTTAGCAACTTCCCGGGTTGGGGGCAGAGTCGTGCTCAGAGCTCTCGGGCAGGGTGGGCTATGTCCCCTTCCGCGTGTGCCGGCTGGTGTGCATCGAGGCCTGCACGGAGAGAGGTTCCTGAACCTAATAAGTTGTCTTCCCACCGCCACGCCCGCCCCTCATCAGCTTGCAGGATCCTGCCCACCCCCTTCCTCCAGGCAGGCACCACCGCACAAGGCGGGAGTAGTCGGCTAGGCTGCAAGTCAGAGCCCTTATTCTGCCCACACGCGCGCCCCCACCAACCCCCTTTTCATACCCTCACCCACTGCCCTGGAGTCGATTTCAATTCCTAGCGACCCGGTAGGACAGTGTAGAAATGACCCCTAGAGTTCCCAAGGCTGTAAATCTTTACGGAAGTAGATTGCCACGTCTTTCTCCCGCGCAGCATCTGGTGGCTTCCAACCTTCGACCTTTCAGTTCGTAGCCCAGTGATTTAAACACTGGGTCACCAGGACTGCATTGTCGTACTACCTCCCCTCTTTTACGGCCAGGCTCGGACCTTGAGCGTGCCCCAGCAAGTCCCCCCCCACCACAGCTAGAAGTAGGGAGAATGCCACTAGTGGGCATCTAAGCGGGGCCTGTGTGCTTTGAACCTGCAGCAGACACTCTGCAATGCAGCTTGCACCAGGAAGAGCAGCGCACGGGCCACAGGCTCCGGCTCCAGCCGCCGTGCAGAGTCTGAGGGAACACGCGTTCGTGGGCAGCGCTCGCGGCATGGATCCGCCGCCCTGGTGCAGCCACTGTGACACTGGCAGCCACAGCCTGAGAGTCGACGCGTTCTGGGAGGAACTGCATGGTCGGCGCCTGGAGGGGAACAGGGGCTTCGGGGAACTCCAGGAGACGAACTCTTCCCGGAGCGGCAAGCGGGTGATATGCTGCGCAGCCGCCACCGCTGCGCTTGGGTTGCGGGCACCTGTCCCCCTCCGCCCAAGCACCCTGGGCTTCACCACCTTCGCGTCTCTCGTTGGCTTTCCTCCTTTGCACGGGCGAAACCTCCCCTGGTCTCGGGGACTGTAGCTGGAAGAGATGCCCAGGAGGAGAGACGGTCCGAACTGAGGCAGGGAGTAGCAGGAGCAGGGCTCCCAGGAGAAGGAGGTCAAGGTCACGTTGGGCTGGAGATCCGGCCCACGGGGACGACAGGAACCAGGAGGGCAGCGGCATCCAGGAGCCTGGGCAGCAGGAGGAGGGGCCGGGTTCCCTGGCTGCCAAGGGTCCACTGCCCGGGGACAGGCAGACTCCACCGCAACACTTTCCCAGGGTTGCAACTGCAAGAGCTGGAGGGCGTTTTCCAGAGCACTCAGTACCCAGAGGTGGTCTCGCGGTAAGCGGCTTGTTCTGGAGGCGTCAGTTCTCTAGGTGGCTGGGACTTGTGCCTGGACGCCTTTGGCTGTCTCCAGGACCCCTTCCCCTCTGAGCCAAAAGCCAGCTATGGGCATCCAGGCCTTCATGATCTACTCGCAGTAGGGCTCCAGCGTGCAGGCGATACCTACTGGGAATCCAAATATTTTTATGCAGGATCTGATGCAATGGTTAAGCACCTAAAGGTTGACGGCTTGAACCCTATCTAGCTGCTCTGCACGAGAAAGACCTGGCGATCTGCTCCTGTAAAGATTACAGCCTAGAAAACCCTCTTGGGCACTTATACTCGGTCACACCGGGTGACTTTGAGTCCTAATTGACTCCACAGCACCCAACAACATTTAAATAAATTAAGGAGGGGAACTTCAACGACTTGTATTGTAAATAACATTTTATCGGGAGCAGGGTGAGGAGAGTGAGGCACGGTGGTGCAAACGTAGGGTCAGATCCTGCTTCTATGGTAACTTCTGATCATTCGTTCATCATGGATTATTTTAAAATTAAGTTTGATATTTTAAATACTGCATTAAAAGATTTATCTTGGTTACTGATTTTTTTGCACCACATTAAATTTTGTGGGAGGGAAAATGGTCCCTAAAACAAGGCTTGAGATGGGTATTAGAAAAAAGTGTATCGGAGGGAGGAGGTAGTGGTGGTCTGAGGGGAGAAAAATTTTAAAATAAGCATGAAATGTTCATCTGTATATTTCATTTTATCCCGAGCTCCAAATACTGAACATACGCAATTTTCTCTCCTCAAAAAGGAGCTTGCAAGAGACATGAAAGTGGCTCCAGCCAGAACGGAAAGAACCAAACCGAACCGTCGCCGTCGAGTCGATTCCGATTCGTAGCGACTGAAGCCAGAGTGCAGGTCAAAACCAAGCCTGCTGCTGATTCTGACTCATAGTGACCCTGTATGACAGAGCAGAACCGCCCCACAGGGTTTCCCAGGCTGTAAGCTTTACAGAAGAGACTGCCACACCTTTCTCCCGTGGAGCAGCTAGCTGGTGAGTTCAGACCGCAGACATTTCTCTGTTGGCAGCGAGCACTTAACCACTGCACCACCAGGGCTCCTTAGAGTGCAGGTTAGTAAACCTGAGAAAAGCAATTTTGCAGGGCAGCCATTTTAACACATACCTCGGGACTTGGGAATTTGCAAGTTTGTCTTTTGTTGCATTTTCCACGTTTGGCAAATACCTTTTGAACTTTGGAGACTTTGGGGATGGGAAATGGGATAAGTAAGCTCCAGCTTATGGAAATTACCCATTACCGGAGGGAACATGATTTCCTAAAGGAAAAAAAAAATCAAACCAGTTTTCCTTTGACCATGCATATACACATGGATTTAAAAAAAATACCGTTGCCATCAAGTCAATTCTGACTCATAGTGACCCTATAGTACAGGGTAAGAACTGCCCCATAGGGTTTCCAAGGAGCTACTGGTGGATTCAGACTGCTGACCTTTGGTTAGCTGTTGAGCTCTTAACCACTACGCCACCGGGGCTCCTTATACATGTGTATATCTAACAAATAAAGTTCAACTCCTTCTAACACTGGTATCCTTTAGGGAGGATATTTAAACAAAGTAAAACAAACTAGAAATTACCAGCTGCCATAGAGTCTATTTGGACTCATGTTGACCCAAAGTGTTTCAGGCTAGAATTGCCCCCACGGTGACTGTGTGTGTTTCAGAGTAGAACTGTGCTCCAAAGGGTTTTCAATGGCTTCATAGGGTTTTCAATGGCTGTTACCTTTTGGAAGTAGATTGCCAGGCCTTTCTTCTGAGGCACCTCTCGGTGGATCTGAATTGCCGACTTTTTTGTTCCTAGTCAAGCACTTAACCATTTGCTTAATGGTTTGTGCCACCCAGGGACTGCTAGGGAGGATATCAGCCCTCCCTAAAGGAATACTTGTGTGTTCTGTGTAGAGTAACATTGGGGCTCAATCTGGCATGGAAGTATTCAAATTAATGTGCTCAGAAGCTGGGTTATAAGGGGGTTCCACTCTACTAAATTATTTACAATGTCTAAAACCCAGCATACGTTCTGAGACGAAATGATTGACTTTATAAATATTTAGGCATTGGAGTGAGGGGGTAATTCACCCCCTGCCTGTCTGTTTGTCTATCTCTGTCTATCTATCTAAAACTAATGTATGTTCACTTATACCGAGATTGATGGGAGAAGACAGTTAAGAGCCCAAATACCTGGTCGTCCTGCTGTGGTGTTTATGCGTTTGGTAAAGCAGTACAGAGAGGGGCAGTCCTAAATTTAAATTTCTGGAATACTTCGATGTGTCAGCCTAAAAACATTGCTAAAATACTCACATTATGATGGAGATGGGGGAAGGTTTAAAAGCTCTGGAAATTTGTGTTAAAAAAAAACACAACAAATAAAAGAACTATTTGAATAAAGATCCACTGACCTGAAAAGGGTGAAAAGGCTAGAGAACTCTATACAGAAAAATATTCCTCACAGATACTGCCCAAATTAAACGTAATAAAACTAAGAAAAGCATTTCTGACATCTATGCTGTGCAGCATAGAGGCCTGTGGGGGCTGCAGTTGTCAATAGTGTAGCCATGTTTAAACGTTTAAATGGCATATATCCCACAGACATTAACTGTTCAGTATACTAAACCCATCCCTTCTTCCCCTCTGATTGAAAGTTTGGTTTAAGAATAGGAGGGCCAGGTGGAGAAGAAGTCAGAGTGCATTAATGCTCAGAAATATGACCCCGCTGCCCTGGGCCTGCCTGTCTGGCTCGCGCAGCGCTGAGGGGGTGCCCTCGGGCACCGGGGGAAGCGTCCCAGTGGGTCAAGAAGCCCCAAGCCCAGCTTCACACGGGGTCACTGCTCTCTGTCACACTCTTGCTGTTGGTCAAGGGACCAGAATGGCCTCGGCCATTCGCTGGGGAGCTTCCGTCAAGGCTCCCGAAACCAGCCCTGTGGTTCCCCGCGGTCTCACTCTCAGAGCAGCCTTCTGGGCCCCGTGGCACCCGCTTCGCGTCTGACTCGAAGATACTCCAAAGGAGGAACTTTTTGAAGCCACTTCCTGGGTGTTCCTTGATGGAGACTCTGCTACTCTCTTCCTTTATGCTTTTTAGTAATTTCAAACACTAGCGGGTAAATACAGAGCCCTGGTGGCGCAGTGATTAAGCTCTCGGCTGCTAACCAAAAGGTGGGCAGTTCGAATCTACCAGAGGCTCCTTGGAAGCCCTATGAGGCAGTTCTACTCTGTCCGATAGCGTCGCTATGAGTCACAATCAACTCGACAGCAACGGGTACACGGGTAGGGGGAAAATGACTATGTTTTGAATATCTGGCTTCATTGCACCTCTGTCTTGATTGTCTCACGAATACCCTAGCAGAATTCACTACCATGAGACCTAACTCCCAGAAGAAATGATGTCCGTGTGGTGGGCCACATTTTTAATGCTCTTTAAAGCCTCATTTGCATTATCTGCATTAATTTCAGTAGAAAACTTGAGTTCAAACCTAGCCTATGGTTTTAAACCTTAGCTGATCTCCATATTCTCTTGAAATCTGGTCATTTGTAGAGTTGTTTTTTTTTTTTTTTTTTTTTTTTATCAACAGGGACCAAATAGCATCAGGTTCTCCACAAATCAAAACCAATTTTTTTCCAGAATGAAAAATATACAAAGATTAATTACCTCGTTTTACTGGAAGACATTATGTTCAGTGAAATAAGTCAATCAGAAAAGGTCAAATATTGTATGAGACCTCTACTATAAAAACTCATGAAAAAGTTTACACACAAAAAGAAACAATCTTTGTTGGTTACCAGGGATAGGAGAGGTGGGAGGGGAAATACTAAATAGACAATAGATAAGTGGTAACTTTGGTGAAGAGTGAGACAGTACACAATACTGGGGCAGCCAGCACAACTTGTACAAGGAAAGGTCATGGAAGCTCCACAGACACATTCAAACTCCCTGAGGGACTCAATTGCTGGGCTGAGGACTGTGGGGACCATGGTCTCGGGGAACATCTAGCTCAATTGGCATAACATAGTTTATAAAGAAAATGTTCTACGTTCTACTTTGCTGAGTAGCGTCTGGGGTCTTAAAAGCCTGTGAGCAGCCATCTAAGATACTCCACTGGTCTCACCACTTCGGGAGCAAGGGAGAATGAAGAAAACCAAAGACACAAGAGAAAGATTAGTCCAAAGACTAATAGACCACAACTACCACAACCTCCACCAGACTGAGTCCAGTACAACTAGATGGTTCCCAGCTACCACCACTGACTGCTCTGACCAGATCACAACAGAGGGTCCCGGACTGAGCTGGAGAACGATGTAGAAGAAAATTCTAATTCAAAAGAAGACCAGACTTACTGGCCTAACAGACACTGGAGAAACCCCGAGAGTATGGCCCCTGGGAACCCTTTTAGTTCAGTAATGAAGTCACTCCCAAGGTTCACCATTCAGCCAAAGATCAGACAGCCCCATAAAACAGAACAAGACTAATGGGGCACAACAGTCCAGGGACAAGGAGTAGAAGCCAAGAGGGGACAGGAAAGCTGGTAATAGGGAACCAAAGGTTGAGAAGGGACAGTATTGACATGTCGAGGGGTTGTGAACCATTGTCACAAAACAATATATGTACTAACTGTTTAATGAGAAACTATCTGTTCTGTAAACCTTCATCTAAAGTACAATGAAAAAAATTTTTAAAAAGGAGTTTAATCAATAGTAATTGAACTTGGCATAAGGCAATTGAAAGATGAGTCTTATAAGTTGGTCCGAAATGAAGCTATGTTTTTTCATATCCTTGGAGTCAGTGGAGCAGCACCCAAAACCTCACAGCCAAGAACCGTTGGTAGTGGCTTCTACATCCTCCACTGTCTATTACAATAACTTTTGCAGAATGGACATGTCAACTGATCTATTGAGTTGCCAAGGGTCTTTTGTGATTCTTTTTTTTTTTTTAAATTGTACTTTAGGTGAAGGTTTACAGAACAAATAGTTTCTCATTAAACAGTCAGTACCCATATTGTTTTATGACATTGGTTAACAACCCAATGACATGTCAACACTCTCTTTTCTCAACCTTTTTTTTTCCTTTGGTGAAAATATACATAGCCAAAGATACACCATTTCAAAAATTTCTACATGCACAATTCAGTGACACCGATTACATTCTTCCAGTTGTGCTGCTATTCTCACTTTAGATGAAGGTTTACAAGACAATAGTTTCTCATTAAAAAGTCAGTACACATGTTGCCCTATGACAATGGTTAACAACCCCACTACATGTCAACACTGTCCTTACTCAACCTTGGGTTCCCTATCACCAGATTTCCTGTCCCCTTCTGCCTTCCAGTCCTTGTCCCTGGACTGCTTGCCTCATTAGTCCCGTTTTGTTTTATGGGGCTGTCCAATCCCCGGCTGAAATGCGAACCTCGGAAGTGACTTCACCACTAAGCTAAAAGGGTGTCTGAGGGCCGTATTCTCGGGGTTTCTCCAGTCTCTTTCAGGCCAGTAAATCTGGTATTTTTTTATATGTTCGAATTTTGTTCTACATCCTTCTCCGGCTCTGTCCAGAGCCCTCTGTTGTGATCCCCGTCAGAGCAGTCAGTGGTGGTAGCCGGGCACCATCTAGCTGTAATGGACTCAGTGTGGCGGAGGCCTTGGTAGCTGTGGACAATTAGTCCTTCCGACTAATCTTTTCCTTGTATCCTATTCTCTTCATTCTCCCTTGTTCCCGAAGGGGTGAGACCAGTGGAGTATCTTAGATGGCTGCTCACAGGCTTTTAAGACCCCAGACGCTACTCACCAAGGTAGAACATAGAACACTTTCTTTATGAACTGTGTTATGCCAATTGAGCTAGATGTTCCCCGAGACCATGGTCCCCACAGCCCTCTGCCCAGCAACTCAGTCCCTCAGGGAGTTTGGATGTGTCTAGGGAGCTTCCATGACCTTTCCTTGTACAAGTTGTGCTGGTTTCCCCAGTACTGTGTACTGTCCCACCCTTCACCCAAGATATCACTTATCTATTGCCTATTTAGTGTTTCCCCCCACCCCTCCCATCCCTGGTAACCAACCAAGATTTTTACTTTTTGTGTGTAAATTTTTTCATGAGTTTTTACAATAGAGGTCTCATACAATGTTTCTCGTTTTGTGATGGACTTATTTCACTGGGCATAATGTCCTCCAGTTTCATCCATGTTATGAGATGCTTTACAGATTCATCGTTGTTCTTTATCATTGCATAATACTCCATTGTGTGTATGTGCCATAGTTGGTTTATCCATTCATCTGTTGATGGGCATCTAGGTGGTTTCCATCTTTTTGCTATTGTGAACGATGCTGCCATGAACATGGGTGTGCATATGTCCATTCGCGTGACGGCTCTTATTTCTCTAGGATATATCGCTAAGAGTGGGATTGCTGGATCGAATGGTATTTCTATTTCTACCTTTCTAAGGAAGCGCCATATCTTCTATGTGATTCTATTCTTGATGAGAAATATCTAGGGTAATATGCATCTCACTTTTGAAAAGGCTTCTGATAAATTCCCTTGCTACAGACCAAAAAGAAAACAACGAAAGAAAATAAAATGTCCTGGTGGCATTAAAAATAAGCTGAAAAAACAATGAGAATTTTACAAGAATGTGGACACAGGGAGGAGTAATATATCCTACCTTGTATTTTGGTTTTCATAATTCATTTTTATCTTTTTAAAAGTCTAAATGGTACCTGCTCAATGTATTTATGAATAATAATACAAATGTGCATTAAGTAGAAAGTGAAAAGTCTCTCACCTTCCCTCCGGCAATCCCAGTTTCTAAATAAAAGCTACCATTAACACTTAAACAAAAATTGCCTGATTTTATAGATAACTGCTTTATACTTGAACGTTTTTCTTCCCAGTATTTATGCGATCATCATCACTTTCATCCAATGGGACAGAAATAAGCCAAGAGAGGAAGAGAGACAGAGAGAGAATTTAATGAGAATTGGAGTGGATTGGGGGAATAGGCTGGTGGAAAAACAACAACAACAAAAAAGATGAGAGCTCCAAAGAAAACCTCAAAGCTGAAAACAAAATGAGGCAAAACTATTTCTCGGTACAGAAAGTTGTGTTCTCAACTGCTAAAAGCTGATTAGCATCTGAAGAGGCAGTGTCAACTTGCCTTGGGGCTGCAGACAAAGATGAGCAGTTTGCTTCCCTGTCAGGTATTAATGTTGCAGTCTGATAGGGAATCTTCATGGTCTCCTGTCTCTACCCTGTTCACCCTTTCCCTTCCTTTCCCCCAGTTATCTAACTGTGATATAAAAGAACATTAATCTTCGTTCAGCGATTCAACAAAATGTTCCATTCTTTTTAATGGATGAGTTTGTTTAAATGATCCAGTGTGCCATGACAAGTGCGGGGGTGGGGGTGGAAGCTGTAGAATATGTGCAATGGATAGATCCTTGCGGTTTCTAGAAGGAGGCCAAGGCTGGTATATTCCTGTATTTGGTAGGCATGTATTATTATAATAATAATAAAGATACAAAATGATCCAAGTTATGTTGTTTTTTAAAGAAAACTGTATGTATGTTAACATGCGTATGCATGGGATCACACAGAAAAAAAAGTCCAGAAGAATATATAACCAACTGAAAAAAAAAAAAGATTACTTCAAGAGAGAGGAGTAAGATTACTTACATATGTATGCATGTTGTGGGAAAATATTTATGGCGCTCACAAATGACTTTCTAGCTATTGTCCGTGTTTCTGTTTATGGCGTCATCAAGATTGGTTTTTACTGGCCAGGCTGGCTGACATCCTCATCAAGTCTCCTAACGTGCATATTCACCCTAGGATCATTTGTGCCGATGAGTGACATTCAGCAACATTCAACAAACGTTTATTGAGTGCCTTGCTCACTGAGTAACGGGATTTGTCTCCAAAGCTTTCAGATCTGCTAAACACGTTCTCAAGCTGTCAGGACAGAAAGTAGTTGGCTCCAGTCTCTCCTTCGGGGCCGACGGGATGGAAATGCACCTAGAGTTGCCCAGGAGCCTAAAACCTCTCTTCACGGGCCTTGCAGGTCTCCTGAAAGGCTTCAGCTCCAGCTGGCTCT
The DNA here is from genome assembly GCA_030035585.1 of Dugong dugon. NCBI lineage: Eukaryota > Metazoa > Chordata > Mammalia > Sirenia > Dugongidae > Dugong > Dugong dugon. Next base: position 35,504,075 of record CM057483.1, read on the forward strand.
GGAGCACTTGCTCGTTAAATTCCGCACACAAGCTCTGTGTCTGAGTAGCAGAGCCTCTGGGCACGCCGCACTCCATCAACCCAAGGAACTTGCCTTAGTCAAGTCCCAGAGCCTGGGGGAGGGGCAGATCACCACTACTGCTCCCTCCTTACATCAACATTAAGAGAAGCCTTCAAAGCTGAGGGAACAAGAACCCCTCTGAGCCTCCATGTCTTCATTTGCAAATGGAGATAATACTGCCTTGTTGTTGTTGTTGTTAGTGGTTGTCCAGCCAGCTCCTAGTCATGGCGACCCCATGTGCAACAAAAGAAAACACTGCCTGCGTCACCTTCGCCATCATCGAGGTGCTCCCGTCCATTGTTGCGGCCACTGCGTATTCTGAGTGCCTTGCAACCTAGGGGGCTCATCCTCCATCACTGTATCAGACAATACTCTGCTGAGATCCATAGAGTTTGCATTAGCTAATTGTTGAAATTAGATCACCAGGCCTCTTTTCCTCCTCTTATTCTGGAAGCTCTACGGAAACCTGCCCACTATGAGTGACCCTGGTGGTATTTGCAAGAACGGTCGCATAGCTTTCACCATCAGAGCAACACACAAGCCACCACAGTACAACGAACTGACAGGCGGATGCTGGAATACTGCCTTACCTATAAGGAACATTACAAAAGTTAAAAGATCATATGTTTTCAATGCCTAGCATAGTACGAAGCACCAAGGAGCTGTCCAAAAGATGGCAGCTGTGATGGAGGAGAAAGCTGGAGCCCAAACACCCTTCTCCCCCTCCATCTTCCCGTGGGCTTAGAGCAATGCAGAGCTCGGAGGCCACCCCTTTGCACTTCTTCTGGCTGAGCTGCCGTGAGGACCTGGCAGAGGAGGTGGATAAGAGGCAGCAAAGAGCACGTCAGATGGAGACTCATTCGGCCTCAGTGCCCAGCCAGGCATGCGAAGGGAGGGGAAAAGAGGGGTTAGTTATAGTCTCAAGGCTTCTAGCCTGGTGACCACACGGATGGTAAGGTCATGGATCGCAAGCCGGGAAGACCCAGACTTGTCTCTGAGAGCCCTTCGCTGTGGCATTTGCTGTCACCTCAGTCCCACTCCACCCCCTTCTTCACTCACCAAGCCCCACTACCCCCTGCAGCCCCAGTGCTTCCTCCTCTACGGAGCCTTCCCTGTGAGTAGAGGGCGAACAATGCCTCCGTCCTTTAGTGGTCTGTTTGTCACATAGATCCATAATGATGGATCCCATCCCTCTCCAAGGGTTTAAAAAAATCAGTAGTCAACAGAAAGAGGGATCTAAACCAAACATCTCCATGGAGAATGAACTTCCGAAATCCCAAAATAAAAATGAAAGTCCTTCACAAATTAATCATAATTCCTTTCTCGTTATTAAAATTTTGATAGTCCAATTGTAACAGTTTAATATTATAGGTAAAGAACGATTAATACGCACGTGTATATATATGTTTGTGTGTGTGCATGCATGTACGCACACACTCAAGTATATTCAGTTTACTTTCACTGAGACCAGTAGCAGGGCAGGGTCATTTTTGTCTAGTCCCACCAGGACTGGCTATTACTGATGGTGAGGTCATCGCCAAGTTGTTGAGTCTTCTTTCGTCTCATAGCAGCTGACCGCATAAAAGTTGTATCTCTTCCTTTCAGAAGTAGATCACCAGGCCTTTCTACCTCTGCAGAAGGGAGAGGAGGGGAGGGGAGGGAGAAGGGAAGGCGGGCCAGTGGGTATGGGGGGTTCAGTGCAGCTGGGCAACCGTGAGCAGAGGAGGAGCCAGCACCCAGGTTACGAGGTCTTCCCCCTGCAAACGGCACAGGAGGCCCAGAGGGACGCAGGGTGGGATTCAGGTTGGAGGAAGCCCGGGAGTAAAGATGCTGACGACACTGGCAGGAGGAGGAATTGTCCTGGAGAAGAGGATGCAGGACGTGGTAAACGGGCACTGTCTCTGAGCCGTGAACAAATAGATATTTGTCCAGTCTAGGCAAAGCCTGGAGTAACTTGGACACCCTCTGCACACAGTCGCCACTGGACGCTGAGCAAGCCCTCTCAGATGCAGTCAAAGCACGGCCTCCACCTTTTTCTTTAAAATTTAGTCACGGAAGGGTAGTCTTCTCTTGCTTCCAAATGAAAATCTGGGTAAAGCCCTTGACTATTCTGCTCATTTTAATAGACAGCTGTGCTCACACCTAACACCACAAACACAGCCTGAATTCAGAAATGTGAATGTCCAGGCCCCAACGTTGCAACATCGACTCTTTTCCCCTCTCCCCAGCTCGGCTGGCTGCTTGTGAGGGCAGGAGGGGGAGACAGGGCCCTTCTTTTCTCTTTCTCGTGTCCAGTGTTTCTCTCCTTCCTCCAAGTCATAACTGGGTTAGTGACCTAGTCAAGCGAATTTTTTAGAGGCTTTTTAAACAACTGAATCCTTTCTTCAGTTTTGCTTATTATGCAAAATTGATACAAGGTGCACTCTGGTTCAGGCTGGGTTGGGTTGCCCTGATTCTCCCTGCTCAGCGGCCAGCCCCACCCTGAGACACCCCCGCTAGGCTGCCATGGCTCTGTGCATGCAGGCTAAGTCCACTGCTCTCATACCAAGTCATGGTCCACCTTGACTTCCCCCCGCCCCGCCACCCACTGGAAATGCCAAGACACGCCTTCCCTCTGAGACCAGTGTCCTACACTGAACCCTAATAACTTGGCTGGGCCCCCAAATTCCACCTCCCTTCTGCAGGCTCCTCTCCTAAAACACTAGAGCCCTGCAGTGAACAGAGATCTCACCCAGAATTACATGCTCTTTGAAGGGTGTGCTACCAAGCCCTACCCACCTCACTGGAAAACGTCTGCTGGGACGTTGGAGGATCTCCTCTGTCCTTTCAGCCCCAAGGGGCCACTGTCACCAGGCAGCTGAGGTCTTCCTTCTGCCCAGACTCCCCTTGCAGTCACCAACGCCGCCCCTTTTAGCTCTTGACTTAGCATTACTTGCCTTCGACGAATTAGAAGGGAAAAAAATGAAACTATTGACTAAAAAGCAAATACCAAAGTCCTTTCGATGTGTTTCTTCCCTTTTAGTGCCTAATGCACCACCAATCATTAAAGAGTGAAAGCCTTTGTCAGAGCTGAAGGGGCATGTGAGCTGGTGAGAGAAGCCATTGATTGTTGATGTGCTGCTGGCTCCTTGGGTGTGGAATGTCAATAGCTCATCAACGCCTCGTCCTGTGGGTTTAACAACTTGCCTCGTCCCCACTCCAGGTGGAATGAGTGCAGTTCCCACAAAGGGGAAAGAAGGAGAGCTCAGCTACATGGAGTGTGGGAAAGATTTTCACCTAAATATGCTCTGTCCAGTTTTTTCCCCTCCAAATACATTCCTTCGTTTCAAATGTCCAGGGTCCCACTGGCCACCGTGATCTCCTAGCTTAGACATTCATTCATCTCACAGATATCCACAGTACTAACGGTCTGGATTCAAAGCCCTTCCATCCAGCCAGAAGCTAGGCCCCTGCTGACACAGGCGACCTGGAGCATCAGAAGCAGGTGTTCACACAGGGCCAGAGGCTGACACTTAAAATGAAACAGTGTCTTACCAGGCCACAGGGAATTCTGCTGCCTCTCGCAACATCATTGGGGCGCTGGGTATGAGAAATGTTAGAGGAAACTCTGTCGACGTCTCAGGCCCAGTGTCCATTTAGCCATCATCTCCCTGGACAATATCATCCACTAAGAAATCCATTTCTGCTCAACAGCTGATGTTTCCCAGGCCTGTGCCTATGTCCAATGTGATGATATGTCTGAACCCCAAACTGGAATTTCCTACCTACAAGCCATTTTTCAGATGGCCAGTAGACACTTCAAACTCAGTAGGTCCAAAACAGAACTCCCCCAAAATCTGGTCCTCTGACTGCACCTCCTGTCTCAATCTATCTCATACGTTCAAGCCGTCGGCATGAAAATTATTCTCAGTGTCTCCTATAATCAACCGCCACCAAAGCCAGTTGATACGACACGCTTGATATCTTTACGGCTCCCTCCTCTACATCCCAAGGCAGCCTTGGCTGGGCTAGGACAAGAACCCCTACCCTCAAGTACGTTTATCACCCAGTACCCAGAGTGATCTTCTCTAAAATGCAAATGTAACCGTGAGCTGACCAGTACTGACCTTCTAGTGCCAACTCTGCTTCAAAGCCTGATGCTCCAGCCGGAAAGCTGTCTGCCTATAGTGACCCAAGGTCATTTCTGCCGCCTCCAGACCCCCGTTCAGGCCATCTGCTCTGCTAGAAAGCCCTCTCCCATGACGCCTTCCCAACACCTTTCCCTAGATCTTTCCCATCTTCTGTGTCCCCTGTGACCTGAACGTTCCTCTCACATTGCTCTATCACAGACCTTGAGGTTCTTCACTTCTGGGTCAGTCTCCCCTGTCAGGAATGCGAGCTCCATGATTTACTCCTGGCTAAATCCCTAGCAACTCATCAACACTCAGAAAAATCCTTTCCTACAAGGGGCTGGAAGGAGAGTTTCTGGCTCATCGTCATATTCCCCTTATTCATAGGATGCCACTCAGACTGACCTCAGAACACAGCAGTCTTGGTGCACAGACCCCTGTGGACAAAGAAACCCCATAGGGAGGTTCAGATTGCTGGGCTAGAGGAAGGACACCCCAAAGCTTACAGCCAGGGAGCCTACCCTTTAAGGGGAAGAGAAGATGGTGCAAACCCCTGCCACTCTCAGTGAGCACAGCCTGCCCTTGGAAGTCTCTCCCCCCACACGCACATACCCACGCATTTTCCCTGGTCACCTAGGAGCACTGCTTGGTGTTTACGAGAGCGAGGGATGCTGCTATCGCAGGCCATTTAACCTACGAAGGAGGCACTCTGCTATTATTAAGAGTAGCTTTTTTCCGTCTATTTCATTAGCCAGGAACAATTTATGGTTACTGCTTGCTCTTCATCTCAGATGCAGCAATGGTGGTGACTCCTTACTGTGCAGACCATTTTTACTCCCAGAGGGTCATTTCACCTAGAAGTAATCCACAGAATAGCATATTCAACATCCTTAGCCTGACTTCTGGAACAAACACCAGGACATGGGCCCTCAGATCCCAGAGGCCCCCACCCTCAAAGACAAACTGGGTTCCAGATGAAAATAAGAGAGGGAGTAAAGGGAAGAGTCAGTCCTTTGCAACAAATTCCAGATTACTATGTGTTGTTTTATCCTAAGGCATCACACAGCACCCATACTTTGAGTTTCTCTCCTCAAATGAGTGATTTAGTCAGAAAAATCATGGCACAGCCCTCAGCCTTGACTCTCAGTACTGAAATCCCCTGGGCTGCCACAGATCTGCATCCAAGTGGTCAGGAAAGGTAGTGAGGATTCCAAGGCAGAAGTAGAATCAGTTAGTCAGTCAGACAGCCAATAGTTATTGAGCTTCTACTACGTGCCAGGCACTGCAGGCCCAATGGCAAACAGGATACAAGAGTCCCTGCCCAAAGAGTTGTTGTTGTGCTGTAAGGGGACAGAGAGGCAGACAAGACCATGAAGTGCCTTGAGACCAAGCAGAGTCCGGATTTCATTCTATAGGCAACCAGAAGTTATCAAGGGCTTTCAAGCTAAGAAAGTGACATTCTCTGAGTTACATTTTGTAAAGGCCATTCTGGCAGTTAGGAAGGAACAAATGGTTGGAGGACAACAGTAGAAGCAGAGAGATCAGCTAAAAGTTATTGTAGTTGTATCAGTTACCTAGGGCTGCGGTAACAAAAATACCACAAACGGAATGGCTTATAAGAACAGAAATTTATTGTCTGACAAGCTCTGGAGGCTGAGAGTCTAAGATCGTGTTGTTGGTCAGGTCAATTCCTTCTGAGGCTTGGAGGGAGAATCCGTTCCATGCCTCTCTCCTGGCTTCTGGTGGCTCCAGGCATTCCTTGGCTTGCAGCTATAGCATCACATGGTGTCCTTCCTGTGTCTCCCTGTCTCTGTGCATCTTCTCTTCTTTTATAAGGACACCATTCACCTAGGATTGGGACCCACCCTATTCCACTATGACCTCATGTTAACCTGATGACATTTTCAAAGGCCTTATTTCCAAATAGGGTCACATGTACAAGTACAGAGGTTAGGACTTCAACATATCGTTTTGAGGGGACACAATTCAATATCTGTAACAGTAGTAGATTCAGCAACTAAAGAAGAGAATTAGCCTGGGTTGGCTCTGAAGATGGTGGTTTGGGAATGGGTTCCAGGCATACGTTAGTGTTAGTGGTATTTCAATGAATAGAATGGTAGGGGGGGGTGAAAGGAAGAGAAGTATCAAGGATGACTCCTCGGTCTTTCCCTTGCGCACCTGGGTTAATTCCACTTACGTGAAGAGGAGAAAATGGGAGAACGGTGGTGCCATTTATGAGATGGGCAGGACTGAGTGGGGGGAGGGACCATTTTCGAGGTGGGGAGAATCAGCGTTTCGTGTTGGATATTTTAAGTCTGAGTTGTCCACATGGTGATGTCAAGGAAGCAGTTGAACACACAAGCCTAGAGCTCAGGTGGAAAGGCTCGCTGGAAACAGGAAGAGCCTTAGAGACTGCAGAGCGGAAATATGATGGCATCCTCTATCCCAGAAGGAAACACAAGCAGTGAAATAGCTCTAGAGCCTCCAGCCTAGGAGACAGGGCTGTTTCAGAGTAAAAATAAGAACGGGTTTTGAAGAGAAGGAATCACCCTCTGCAGCAAATTCCAGATTTCCCGTGCATTGGGAGGTGGGCAAAAAATCCATCAGTGAACCCTCCCCTAGCCCTGGTCCTGCCAGCTCCCCTCTGTGACCTCAGACAAGTCTCTGCGCCTCTTTGAGAGGAAAGGGCAATATCGCTTTAGAATGGAGGCAGCTGAGAATCATTAATCACTGTCACGTGTGCTATAACCTATGTTTTGGGCATCACAGAGTTTAAGGGGGAAGGGTGTGAGGGGCTAAGGAAATTCGCCAATAGGTCCTGGTTCCTTAAGCTCTGAGCTTGGCAATCAGAGTCTGGTTCCCACCATCAGGAGGGAAAGGAAGAAAGGAGAAGGGAAGGTGGGAAAAAAGGGGGAGGATGAAGATGCTGAAACTAATTGTAATAACTATCGATCTTAAACGTATATGTATGTATATGTGTGCGTGTATATATGTGTTATATAAATATATGTATACACAAACACACACACACACATAGACTCTGGGACTAAAATCCAACTTGAGAAGTGTCAGGGTGAAGAAGGAGTAGGAAGGTTAAAAGCGTGCTGAGATGGGCCATAAAAAAGAGGGAAGTACTGATCCATGCTGCAACATGCATGAACCTCGAATACTTTATGCCGAGTGAAGAAGCCAGACACAGAAGGACAAATACTATGTAATTCCACTGGTATTAAAAGTCTAGAACAGGCAAATCGATAGAGACAGAAAGAAGGTTTGTGGCCACCGGGGCTAGGGGGTGAGAGGTTGGGGGAGAATGGCTAAAGGGTACAAAGTTCCTTTTGAAGATGATGAAAATGTTCTGTAACTGATTGTGGAGATGGTTGCACAACTTTGTGAATATACTAAAAACCATTGACTCGTACACTTGAAATGGGTAAAGTCTGTGGTGTGTGAATTATATCTTAAGAAAGCTGTTGTAGCTATATATTTTATATATAGATTTGAAAGTGTAGTGAGGCTTATGTTCTCATTGTGTGTGTTGTGGAAAGGGTTATAGATCCTGATTAATTCTAAACGATGACAGATAAAATGCTGGCTATTAATTCAATTACTGAAACACTGACTATTAATTCAGTTACTGGAGTAAGAGCCACTCTGTCACAGACAGCAGAGACTAATCAAGAAATGTTGCTCTCGAAAACCATGCCCCAGGCTCATTCCACTCCTAGATTTAGCTGGGAGTGGGAAAGAACGTCACGGTTGGTTGTTTGAGAAATGTGACAGAAGGAAATACATGTTTTATAATAAATGTCACTTCTGTCAATTCTGGCAGTTGCGATATGTGCAAAAAACAGAACTCTCCCCATAGGGTGTGAAAGTGAGAGCTGTGTTGAGTGGGAGAAGCAGCTGTGGAGCAAAGCCAGAGGGGTATGTGTGTGCCGTGGTGGAGGGGGGCTGGAGGGACACACGGGGAATCAGCTGGCCAGGGAGCGGGGACTGAAAACACTCACAGCTTGCTATCATGATTTTTGTGGATCACAGTAAAGCAGGCTGATGGCTATAAAAACAGAACTCAAATGGACCACAGCTACCACGGCCTCCACCAGCCTGAGTCCAGTACAGCTAGATGGTGCCCGGCTACCACCACTGACTGTTCTGACTGGGATCACAACAGAGGGTCCTGGACACAGCTGGAGAAGGATGTAGAACAAAATTGTAACTCAAAAAATAAAGGCCAGACTTACTGGCCTGACAGAGACTGGAGAAACCCCAAGAGTATGGCCTCTGAACACCCTTTTAACTCAGTGGTGAAGCCCCTCCCAAAGTTCACCATTCAGCCAGGGATTGGACAGTCTCATAAAACAAAACAGGACTAATGAGGCACAGCAGTCCAGGAACAAGGACTAGAAGGCAGAAGGGGACAGGAAAGCTGGTGATAGGGAACCCAAGGTTGAGTAAGGATATTGTTGATGTGTTGTGAGGTTCTTAACCATTGTCATAGGGCAACATTTGTAGTAACTGTTAAATGAGAAACTATTTTGTTCTGTAAGCCTTCATCTTAAGTGAGAATAACAGCACAATTTGAAGAGTGTAGTCAATGTCACTGAACTGTGCATGTAGAAATTTTTGAAATGGTGTACCTTTGGTTATGTGTATTTTCACCAAAAAAAAAGTTGAGAAGTTAGAGGGTTGATATGTTGTGGTGTTGTTAACCAATGTCATAAAACAACATGTGTACTTCTGTTTCATGAGAAACTATTTGTTCTGTAAGCCTTCACCTGAAGTACAATAAAAAATAATAAAATGTTATTCCAATCATGTCACTCTTCTGCTCAAAGCTAACCATAAACTTCCCATCTAAGATACTCCACTGGTCTCACGCCTTTGGGAGCAAGGGAGAATGAAGACAATAGGATACAAGGGAAAGATCAGTCCGAAGGACTAATTGTCCACAGCTACCAAGGCCTCCACCAGACTGAGTCCAGTACAGCTAGATGGTGCCCGGCTACCACCACTGACTGTTCTGACCGGGATCACAACAGAGGGTCCTGGACACAGCTGGAGAAGGATGTAGAACAAAATTGTAACTCAAAAAATAAAGGCCAGACTTACTGGCCTGACAGAGACTGGAGAAACCCCAAGAGTATGGCCTCTGAACACCCTTTTAACTCAGTGGTGAAGCCCCTCCCAAAGTTCACCATTCAGCCGGGGATTGGACAGTCTCATAAAACAAAACAGGACTAATGAGGCACAGCAGTCCAGGAACAAGGACTAGAAGGCAGGAGGGGACAGGAAAGCTAGTGATAGGGAACCCAAGGTTGAAAGGGGACAGTGTTGACATGTCATGGGGTTGTTAACCATTGTCATAGGGCAATATGTGTACTAACTGTTTAATGAGAAACTATTTGTTCTGCAAACCTTCATTTAAGGTAAAAAAAAAAAAAAAAGAATTATCTATGTGAGATCAAATTGACAACAGCAACTCAAAAGGTTTGATGGGAAGCCTGGGGGCAGTGAGTTGAAGATCATGGTGATGGAATAATTTGGAAAAGGATAGTGAGAATAGCAGCACAACCGGAAGAAAGTAATTGATGTCACCGAATTCTACATGTAGAAATTTTTTTTTTTTTTTTGGTATCTTTTGCTATGAGGATTAAGATAGGCTCCAGGAAAGCATCATGAGACAGAACATGTAAATCACCATGGAAACCGAGTCATGGAATTATTGTGTAATAGCTTTGCCAATGATCCTAAAAAGGTAAGACAATCCACTGCCTAAGAGGGGATCAGAGTGGGTATTAATGAGGAATACAGCAAGAAAATGGAGGAATGAGGTAGCTAAGAACGTCCATCTCTCACTGACCTTCCCAGCAGGGGTGATGTGCAGGACTTGGCAGTAGGTCTCTTGCCATCCTGTTGGGTGCAGGGACATAAGGATCTGCCTCAGGTGAATGTCCAGTTGCCTGCAGCCTCCGAGGCTTGCTGCTGCCTCTGATATTTCCGATACTCGTGGAGCCTGCTAGATTCTTGGTTTGCGGGGCCTAGATCAGTGAGAGCAGATTGCTCTTCAACTGCAGTATCCTGGAAGTCAGCCTGACACTGTGGTAGCCACCCTGCAGGTGTGAGGTTGGACCAGGGCACGAGGAGGGAAAATGTAAACCCTCCTAGGCATCTGCAGCCGGCCAGGCCCCGTCCCAGGACCTTCCACTCACGTCAGCTCATTTAATGCTCCTGGAAAACCTGGTCAAGTCAGAACTTAATATTTGTTGTACACCAATTATTTGCCAACACGGAGCCCATTTCCTTTTCAATTTTAATGATCTCAAGCTTAAAGGAATATGAAGTAAGGTAGATAGCAAGCCTCCAGGTAAAAGCAAGTTAGATTCAATGCATACAAACTAGCCACATTTATTTCAGAACTTTTTATTTTTTTCACACAACGTTTCTGATAGAATTGAAGTAACTTTTGAAACAACTATGGTTGGGTTCATCCTTCATTCTGTGTTTTCATTCTTTTCCTAAGTATACATGCTTTGTGATGGTTAAGTTTGTGTGTCAACTTGGCTGGGCCATGATTCTCAGCACTTTGGCAGTTACGTAATGACGTAGTCATCCTCTGTGATGTGATCTGATGTGATCGGCCAACCAATTGTAAGGGGACTTTCTTCTAGAGTGTGGCCTGCATTCAATGTGTGTGCAGATGTTCTGGCAAAACTTGTTTGCTCTGGATCCTGTATCCGGCTCGTCATCATCTGACCTCTGGTTCCTGGGACTTGATCCAGTTGCCTGCCATATTATCTGCTGATCTTGGGATTCGTCAGCCTCCACAGTCTGTGAGCCAGCAGACTGCCATCTGACCTGCCAGTCTTGGGTTTGTCAGCCCCTACAGCTATGTGACTCAAGAAAAGACTCTAGCCTGACACCTGACCCAGGGGCTTGGGATTTGCCAGCCTCTACAACTTCACGAGCCATTTACTTAAGATAAATCTCTCTCTCTCTTCATATATATACACACATATATTTACATATATATATCAATCCATTGCCATTGAGTCGATTCCAACTCACAGCGACCCTATAGGACAGAGAAGAACTGCCCATAAGGTTTCCAAGGAGTAGCTGATGGATTCAAACGGCCAACCTTTTGGTTAGCAGCCGTAGCTCTTAACCACTATGAAACCAGGGTTTCCGGTATATATATACTAATGTGTGTGTGTGTGTGTGTGTGTGTGTGTGTGTGTGTGTGTGTACATAAATATATATATATATATATATATATACATATATATATATATATATATATATATACATATACTTGACTGGTTTTGCTTCTCTAGAGAACCCAGCCTAAGACATACACAAACGAACAATTACTAGTGTAGACTTTAACTTTGACATAATCGGTACCCCATCATATGTACATTCTACAGCTTAATGTTTTCTTCGACATTAAGTTTTCAAGAACTCTAGGCAAGTTGTATATTCCTGCTAATTAGTGTCTGCTTTCTCTGGTTTCTAAAGAGTTATGTTAAAAATTATAGTAATAGGACTTCAACTGTAGCAATTATTTTGGTAACCACAACTTTTTAAAAACATGTATAAGATGAATCTTACGGAGGAAAGAATATGAGTCTCAAAGGTAGGAAGGGACAGATCCAGCCTTTGGATCCTTCTACTTCCGAAGGCTGCCCTCAGTCCCTAGAATCAGTGTCTATACCTGAAGAAATGATCTGGCCACTAGTGCAAACAGAGGCCGTTCAGCCGGGATTTAAATCCAGACCTGTCTAGCCATAAAATAAAAACTCTCAACCCCTAAACTGTTATGCAAAATCTAGCAAACAAAAATGTATACACTTCAACGCATACACTGAACAGCTCACAGGCGCTCCCCATGGGCACCATGTGATGTTCCTCACAGGCATCGCAAACCACCCTCCCCGCTTATTCCTGAACATTTCCCCTTCCATCAAATCCTACCAGGTTCTTGAACTTGGTGGCCTCTCCGAATTACATACTGCTACTCTGACCTTCCGCCACCCATTTGTCACTTTGTCATACTGTGGTGGCTGGCACATTGCTGTGATGCTGGAAGTTATGCCACCAGTATTTCAAATACTGCCAGAGTCATTAAAGGTGGACATGCTTCAGCAGAGCTTCCAGACTAAGACAGAGTAGGAAGAAAGGTTTCGTGACTGTCATGGATTGAATTGTGTCCCCAAAAATTATCTGTCAACTTGGCTGGGTCGTGATTCCCAGTATTGTATAATTTGTGTACATTTTGTAATCTGATGTGATTTCCTTATGTGTTGTAAACTCTATCACTATGATGTAATAAGATGGATTAGCGGCAGTTATACTGATGAAATGTACAAGATTGGATAGTGTCTTAAGCCAATCTCTTTTGAGATATAAAAGAGAGAAGTGAGCAGAGACACATGGGAACCTCATACCATCAAGAAAGCAGTGCCGGGAGCAGAGCACATCCTTTGGACCAGTGGTTCCTGTGCTGAGATGCCCCCGGACCAAGGGAACACTGATGCATCACAAGGACATTCCTCCAGAGCTGACAGAGAGAGAAAGCCTTCTCCTGGAGCTGATGCCCTGAATTTGGACTCGTAGCCTACTGGACTGTGAGAGAATACACTTCTCTTTGTTATAGCTGTCCACTTGTGGTACTTCTGTTAGAGCAGCGCTAGATGACTAAGACAGTGACCTACTTCCAAAACTTAGCCAAATCTTATGGATCACAGTAGGATATTGTCTTACATATAACTGTGCTGGAAGATGAACCCCTAAGTTGGAAGGCACTCAAAATACACAGTGGTTGCAACAATGGACTTGAGCATACCAACAATCATGAGGATGGCATGGGACCAGGCAACATCTCATTATGTTATACGGGAGTCAAAGCTGGCATAACAGCAGCTAACAACAATTCTGAAGACAGTCTTTTAGTTGACCTGGTCTTGTCCTGCTTCCTTGCAATTTCCCTCACTGGTTTTGGACTACTCTTACTTTCCACAACGTGTACTACCTCCATGGATGTCCCTCACTCACCAGGCCCTCTATGTCTCACATCCACACTGTCCCACCTGTCAGCGCACCCTGGATATCAGGTGGCCTGGTAATGGCGGATTCATAGATTAACAACCACAACCCAATCCAAAATGTTCTCCCAGGCTTTGTGTCTGGTTTTCTGCCTTCAACAGTGGATTTAACCTTAAGATCAAAGTAGCTTAAGCTTCAGGACCCCTCCAGTGCAAGGATCCCTTCCAAGGCACCAGACTTAATTTTGTATTTGAAATTTTGTCTTCCCAGTGAGGACTCCAAAAAGTGTATAAATTTCAGGCTGCGCAAAATCTGGATCCACCCCTGCAGAAACGACTACTTTATTTTGCAGACTGCCCAGTCAAGTAGTGATAAGCTTTCGGGGAGCTGACAGGTCATAATTCTGGGATTAAAGCTGTGATCGGAAGAGCAGGCAGAAGTCTTCTACTCCATCGCCTTCCACTTGTGCATCAGGCTCGGTGCCTTTCCCCTGCCCAACGTGGGAGGCACTGGCCTTGGCCAGTCCTGCTCCATGGTGGCCTTCGGGCAGGAGGGAAGGCAACAGCTCCCAGCTTAGCAATTTTCCGGGGCCCCACCCTGTTCCAGCTGTGTCCACTAGGCTCTTGGGGAAGCACCAGAGCCCAAGCCAGATGATCTGATGTGATGAAAAGGGAGATACTCAGCCTTCTTTCTGCAGAAGATATTTCCAAAATGCAGTGCAGTGAGAAGAAGCAGGCTGGGGTTTTCTTGAGTGGCCATATACATCTGCAACCCTAACGGAGTTCAGTGTGAAGAAATTGGGTCACCTCTAATGAAGTCGAGTTCCATGGGGAACTAACATCTGCTATGGGGCAGGGGCCTGGGGCAGGGGGCCTGCTGGGGAGGACAAAGGAGGGTGCAGAACCAGGCACTGAGACACTCTCCCAATGCACGTGGACTTGCAGTTTTAGAAAAATGTCTTCTATTTCCCGGAAATGACCCAAATGGAACACTCAGATTACATTATTTTCTCCAGTCATCAATGCACGGTGGTGGTTTTAGATGCAAACAGCCAAAACCCTGTGTTTAACTCCATCTTGACTCTCAGGCTAACTGATTATTCCAAAGAGTCTCACAAAGGAAGCTGGCTGGGGAAAATGTCAGTCAGTCAGTCTGAACCTCCTAAGTCAGCTACAGCTGGTCAGCTGCCATCAGGGGATTTGAGGAGTGTCCAAAAGGCTGGCCAGGAGACTCATTTCCCCCACAGCCAACAAGTCAAACCATGACACTTAACAGACCCTGTGCTGTGAGAAGCCTGTGCATTTTAATTAGGTAGAAGCACTGTATGATCTGGTCCTTTGGCAAAGTTAAATTTTCCGTCAAGACTCAGCTCATCACCTCCTCCATGAAGCCCTGACAGACCACCTCCCTACCCAAGGCTGAATGAAGCACCCGCCCTCCAACATCTCTCAAGAATAACCATCAGTAACCAATTGCCATCGAACGGACTCCAACTCATGGCGACCCCATGTGTATCAGAGTAGAACTGAGCTCCAGAGGATTTTCAGTTGCTGAGTTTTTGGAAGTAGATCACTAGGCCTTTCTTCCAAGGTGCCACTGGGTAAACTAGAGCCTCCAACTTTTTGGGGGACTTCTCTCTCAAAAATAGCACTTATTATTTTACATAATTGTTTCCATCGATTCTGATGGATCTTCCCTGTGGATTTGGAGGCATCTCATGTGTGGTTCCTTGGACTGCTACCATTCTTTATGGGTCACAAAGACTGTTCACTTAGTGTTCATTTCATCCTTGTGATTATGAGCTGCCATTTTACAAATAAAGAAGCTGAGACTTGGAAAGACGAAGTGTTTGTCCAAGGCTCCAGTGCTGGTTAGACATAAACCCAACTTTCTGATTTTGAGCCCGGTGTCCCCTTCACTGTTCAGTGGTCAACGATAACAAGGCCCGACGGAAATGAAGATATCGTTGTTGTTGTTGGGTGGTGTCCAGTCGGTTCTGACTCAGAGCGAACCTATGACAGAAAGAAACAATGCTAGGTCCTGCACCGTCTTCGTGATCATTGCTACCTTTGAGCCCATTGCTGCAGCTACTATGTCAATCCATCTCGTCAAGGGTCTTCCTCTTTTCCGCTGACCCCTCTACCTTACCAAGCATGATGTCTTTCTCCAGGGACTGGTCTCTCCTGATAACATGTCCGAAGTACGAGACAAAGTCTCGCCATCCTCACTTCTAAGGAGGAGTCTGGCTATATTTCTTCCAAGACAAACTTGTTAGTTCTTCTGGCAGTTCATGGTATATTCGATATTCTTCGTGAACACCATAATTGAAAGGCATCAACTCTTCTTGGTCTTCCTTATTCACTGCTCCGCTTTCGCATGCATATGAAGCAATTGAAAATATCATGAACTGGGTCAGGCGCACATTAGTCCCTAAAGTGTCATTTTTGCTTTTCAACACTTTAAAGAGGTCTTTTGCAGCACATTTGCTCAATGCAATACATCATTTGATATCTTGACTACTGCTTCCATGGGCATTGATTGTGGATCCAAGTCACATGAAGTCCTTGACTACTTCAGTCTTTTCTCTGTTTGTCATGATGTTGCTTACTGGTCCAGTTTTGAGGAGCTTTGTTTTCTTTATATTGAGGTGTAATCCATACTGAAGGTTGTAGTCTTTGATCTTCATCAGTAAGTACTTCACGTCCTCTTCCATCTCAGCAAGCGAGGTTGTGTTATCTGCATATCACAGGTTGTTAATGAGTCTTTCTCCAATCCTGATGCCCCATTCTTCATATAGTCCAGTTTCTCAGACTATTTGCTCAGTATACATATTGAATAAGTATGGTGAAAGGATACAACCCTGACTCATACCTTTCCTGATTTTAGAACACGCGGTACCCCCTTGTTCTGTTCAAACGACTGCCCCCTGATCTATGTACAGGTTCCTCACGAGCACAATTAAGTGTTCTGGAATTCCTATTCTTTGCAAAGTTATCCGTAATTTGTGATGATCCACACAGCTGAATGCCTTTGCAGTCAATAAAACACAGGTAAACATCGTTTTCATATTCTCTGCTTTCAGCCAAGATCCATCTGACATCGGCAATGATGCCTCCGATTCCACATCCTCTTCTGAATCTGGCTTAAATTTCTGGCAGTTCCCTGTCCATGTACGCTGCAACTGTTTTTTAAATAATTTTCAGCAAAATTTTACTTGCATGTGATATTAAAAATATTGTTTGATAATTCCCGCATTCTGTTGGATCACCTTTCCCTGGAATCAGTACAAATATGGATCTCTTCCAGTCAGTTGGCCAGGTAGCTGTCTTCCAAATTTCTTGTGCTGCATCTATTTCTTGAAACATCTCAATTGATATTCCATCAATCCCTGGAGCCTTCCTTTTCGCCAATGCCTTCAGTGCAGCTTGGACTTCTTTCTTCAGTACCATTGGTTCTTGATCATATGCTACTTCCTGAAATGGTTGAACATCGACCAATTCTTTTTGGTACAGTGACTCTGTGTATTCCTTCCATCTTCTTTTGATGTTTCCTGCTTCGTTCGATATTTTGCCTGTAGAATCCTTCAAAATTGCAACTCGAGACTTGAATTTATTCTTCAGTTCTTTCACCTTGAGAAATGCTGAGCATGTTCTTCCCTTTTGGTTTTTTAACTCCAGATCTCTGCACATTTCATAATAGTTACCTTGTCTTCTCGAGCTGCCCCTTTGAAATCTTCTGTTCAGCTCTTTACTTCATCATTTCTTCCATTTGCTTTAACTGCTCTACATTCAACAGAAAGTTTCAGAGTCTCTTCTCATTCAAGAGAAACTTTCAGAGTCTCTTCTGATGAATGTCAGAAGAGATAAAGATATTAGGGGGCAAAAATCCAGAACATAGCTTCCCTGCCCTCAAATATAAGATTGGATGACAAATCATGGTCATAGATATAAAAGACGTAACATAGTCACGAACTAAAATATCTACAGAGACCAAGTACCAAAAAGAAAAACTAGTTGTCATCAGGTTGACTCCGATTCATGGCGACCCTGTGTGTTTCAGAGTAAAACTGTACTCCATAGCCTTTTCGAAGGCCGATCTTTCGGAGGTACATTGCCAGGCCTTTCTTCCAAAGCACACAAGGTGGACTCAAACCTCCAACCTTTCAGTTAGCAGCTGAATATGTTAACGGTTTGCACCACCCTGGGACTCCACAGAGTCCAGGCATCAACTGTGAATGGCTGAAGCAGGCCGTGTAGGAACATGACCACTGGAGAAGCTTTGCCTCCCATAGGGCTCTGCCTCTATTCAGTGCTGGCAAATAATGCTACACAGGAACACAGTCCCAGAATTCCTTATTTTATTTTTGTAGTCAGAAATCTGGGCTTTAATATAAAGTCTTGAATATTTTTAATGTTAACTATTAATCCAAATTAAAAAAAAAAAAAACTGAAGGCCAAACAAAATGTACCTGCAAGCTGAACATGGCCCACAGGCTTCCAGTTTGCAACGTCTGATTTAGATTCACTCTCTGAACATCAGATCAACCAATGCAAATTAATCTAGCTCAAAGAGATAGCTGCCCCCAGAGAAGGGCAGGAGGAGAAACTCTGCCCCAAGAGTCAGGCATCCACCTACCAGCTCCAACACACCTAGTCGCTCCACATGGCACCATCTTGCATATAGAGAGTGGGATGGAACATTGTATTTCTTAGCCTGCGGCCTACACCACCCTGGTTGCAACTTCTTCTGAAAGGACTCCAGTTTCTGAGGATTCACACTCAGAAATGGGAGTTGACACTGCTATAGATTAAGTTGTATTTCCCCAGAATAAATAAAGTGTTGGAATCCAAACCTCTATACCTACGGACATAATCCTGTTTCGTAACAGGGCTTTCTTTTTATGTTAATTAGATCATACTCAAGCAGGGTGAGTTTTAAATCTAATCATTTCTGAGTTACAAAAAGAGCAGATTAGACATAGCAGAGACACACACATACAGGGAAGATAGATGCCATGTGAGGATCATCTACAAGCCAAGCAACCAAGGAACACCCGGGGCTACCAACAAGGAACGAGTTAACAAGGCTGATACCCTGATGTGGACTTTCAGCCTCCAGAACTGTGAGAAAATTAATTTCTGTTCTTTAAAGTCACCCCCTTACGGTATTTGTGTTATGGCAGCACTAGGTAACTGAGACAGTCACCAACAAGGCTGCCTGCTTCAACGTAACCTCTTGCTCTCCAGTAGTCCCTTCATCCTCACAGCTCAGAGGGGAATAGGCTTGTTATTTTGATCAACCAGTGGACCATCCAATAAGCGAAGTACACATGGGCTTACCTGTGCTTAGTTACTAATCTGTAGTACACACAATGTCATTGTTTTTCACATCAAAGATGTGGTGAAACCCATGTGAAATTGTCCACTGCAGATTAGTAAGTAAACACAAATAAACCCGTGCGTACCTTGCTTACCGGTTAATCCACCCTGGGTCATCCTCCCAGATGGAGATGATTTTTTTTTAATTTGTATCTAATTTGGCATTTATGTTGCGTCCATCAGAGATTATAGACTACTTTCTTATAGGATTCCTTTAAGATGTTTCTTCCGGTGCCCCGCAGAACCTCACACAGTCTTTGCACTAGAGTGGACGCTCCGCAAATGTGAACTGGAAGAACAGACCTTCAAGCCTTCCGTGCACTCTCTCCTCCCAGCCGCTTGGCAGACACTTGCATCTCAAACCAGCTGGAAGGAAAGATGGCTTTCCCAGGCTGAGAGGCCTCTGCTACCCCTACCAGTTCTGAGTCCCTCCCTTGTACCAGGCCCTAGGCCTCCTCAAATCCTCACACTAGTCCTCTAAGACAGGTCCCAGCTTGGGTCCCATGCTACAGATGAGGACACCAAGGCCCAGAAAAGGAAAAAATTGCTCACATAGCAAGGCTGGGATTTGAACTGAAGTCGATGCAATTCCGGAGTCTAGTCTCTCGATAACACCAGCAGCATAAAACCTCAGTGGATGCTGTCATAATCCCCATTTTGACAGATGGAGAAAGAGGCTCAGAGAAATTACATAACTTTCCTGAAGGTCACACTGAGCTGGTAAAGAAGCAGAGCTTATGGTTACATCAGGCCAACAATCAGCTGGGATCCTGATGAACACTTCTAATTCCACTTCTGAGTTTTAAAATGGACCTGATTGAAATTATAAATGATAATAGTACGCAGAAGAAGAAAGCTTAATGCTGGCTTTGTTCTAATCCCTGTTAATCATGCCTTTCATTAAAAAGCTAAAAAAAAAAAAGTATACGTGAGCTTAGTATGTTATATCTTCCCAGTCATTTGTAAGTCTCACTTCTTTCCTGTTTACAATCATGCCTGTGTTTCCACACCCCACACTCTTCTGAAGCGTGCTCCATGTACCAGCAGCAGCGGTAGCTGGGAGTTCCTCAGAAACGTGGACTCTCTGCCCCCAAAGACCTTGCTTGTTCTCTCACCGACTCTACCGCTTAGAGTCCGCTAAGCAGAAATGTCACTTTGATGACTAAGGTGTGCTTGACCCAAGCCATGGTCTTTTCAATCGCCTCATATGTATGCAAAAGCTGGACAATGATAAAAGAAGACAGAAGAAGAATTGGTGCATTTGAACTGTGGTGTCTGCAAAAAATACTGAATATACCATGGACCGTCAGAAGAAGGCACCTACGATGTGTTTCATATCAGTATTTGAAGAAATACAACCAGAGTGCTCCTTAGAAGTGAGGATGTCCAGACTTTGGCTAGCCTACACCCTTTTCATGATCCGCGAGACATATAATGTCCACCGACATCTTCCGCCTCTCAGGTTTCTTGGGAAGCTACTTTCCCACTGGCTGCACGTGCTGCCAGCAGGCAGAGACCTGTGTAACTGTTTGAAATGGAAGAAATGGGCATGTGCAGCAAGTTACTGTTTTTACAGTGTATTGTGTGAGGTGGTGCATCCCGGAGGTGTGATTGTGCAAAACTTTCCTTTCTTTTGGCTTTTGTACAGCGAGATAAACCTTGTAAGTATGTTTGCAGGTTCCTGTGTGTTAAGTCGGAAGTTGCATTTCTGGAGACGATGCCATGTTCACATGAACACCTCATTTTCAGGCACCATACATTGTATGCACCCGTCAAGGGATTTAGAAGGCGATGCAGAGAATGCAGCACTAAGAAGGTGGAGACTCAAACCACAGTAATGCACAGCCATTGCAAGGTGCCTTTATGTGTTACCCCATGTTTTGAGAAGTTTCACCTAATAAAATAAAATTGTTAAGATAACACGATTTTTTTCTTGCCCTATCCCACCAAACCTACTCCCAGGGTCCAGAGGGACACATGTGTCCCGTATAATATGTATCAAAACCTACCAAGAATTCAGACACACTCAATGATTCAGCACGCATTCCATGAATGAAAAAACATTTTACCAACAAAATATTAAACGCAGAAAATAATTCAGTCATGAAAGAGACAAGTCATCGGGAAAGACCAATTGTTAGAGAAGGACATCATGTCTGGTAAAGTACTGGGTCAGAGAAAACAAGGAAAACCCTTAATGATATGGGCTCATACAATGGGCACAACCATATCAAAGCCCATGAAGATGGCACAGGACTGGGCAATGTTTCTTTCTGTTTATATATAAGGTCGCCACGAGTCTGACTGCCTCAACAGCCAATAACAACCACAAGGTCGTGGCTCCTCTCCTGGCTGGCCTCAGGGTGACATCAGAAGCCAGGAGATATCAGGTAAAAGGAGAGAAAAGGGCAGTGAGCCCCAGGAATGGGCTTTCCCAGTGGGAGCTGCAGTGGGTCAGAAGCGGGCTGTGTCTTCACTACCGGACAGTGCCATTCACAGCTTGGAACCAATGATTATGGCTTGTGTTTTTCTTTCAAAAATGGCCCGCCCGTCAGCATCTTCCTGTCTTTAAGCAAGGACCAATGCAAGGAAGGTGAGGGAGACCTAGAAATGGTCATTGATGTGTATTACAGTGCCACGGTGTGATTTGAAGGCCCTGTTCTTGGTACTTTATGGGCATGATCCTATTTAATCCTCACACCAACCGTTCAAGGAAAGATTCTCTCCTCTTTACAAACGAGAAAGTGAGAGTTCAGAGAAGTTGGATAAATTGCCTATGGTCACACAGCTAATGCCAGAGCCAAGATTTAAAACCAAATCTTCTCATATGGCAGTACGTGTTCTCTCCTCCTCACTCCACACTTTCTCATGCCTCCCTTCCCACCTTCTCTCTCCAAAGCAACCCCAAGGCTTTGGGCCCTATCAAGACAATTCACAGATTTAAAAGTTTTAAAACCATAGGACTTGAAGGGCTTAAAGATATGGTGCCATCAAGTATCCAGAGAAGCAGAAGGTTCCTGTTTTTTAGGACATTCTGCCAACCTCTCATCTTCTAGCCATTGGAGTTGAGACTCCGGAGTTTCCAGAAAAGGTACTTTTCTAACCAGACATACAGTACGTCTCTGAGTTTTTATAATTCTTAAAACTCTATTGATTAATAAGATCCTTCTGGGCATTTCCAGAAAACCACAGCATGAGTACACCGTGCTCCCCACTTATATTGTGAGTTCCAGGGGAATGAGAACCACATTCTGTATTTTACAAATTGTGCCTGAATGTCCTATAAGGTACTGTTCTTGTTGGATGTCGTCAAGTCAATTCCGACTCATATTGACCCCATGTGACAGAGTAGAACTACTCCCTAGGGTTTTCTTGGTTATGATCTTTATGAAAGCAGATTGCCAAGTCTTTCTCCTGTGGAGCCGGTGGGTGGGTTCGAACCATCAGTCTTTCAGTTAGAAGCCAAGCACTTAACTATTGCGCCACCAGGGCTGCATACATATTAATCTCAATAAATTATTACTGACTAGATGAATGAATGAGTACACACGTACATATATACACATACATACTCTTCATAAGTCTTGAGTTGACCTGTTCGATAAACATTTATAAAAATACAAGATGCTAGGGATACTGCTAAAGGGGAAGAAAATAAAAATGTTAAAGACTGACAACTATTAACGATGAGATTACTACGAATTTATAATCACAAAGCCTAGAGTTGGGTTCTTGTTCCTGTTTATATTCTGCTTGTTTAAAGAAAATATTTCAAGAATCAGAGAGTCAAGAGCAAAAATCCAAATATTGTCAAGGGAACGGCAATTATTGAGCTTCACCAAATGTTCACTCCAGAGGGAAAAAAATTACATATTATTTTATCTCTATCAAGTCATAGGATTTTAGACTCTGAGGGATCGATCTCTCTTTGGAGCCATTGATTTATGTGAAAGAAACCCAGGACCAGAGAGACCAGGCCACAGACTCAAATAAACCCAACCTTTATTGAACACCTACCATATGCCACCACCACCCGTCTGTCAGTTTATTGTGCTGTGGAAGCTTGCGTGTTGCTATGATGCTGGAAGCTATGCTACGGATATTTCCGATACTAACAGGGTCACCCATGGTAGACAGGTTTCAGTGGAGCTTCCAGACTAAAAGGACTAGGAAGAAAGGCCTGGTGATCTACTTTTTAAACAAAGTAGCCAATGAAAACGTTATGGATCACAACGGAACATTGTCCAACATGCTTGCTTTGCTTCTCTCCTCCTACTGGCCCCCAAGTCTGAGCAAGTGCTAAAATGAGGAACAGTCCCCCTTTATCAGCTTACCAGAGAGGCAGAGCTGACCACAAGGAGACACGTGTCCTGTCAAACCACCCTTAGTCATGCAGTTTTCTCTCCCCCGCCCCTTATCCGACCAACTTCCCCTTGACTGCTTACCCCTCCTTATCTGATAGAAGAAAAGCCTTTTTCTTTTGCATTTTGAGGTGCTTGCAGATTTCTGACATCAGAGATTCTCCCTTCTGCAGCAGACTTCTTGAATAAGTGTTCTCCCTACCTAAGCCCAGATTTGTTTTTATTTGACAGCTCTAAGCACTGGTGGTGCAGTGGTTAAGAGCTCGGCTGCTAACCAAAAGGTCAGCAGTTTGAATCCACCAGCCGCTCTTTGGAAACCCTATGGGGCAGTTCTACTCCATCCTGTAGGGCCGCTATGAGTCGGAATCGACTCCACGGCAACGAGCTTTTATGGTTAAGCGCTTTGTACGTATGAAGTCATTTAATCCTCACAACATTCTAAGGTATGTATTTTGAATGTCCCTGTTTTACACATGAGAACACTGGGCAAGGAGAGTGTAAGTCACTTGCCTGAGGTCACAAAGCTAAAGGCTGACTCATAGCGCCCCTATAGGATGGAGTAGAACTGCCCCACAGGGTTTCCAAGGAGCAGCTGGTGGATTCGAGCTGCCAAACTTTTGGTGACCAGCCAAGCTCTTAACCACTGCCCCACCAGGGCTCCAAGGCCAGGTTACTAGGAATCAAACCCAGGCAGCCTGGCTCCCAAGTATGTTTTCTTGTCCATTATACAGTACCATTTCTGGTAGGGAAGCTAAAGGCATGTGCAAAGATTTTCTTTCAACTTACTGGGAGAAAAATAACAAACTTTTTACTAATTAACTGCCTGACCCACCTCTACAGTGTTTTTGTCCCTACATATTTGTCCTGCACACTCTTTTCCTGTGACCATGTGGGACTGACTACAGAGAAAACAGATAATTCAGTGCTTCCTCTAACATGGTTGATAGAAATTTGATTTTTATTCTTGACAGTTTAGAAAGAATTCTTTCCACTTCCCAACTCATTTCTGGTTTGGTCACGTAAATAATTAGGACTGTTGTCAAAAACTGGGAAAAATCTCTCAAGGTTTATACATGAGCTGTAAGAATTCAGGGCAGTTCAGGTTTTCTTACGCAGTGACTAATCTTCATAGTCTTTGAATTCTTTGAACGCATGAACTGTGTTGAACAGCTTGTCGTTGCCTTCCTCACTATAGTCTGCATCACGAGTTTACTTATCTTGTTGATGTCAGGATTTTATAGCAAATCAGCTGTCGCAGAGAAAAAAATACAAGTGTGTTTAAAAATAATAACAAAGAGTTTTATTACAGGCTCATGGAAAAAAATGTTTTTGCAAAACAGAGAGACAGAGCTGGGGGGAATCCAACAAAGTAGTCAACAACTTTAGCAACAGTGGAATCAGCAGGAGGGCAAAGGGAGAAAATGTCCCAGGTGACTCCTGGCTACAGTTAAAATATCTTAGCCCCCTCCAACCCCCGCCCCCCGGCTCCCCCGCCCTCCCCCGTCCCCCCCCCAACCTTCCCCTTAAAAGGTGGCTGCAAGCATTCCCTTTGAAGTCGTGAATCCCCCTCCCCAACCTACCCCCTTAAAGAAATCTATGGACCTCTCCCCAGCGGGGCCTCTGCAGAGAGCTCATGACAAGCCTGGCCCTCCTGGGTCACTGGGCCCGCGCTCTCTCTGGTCCCAGCGCTTCAGGCGCAGCTGTGGGGTTGTGTTTGCAACATTTCAGATTTTAAAATTACATTTCCTAAACCCTTCCCAGCTCCGAGTGTACAAAACTCGCCCCCCACCTACGGCCCCCCGGGTATGCAGCATGAAAACCCGTGCAGCCAAAGGAATGGGCAGAAATGCAGACTGTCGGGGGCTGCGTGGGAGGCTCTGCGCCCAATGAGCACTGCGAAGCTTGCAGCTGCCGCTGTTGATACATAAGACCGCACCAGGAGGAGCGGCCTGAAAACGCGGAGGTTTTTGAAGCAGGGGCTGAGGGCCCCAGTTCTGCCTCTGATCTTCATAAGGTTGCTGCTTAAATATAAGGCCCAAGAAATGGAGGTTATTCTTTGAAGGGGGTAGGGAGGGAGGGAGAGAGAGAAAGAAAGGAAAGGCAAAGCTAGCTTGGCCTGTTCTATTACCCAAACTGCAGTCACTGATCCCTTGAGACACAGAAGTCATAGGTCACATCCAAGATCTTACTGCAAATGGGGGGGGGGGGTGTTCGCCCAGAAATAGGAACCTTGCCGCTTGTCTCCTAATAATACCTCTAAACTCTCCTGTACTCAGAGTTAGCAGGGACGATGACATTGAGACTCCATAGCGGGGTACCATGCCTTCACCGCCCTGTGTCCATTCCATTGGTTACCTGTGCTTTTCAGCTCTGAGCTCCAAAAGCACCAAGCATTTGCCCAACAACAGGGAACGTTGTGAAGCTTCTTTTTACTTAAATTTTTCCCTTGTTTTTGGAGTTTTCTAGAATTAAAAATCCAATGTCCAGTCCCCGGTTATTTAAAAACAAGCAAGTTCACTTCGGCTGCATAAACTGGTCCCTTAAATCATTTCTCTGGAGACCCCGCCCGAGATTCCTAAAATGAATCCAATCCGAGGAAGCTGGGAGATGGGGAGACACTGTCTTCACTTTTTCCTCTGGGATCCTCTCAGGCTGATGGGTCACAGGACTTACCAGGGTGGCTTCTCCCCTTAAACCGGGTGGTGCCGGCCCTCCACAGTCTCCACCCCTGGCCTGGGGAAGGCAGACACGAGTTTGGCAGCACTGCCTACTCTTTGGAGTGATGCCAGAAGAGCCCCGGTCCCCAGTGTGGGCATGGAAAGGGCCTTCCAGCGTTTGAACTGAGTTGGGGGTCTTTCGGGGCTCACTGCAAAAAGCGCCTCAAGCTTCCCATTCAACCAGAACTTCACAGCCACAGTTACACGAGAACCTGGCATTTAAAGCAGTGGATCCAGTGATTTGGGGATTTCACAGATAAGAATACAAAAACTGGAGAGACAAACATGCATTTGCCAGCTTTTTAGTTTGCCAAGAAAGGACATTTTTAAAGCAACAACTTTCCACTATCACCGTTGTTTCTTTTAGGAAAGAATGCTTTACCTCGTGCACATATGTGCACACACTCAGAGAAAGATAAAACCTCGGAATAAAGAACAGCCCTTTAGTTGACAAGATGGAGCTTTCTAGAATGCTGACCGCTGTTTGAGAAGCCCTAGTCTGAGTATCTCTCCCCTCCCTTGGCAGCATGTGAGGACCTCACCTGCATCTCCATCTTCTCAAAGCAAAGATCCAAGCTTCTAAGAGCCCCAGTTGCCTGCTGTGAGCTTCTCCATCCAGTAAATGTACATGGGAATGAATCAACTCCCCTGAAAGCTGTCTTCTCCTTGGAGAAAGGAGAATATAAAAATAAAAGGCTAACAACAAAAATATTGTTCCTATTATTTAACTGTTGTTAAAACCAAAATCCTAACCGGTTGCTTAATCACCTTCTGAATGTGGATTTCCACAATCAGTTTTGTCTGTAGATTCGATTACATGTCAGTGGTGACAGACACTTGGCCAGAGCATGGTGTGGCCCGTCCCATAGCAGCTGTAGAGAGAAGTGCTGTTTGCCTTCTATTTTATGATCAGGTGGAGACCCAGAAAGGCACCTCTAGATCCCAACTAGTCTGCGAGACTTTGGTGCTTGAGAAATACTCATCGAATTGAAGTTTAGTCAGTTCCAGACAGACCTGCAGAATGGGGAAAGTGATGCCTTCATTCCGATAAAGTTGCGGATGCCACCATGGGCTTTGTGCCAGGTGAGAGACCCCCCATTGTCATTCAGAAGCCATTTGTAAGGGATTGGAAGCCTTTGAAAGGGTGATGTATATTACCTGGCCTCTTAGTCACACTTGACTTTTCTTCACACATACGTTCCCAGTGTGGCACCGTCCAATCTGTACTCTAACGCAGAGAAAGGTGAGGGCCTCTTGGGAGCTTGGAGTGTACGGGAAAAATCAATCTCCGTTACTCCTGCAAATGTCCTCCCGCCTGAATCTGGGCCTCTGAGGAAGAAGGAGGAATTCAACAACCAAGAGAGAACACACGGAGAGCAACCACTCACTTGGAAAGGGGGCCAAGGTTATGAACAGGCGATTCGTAAAAGGAGACAGATGTAAATTCCAACTGGCCAATAAATAGAAGAAAAATGTTCAACACCACTGGTAATTTTTTTTTTATGTAACTTGATATGATGAGATACCCTTTTTAGTCCATCAAACTGGCAAAATAAAAAAAATATATAATATTCCTCATTTCCCAGGGTCTAGGGAAACTGCACTCTCACACACCACAGGAGGGAGTAGGAACGATTACAATCTTCCTGGAAGTCAGTTTGTTGCACATATCGAAGCTCAAATGCACGCAGATTCTGTGACTCAATTATTTTACCTGTGGAAATGTATTCCAGGAAATAATGAAGAATGTGCAAAGATGTCCCTACACAAGGATGTCCACTAAATATTCAACAGTCAAAAATTGTTCTAAACAGTTATTGTATACCTAAATCCACCACTTGCCTGTAAGTTTGTTGTACCATGGTGGCTTGCGTGTCGCTATGATGCTGGAAGCTATGCCACCATTACTTCAAATGCCAGAGGGGTCATCCCTAGTGGACAGGTTTCAGTGGAGATTCCAGGCTAAGACAGACTAGGAAGAGAGGCTTGGTAATCTCCCACAAGCCTGGAAACTTTCACTCTGAATTGTTACATGAACTTTTTTATTCTGTAAGCCATATTATCGTTGGGTCTCTTTGTTATAACTGTCCAGCCTTACTCTAAATGATACACCATCTCGATAGGATCTATATATCCTTAAATACCAATACCCTCTTTGGTTAAAAAAAATATGTATATTGGACCCCTCCCTCAAGCAGATCCCCCAGAAAATGGATAGACCCTTGAGTCTCCTCACGCCTGTACACAGCTGAATTCATCTAATTCCTGGATTAGAGTCAATGTCTGGTGCTGTACTGGGAGAGTATTTTAAAGTGTGTGTTAGTTGGAAATCAAAATCAGTAAGACCTCCATGCATGAAGCATGAGAATTGGTTTAGATCAGCCAGTGAGCTCCCTTCCAAAGGGCCCAAACTCTGGGGACCCATCCAAGATCTCCAGAAGCAGGAGAGACTCAGTTACTTCCTGGGACCCTTGTCCAATCAGTTAAGGGAATCCAGTGTCTACCTGAGTGCCCACACAGTTCATGAGACTGACTAGAACCCCCTAGAAAGACAACCTACCAACAAAGCCTGATCTGTTGACACTGGGTGCCTTTAACTGGCGGTGACAGCATTACTTTGTACTCCACTAGCACTGGCAGTGCTGCAGAAAGTGGGGCCCAGTCGTGCCCCCCAGAGTGAGGGGTTAGGGATGTCTGGCTTAAGCCTAGCAGGAGAGGTGGGGAAAAGGATGGTAAGGAACACGAGCCCGACGCGTACTGGAAAATGCACTGGCTTTGGACTTAGCTGCACGTGTTCCAGTTCCAATTCTACCACTTACTAACCAGCTCACTTAACTTTTTTGAACCTCACTTTCCTACAAAATGAGAATACTCACACCCACCTCACAGGTGGTGGTGAGGACTGAAGAAGCATCTATACCCTGTGCTGTACGCACTGGCAGGGAAGAAGCTCAGTAAATGCTAACCAAATAAAACCCCAACTGATCCTGCCTCGAGTTGAAGAAGTCAATAAGGCTCCCAGAGACAGCCTCGCCCTCCCTGCCAAGTCACCACAAGGGAGTGTGGCTTGCCAGCTGGCCCCAAGGCTTCTAAATTGTCGAGTCTGGGGTTTCTGCGGGTGCTGTCGTGGGGCCTGTGAATGTGCGCGGACCACATCCCGGCTGTTCTCCTGCAACCGTGGTAGCTCAAGGCCTCCAACTATCTCATGTCGAAGCCAGCCAGCAAATCCCAGTCAAGGCCTCACAGAAAAGTCAGCTCCCTGGTCACCATATTCCGAGGTCCAAATTCATGAGACAGCAATGAAGAAACATGTTCTTTGCTTTCTGTTCCCGAGGTGGGTAGCGTTCCTATTTAACATGCAAACAAAATCTACTTACCTTTTGTCTTGATTATGGTCCTTACCATTAGATAGTAAATAACTAGCATTTGTGAAAGGTTAAAGAGAAACAACGAATTGACTTTTACTCATTGCTGTGGAGTTGACTCCGACTCATGGAGACCTCGTGTGCGTCAGAGTAGATTCATGCTCCACAGAGTTTTCAATGGCTGATTTTTCGGAAGTAGATCACCAGGCCTTTCTAATGAGGCATCTCCATAACCTTCAATGGCTCCCTATTGCTCACTCTGCAACCAAGATGCTCCGTAACATGGCCCTAACCTCCCTTCTCTATCATGTATCTCTTCTCCAGTGCACACATTTCAGCCACTAGACTTAATCGCTCTGTATTCAACATGCCCACTTTTCCCTGTCCCCCTGCCTTTGTTCATGGGATTCCCCTGCCTGGAATACTCTCCCTCCTTCCCTGTCATCCACACACTAAAACCAACAACGTTGTTGTTATTGTTTAATACCCCTGGGAGGCAATCAAGCTGGAGGGAAACACTGCTTCTTCCAGTCTGTGCAAAACACGCAGGTCCCCAGCGCCCACTCCCACCCAAATCAGTGAAGCAGAGGGTGGGACACTCAGTCTCTCCTCTATTAATAGGCTCCTTTGAGATTTCCTGGCCTGTTTTCTCCTTTAAGCTGCCCTTTGAGTTTTACCTAGAATTTACCCAGAAAGATGAAATGGGGATGGCACCCAGTGTGAGTTGTTCTGCAACCCCAACCCCAAGGGACAGCCCTGAGTGCCAGCCCTACAAACAGAGTCACACCAGTTCCTTCTTGTGTTGTTTTGTCAGCTGGGAAGAAGTCCTCGTTGATTTCACCAGGGAGCCACCTTCTGACGGTGCGCTCGCCTGCGGGCACCACCCCTCATTTGGTACAGACACAGCACATTGCTCCACAGCCCTTAGCACAGGCTTACCCTGTGCGGGGTGTGGTGCATTCAGGAGAACCTCCTCACACTAGGTTGCAGTCCCACCAGCCCCTACCAACACAGCACCCTCTCTGCGTCTCTGCAGCGCTAACGTGCTTCCCATTAACTGAGGGTTTCTGGAAGTGGCCTTGAGGGTGGATCAGGTGAGTGAGGAGAGAGAAGATTTACCCACAAAAGGGAGGAAAGGAAGAATGGCCAAGGAGGGGTAAAAACTCAGCTCTCTGCCTGCTTTCCTCTATACACATGAGGGCAGGTCTTCAACTCTCCCTTGGCAACTCTGCACATCAGACACGAGAGAAACTGATGTAGATATTAGTCTTGAACTGCGCTAGACGTTTACTCCCCCACCTTGCTTCCTAGTAGCCAGACTCCCGTTTGTTTGTTTTTTTTAAATCTTGTACCAAGGTGAGCCTATTTCTTGTTCATATTATTAAGGAATTCTGGCCGTCTGCAATTAAAAAAGACAAAGATTCCCTGGAGCTTTTTATTATGAATGTTTCTAGATCATTGATTGAAAGCGCGCACATTTGCTAATTTGCACCCTAAACACATCCCAAGGCCCCATTTAATTCTGAGTGCTCGTGTGTATATTCCAACTGCCTCTGCGTGGTTCCAACTTAATCAAGTACTTAATGAGTAACATTAATATTCATTGTCTTCCCTGTGGGCGTCTACACTCATCAAGGTAAGTAGCTGCTGGCCCCCTCCAAGGCCCTGTGGTTGAGCTAGGAGTTGTCTGTCCTCATCCTAGACAGTGGGCTGTTTGCCCCCCAAGATGGGAAAACTCTGTCGGGTACTTTCCAAAACTTCAGCTTAAAACGAGGTGTTTCCGTTTACAGAGCTTTTGAAAATGCCAAGATGTTTGGAAGAGCAGTAAGAAATCTATCTTATGGAGATTATCATTCAGACATTCTCTTGGAATGCCTAGCACTATGCTAAGTGCTGGGATGCAATGGTGTCACCAGGAGGTCCTAGTTCCTGCCCTTGTGACACTTACACTCTAGTGGGAGAGGTCAACACTGATGGAAGGGTCACCCTAATGAATGCATGATTAGAGTGAGATCCATGTTAGGAAGGAAAGGCTTCAAGGTTTCTAGGAGAGTCATACCAGAGGGAGTTTCCCTATGGAAATGATGTTGGAGCTGAGCTAGAAAATGTGAACAAGAGAAGAATGGGTAATTCAGTGATGGTTAGGGCTGGAAGACACACACACAACATAGAGTACAACTCCTCTATTTATAGGGCAGGAAACTGAGGCCCAGCAAAGTTAAATGACTTGTCAAAGGTCAGAGCTAATTATAGACAAAGCCAGAAGCAGAAACCAACGTTCCCAATACCCAATCCCTTCCTGCTAAATCATATGGATTTTATTTATACCCCAGCTATAGCTTATCACAGTACACTTGACCAGAATATTCAGTTAAACCACATCCCTCAAGACAACAAGCACAGATAATAATCATGTTTTACTGTGGGTAATACCTTTCCATTTTTCAAATCCAGAGAGTTCTTGTCATAACAAAATTCTAGACTGTTTGTTCTGTAAGAATGGGAAGGCCATAACCCTGTCTAAAATGTCCTGGCAAGTTTCTCTAACCATACAATGCTAATTTGGGCGTGAACTCTGTCCAAGCTGACTTCACGCCCTGGCTGGGGTTTCAGATCTGCACATGGCGATTGGGTGGCTCTTTGCTGTCTCACAGATTCTAACAACCAGGGTTCCTTCCTTGGGCTCCGGGAGCCTCCAGGGATTTACCGCTGCTGATGTGGCCGCGTTCTCGCCAGCATGTGCATGCGCTGCATGCCGAAACTTTTTTTTTTTTTTTTTTTGGAAAAGCCTGTGGAATCCACTTGCAGTAAGTGCGTGTGCATGTTAATGCTCAGAGCAAGGGCTGGAAAGAACCCTGGCGGAGAATAACCTGACCTGAGGTTACCTCTGGGGAACGAAAGTGTTGCGGGGAAGGTAGGCTATGTCCTCTCATTTTTACTCTAGATACTCCTGTGTTGTGTAAAATTATACGCAAGACCGTATTCGTGTATTATACGTTTCATACATACGTATTAATTTTTAAAAGTAGATTCTTAAACAAAAGTAACATCTCAGTAGAACAAAGATGCGTTTCCGCAGATCGCAGCGGCCTTTCCCCTGGATGTAGCTGCCTTTCCAGAAACCTCACAGTAACTCCGCTTTGGGCTCTAAGGAGCTGAAGGTGAAAATCTACCTCTCAGGGCTTTCCAGCGGAGGATTCGGAAAGTTGGAGGCGCGCTGAGGGTTGCCCCACTTGCCGCCCGTGTCCCCCTAACCCGTGCGCTTAGGGGAAGTCTACTTGCCGGCGTACCCACCCACCCCCACCCAAACTGGTGCTGATGCGGGGGGGTGGGGCCATGGCGGCCGGGGGCAATTCGAGCCCGCACCCGGTTCCCCTCTCCCGCCCCCTCCCCTGGGCCCGCATACAAACCTCCCCTCGCAGCGCTCGGCGGCTGCGGGCCGGGCCCGAGAAAGGGAGCGGGCCAGCCCGGGCCGCCCCGCTCTGCAGCTGTCTTCCGAGCGCGGGCTGCGCCGCCGGAGCCGCTGGGCCGAGGGAAGCTCCTCCAGGGTCTCGCGGGCCTGCAGCCCGGGAGCAGGCGGTGGGTCCCGGGCCGCTGCTGAGCCGAGCCGGGGCGGCGGGGCGAGCCCTAGCGGAGCCCCTTCCACCTTGGCCCAGGGCAGAGGAGCAGCGCCCGGGCACCCCCTCTTAGCAGGCAGCCCCGCCAGCGCCACCCCCCGCGGGCTGCAGGGGCTAATGAAGCCGCCAAGGTAAGAGCTGGTCAGCTACAGGGCGGACCCTTCCGCTGACATCCCCTAGGCGCGGCGACACTTGCCAGGGCTGTGGCACTGCTTTGGTCCTCCCCTACCCCGCTCTCAGTTTAGTCCCTGCTTGTCGGAATCGACTCCACAGCGATGTGTTTGGTTGTTTTGGGTTTTCTGCCTCGATTTGGAGCTTTACTGGACCGGGATCGCTTTAGCGCTTGGCAGGAAACTGTGTGGATCGGTATTTGCGTTTTTTTCCTAAAGTGCTCTCCCCCGACAGCACGTCCCTTCCACTGTGTACTAGCCCAACACACCTGGCTGTCCCGCCGTGAACCCCATTGGCCTGCGTCGCCTAGGCCCCGGTCTCCTGTTCTGCGTCCTGCGGCGCGGGCCAGCTGCGGAGCCGCAGGGTGAGCACCTGCCCACGGGGGCGTCGGCGCAGCGCACCGTGCGGCGGAGTTAAGAGTGGCCCTCTGCCTGGGCGCTCTGGCGCGCAGGGAGGTGCGGGACTTGGGTTGAGCGCCAACTGTTGGGATTCCAGAGCAACGCTGACATCCCTAAGGGGACGGGCAGACAGGGCAGGGCGACGACCCTGTGCCTGGCTCGCACCGTCTCGCATCCCAGGGAGCTGGCTGGGACAGGGGGACAGGGGTATTTAGGGGGAGGGCTGCCGTGGGGGAACGCTCGGATGTAATCCTTGATTGCAGCCTGCTAATGTAATTGCATTAGATTTGCTCGGAGGTAGAATCAGTTCCCCCCAGTTGAGATTTTAATGGGCGCCTGCCAGCTGCTATTATATGGTGTGGTTTCAGAAGGCGTTGGATTGTATTTATTTTATAAACTGGGTGTCTTGCGGACGGATTCGGGGACAGAGCACTATCTAGCGGAAATGGTGAGCTGGCAATTCCTTTTAAGCATGGAAGCTGGGTGTACTCAAAGTAGAAGACTCCCTAACACGCCGGGTGGGGAGGTGGGTAACTAGCCCCCGCGGCCAGTAAGGAGCAGTTTTCCGTGTATCCACGCTCCCACCGAGCTCAGCACGCCAGGCTCCAGGGGCAGAATTGCGGGTCCCACTGAGTGGCGAGCTGTCAACCCACGGAACACCGTCGCTTTCCACACTGGGTTTTCGGTTCCTCGGGCAAAAACATGTTACCTGCCGTAAGATGATGTCCCTTTTTCGAGTGTCTTAGAGGTCCCCCAAAACCTATGCACGGACCTTGCTCTTCTGTCGTGTGTCACAGACAAGGTGATTTTTTCAGATGGCTCTTGAGCCGTGAACCCCTGGAAAGAGCTTGTCTGTAATCTGGAGGGCAGCTGAAGGAGAGCTGGGCAAGGGCCCCTTGCCCGTTTCTGCAAGGAGAGAACATTTTGTAGAAGGGCTGACTCAAAATGATATTTTTTACACATACAAAGGAGGGGCTTCCTGCTGTGCCACTCCCACACAAGGTGACAAGCAAGCCCCCTTGATAAGGTAAAACCCAAACTTGACTTGTCTCATTAGGGCATGGTTTAGAAATTATCATCTGTGGTAGTTCTCCTTATTTGTCGTTTTTTCATCTTCCTAGACTGTCACCAGCAGTAGCAGACACATTCCTTGCTATCAAGTAGCACCTCAGACCTCTCAAAGAACAGACACCATTTTTTGGAATTTCCTGTCTTACATTAAGTCCTGTTT
The DNA here is from genome assembly GCA_030035585.1 of Dugong dugon. Classification (NCBI taxonomy): domain Eukaryota; kingdom Metazoa; phylum Chordata; class Mammalia; order Sirenia; family Dugongidae; genus Dugong; species Dugong dugon. The sequence continues at coordinate 35,538,530 of CM057483.1, forward strand.
GATAACTCAACGGCTCTCTTCACTTAGGTGGATCTTAGATCCAAGGTCTTGGCAGCAACTTGCCCTGGTGGATATTGTTGTTGTTAATGCTGTCACGTGGATTCCAACTCATGGCAACCCCATGTGTGCAGAGTAGAACTGCACTCCATCAGGTTTTCAAGGCTGTGACCTTTTGGAAGCAGATCACCAGGCCTTACTTCTGAGGCGCCTCTAAGTGGTATAGAACAGCCAACATTTCTATTAGTAGTCCAGCGCTTAACCATTTGAGCCACCCAGGGTGACCCTGTAGGACAGAGTAGAACTGCCCCATAGGGTTTCCAGGCAGCTGCCGGTGGATTCGAACTGCCGACCTTTCGGTTAGCGGCAGAGCTCTTAACCACTGTGCCACCAGGGCTCCGTTTCATTCACAGAATCATAAAAATTACAGGATTTCCTCAGAATGATTGGTAACTTGAAAGCAATAACATTTGTTTGGAAGTTTTTGCTGTATGATGTCCTTTCATTTAAATTTAATTTAATATCCTTTAAGGAAGTGGGTGGTATATAAATAATAAACAGATTTTTTAAATGCTATTGCATTTTCTCAGATGGTTTTCCATTTATACACTGGAAGCAGAGCCAAAGGCAATGCAGAGCTTCGAGGCCGGGCTCCCCTGGGGACATCTGCAGGTTCATAATAACCACTCACTGCTAAGTTTCAAAAAACCCAAAACCAAACCTGTTGTGGTCGAGTCGATTCTGACTCATAGTGATCCTATAGGACAGAGTAGAGCCGCCCCATAGGGTTTCCAAGGAGCTGCTGGTGGATTCAAATCGCCGACCTTCTGGTTAGCAGCTGAGCTCTTAACCACTGCGCCACCAGGGCTCCACTGCTACGTGTAGGCAGGTCATTTTTGCCCCAGAACTTGAGTTTTGTGGGAATTTGATTTTATTTGTGATATACCCGTCAGTGTCACTAAAATAAGTTTGATATTCAGATTACAGAACACTGACTTCAGAATGCTTCCCTTATGTCTGGAAGCATGCCTGGTTTTCTACCTTTGAGTAGCTCAAGATCACATGGCAGGAAAAGTTAGAGGCCCGCTTCTTCATGCTGAGAGGGTTTTGCGTTACTTTTGTTTCTCTCTTGGGCGGGGGTCTTTTGAGAAAGGAGAACCCTAAACTCCAGGTTTCTGAGTTCCTCATGAGGAAATGGATGCTACTGACAGGATCAGTTAACTCCGGCCCCGTAGGAAACATATTGCCCCCCTGAGCCTGGGCCAGGGCTCTACCAGGGCAAGCCAAGGCCAAGCCAAGATGGTGTTCTGGCCCTCCCTTCCCGGACCAATGCAGATCTCAGGGGCAGAAGCCCATCTGGCCTTGAATTTGAGTCATGCTCAGAATGGCTTGCGGACTACAACGACTGCTGTGATCTGATACTACGGTAGATTCACCTGAACATCTTCCTGTTGTGTAACTCTGAGCCATCACGAAGAGGCTGTGAAGGCCAAGTGAGTCCTAAATGAATATTTGACCTAAAAAAGTGTCATTTACCATTAAAAGAAATCAGAAGAATTCTATAATCTAATCATTTCAGCTTCTTAAGTTTTTAGAAGAAAAGGAGCATCAGGGAAATTTTTCAGAAAATATTGTTTATGTTTTTGGGGGGGTTTGTTTCTGGGAAACAGTATATCTCTAAACATATGCCCTTTCTGAATGCATGATCCGTCATTTTTCACATGGGGCATATTATTTGACTGACAGAAAAAAATAAGCCCTGGTGAAGATGAAAAGCAGCTGTGGTTTGGTAGGAAAAGCACTAAACTTTGGTGTCACAAAGTCTGGGTTGGAGCCTCTGCCCTGCTATTGACATTCTTCATGACCTTGGGCAAGTCACTTCACCTCCCTGAGTCTCAGTCTCCTCGTTTATGAAATGGAGATGACCGTGCCCATCGTAGGAGGGTGTTGAGAGGACACTACCGTTACTTGGGAGAACTTTTTTAATAAACGGTTCTCAGCAGGTTTTGAGAGTAACTCATAATGCACTTTGAACCCACCCAGAAGTCAAAGTTATCTAGGAGCCTTGGGGAGTTCTGAAGATGACCCCCCCCACCATTTCCCACACATGCAGAGGCTTTCAATCATATTTGACACTTTATTGTTATTCAAACAAATGGTTCTTATCCATGATAAAATCAAAACAAATTGCCCTCAAGTCTGCTCCAACTCAAGGCAACACCAGGTATGTGTCAGAGCAGAACTGTGCTCCATAGGGTTTTCGATGATTGACTTTTCAGAAGTAGATTGCCAAGCCTTTCTTTCAAGGCGCCTCTGGGTGGATTCGAACCTCCAACATTTCAGTTAGCAGCGAGTGTGTGAACCATTTGCATCACCCAGGGACTCCTTATCCACGGTATAATACTAATATTAGCAACGACATATCTCAATCTGCACGCTTACTCTGTGCCAGGCATCTGTTCTAAATGATTTATTTTCGTATTAACCCATTTAATACTCACAACAGCCCTCTGAGGGAGTTGCAAGTATGCTCCCATTTTACAGATGAGGTAACTGAGGTCTTGAGTCTCTGCTCAGTGTGCATGTTTTTAGCCACCGTGCTATATTGCCTCTCTAATGTAGAAGTGAAGAAGTTCCCTCAGCCTCCCACAGATTTAAAATAAATGATGATGGTGGAGGAGAATGTTGCATAAATTGACACGGTGGTTCTTTCTGGATTGGCATTCTTCCCTGCCTCCCATGGTCTGGAGAACTTCTCCATTTCAGCCTTGTATGAGCCATTCTAAACAAGCCAGCTGGGTGACCAGGCAAATTTCTCACCTCCTGCAGTGTAAGTTGGAGTTAAATGTGAATCGTCTGACTTCCAGATGAGAAGGGACAGGATATGTGTCTCTAGCCAGGAGCTGAAGTCCAAGAAGAGGAGAGCGCACAGCTGTTTAAAGGCATCCCTCACGTGGAATCTCGTATATCTGATTCTGTCTGTACAGACATCCATGCGTGCCCTTGGCTGGTGAACTCAACTCTTCTCTGACTACTTGCCTCCATCCATGGTGGATGGTTCACAGGACTATTACCAGGATGAGAAAATAAAGGGGGTGGTGCTTGTGGGGGAGGGAGCAGTCACGCACCAGTAAAGGAAGTGGCTTGTGGTTTTGGTGAAATTCTCCACAGCTAGATAGACAGACAGACAGACACACTTTATATGTGATTATATACACATGGAAATGTCTGGAAAGATGCACAAGGAGCTGTTAACAGTCTCTCCTAGTGACCTGGTTTCATTTAACAGGAAACTGATTTTTTTAACATGTGCATATAGTACTGTTTGACTCTTTTAAAATAAATCTGATGCTATATTGAAGGAAACAGAAAGCCTAGAAAAGTTTGTTCTGGCGTTTTCTTTTTTAAGCGAGTGCTTGTTGAGTGAGTAAAACAGAAAAACAATCAATAAAAATAATTTGGCTTGTGTGGGGAAAAATGTTACTAATCTCCTAACACACATTTAAAGTCATACCCAGGAGCAAATAAAGTCTAACGTGTTTTAAATCCATGTGAACAAATTCAAATAGAAGGTGAGGTGCTTCTTCAGTTTCTAAATAGAACTATGAGAATATCAGGAAATGTGTTTCTCGAAACCATTCAGATGTCGGAATAAGGCCTGTATGTTTTAATTACAAACGGTCAGAGGCCCTCATCGTGGGCGGGGGGGGGGGGGCACCTAAGTAAGCAAATGAAATCTTGCTCACACACAAAGAAAAAGGAAGCTCTCAGGAAAAACTAAGAAAATCAGATAGGCCAAAAAAGGATTCAGGGAGCACGTTATAAGAATCTCCTAAATCAACAATGTTGTTGTTGTTGTTGTTAGCTGCCCTCGAGTCACCACAACCCATGGCAACCCCATACACAATGGGTTTTCACTGGCTGATTTTCAGGAGTCGATCACCAGCCCTTTCCTCCTAGTCTTTGTCTGGAAGCTCCACTGAAACCCATTCAGCATCATAGCAACATGAAAGCCTCCACTGACAGACAGAGGGGTGGCGGCTTTGCATGAAGTGCACTGGCCAAGAACCAGACCTTGGTCTTCCACATGGAAGGTGAGAATTTTACCACCGAACCACCGCTGCCCCCTAAATCGACGATAAAGAAGCTCTTAATGGCAGAGTAAGACAGCAAGACTCACAATGCTTTGGAAGAAGATCTGCAGGTAGTTCTCTCTGAAGTGGTCATGGAAATAGACAGATCCACGAAGTTCTATGGACTGCTGTCCCTGAAACCATCTGGAGGGAAGGGGTGGTGATACTTGAGGATGGCAGTGATGTCCTGGTGGCCGAAAGATACAACTGTCCTCCCATACACGGGGGGCCTGTGTCCACTGGCTCGTGCACCGTGCTTCCTACCCATGAAGGGAACCTGTGAGTTCCCTGGGTTGCTGTCACAAAGTTCCACTGACTGGGTGCCTTAAAACGACAGGAATTTATTCTCTGACAGTTCTGGAGGCCACAAGTCCCAAATCAAGGTGTCAGCAGAGTCGGTTCTTTCCGGAGGCTCCAAGGGAGAATCTGTTCCATGCCTCTCCTCCTAGCTTCTGGTGGTTGCCGGAAGTCCCTGGTGGGCCTTGGCTTGCAGCTGTTTGGTTGTCAGGTGCCGTCCAGTCGGTTCCGACCCATAGTGACCCGACGCACAACAGAAGGAAACGTTGCCCGGTCCTGCGCCAGCCTCACAGTCGTTGCTATGCTTGAGCCCATTGTTACAGCCACTGTGTCAGTCCATCTCGTTGAGGAGCTTCCTTTTTTTTTTTGCTGACCCTCCACTTTACCAAGCGTGATGTCCTTCCCCAGGGACTGGTCCCTCCTGATAACATGTCCAAAGTACATAAGACAAAGTCTCGTCATCCTCGCTTTTAAGGAGCATTCTAGCATACTTCTTCCGAGACAGATTTGTTCGTTCTTCTGGCAGTCCGCGGTATACTCAATATTCTTCGCCAACAACAGAATTCACATCCATCATTTCTTCTTCAGTCTTCCTTACTCATTTTCCAGCTTGTGCATGCATATGAGACAATTAAAAATACCGTGGCTTAGGTCAGGTGCCCCTTAGTCCCCACAGTGACATCTTTGCTTTTTAACACTTTAAAGAGGCCTTTTGCAGCAGATTTGCCCAGTGCAAATGCATTGTTTGATTTCTTGGCTGCTGCTTCCATGGGCATTGATCGTGGATCCAACGAAAATGAAATCCTTGACGACTTCAATCTTTTCTCCATTTGTCATGATGCTTCTTCTTGGTTCTGTTGATGCAGCTGCCTCACTCCACTCTCTGCCTCCATCTTCCTGTGGCGTCTGCCTATGTGTCTCTGTGTCCCTGTGTCGCCACATGACCTTTCTATAAGGACACCAGTCATTAGATTTAGGGCACACCCTATTCTTAATTTGCTTATATCTGCAAGGATCCTATTTCCAAATAAGGTCACGTTCATAGGTACTGGGGGTTAGGACTTAGATGTATCATTTTGAGAGACACAATTCAATGCATAACAGGAACCTGATCCCCCCCCCCCCCCCACTATCTACCTAGGAAGTATCACTTCTAATGCCACTTTGGGGGAATGTATAACGAAAAGTAGTATCACTAAGCACTTTTTAAAATCTCAATTAACTGGACAAAGCACAACATACTTCTTGAAAAGAGAACATGCAATCAGGCCATCTCTTAGCATTCCTTGAGGAGGTAGAAACAGGCCTGGAGACGGGAGAAATCCAAGGATGAGTTATGTTTCGATTTTCAAAATTCCTTCTAACGAAGTTCCACCCCAAATGTCATTTGCAACACTAAATCACTCCAGAATGGGGGGGGGGGGCGGGGGGGGAATCATCACGGATCCGAATTGCCCTTAGAGACGAGGAAAGAAAATATAGGATAAACAGGTACTTTTCTGGATGAAGAATTATCAACAGTGGGGTTCCCCTCGGATCGCCTGTGTGCCCAGACTTAGTTTAAATTTACGTAGATTATCTGAAGGAGAGAATGTTCAGATGTTTTCAGGCCGGCCCAGGAAGTGAAGGCTCTGCAGAGAGATGGCAAACAAACAGTGATTAACTGCAGGACACCAGGAGTTAGCAAGAAAATGCATATGAAGCTTTTGCAGGGGCAAGCCTCAGTTAATGCGTTTAAGAGAACATAATCCAAGTTACAAACAAATACACTCTGCCCAGTCTGTTTACAGCCACAAAATGTGCTCTTGGGGTCTTTACAGAATGTTTCTTTGCCAAAGGCAGTGCAGGACCAAATGTTCAGAAAAGGCTAAAATGCTTTCAGAAATGGTATTGGAAACCAAGCCAAAAATAGTATTCCACATGGACTCTACCTAAACCTGGCAGTTTTATTGCCTTCTTCCTGAGAAAAATATTTGAGTGCTGTAGAAAGGTGAGCAGAGTAACCACCCACATAGACGGTTCCACGGGAGGCTGGGCTTTAGTGTGGAAAGATGCAGGCAGAAAGTGGTAACATCAATGTCTGTAGAACCTGCAAGGTTATGGAGAAGGTGAACAGGGCTGGTTCGTCAAATCTGAGACAAGCGGACCCCAGGCAGGGTCGCTCTTAAAGTTTGACAGAGGAAATTGAGGGATCAACTAAAAAGAAGAACTAGTTTCCACTTGGACTCGTCAATTTAAGTAACTCAGTTCCTCAAGACAAAGGACAGGCAAACAGTTTTCAAAAGCGGGTGATGGGGCCGGGGCTGTTCAAGAAGCATTCCTGAAAGCGATTGTTGAAGAAGCTTTGCCAAATTCTTGGCCAATTAACGAATACTGGATTAAAAGCCATTTGGCAACATATCCCTGCACTCCCGAGGCCGGCAAAAATACCTCTTGGGATCAGGGTTGGACCATTCACTTGCTCTGTATTAGTCAGGGGTCTCTGCCCCTGCCAGGGAGAGAAACCGAAATCAAACCAGTTTAAGCAAAATAAGGAACTTTGTCAGCTCGCGTAGCTGGAACAGGTATTGGTGTGGCTCCAAGGCCCTAAGGAGTCACATGCGGAAAGGCCCCCTGGGGAGGGCTAGCCCTGAAAATCTCTATCTACTCCCTCCAAGCTCACCAGATAAAATTCTAAAACAAACAAACCAAAAAACCCATTGCTGTCGAGTAGATTCCAACTCATGGCAACCCTGTGTGTTACAGAGTAGAACTGCTCCATGGGATTGTCTTTCTTTCTTTTTTTTTAAGTTGTGCTTTAGGTGAAAGTTTACAGCTCAAGTTAATTTCTCATACAAAAATTTACACACATATTGTTTTGTGACCTTAGTTGCAATACCTACAATGTGACAGCACACTCCCCCTTTCCACCCCAGGCTCCCTGTGTCCATTCGACCAGTTCCTGTCCCTTCCTGCCTTCTCATCCTGCTTTTGGGCAGGAACTGCCCGTTTGGTCTCCTATATCTGATTGAACTAAGAAGCGCATTCCTCACGTGTATTATTTTTTGTTTTATACTCCTGTCTAATCTTTGTCTGAAGAGTGGGCTTCGGGAATGTTTTCAGTTCTGAGTTAACAGTACGTCTGGGGCCATGGGGTTTTCTTTGGCTGTAGTCTTAACGGAAGCAGATCGCCAGGCCTTTCTTCCATGCTGGAGGCAGCCCCAGCCCAGGCGGGATGGACGGCCTGTGGCAGCCCCGAGGCACCTTACTGACTGAGATCCAGATCCAGTGGGCCATCCCGCCCAGCCCCGGACAACTCGGAAGCCAGTTTTTCACCGCTTGTCACCTCTTGCAACGGGGACATATCTGAGTGCGAGAAATGAGACAGGCGATGTAAGTGGTGGCTTCCGGACAGCAGTCTGGAACAGAGGCTGAGGCTCCTCTCCAAGCACAGCTTCTGGTTGGATTGTGGATTTATGGGGTGGATTGAGGACGCGCTGCCGCCCTTGTGCTCTACGGGGTTTGGCCATCCCGGAAGCCAAGCCTTTCCCGCGTGGGCAGCCTAGGGCTTGGAGAAGGCGAGGGGGTCGAGCAGCCGGGGCGCGCCCTCTGCTACGGGGCCGGGGTTCCCCAGGTCTTGCGGTGAGCGCAGCCGCCAGGCCACGTTGGTCCCTGCCAGGACGCCTTCCCCTGCGGGCAGCGCTCAAACCCAAGCGCACTGGGGCGGGGCGGGGCGGGGCGCGGCAGCGGGGGCGGCGGGCCGCGTCCACATTGGAAGGGGACCCAGTGATGGACGGCGAGGAAAGGGCGGCGGGCCGGGTGCGGGGGCGCTGGGGAGGGCGCGCCGGGCGCCCGCCGCCCAGGTGGACCCAGCCACCACCGGGCTCGCTGCTCCCGCTGGCTGCGCGAGGCTGCCCTTTCTCCACAGCGTGATTGATTTTCGTCTTCTTTTCTTCTGAAGTCTTCTTCCAGGGAGAGGCTAGTGGTAACAGGCTGAGCTGGATGGATGGGTATGAGGAGAAGGGCAGGACGTTCAGCCCCGGGATTCTGACAGACCCGACCCTCGCCTTCCTTCTCTGCAGCTTCCCCGCATGTAAGTCACTACCCCTGGCCAACGGGGGCAGCCGGCCAGGCGGTGTCCCCGGGCCCCCGCAGCACTGGGCCGTGTGTCCGCAGAGCGAGTCGGGGCTGAAGTTTGCCGATCCCCCCCACCTCGGGTCCCCGCCTCCCATTTCCACGGGTCTTTGTTTTTCCCGCGCCCCACTGACGGAGCGATGGATCCCTGTGGGGACCCTAAGAGAGACTGCAGCGAGAAGGAGCCAGGCGGGTTGGTGGCGGGGCCCAGGGCGCCTCCCTCCTTCCGAGAATGGGGTGCTGAGGATGCGCCCCGTGTGGGCCCCGGAGGAGGGAGCAGAGGAGGGGAGGCACGGACTCGGTGCTGGAGGTACTTGCTCTGGCTCCTCGCCCACCCGTTTGCAAACCTGCACGATGCCCAGGGATGGAGCCGGGGGCGCCCTGCGGGGACCACGTCCCGCGCCCAAGCTCTTGTCCACGCGGGGAAACCCACGGCGCTGGCTCAGGCGAGTCCAGATTGCTGTTTGATAGCGTTTCGCGTCGCCCCCTGTTTGTTTTTAATTGTGTTGCGAAGGGAGAGAATTTCAGAATTAAAGCTGAAAAAGCCCGTCTGTTTCCGGTGAATCCCCGCCCGCCAGTTTTTCACAATGTTCTTAGCAGATCGCTGCTTTCAAATTCCTTGGAGCCCAGACCTCTTGTTTTTGTTGGGGAGGGGAGACCAACTCCACAGAGAAGCATTTGTTCCTTCCCAAACGCTCCAGGTTCTTTACTCCCCCCCCCCCACTTTCGGGGGGAGGAGGGAGGCACGAAACTTAAATCCCTGGTCTGTGTTCTTTATAAAGTTCCCTAAAACTTTATTTCATTTTTGCCATATGCTACTCACAGCCGGGAAGCGCCAGTTAAACTCTTTATACCCATTTTTCTCTTGCTAAAAATACAAGTAAACAAACTGTCATGGGCCACGTTGCCCCCAGTGCAAGGCAGGATCTCCTAGCCATTTCCATTGTGTTGCGGGGTTCGCAGGTATCCTTTTTGCAAAAATGAGGGCTTGCGCGGGGCGCGGCTGTTGCAGCGCAGCGCAACGCCAACCGCAGCCCCCGCGCACAGCTGAGCTTTGAAGAAAAGCCTTGAGTTAGACTCAGATGAGGTTGTTCTCGTTTGCTCCTCAGCAACTGGGTTTCAAAGAACTAGCGGAACTGGGTAGCCTGGTCTCCGCCTGGCTGCGAGTTGGGGCTCCCGGCTGGCGTTCTCGGCGAAGGCCATGGTAGGGGAAGAGGGATCAGTTTACCCTCTCGGCCCAGCCCAGTCCTGAAGGCCCCCCTTACTAGTCGCCCGCCCGAACTGGCGCCCCCTCCCGACCAGGCGCGCCCGCCTCACTTGGCAGCTGCGCGCCCCAGGGACAGCCCAGAGAGCTGCAACCTGCTCCTCAGCCTGGATTCCCCTGGGGAGGCCCCGGCCAAGGACAAGACAAGGAGAGGGTGCCAGTGCACCAGGGAGGCCTTGCCCCCTTGTGCTCTCTCTTAATAAAGCCTCCACAGAGGGTCAAGTAGCAACGTGCCCTCCCCATGCACCCACTCCTTTTAAAAGGCCCTTTCCACACTTCTGGAAGGCTCTGCCCAAAGGCTGATTTGGTTCCCTCTCCCAAAGTAAACAAATAAAATAGAAATTAGAAATTACCCTAGTCTTGAAAAAAGAAGTCCCCCTTTACGGAGAACCAGACGCTTGCAATTTGGGTTCATCTGGATTGGGTCTAGATAAAGATCCAGCCCATTGGAAGTTTTATCAGATGGGTTGGTAAATGGCTTTTGTCCCTTGTCCCTGGTGGGGGTGTGGTCTCAGCTCCAAGCTGAAATCCAGAAGGGGGCTCTTAAAACACCATCTTCTCGCTCTTAAAGTGGCAGCACTTGTTAGCCTCTGGGGTTGCAGAGTGAGGAAAGGTAGGGCTAGTCATAGAAGGTACTAGGAGTTAGGAGGGAGCAGGAAGGGCTGGGTGTTGTTTTCTTGCTTGTTAATTCATTTCTCTGTCTTAAAAACTTGTATGTATGTGTAGAGATAGATAGGAAATGACTCGACGGCAACAGGTTTATAGACGCAGATAAATGAGTGTGTGTATACATGTGTGTGTATATATATATATATATATACACATTTTTTTTAAAGTATCCCAGCATAGTCCGAGGAAAGCTAGTGGGTTGTATAATTCACAACCAGAATTCCGTCACTTTTGTTTCCAAGTATCCCATTTCTTGTTGGCTTCGAGACCGGTAACACAAACCTGGCACATAGAACAGATAGATGTGGTGCTATGTGCCAGATGGCTAAGGTTTCTCTTAATTGGAGCCCTTGACAGCTGCCTGTAGTCAAAATTGCCCACCCTACTGAAAACTGAGATTCTAGTATTCCAGAACTAAATAAACGGGGGGCTCCGAAACTTGTGTGCTCAAGAAACCTGGGTCAAAAGAGAGTTTCTTAAGAAAGAGAGATGAAATGGGTAATTTCCACGGCAAAAAAGCAGACTGTCATATGCTCTGACATGTTGGCCCGGGAGAGGGGCCACTTTGGAATCATGTCAGAGAACCCACAGGCCCCTAGTAGGGGCAAGGAGAGTGGGGTGGGAGTTAGAGCTAGACAAAAAAAGACAAAAAAGGAAGTGCATAGCACAGAGGACACACTAGTGTGCCCCAGCTTCTCCCAGGGAGGACAGCTGGGACGTGTCTAGAGGAGCTGCCTGAAAGCACAGGTTTGTTCAGTGCTGGGAAACTTGGGAGGCTGCCGAGAGTAAGCCCACAGCGGGGGGGGGGGGGGGGAATTAAATTGGACTTAGTTCTGTGAGAAAGATGCCTTAGCCTCTGCTGGACGGAGAGTGTGTGCGCTTTTTGAGAGTGTTTGCATCTACTCATTCCAGATGTACATAAGGTGTATCCAGTACCTTCCAGACTCAGTGACAGCATGCAGGCCCCCATCTGACCGAGGCCCAGCATCTGTCCTCGGGCAGCTGACAGCCGGGTAAAGAGAAAAGGGCCGTGCAGTGCCCCACGGGCTGTGGGGGTGTCTGCTTGGGCAATGCTGTGGGTTCAGAGAAGGGGCGGAGAAGAAGTGGTCCCATCTACCTCAGAAGGGGAGGCCAGAAAAGGCTTCCACAAATAGCATCCACTTCAAAACACAATGAACAGGTACTGTTTAAACCTGTAAACCACTGTGACTTATCAAATCAGGTGTCTAAGGAAACTCCATCAAAGGCATGTTATTTTGGACATGTTGACATGCTTACTGTTCGCTGCATATTGATGCTGTACTCTAGCACAGTGGTTTTCAAAGTGGGGTCCCTGGACCAGCAACATCAGAAGCATCTGGGAACTGATTCAAGATGCAAATTCTGGCCGCACCCCAGACCTCCTGAAGCAGATCCCCCGGGGGTGGGGCCCGAAGTCTGTGTCACAGGCCTTCCGGGGGATTCTGATTCTGCCCCACTCGAGGACCGCTGAAACTGCTGCTGTTTTAGGACTGTTAGTCCTCAGTGGGGAAACTGAGACTTGGGGAGACCAACGCTCTCTGCAGTGTCTAAATGCATCTGTGTCATTAGAAACGAGACCATTTCAGTCAGAGCTGCCGTCCAAAAATGTGCCAGCCAGTCACACTACTACACTGCTTACCACCCCACCCCCGCTCCTCCACTTGGACTCTGTGTAGCAGGAAAAAAAAAAAAAAACTAAACCCGTTGCCATCAAGAACTGCCCCATAGGGTTTCCAAGGAGCGGCTGGTGGAGTCAGACTGCCGACCTTTTGGTTAGCAGCCGAGCTCTTAACCACTGCGCCACCAGGGCTGAAATGATGGCTGGTTGACAGAGCCAGATAGTGGCAGAGCCAGCTATCCGGCCAGCTGTGTGACAGGCTGGGGGTCTGCAGGGAGCTGGCTGGGCAGAGCTTCAGCTCCCTGGAGAACAGGGATGTGCAGTCCCCTCAGCTGGAAGGCCCCTTCTGCCCTGAGGGTGAATTCTGAGTAAGGAGAGAATCTCCCCGTCTTCTGAAGACATAAAACCTGCAGCTGGGAGGCTGGAGAAGTTGCTGGCGGTCACCCAGCCCTCAGAGGAGGAGAGCTGGGGAGAGGAGGAACACGGGGAAAGGTGATCAGTACGGTACTGGTCATAGATAAGGACATTCTATGAGATGGGGAAGGAGTCCCTGGGTGGGGCAAACGGTTAAGTGCAGGGCTACTAACCGAAAGACTGGTGGTTCAGAACCCACCCAGAGGCAGTTCAGAAGAAAGACCTGGCGGCCTGCTTCTGAAAGATCAGAGCCTTGAAAAACCCTATGGAGTGCAGTTCTACTCCGACAGACATGAGGTTGCCATGGTTTGGTTTTTCGTTTTTGTTGTGTTTGTGGCGTGAGATGGGGAAAAGGTGGTCCTGGGAGCACGTGGAGGTGAGAGAATGGGGCTGGGGAGCAGTTTACATGTTGGCAGGAGGAATAAAACCAGTTGCTGTCGAGTCAGTTCTGACTCATGGCGACCCCAGTATGTGCCAAAGTAGAACTGTGATCTATAGGGTTTTGAATAGCTGAGTTTTCAGAAGTAGATCACCAGTCCTTTCTCCCGAGGTGCCTCTGCGTGGACTCGACAACCATCCTTTTGGTTAGCAGCTAAGCGTATTAACCATTTGCACCGCTCAGGGAGCTGTGGGGGAAGGGGTAAAAATAAAAAAATAAAAATAAAAATAAAAAACCTCATTGCCATGGAGTCAAGTCTGACAAACTCCACCCCCATTTGGTTTTAACACTGAAAGTCCCATGTCCTGAGGAAACCCCTGACTCAGTGACCCTACAGTTGCAGCAGCAAACCAGCCCTAGGAGCAATCACTAAAACCTGGCTGTCCCTTCAACATGTCTCTTAGGGGCCCCACTGCCCAATTCTAGAGCTTGCACATTCCACCCGATAGAGGAGCCCTGGTGGCACAGTGGTTAAGAGCTCAGCTGCTAACCATAAGGTCAGCAGTTCTAATCCACCAGTCGCTGGTTTCCACGGCTTCCGGCACGTGGCCCAGGCTCCAGGTCACACCTTGCCTCCCCATGTTCCACCACCGCGACCACGCCACACCACGCCTTACTGGTGGGCAGCCCCCAGGCCTGGCTCATGCCGTTGCCCAGTTTGGAATGGAATGCCCGCCCCTCTGCACCCTCCATCAAGGCCCAAACTCGGTGCCGTTTCCTGGGGTCCAATGCAGACCCTCAACCAACAGGCCCAGTGATGCCCTTGACGTGTGTCACCTCAGCTGCTCCCACCTGCACTTCCTTCCGGCTTCATTGCTTTGTGGGTTTGGGTTTTTGTCTTCTACATCACTAGTTCTATTCTCAAGGGTAGGACCCCATTTTCTGCTTCATGTCTGTCTCCACCCGGCCCACTGCAGGCGCACCCAGGGCATTCCTGGCACCGATAGGACCCTTGGATTTGTGTGTGTGTGTGTGTGTTGGTTGGTTTTGATTTTTCTCAACTTACAGAGACCATAGCATTTTTTCCCCCAGATACTCCTATTTTTTTCCAAAATAATTTTTTTCTGGTTATAAAACCAATACTCCCTTCTTTTAAATCTAAAGGCCAAAAAGGGGTAAATAAGAAAATAAAAATAACCCAAAATCCAGCCTCTGAAGGTTAACCATCAGTAATTAACGTTTTCATGAACATCTGTCAAGATGTATTACCATTATATTGCTCTCTCCAAAGTATGACATTTTGAAGGAGAATGTTAATTTTAAGAGTCTCTCCATTTTTTGAGTGTCCACAGTGTATCACGCACTCCAGTAACTACTTTAAACACATCACCTCATAAAATTGTCCCATCTCCGTGAGGATTATCATTTCCATTTTCCTGGCGAGGAAACAGAGGGTCAGAGAGGTTCTCTGACATCACACATGGCAGAGTCAGGAGTAGAACTCAGACCCCTTTTCTCTTAACGACAGATTTTGGATAAACACAGTCAGTAAATTTGCTATGCAGCATAGCTAAGATTTTATCCATTGCATTCGAGTCGATTCTGACTCATAGTGACCCTGTGGGACAGAGTGTACAGGGTTTCCAGGGCTGTAATCTTTACGGGAGCAGACTGCCACATCTCTCTCCCACAGAGCGGCTGGTAGGTTCAAACTGTCGACCTTTCGGTTTGCCGCCGAGCGCTTAACCACTATGCAACCAGGCTCTTCCTCAAAGACTTTAAGTGGGGGAAAGAAGGAGGAATGAACTTTGGGGTTATGACTGGATAGCGGAATGAAGCGAGACCACATTTTCCATGGATCTAGGCTTTTTGCTCCTTTCAAAGGCCCTGTTTGCTCCCTTGCCATCCTTTGGTTTAGCATTCCCAAGAGGAAGATGCCGCCCAGCCACAGTTCGGGAAGACAAGTTGGCAGGACCGTAATGGTGCAGATTTTCCCAAGTCAGATTTATGTCCGTTGGGTTTTGCTTATTTATTCATTTGGTGCGCCATTTCACCCGAACAGCCAGGATACCAAGACGCCTGTTAAAGTGCTCCCCGGCTCCCAGGTCCCTGCAGAAAGGAGCCCATTATTGCTCCCCGTGCTGAGGAATGTCCTGTGAGCACAGGCTCCCACACGTGTGCACGCCAGCTGGGCATGTGTCCAGCTAGCCTGCGTTTGCCCTACCACTGCGGGAGGAAGGTAGAGGAGGAAGGCCGCCCTGGGGACTGAGGAGGTGAGGGAAGAAAGTCACTTCAAAGGGATTTTGACTGGAGCAGCCAGGCAGATGAGCCCAGGGTTGCTGGAGCAGAGCCAGGGTGGAAAATTAGCATCTCTAGAGCTGCCCTGGCCTCAGAAGAAAAGGCTATATGCCTCAGAGCAGGAGGATGAACTGGGCCCACCTGCAAGCTTCCTTTACATTGAGGAGTGATGTCATTGCCCACATCCATCCTGGGGTTCTCTGCCCTAAAAGAGTTTGGGTGCCAGCACGGAATCCTGTGTCTAGCCCTTGCCCCCCGTGGGCCACCCCTCTTAGCCAAAGAGACCCCCAGCCCCCTGACTGACGGGCCTGCTCGCGTCCTTGGGCCTGGGGCTGAAGACAGGTGCTTTCCAGCAGTCATCCTGTCCTGCTTGCTGTGAATTTGGCCCCACGTGGCCCCTAGTGCCGGGAGCTGGGGGAGGGTGGCCTGTTTGGAAAGCTGAAGTGTGCCCTTTTCCTTGGCATGCGGTGTGGTTTCCTGCAGTGACTCGGTGTGTGTGAAGGCTGGGGCGAGCAGCGCCTGGGAACCCTGTGCCTTGGGTAGGAGGAGCCCAGGCTGCTGTGCCCAGCGGGGCTGTGCCGCCTGCCTCGCCTCCTGACGTGGCGCTTGGCCACCTCTGCCACCCTTGAGGCGGCAGTGACTTAACACTCCGCTCCCCCGGCTCCCCCAACACCCGTCCTCCCCTTCCTAGATCAACTGAGATTCTCTGAGAAGCATCTGCTTTCTGCTGTAGCCAGTTCCTGGAGGAAGCCCCTTAGAAAATTCCCAGTGGATTCAAAAGGTGGGAAACACAGTGTGTCATGGACTGGGTCTGTTCTGTGGGGCATTCCTTGGCCAGACCTGGGGGAGGAATGCCTTTTAGGAGAGGTGATCAAGTCTGGCTGCTGGTAGGTTAAGTAAGGTAGGGTCTGTTGCAGCGGGCGAAAAATCCAGTCACTTGGATGTGTTCCTTTTGGTGTCTGCTGCCAAGCACCTGGATGTTGACACCAAGACTATGGAGTGAGATTCCTGCAGAAGTGACACAGCAGGCAGCCTCAGGCATCTCCCCACTCCAGGACCCTCCAGAACACTGCCCAGGCCAGTTTGTCAAATGCTGGCTTGATTAACAGTTCCAAGGAGGTCTGGGAAAGCAGCAAATGCTGTGCTGGTGCATAAATATTCTCCCCCTGCCAGGGTTGGTAAAGCTGGTGCTCCAGGCTCTCTGCCCTTGTGTCCATGTTTCTGAGAGGCACAGTGTTGCTATTTAAAGGAAGAGGATTCTGTTGGGCAAGCTGTGTGGCTGTGTTTTCTCTTTCCCAGGCCTTAGTCCACGAGGAAGGCAGTCTGAGACCACCTCCCCATCAGTGAAATTTTATATACACCCACTTACATACTTGGAAGCCCCGCTGCGCCTCCCCCAGGAACAGTGCTGGGGACCCGTCAGGGCATCGGGTCGGGGTATAAAAAGGCCTCAAATCTCCTAGGTCGCTTCGAGTGTGGAGTGTGGGTGTCAGAGATTCCAGGACCCAGCTGAGAGGCCACTGCTCTCAGGGGACTCGCAGGCCAGCGGGGAAGGTGAGCCTCCTCCTGGAGGCACCTGAGCTGGGCTGGCTTTCTTGCATGATGGCCCAGAGAGGCACAGCCAAGGTCCAGCAAAAGAAGGTGACACGGGGAAGCAAGGAGCCATCTTCAGTTTTGAAGTGTGGTTGTATTTTAGCCCACTCTATGGCCCAGAGACCCATGTGTGTCAGAGTAGAAGTGTGCTCCACAGGGTTTTCAATGGCTGATTTTTTAGAAGTAGATATCCAGACCTTTCTTCCAAGGCACCCCAGGTTGGACTCCCACTTCCAGCCTTCTGGTTAGCAGCTGAGTGCTTTAACCGTTTGCAACAACCCAAGGACTCCATGGTTCGGAGTTGACTCAGCAGCAGCTGGTTAACTGGTACGGCCTGGGAGAAGGGCCGAGGCCCCAGGGGGGAGTCCCTGGGAGATGCAGAGGTGGGTGTACTTAGGCTGAGCTGCCCGAAGCGGGAGGGGCCAGCCCTGACCTGGCAGAGTTTCTGTGGCAGTTGAGGCTGGATGCCCACCTGTCAGGGGTGCTACAGGGAGATGTCCTGCCAGGGGGCCACCCAGAGGTGGGTATCGGTGACCTCTGGTGTCCCTCGGTGGGTTCTAAAATTCCACAGCATGCTTTGAGAAGGGAATGTTGTGTGGTCACTGAGTCTAGGGGCCTTGGTAAAGTGAGTTACACAGAGAAGCAGTGAGCTCTGGCCCTACTTTCACGAGTCAGGAGCAAATGAGGGGATGATTGCCAGGGGCCCCACCTGAGCACAGGCACCTTCCACTCCTGAGAGGCCTGGGATCCCCTCCTGTCCTGTAGGCACCCCTAGGGCCCCCCCTCGTGAGCCAGGGCTGAACAGTCCCCAAGAGGCAGTGAGCAGATGGGCCCACGACCCTCACAGAGTCATCCTGCCCCCTCCATGCCCACTCCATTAAATCCCTCGTGGGCTCAGAGAGAAGGAGACTCTGGAGGAAGTTCAGGGGGGCTCCTGTTGGTGAGTCGGAGGCCAGCCCACTGTCTCTGTGGGCCTTTCGACTCTCCTCGGTTCCACAGTAGCTCGTCCTGAAAGTGGTAGGCCTCAAGAGGCCTGGGTCAAAGCAAACCATGCAGGGACGTAATACCTCGTCTCAGCTCCGTTCTGAGGAACATAATGCTCTCTGCGGACACCTTTGCATTTTCCTGGGATGTCTGTGAGGAGGAGGGTCCCTGTGTGGTACAAACAGTTAATGCACTTGCTAACTGAAAGGTTGGAGGTTCAAGTCCACCCACAGGTGCCTTGGAAGAAAGGCCTGGTGGTCTACTTCCGAAAGGTCACAGCCATTGAAATTCCTGTGGAGCAGTTCCGCTCTGAAACACACGGGGTCACCATGAGTCAGAATCGACTCCATGGCAACTGTGTGTTTTTCCTGTGAGGTGGAGCTCCAGGGAGGGGCGGATTATCCAATAAGCAAGGTAAGCACGGGCTTACTCGTGTTTACTTAATAATCACATCAGAGTGAAACCCATGTGAGATTGTTCACTACAAATTAGTAAGTAAGCACGAGTAAGCCCACGCTTACCTTGTTTATTGGATAATCCACCCCTGGCTCCAGGTACCAAGAGTGAGCAGAGGCTGAGAGGCACCTTGCCCAAGGAAACAGTCAGTGGGCAAGTGGAAATGGAAGTTCAGAGAACTCAAATTCTCATCGAGTTCTTTAATCCCTGGGCTCTGAGCACATTGGCTGTCTTGGATCAAGCAGGAGGTGACTGAAGGGCTAGAAGGGGCCTATTTCCCGTCTGCAGTAACAGGCAGGAATAGTCCGTGTCCAGCCGGCAGGGAGGTTGGCTGCCCTCCCTCAGGTACATCCCGACTGACAGGGTGGCTCCCTCTAGGAGGCTGGTTTCCTTTTCCTGCTTGCACAGGTGTAAGATCTGTTTCAAGGCTCAAACTTTCCTCTCCTTCCTTCCTTGTACACTTGCATCACAACAGTCCAAGGTTTACCGCCGGGAATTAAAGTCGCGTGTTTTTCTTTAAGATAAGGGCACATAAAAACCAGTCCCTGTGGGATCTCTTTGGCAGGTGACGCCACAGCCAGCAGGCTTTTCCTTTTGATGCGGGACCAGGTTACAGTCAGGTCCCTGACTTCAGGGGGTCCTGGGGTTGGTGATTTAGTGGAGTGGGCATGGAGGGGGCAGGATGACTCTGTGGGGGTCATGGTCCCCTTGGTTCACTGCCCCTTGGGGACTGTCCAGCCCTGGACCCTGAGACCCCTCCACGTGGTCCCTGGGAAATGACTTTAGGCCAACAGGGCTGGGAGAGCCACGTTACCCCTGGAGAGATGGCAGGGGGGACAGGTGCACTCAATTCTATTCCCCGCTCTGCCCATAGTCGGTGGCCTCCTGCAAGCCGTCCACCACTCCCACCCCATGATGGGCATGCCCGGGCTTCCGCTTACACTCTTAGGAATATCTGAAAGGCCGGGTGGGCACAGAGTCCCCAAGTGTTTCGGGCAGCTGGGGAAACCTGCTGGGTGGGCAGGAAATCATGGTGGGCCAGTTAGTAGCCACACCTGCTCTTGGGGGGCTCCAGGCCAGGAGGGCTGGGAAGGGATTTGGCGTGTGGGCATTGCTGAGAGCATCGCTGCATTCTGGGAAGTGGGCATGGGAAGAGAAACCTCATGCCTTTGCGGGTTGCAGGAGCTGGGTCATTCTCACCTGGGGTCCTGGGAGAAAAGCTTCTCATAGGTGCTTTGAGAAGTATAGAAGCAGCCCCAAGGCCAGCGCGTTTGCGTCCCAGCTCTGTGGCCGAGGGATCCGGGCCGGCTGCCCCCTCTGAGAGCCTGTGTTTTTGCATCTGTAGGATGAAGATGAAGATGAAAATGAAAACGGCTGCCCATCCACTCTGGGTAGTTGTGAGGACCCAGCGTTAAAGCAGGGCCTGGTGAGTGCAGGGTATCGTTACTGTTATCATTCTCTCTTTTTTGGAGGCCTGGCCCGGCCCATGTGCCTGCTGCCTCCACTCCCCAGATCCACGTCCCAGGGCAGTCCTGGGTGGAGACCCCCTTCCTCGATAAGCCCTCAAGGACAGAACTCGTCTTGGTCCATCTCTGTGTCCTCCGAAAGCATCCGGGCTGGGCCTGGTGTGGAGCTTGTGGAACCACAGTGAAGGGAGAGGAGAAAGCAGCTTGGGGTTCGAGAGCTGGGGTTTGCATCCTGCCTCCATCAAGGCACCCGCGGGTGCTGTTTAGTGCATCTAGGCCTTAGTTTCCCTGTCTGTCGAACGGGGATAAGAAACCAAGTTGTGGGGTTGGCACGAGGGTTACAGGAGACGCGTGTGAAATGTCTGGCACATACAGTAAGTACCCAGCACACATACCCACCACCACCAGTTGCTGTCGAGTCAACTGTGACTCACAGCGACCCCATGCGTGTCAGTAGAATTGTGCTCCATGGGGTTCTCAATGGCTGATTTCTAAAGGTAGATTGCCAGGCCTTTCTTCTGAGGCACCTCTGGGTGGATTTGAACCTGCAACCTTTCAGTTAGCAGCTGAGCCCATGAACTGTTTGTACCACCTAGGGACTCCAAGATGGGAAATGGAGTCTCCCATGAAATTGAATAAACCTGGCTCTCTGGCCTCCAGCCAAATGAACCTCTCTTTGGAGGCTGGCAGCTTCTGCAGAGGAGACTTTGGAGGGTCCCGGGAGGAGGGGAGAAGAGAGGGGTGAAGCTTTTCCCTCCCATGAAAGTGAGGTGGAGGGTGAAATGGTGGGGTGAAGCCATCCTGGCTGCCCCAGAGTCAGGTCCTGACCTGACCCCCAGTGAGCGGGGGTGGGGGCGGGGGGCACATGCCTGTGGTGGTCAGTGGGTTGAAGAAGCTGTCCGTGAGCAGCTGATCTGGGAAGCAGGAGCGAGTGGGAGGAGGACATCCTGGGCTGGAGCATCGCAGGGAGGAAGCAGGTGAAGGGGCTGGCTCCCATCCTCAGTCTCTTCCCACCCTTATCCGTGACTTCTAACTTCTGACATCACAGGGGCTTGTGAGCATTCATTTCCCTCCGAGGCCTTTGTCAGGGACCACATTTGTTCAGGGCCCACCCATGTGCTTCTCCTCATTTAATCCTCAGCAGCCCTGGAAGGCGGTGCTTCTGTCTCTACAGATAAGGAAACTGACTGCAGCAAGGTGGGCAAGCGATTTGCCCAAGCTCCCGCAGCTGCTAGTAGGTGACAGAGCGAGACTTTGAACCAGATCCCTCCCTTCAGTGCCCACTGTGCCCACCACCCCTTACGGTGGCCCTCTCGGCGATCAGCGTCTTCTTTGAACCTCTTAGTTTTTTACCCAGTCCTGAGTGATAACATGAGAACATTGTCTAGACGGCTGAGAACGGGATCAGCAGGACTTAAGGGGCTTAAGTGGAGAGAGGAGGTCATCCGTGGCCTGGAGGCAGGAGAGGGGAGGCCCTGGGCTCAGAGTACAAGGGGGCCAGAAGAGCGGCCTCTGTCGCCCCCTGTGGCTGGTGGGTGGAGCTGCCATGCCTGCTGTGGTGCATGGCCTTGTTCCTACCTGCAGACTCTGTTGGAGGGGAGAAAGGTGGAAAGGCCTCGTCCCCGAGGGCTGACTCCTGGGCAAGGCCCGGGGTTTCCTTGACCCAAGCGTTGGCAGTAAGGCCGCTGAGTCCCTGCTGTGTTTGCTCATGGGGAGAGATGTCTCCTCTCACCACCCATTCCACCTGCAGCCCCTCCTCCTCTGACCCATCACCACCAGTCCCCTTCCCACCCCAAGGGAATCTCTGTCCACCTGCCAGGGTCGTACACACTCCAGACTGGCCGGGCTCTGGCAGACTCTGACTTGTGACCACTGAAAAGAAATGACCTGAACTCGAAAGCCTCACTACTCAAAGTGTGGACTGTGGGCCATACAGGGGCCTCCCTGGGGGCTTGATAGAAACGCACACTCTCAGGCCCACCAGGACCCGCGGAATCAGAACCACCTGCCTTTTAATAAGATCACAGGCAGCAGTGACGTTGGGAAGCACTGAGTGTTGAGTCACGTGTGTGTGAGGACAGATTCCCGCTCATGACCCCAGGGCATGGGAAGGACCCCCTTTTGGGCACCTGGGTGGGATTTCGCTTGTGCACTTCAGACTCACGGGCTGCACGAGCTGGGGCACTGCTCAGAGCCAGCTTTCAAGGCTACACAGATAGAAATCCTCATCACCGCCTCCCCCATGAAAGCATAAGAACCTATGGAGTTACCCACTTGGGGGGATAGAGCCACACACGGGGAGTCAGAAGTGGGATACCGTGTATATCCTATACCGTCTGTGTGCAAGCTGACCCTGCCCTGGACGTCATTTCTGATCCTTTGCCTTCAAGCCCTCTGTCCACCCTGTATGCCCCACCTGGAGAGGTGACTGCTGGGAACTGGGTCTCTGGAGTCTAGACCAGACGGACAGTGTGCCTGTGGACCACAGCCCTCCTGGCTGAGGGGGGCTCTCAGTGTTGGCTGGGGGGTCCTCAGGGAAAGGCTGAGCTCGCCTGTCATGGAGTCTGCCCTGGAACCACGCACCTGGCAGCTGGCAGAGGGAATTGGAAATGCTCTAAGATTGGTCTTCCCGGCTCTTGGGTCCCAGGGGCTAGATTTGAATCTTGCTTCAGCTTCTTCCTAGCAGTGAGGCCTTGGGCAAGAAGGTTAGCTCCTCTGAGCCTGGCTTCCCTCCTCTGAGATGTGGGAATGGCAGTAGTGTCTGCCCACTGGGCACTGGGAAGATTGAATGCACAGTGCCTGGAACAGTAAGGAAGCTGTGACACACGTATGGTGACCCCATGTTGGGTCCGGGGGAGTTGGAAGGCCAGTGAAGCTTGTGATTGTGTTGCAGGGAGTTCAGTGTACAGGGACAGGCAAGTCCTCTCTCTTTATTTGGCCATGGTGGGGACTGGAGGTAGGCAGGAGCCAGGGTAGGAACAGGGCTCCCCCTGCTGGTGGGCCAGTGGGCCATGGGCAGAGCAGAGGAGGCCTGCCAATTAGCACAAGGCCTGTGTCCCTTCTGGGCGATTCTCTTTGATATCCACTATCTCCATAATCCTGAGAAAGCCAAATCGCAGGTCAGCACATACTGCTCCCAGCGTTAATGGGGCTGCCAGAATGAGCATTGTGTGGAGGCCACTGGCACCAGAGATGAGGGGTGGATAGCCACAGCAGCAAGTCCCTTTGTACTTTGTTCCTGCTGTTGTGCGGTGCCGTTGGGTGGATTTTCGACTCATAGCGACCCCATGTACATAGTAGGGCTTTCTAGACTGTAATCTTTATGGAAGCAGAAGGCCTACAAGAGTTCATTCAGCACAGCGCCCCCCTCACTTCACATACACACACACCACCTCCACCCTGAGGGGCTTCCTTCCCCCACCCAGGCTACGCTCAGCATGTCGCAGCCCACAGGCAGGTAGGGCTTTGGGGCATCTTCTTTTGGTTGGAGAACCATGAAGACTCAGGGCAAGAGGATCTTTAGCCACCTTGCGAGGGAGACGCGTACTCGTGAGCAGCCTCTGGGGGAGGTGGCTGCGCTGCACTCCCCCCACAGCCACCACGTGTGCCCTGCAGAACTGTCACCATCTGACTATTCTTCACCTGATCTGGTTCTTTAAATCACACGTGGCTTCAGTTTGAATAAAGGTATTAAAAAGGAACATGTGTGGCACTTCCAGCCCATCGGTTTTTTTCTAATACACATTTTTGTTGTTGGGAGCTAATAAGTGACGGCAAGTGGTACCACAAGCCAAATACTTGCCGTTTGGTTTTTTTTTTTTTTTTTTTTTTTACTTTAATTACAAAGAATTTCAAAAGCAGTCAGAATGGTCTAATCAACCTCCAAGTACCCATCACCCCGACCCAGCAATGATCAGCTCAGCTAGCTGATAATTATCAACCAGTCTTGTCTCATTCACACCCCCACAACCCCACTTTATTTTTTAACAACTTTATAGAAGTATAGATTTTTTAAAAAAAAAAATTTTATTGTGGTAAAATACATATAACAAAAAATAATAACTTTAACCATTTCTAAGTATGCAATTCAATGGTATTGATTACATTCTCCATGTGGTGCAACCATCGCCGCTATCCATTTCCAAATGCTTTTCGTCACCCGAAACGCAGTGTCCCTTAAGCAGTAACTCTCCATTTCCCCACACCTCAGCCCCTGGTAACCACTAATCCACTTTTGCCTCTGTGCGTTTGCCTCTTCTAGCTATTTTCTAATACGCATTCAAATAAACATAGCTTCCTAAATAAAAAATATATATATATATTCACCAGATACCACCTGAAATGACCGTGTTTGCCCGCAGTGTTACAAACACAAGTGGTGTTTGGGGAAACGCAGGCGCAGGGGAAAAGCCTGGATTTCAGAACAAGGCCCAGCTCAAGGCCTGGCTTCCCCAGGCACGGCTGTGGACTCAGGCAGGCGTTTAAGCCTCAGCTTCCTGAGCCTCAGCTTCCTCAGGTGCATTCAGGAGAGCGCGCCCACCTGTGGAGGCAGGAGAGCACATGAGGTCACCCAGCCCAGGCCCCACAGCCCCGAGGAGGGCTCCCACAGGGCAGCCATTGATGGTGAAGTGCTCTGGTGCTCTTTTGTTGGCCTGCCCTCAGATGATTCTGTCCCTGGCTTCACTCTTACCTCGGTTTTATACGTTCAGAAAAGTCAGTGCCGGAGAAGCAAACTGGCTCGTCCAATGTCACAAGCCTTGGTGGCCCAGCCAGTAGTGGCGGGGGTTGCGGCCTCAGAGCCTGGGCCTCCCAGCTGCTTCCCCGGCCCCTTTGCTCCTGAACCTGTACAGAAACTTCCCTCCTGCTGCCCATCTGCATGCCTAGCCACTTGTGGTCATTATGGGCTGTGTGGAAGAATCCCGAAGGCCGGGAAAGGGGAGGTTCCACGTGTCTAGGTACAAGATTTTGGTGCGTTAAAGCCACTCTTCCCTGTCACGGTCATCTTGTCTGATTATCACTAAGGTCTCCAAGCTTGTGAATGACTTTTTGAAAAAACATGAGTTAGAGCGGATCTGAGGTTGTTTCTCACTTTGCTTTCCTGAGCAGGTTAGAGAGCTACAGGAACAAAGGAAGAGGTAAGCCAGCCAGACTCCACAGATGAGGTGGCTGGAGCCGGGACCTCCGTGACGAGTGCTAATGTAATAATCTTAACAGCCAACATTCACTGAGTTGTTGCCGTGTGCCAGGTGCTGTCCTCAGACCTTTAGATGTGATAACTAATTTAACACTCCATAACCTTGCATGATAGTACTATTATCATCCCATTTTCCACATGAGTATAATGTGGCACAGAGGAGTTTACGTAATTTGCACAAGGTCACACAGTGGCACAGCTAGGGACACGTACATAATAATGGGGCTTAGCTTCAGTGCCAAAAGTTTGTTGGTTTTGCCAAAATTCTCGGGGGTGACCACAAAAGTGTAAACAGACGTGCGACACCCAAGGGTGGCCTGTCAGCTCCCTCAGCCCTGCTGCCCAAAAACAGTGACCGCTCTTCTTCCTCGCAGGTGGGGAACTGCCGGAGGGGCCACCGCTAGCCCTTTCAGCACCTTTGTGTGATTAGAGAAGAGCGCCCCACCCACAATTTGCCTGCTGGCAACTTCTCACCATCGATATGCAGACATGTGGCTGGTAACATCTTAGATGAGGGGCCCTTGTGCCACGCACGCCTGCAACCCCGGCCCGCGGAGGGGTACCAGAGCTTTGGGGTCACCGGGCCCTGCCCTGATGCTGTGTCCGTTCCTCTCTCCACAGCCACCTTGCCGTGGGAAATCCTAAAGGGCAACTCTGATTTCTGGAGCGCCACGTCAGGCGGTCACTCGGAAGCTGCCCCCGAGTTCTGCACGGCCCTTCGCACCTACGCCTACTGCACGCGGCGCACCGCCCGCACCTGCCGGGGCCACCTGGCCTCCCCCTCTGCCGTCCACGGCACAGAGGACCTCATGAGCCAGCACAACTCCTCCAAGGATGGGTCCGCCTCGCAGCCGCGTCTGCGCACGCTCCTGCCCGCGGGGGACAGCCAGGAGCGCTCCGACAGCACCGAAATCTGCCACAAGCACTCGGCCGCCCCCAACTACACGCATTGTGGCCTCTTCGGGGACCCGCACGTCAGGACTTTCAGAGACCGCTTCCAGACCTGCAAGGTGCAGGGCACCTGACCGCTCATCAACAGTTACCTGAACGTGCAGGTCACCAACACACCCGTGTTGCCCGGCTCCGCCGCCACTGCCACCAGCAAGGTAAGCGTGAGGGTGATGCTGGGCAGCCCCGCAGGTCACAGCACCCAGGCGTCGCTGTCACAAGGGCCCAGACACAGCTCCAGACGCCTTCGGCACCTGCCATGTCCGTATTTCTCAGTAAATAGGCAAAGTATTTAGAAAGGAATGTTCTGGAAATTCCGTCATGAGGTAAACCAACCTGGAGTCACCTCTACATGTTGCTTAGGGTGGTGTTTTTCAATTTACTGGACACAGCCGACTAAAATGTGAAATCAGTATTCTGATGCCAGAAACCTGCATATATATGTGTGTTTATGTTGTGTGTGTGTGTATGTGTATGTATGCATATTTCTTTTTTGTTTGTTTTAGGAGGACAAGATAGCATAGGAGTCCTTAGGTGGCACAGATGATTTAGCACTCTGCTAAACGGTGGTGGTTTGACTCCCCCCAGAGGTGCCTCAGAAGAAAGGACTGGCAATCTGCTTCTGAAAGGTCACAGCCATGAAAACCCTATGGAGTGCAGTTCAACTCTGAAACACATGGGGTCACCATGAGTTAGGATCTACTCGATGGTTTTAAAATTGCATAGCATAGCAAAGAATAGATAGGAAAGGCACTGTGAACACATTGTACATAGTAAGGGTAAATGTTGTTTTAAGAAACTTTGGTTTCTGATACATATATACGTGTGTGTGTGTGTATACCAAACCAACCAGTTGCCATAGAGTTGATTCCTACTCACAGTGATCCTACATGTCAGAGTAGAGCTGCTCTCCGGAAGGTTTCAATGGCTGATTTCTCAGAAGTAGATGGCTAGGCCTTTCTTCTGAGTCACCTATGGGTGAACTCAAACTTCCAGCCTTTTGGTTAGCAGCCGAGCATATTAACTGTTTGCACTACCCAGGGACTCCATGTGCGCACACACACACACACACACACACACACACACACAGTATATACACTGGATTGAGATATAAAATGGATTTCTTACTGGGGTATAGTTAAAAAAATTTAGAAACACTCCCCAAAGCACTCATTTTCAAACTTTTGGAACATTCTTTTCTTATCCCATGTCAAATCTTGGTAGAACGCCAGCGCTGAAAACCAGCAGAGGTGGAGTCTCAATCTTTGCCCTCAAAGAGCTTACCGTCTAGTTGGAGCAAATGCCACACTTGGAAGTGGCCCTGCCTTCCTGCTGGGTGCCATGGTCTTGCCTGGTGTTTCTCGTTTCTGGCCGCATATTTAAGAACTGGGGAGGTTTTAGAGTAGAGTGATCCTGGGCCCCACTCCAGACCATTTGAAACCAAATCCCTGCGGGTGGGGTCAGCCCTGTGTTACTTAAGCCCATCAGGGACTCTCGGTTGTGTTCCCTGTGAGGGCGGTCATTGGTGATAGCCAGGCACCATCCAGTTCTTCTGGTCTCAGGCTGATGAAGTCTCTGGTGTATGTGGCCCTTTCTGTCTCTTGGGCTAATACTTTCCTTGTGTCTTTGGTGTTCTTCATTCTCCTTTACTCCAGATGGTTGGGACCAATTGATGCATCTTAGATGGCCGCTTGCAAGCTTTTAAAGACCCCAGACACCACTCACCAAAGTAGGATGCAGAACATTTTCTTAATAAACTTTGTTATGCCAATGGACGTAGAAGTCCCCTGAAAGCATGGTCCCCAGCATCCTGCCCATGCTACTCTGTCCCTCGAAGTGTTTGATTGTATTCAGGAAACTTCTTAACTTTGGTTTAATCCTGTTGTGCTGACTTCCCTTGTGGTGTGTGCTGTCCTTCCCTTCACCTAAGATAATTCTGGTCTACTATCTAGTTAGTGAATAACCCTCACCCTCCCTCCCCTCTCCAGTAACCATCAAAGAATGTTTTCTTCTGTGTTTAAACCTTTTCTTGAGTTCTTATAATAATGGTCTTATACAGTATTTGTCCTTCTGTGACTGACTAAATTCACTCAGCTTAATGACCTCCAGATTCCTCCGTGTTATGTTTCACGGCTTCATCGTTGTTCTTTATCGTTGCATCGTATTCCATTGTGTGGATATACCAGAATTTGTCGATCCATTCCTCTGTTGATGGGCACCTAGGTTCTTTCCATATTTTTGCTATCATGAGCAGTGCTGCAATGAACATACGTGTGCATATATCTATTCATGTGATGGCTCTTATTTCTCTAGGATATATTCCAAGGAGCGGGATTGCTGGATCATATGGTACTTCTATTTCTAGCTATTTAAGGAAGTGACAAATCGATTTCCATGGTGGTTATACCATTTTACATTCCCACCAATAGTGTATAAGTGTTCCAGTCTCTCCACAACCTCTCCAGCATTTATTATTTTGTGTGTTTTGGATTAATGCTAGCTTTGTTGGGGTGAGATGGTATCTCATTGTAGTTTTGATTTGCATTTCCCTGATGGCTAATGATCGTGAGCATTTCTTCATGTGTCTCTTAGCTGCCTGAATGTCTTCTTAGGAGAAGTGCCTGTTCATATCCTTTCCCCATTTTTTAACTGGGTTATTTGTCTTTTTGTTGTTGAGGTTTTGCAGTGTTTTGCAGATTTTAGAGATCAGACGCTGATCGGATTTGTTGTAGCCAAAATTTTTTCCCAGTTTGTAGTTTGCTTTCGACCCTTTTGGTGAAGTCTTTTGAAGAGAGTAAGTGTTTGATTTTTAGGAGCTCCCAGTTATCTAGTCTCTCTTCTGGTGCTTGTACATTGTTACTTATGGTTCGTATTCTGTTTATACCATGTATTAGGGCTCCTAGCATTGTCCCTATTTTTTCTTCCATGATCTTTATCGTTTTTGATTTTATATTTAAGTCTTTGATCCATTTTGAGTTAGTTTTTGTGTATGGTGTGAGGTATGGGTCTTGTTTCAGTTTTTTGCAGAGGAATATCTAGTTATGCCAGCACCGTTCGTTAAAGAGACTGCTTTTCCCCAGTTAACGGACTTTGGGCCTTTGTCAAATATCAGCTGTTCATAGGTGGATGAATTTATGTCTGGATTCTCAATTCTGTTCCACTGGTCTATGTATCTGTTATTGTACCAGTACCAGGCTCTTTTGACTACCGTGGCGGTATAATAGGTTCTAAAATCAGGAAGTGTAAGGCCTCCCACTTTCTTCTTCTTCTTGAGTAATGCTTTACCTGTCTGGGGCCTCTTCCCTTTCCATATGAAGTTGGTGATTTGTTTCTCCATCTCATTAAAAAATGCCATTAGAATTTTGATCGGGATTGCATAGTATCTGTAGATTGTTTTGGGTAGAATTGACATTTTCACAATGTTAAGTCTACCTATCCATGAACAAGGTATGTTTTTCCACTTATGCAGGTCTCTTTTGGTTTCTTGCAGTAGTGTCTTGTAGTTTTCATTGTATAGGTCTTTTACGTCTCTGCTTAGGTTTATTCATAAGTATTTTATCTTCTTGGGGGTTATTGTAAATGGTACTGATTTGGTGATTTCCTCTTTCAAGTTCTCTTTGTTGGTGTAAAGGAATCCAATTGATTTTTGTATGTTTATCTTGTATCCCGATACCTTGCTGAAATATTCTATTAGTTCCAGTAGTTTTCTTGTGGATTCTTTGGGGTTTTCTGTGTATAAGATCATATCATCTGAAAATAGAGATACTTTGACTTCTTCTGTACCACTTTGGATGCCCTTTATTTCTTTTTCTAGCCTGATTGCTCTGACTAGGACCTCCAACACAATGTTGATGAGAGCAGTGATAAAGGGAATCCTTGTCTGGTTCCTGTTCTCAGGGGGAATGCTTTCAAACTGTCTCCATTTAGGGTGATTTTGGCTGTTGGCTTTGTATTAATGCCCTTAATTATGTTGAGGAATTTCCCGTCTATTCCTATTTTGTTGAGAGTTTTTATCGTGAATGAATGTTGGACTTTGTCTAATGCCTTTTCTGCATTAATTGATAAGATCATGTGGTTCTTGTCTTTAGTTTTATTAATGTGATGGATTACATTGATTGTTTTTCTAATGTTGAACCATCCCTGCAAACCTGGTATAAATCTTATCTGATCATGGTAAATTATTTTTCGATATGTTGCTGAATGCTATTGGCTAGAATTTTGTTGAGGATTTTTGCGGTAATGTTCATGAGGGATATTGGTCTGTAATTTTCTTTTTTGTGGTGTCTTTATCTGGTTTTGGTATCAGGGTTCTGCTGGCTTCATAGAATGAGTTTGGGAGTATTCCATCCTTTTCTATGCTCTGAAACACCTTTAGTAGTAGTGGTGTTAACTCTTCTCTGAAAGTTTGGTAGAATTCTCCAGTGAAGCTGTCCGGGTCAGGGCTTTTTTTGGGGGGGAGTTTTAAATTACCTTTTCAATCTCTTCTTTTGTTCTGGGTTTATTTAGTTGTTCTACCTCTGTTTGTGTTAATTTGGGTAGGTAGTGAGTTTCTAGAAATTTGTCCATTTCCTCTAGGTTTTCAAATTTGTTGGAGTACAGTTTTTTCATAGTATTCTGTTATGATTCATTTAATTTCAGTTGGGTCTTGACATGGGTTGAATTGTCCCCCCACAGAATGGCTTGGCTAGGTCATGATTCCCAGTATTGTATGATTGTGTAATCTGATGTGATTTCCTTATATGTTGTAAATTCAGTCACTACGATGTGATAAGATAGATTAGCAGCAGTTACACTGATGAGGTATACAAGATTGGATAGTGTCTTAATCCAGTCTCTTTTGAGATATAAAAGAGAGAAGCGAGCAGAGTCACATGGGAACCTCATACCACCAAGAAAGCAGTGCCGGGAGCAGAGCGTGTCCTTGGGACCTGAGGTTCCTGTGCAGAGAGTCTCCCAGACAAAGGGAAGATTGATGACACGGACTTTCCTCCAGAGCCGACAGAGAAAGTGTTCCCCTGGAGCTGACGCCCTGAATGTGGACTTGTAGCATACCGGCCTGGGAGAGAATAAACTTCTCTTTGTTAAAGCCATGCACTTGGGGTATTTCTGTTATAGAGGCACTAGATGACTAAGACAGGTCTGTTGTGATATCACCCATCTCATTTCTTATTAGGGTGATTTGCTTCCTCTCCTATTTTCTTTTGTCAGTTTGGCCAATGGTTTATTGATTTTGTTGATCTTTTCAAAGAACCAGCTTTTGGTCTTGTTAACTCTTTCAATTGTTTTTCTATTCTCTAATTCATTGAATTTTGCTCTGATTCTTATTATTTCCTTTCTTCTGGCACCCAAGGGCTTCTTTTGCTGCTCTCTTTCTACTTGTTCCAGTTGTAGAGTTAATGTTTTGATTTGGGACCTTTCTTCTTTTTGTGTGCATTTATGGCTATAAACTGACCTCTGAGCACTGCTTTTGCTATGTCCCAAAGGATCTGGTAGGATGTATTTTCATTCTTGTTTGATTCTATGAATTTCTGTATGCCATCCTTAATTTCTTCTATAACCCAGTAGTTTTTGAGCAAGGTGTTGTTCAGTTTCCATGAGTTTGATTTTTTTTTCCTTGATTTTTCTGTTATTGATTTCTACTTTTATGGATTTTTGGTCAGAGAAGATGCTTTGTAGTATTTCGATGCTTTGGATTTTGTTAAGGCTTGCTTTATGGCCTAATATGTGGTCTATTCTGGAGAATGCTCCACGGGAATCAGAAAAGAAAGTATACTTGGCTGCTGTTAGGTGGAGTGTTTGGTATATGTCTATGAGATCAAGTTGGTTGATTGTGGCATTCAGATCTTCCGTGTCTTTGTTGAGCTTCTTTCTGGATGTTCTGTCCTTCACTGAAAGTGATGTGTTGAAGTCTCCTACTACTATTGTGGAGCTGTCCATCTCTCTTTTCAGAGCTGTTAGAGTTTATTTTATGTATTTTGGAGCCCTGTCATTAGGTGCATAAATATTTATTATAGTTATGTACTCCTTGTGTATTTACCCTTTAATCATTATATAGTGTCCTTCCTTATCCTTTGTGGTGGATTTTACTTTAAAGTCTATCTTGTCAGAGATTAATATTGCCACTCCTGGGTCCACTCCCTGCCACGACCTTGAGGCAACACCGGCGCAGCAGGAACGGGGCACAGACGCGGGTCGGGGTTTAGCGGCCCAGGAGGAGGAGATTGGTTTGCATAGACACAAAGCCTACATTTCCCTTCATACTTAATGCTGAAAGACTGAGTACTTTCCCCAGTGTAAAGGAGAAAATGAAAACTTGTAACTCAGTAAGCCCAGTGGAATGTGAGAACAGCGGCCACTGTGCCTGGACATTCCTGAATGTTCCATTGGAGCAGGAAAGACCAGTGCAGTGGAAGGTATTTTAGAAGACAACGTTCAGCCCACTGAACACACGACCAGGTAGGGAGATCTTCCTTAAAAGTCACTTCCATAGAGTCATGCTCAACATCCAAATTTAGAGATCAACATTTCGTCCAAATCATGAAATACCACACTGTTAAAAAAAAAATACACATACCATACGATACAGCAATCCCACTCCTAGGCATATACCCTAGAGAAAAAAGAGCCTTCACACGAATAGACATATGCACACCCGTATTCGTTGCAGCACTGTTCACAATAGCAAAAAGATGGAAACAACCTAGATGCCCATCAGCAGATGAATGGATAAACAGACTATGGTACATACACACAGTGGAGTATTACGCAATGATAAAGAACAATGATGGATCTGTGAAGCATCTCATAACATGGATGAAACCGGAGGACATTATGCTGAGTGAAATAAGTCAATCACAAAAGGACAAATATTGTATGAGACCTCTACTGTAAAAAGTCTTGTAAAAGTTTACACACAAAAAGAAACAATCTTTGTTGGTTATGAGGGATGGGGGGGAAACTATTTAGACAATAGATAAGCAGTAACTTTGGTGAAGAGTAAGACAGTACACAATACCTGGGGAAGCCAGCACACCTTGTACAAGGAAAGGTCATGGAAGCTCCATAGACACATCCAAACTCCCTGAGGGACTGAATTGCTGGATGAGGGCTGTAGGGACCATGGTCTTGGGGAACATCTAGCTCAATTGGCATAACACAGTTTATAAAGACAATGTTATACATTCTACCTTGGTGAGTAGTGTCTGGGATCTTAAAAGCCTGTGAGCAGCCATCTAAGATACTCCACTGGTCTCACGCCTTTGGGAGCAAGGGAGAATGAAGAGAACAAGACACAAGGAAAAGATTAGTCCAAAGGACTAATGGACCACAGCTACCACGGCCTCCACCAGACTGAGTCCAGTGCAGCTAGAAGGTGCCCGGCTACCACCATTGACTGCTCTGACCGGGATCACAATAGAGGGTCCTGGACAGAGCTGGAAAAGGATGTAGAGCAAAATTCTAACTCACAAAAAAAGACCAGATTTACTGTCCTGACAGACTGGAGAAACCCCAAGAGTATGGCCCCCGGACACCGTTTTAGCTCAGTGGTGTAGTCACTCCCAAAGTTCACCATTCAGCTGGGGACTGGACGGCCTCATAAAAGAAAACGGGACTGATGAGGCACAGCAGTCCAGGGACGGGGACTGGAAGGCAGGAGGAGACAGGAAAGCTGGTGATAGGGAACCCAAGGTTGAGAAGGGGTAGTGTTGACATGTCGTGGGGTTGTTAACCATTGTCATAGGACAATATGTGTACTAACTGTTTAATGAGAAACTATTTCTTCTGCAAACCTTCATCTAAGGTACAAAAAAAAAAAAAAGAATTATCTCTGTGAGATCAGATTGACAACAGGAACTCAAAAGGTTTGATGGGAA
The DNA here is from genome assembly GCA_030035585.1 of Dugong dugon. Classification (NCBI taxonomy): domain Eukaryota; kingdom Metazoa; phylum Chordata; class Mammalia; order Sirenia; family Dugongidae; genus Dugong; species Dugong dugon. Next base: position 35,572,248 of record CM057483.1, read on the forward strand.
GCCTAGGGGGTAGTGAGTTGAAGATAACGGTGATGGAATAATTTGGAAAAGGATAGTGAGAATAGCAGCACAACTGGAAGAATTTAATCGATGTCACTGAATTGTACATGTAGAAACTTTTGAAATGGTGTAACTTTGGCTATGTATATTTTCACCAAAAAAAAGTCCTCCAAGGTTGAGAAGGGAGAGTGTTGACATGTCATGGGGTTATTAACCAATGTCATAAAACAATATGTGTACTGACTGTTTAATGAGAAACTATTTGTTCTATAAATCTTCATCTAAAGTACAGTAAAAAAGTATGTATATTAATAAGGGATAGCAGCCCTTATTGTTATGTAAAAATCATAACACCCTGGATAAGCCTCTCATGATATAGAGGATCAGTTAAAAAAAATATTTGTATTTCTGGAATAAAAAACAAATTTATTATTTCAAAAAAACTCTTCTCAAAGGACAAAGTGTTCAAAGCAATGATCATCTACCCTTGTTGAGTGTTGAGTTGAGTAGCTCCCTTTTTAAACCATCACATGGAAACAGGAAATTCATCAACCTGTTCCTTGTTAGGAAAGGTGTCAAAGGATCCCTGTTTGAACCTTGGTGTGAGTCCCAAAGTACACACTCCTTATGAGAGTCCAATTCATCTCTAATATTGCCTGGTCAGTGGCCAAGGCAGAGCTTTTAATTCCACCATGTAGAATCTCCCTTCTTCAAAAACTTTGTGAGTCCCTATTATGGATTGAATTGTGTCCCCCAAAAATGCGTGTTGTCAATCCTAACTCCTATACCTGTGGTTATAATCCCATTCGGGAATAGGTTTTCTTTGTTATATTAATGAGACAATATTAGTGTAGGGTGTATCTTAAGTCAATCTCTTTTGAGATATAAGAGAGATTAAACAAGCAAGTGAGAAAGCAGAGATGGGAGAAGAGAGATGCCACGCCACATGAGATCACAAAGGAAACAACAAACAGAAGCTTGGAAGAGAAAAGGACCTTCTTCCAGACCCGACAGAGTGTGAAAGCCTTCCCTTACAGCCCGCACCCTGAATTTGAACTTACTAGCCTCCTAAACCATGAGAAAATAAATTTCTGTTTCTTTAAAAAACAAAAAATTGCCACTCCTGCTCTTTTTTGAGTGTTGTTTGCTTGATATATTTTTTCATCCTTTGAGTTTTAGTTTGTGTCTTTAAGTCTAAGCTGTGTCTCTTGTAGGCAGCATATAGATGGATCGTGTTTTTTTGTCCAATCTGCCTCTCTCTGTCTCTTTATGGGTGCATTTAGTCCATTTATATTCAGTGTAATTATTGATAGGTATGAGTTTAGTGCTGTCATTTTGATGTCTTTTTTGTATGTTGTTGACAGTTTCTTTGTTTCACTTAATTTTCTGTTCTGAGTCACTTTTCTTTACGTATTTTCTTTTTATCTTTTTCATTGTTGTTGATTTTGTATTTGCTGAGTCTTTATATTTTTCTTGTTTTTTATTTTGACTTGTAGGATTGTTATTTTCCCTGGTGGTTACCTTAATATTTACCTCTATTTTTCTAAGTTTATACCAGTCTTTTATTTCTTTATATCACCTTGACTTCCTCTCCATATGAAAAATCTATGCCTACAGTTTTTAGTCCCCTTATTTTGTTTTAATGTTGTCATCTTTTACATATTGACATCTCTGTTTCCCTATTTTCAGTGTTTTAGCTTCGATTTATTTTTGTGACCTCCCTATCTGGGTTGATATCTGGTTACTCTGTCCTGTGTTCTAGTCTTGGGTTGTTACCTGATGTTATTGATTTTCTAACCGGAGGACTCCCTTTAGTATTTCTTGTAATTTTGGTTTGTTTTTTGCAAATTCACTAAACTTCTTTTTATCTGGAAATGCCCTAATTTCACCATCATATTTGAGATACAGTTTTGCTGGATGGATAATTCTTGGCTGGCAATTTTTTTCCTTCAAGCCTTTGTATATGTCATCCCACTGCTTTCTTGCCTGCATGGTTTCTGCTGAGTAGTCTGAGCCTATTCTTATTGACTCTCCTTAGTAGATGACTTTTTATTTATCCCTAGCCACTCTTAAAATTCTGTATCTTATGTGGGGATATATGCCATTTAAACATGGCTGCACTATTGACAACTGCAGCTCCCACAGGCCTCTATGCTGCACAGCATGTTGAGACTTGTCCCCAACATGTTGAGACTTGTCACAACTTGTTTTCCCAAACCTATTGTCCCGTTACTGATTGGCTTGTTTACCTGAATTCCTTCTCCCTTGCCCAAAACTTATTGTTACTCACCCAAAGCCCATTGTTCTGTTATTTGCTTCACTGCTTGCTGTATTGACTATAAATAAACTCCTGGGACTGAAGCCGAGGGTCGACTCCTTAGAGTGACCCTCCTGGCCCCACTTCTCTGTAAGAGTTGTGTTTGGTTACTGTCTCCGCCGCCCCGACACTCATCGCCTCTGCAACAGGTGGTGCCCCGTGTGAGGGGCTGCGACGATCTTTGGTTTTGGCAAGTTTGATTATAATATGTATTGGTGACTTCTTTTGGGATCTACCTTATGTGGGGTTTGATGAGCATCTTGAATGGATATCTTGTCATCTTTCACGGTATCAGGGAAGTTTTCTTCCAACAAATCTTCAAGAATTATCTCTGTATTTTCTGTTATCCCCATTTGTTCTGGTACTCCAATCACTCGTAGGTTATTCCTCTTGATAGAATCCCACGTAATTCTTAGGGTTTCTTCATTGTTTTATCTTTTTATCTGATTTTTCCTCAAATAAGTTGGTGTCAAGTGCTTTATCTTCAATCTCACTAATTCTGTCTTCCATTGCTTCAATTCTGCTCCTATGACTTTCTATTGAGTTGTCTAATCTGAAATTTTATTGTTAATCTTCTGGATTTCTGATTGCTGTCTCTCTATGGATACTTGCAGCCTATTAAATTTGTCATTATGCTCTTCTCCAATGTTTTTAATTTCCTCTATTGCATGTTCTGCATTTTGCTTGATTTCCTTCCTCATTTCTTGAAGAGTTATGTATATTAATCTTTTGTATTCTGCCTCCATTAATTCCAAGAAATTCTCCTCATCTGGAAAATTTCTAGATTCTTTATTTTGGGAGCTTGCTGAAGCCATTATGGAGTGCCTCTTTATGTGATTTGATATTGACTGTTGTCTCAGAGCCATCAACTAGTTATTATATTTATCTTATGTTTGCTTACTGTGTCCTAGCTTCTTGTTTTGTTTTGTTTTGATATGCCCAAATAGGCTGCTCGTGTGAGCTCACCCGATCACCAGTGCCCCTGAAGCTCCACCAGGTGGCCAGATGTGCCAGTAAGTATGTGAGCCCAGGAGTCCGCCCACTCCTCCTGTATGGATTCAGCTCAAGTGTCCAGGTATTCAGCCACCAAGTCTGTGGTGCAGGCTCTCACCTACAGTCCTAGACAGGCATGGGTGATTGGTGTAGGCACAGGCATCCAGCTGCAGCAGGGGGACATATGCTGAGCAAGGCAGTGGGGTGACGGCTGCCCTGAGTGTCCAGGAGGAAAGTGTGTCCCTGTTCCCTGGAGTGTGTAGGTGGGTGAGTTTTGCAGCTGGACTATGAGCACCCAATGCTGTTGGCTGTAAGGACTGGGGGGGGGGCACTTCTTATTGTTGGGCCCCTATCGCAGGTGTCTAGGTCCGATGGATGGAGCCACCAGTCCTCAGGCCCCTGATGTGGGTAGGTGAAGACCCTGCTTAGTGGACAGAGCAGTGTCAAATGTCACAAACCTGCCACTTTACAGCTGATACAGTTGAAGTTAGACTTCAGGTATATACTTTGTTGTACTGCAGTAATGAGGGCCTACAGTGTTGAAATGGGCCCACACAAGTCTATGCAGGGGGAAAGGCACTCAAAGTCCGTGGATCCTTTATTTCTGTGCCTAGGTAAAGGAGCTGTGCCTACCCTGAGTTCCTGTCTTAGGGAAGCTGGCAGATTATTTTTTCCCATTTGTTAATTTGTTCCTACTCCAAGGCGGGGAGAATGGCTCAGGGCACATGACAGGTCCTACTTCCGTCCCAGGGGACTTGTCAATCACTAAAGCCAGTCCCGGACCCAGTGCAGAGCAGGGAGCAGAGAGGTAAATGGGAGAGAGATTTTTCCCTAAGGGGGGTGTTTTCGATACATGCGGTAAGCCAGAAACAAATACTTATCTTTCGCCAATCGAGGACAGCTTCTCACTGGTTCTTGATGGCCAAGTAGACTTTGTGCCTCAGGGTCTCTCCTGATGTGGAAAATGCCTCCCACGCACCGCTGCTTGCCTGCCTCACTGCTCACCCTGGAGCTGATCTGCGCTGAAGGGCTCCGGCTCCCACCAGGACAGGTATGGCAACTCCTCCCTGCTTCCGAACCGTCTCTCCCTCCCCCTGCCTCTCAGTCTGATTCCTCAACATTGCCTTTGATGTTCACGGCTCCTAGATTGTCATATATGATGTATTCACTTGTTTTTTCGGGTCTTTGCTGTAAGAGGGACCACCGGAAGCATCTGACTACTCCACCATCTTGGCTCTGCCTACACAATTGAATCTTTTCCATTAATTCTTTATGTCTTTTACTAATATACAACTGTTGGTTGGATATTTTTTAAAAATCCATCTTAGAAGTTTATGAGGTTTACAAGATTCAAAAACTTACACCTTTACACAGAAAAAAGGAGCCCTGGTGGCACAATGGTTAAGTGGTTGGTTGCTAACAAAAAGGTTGGAGGTTCAAACTCACACAGCTGTTCTTCAGGAGAAAGGACCTGGCGATCTGCTGCCGTAAAGATTAGAGCAGCACCCAATAACAACATAGAAAAGCAGTCATCAAAAGCCTGTTTGCAATTCTTTTTGAAAATCTGTGACCAGCCACTCTCTAGGCAAATGGCTCCCTGCATCCTGGATTACACAAAAGACTAAAATATCAAAAACAATCTGGCAACTGACAAGAGAGTTACCAAATTTTTATTTTGACAAATCAGGTCGGGAAAAAAAGTAACTACAACGGAAGATGTCAGAGTATAGCCTAAGGGCATAGTCTCTGGTCTATATCTCAGCTCTGCCTCTTCCTTACTAGCTGTATGGCCTCAGGTAAGGCATTGCAGACCCACCAGGACCCTGAAAGATGACTGTTGTTACTGTGTGCCTTCGAGTTGATTCCGACACGTAGCAACCCCATGTGATGGAGTAGAACTGCCCCATAGGGTTTTCTAGGCTGTAGTCTGTACAGGAGCAGATCACCAGGGCTTTCCCCTGCGGAGCAGTGGGTTGAACCTCCAACCTTTCAGTTAGTGGAGGGCTGAACCATTTTGCCACCAGGGCCCCTCAAAAGATGACTAGCACTGGGGTAATCTTACTTTTGATATATACTAATGATTCACTCCAGAGATTGGCCTATCTCTTTCCATCAAATTCCATTCATAAGAATAATGGGCAGCCCTTTTTACCTATAAATAAAAGTCTATTATTGCATATTATGAAGAAGAGTAAACCAAGAGATGGATATTAGAACTTTACAAACGTGACAGTCTAGAAAAAAGAATCATGACTAAAAAAATTACCAATAGAAGACATTAATCACTCAAATGAAGATCTGTTTACTAAACTTTATAATTCACATGGTAAGCACGATTTCTTACACCTTTCTATTTCAACCAGCAGCATTGATATTTGTTTTGTTTTTAGAGAAGATTACATTTTTCCTTTCACGATCCGAAGGAGCAGAAATTACAAGAGTAGATCATAGGTGAAAGGCAATCAGGAAACCAGAAAGTGAATAATTTTGTATCTGACTTTACCCTAGAGATGATGTAAAGGCCTGTTTACAGAAGTAGAAACCTCCCACTGAAACATCAAGTGGATTACATGCAGTGACTTCACAGTCAACTGGGCTGGACACAAAGTGAAGAGTTCATTTGGTCGACTAGCTGAGCATTCCAGCTTGGTACGTGAGGGCAAGTAAAAGCAAAATGACTCTTGTTTGATCAAAAGCATGGAGTCCAAAAAACCCCAGGAGATGATGTCAAAAGTGACTAACATAAGCAAACATTGTCCCCGTCTAGGTTCCAAAATCGAGATGTGATAGTCATTGTTGATGAGAAGCCTCAGTTTAAACGTAATTCGTTGCCGACTCATGGCGACCCCGAGTGTGCAGAGAAGAACTGCACTCTATAGGGTTTTCAAGGCTGTGACCTTTCAGAAGCAGATCAGCAGTCCTTACTTCTGAGGAGTTTCTGGGTGGATTTGAACCACCAACCTTTGGGTTAGTAGTCCAGCGTTTAATCATTTGTGCCACCCAGGGACTCCACTTTCTTATAACACAGGAATACAAATGTCTAAAACAGTACAAAATCCTACCTTTCAGAATGCATTGGCCTCTGCACTAAAAGTTTCCATATTCTGTGCCTTAAACCAACTAAACTTGGGTCACAACCGTCTATGAGAACGATATAATCTTCTTCCTTCCGGTGAGCTGAGATGTGCCCCAGGGGCACAGATCCATGCCACATGCACTCTTCCTGAGCAGAGCCCGAGACAAAGTCTCCACAGCAGACTTTGCCTAGGAATACATATTCCAGTGGCCCTTATGCCCGTCAGTGTTTCTGAAAAAGAAGGGGGTTTGACCTTGGAATGCTCAGGGAGGCTACAGGCGAAGCCCACTGCTGCTATGGAGGCATTACCTCTCTGAACCCTCACGACCACCCTATGATACAGGGACTGTCATTCCCTCACAGAGGTTCATCAAGGCTTTACAATGAGTCAGGCTTTGGACCTGTGTTCCTAACGGCCGCTGCCTCCCCATTGCTGGTGGTCCTTTCCTTCTCCCCACCATTTGCATCTCTTCCTACTCTCTCTTTTGTCTCTACTTTCAGTATCTTTTCTCCTTCCTCTCTCTTTCTTGGCTGGGGATAGAACCTCAGAACCTCACTTGGTCCAGTGTGTGGCCATCAGATCTGCAGAGGCAAGTGGCCAAGTCCAGTCACGCTGTTTCCCTACGGCATGCAAAGGGCCGTGGCCCGTCCACGTTCAGAATCATTGTGAAAACCCTGGTGTTAACGCTGCCTGAACTGGCAGGCTGCAGACTCAATGGGACTGCTTCTCCAGACACCTCCTTTCATTGAGCATTCAAAATCTCAAAGAAGCCTTTCTGCTAATGAAAAGGCATTGGAAAATCCCTACAAACACTCTGATTTCCATCTATAACAGCAATTCTTAAATCCAAGAAGTGATAGACTCTGAGTGCTTCATGTGGGTTTGTGAATATGGATGTGTGTGGCTCTCCTCTTCTTTTTTCTTTAATGGTTAAAAAGCAAATTTTATGTTATATATATTTGACCACAATAAAACTGACAAGCCAACAAAAAGGAGTGATATAAAAACAGTTGGTGGTGGTGAAATGATTTGGAAAAGGAGAGCAAGAACGGTTGCACAACTGGAAGAATGTAATCAGTGTCACTGAACTGTACATGTAGAAACTATTGAGATGGTGTATATTTTGTTATGTAGATTTTCACCATGCACACGGTAAAAACCAAACAGTTCAGTTAGTTTTGTGCGGTGTTTCCACTGTTCCGGGAAGAACAAGATACACATGCATATCAAGAGCTACAAAATACCAAGTATAGTTTCGGTGATTCTGCACATGAGTTAAACCCTGATATATTGCATTTAGAACTGGCATTGCACAATATAAAGATGAGTGGTAAAATTCTTGCTAATAATTTAAAATATTTATTTCCTTTACTTAGAAAATAACATAAAATCAAATGACAATATTAAATAACAAATAAGAAAAACATGACAAGTTGAGAGAGAGAGAAATCATGAAAGAAAAGAAACAGCTTTAAATTTTAGCACCTTTTAATGGCACGTCTTTCTTGCTTCTGTGTGTGGATCTCTTCTTTAATTAACATCATGATATAGCCAAAGTAAATTCCTTGATTCTCATTGTTCCTCACTTCTGAGGAAGAGACTTGGGCCCCACTCTCAATGGGATGATTTGCGAAAATACAGTTCTCGTAGAGAAAGGGAGTCATTCCCGAATTGTCTGGGGCCACAGGTATTCCTTTGGCTTCTGACAGCCCTGCTTCCCCCACCTCCACCCTAACCTCACTTCTTAAAAGTACTATATGGCACGTGATCATTTTCCCGAATATAAGTGAATGCAACATAATTTGTTTGGCAAACCTTGACTCTAACCTGCCTTGAGATAACTGGGTCAATGCTGGGTGAGGCACATCAAGGACAATGAGCTGTCCCATCCCTCTCTGATTAGTGGTGGGAGATTCTGGAGGGATTCTTTTTTTGCTGAACAGCTTTATTGAGATATAATTCACATACCATAAAACTCACTCCTGTTAGGGCTGTGGGGGGGACCATGGTCTCGGGGGACATCTAGCACAATTGGCATAACACAGTTTATAAAGACAATGTTCTACATTCTACCTTAGTGAGTAGCGTCTGGGATCTTAAAAGCCTATGAGCAGCCTTCTAAGATACTCCACTGGTCTCACCCCTTCGGGAGCAAGGGAGAATGAAGAGAACAGGATACAAGGAAAAGATTAGTCCAAAGGACTAACGGACCACAGCTACCAAGGCCTCCACCAGACTGAGTCCAGTACAGCTAGATGGTGCCCGGCTACCACCACTGACTGCTCTGACCGGGATCTCAACTGAGGGTTCTGGACAGAGCTGGAGAAGGATGTAGAACAAAATTCTAACTCACAAAAAAAGACCAGATTTACTGGCCTGACAGAGACTGGATAAACCCCAAGAGTATGGCCCCCGGACACCCTTTCAGCTCAGTGGTGAAGTCACTCCCGAGGTTCACCATTCAGCCAAAGATTAGACTGCCCCATAAAACAAAACAGGACTAATGAGGCACAGCAGTCCAGGGACAAGGACTGGAAGGCAGAAGGGGACAGGAAAGTTGGTGATAGGGAACCCAAGGTTGAGTAAGGACAGTGTTGAGTTGTAGTGGGGTTGTTAACCATTGTCATAGGGCAATGTGTACTAACTGTTTAATAAGAAACTATTTTGTTCTGTAAACTTTCATCTAAAGTGAGAATAACAAACAGCACAACTGGAAGAACGTAATCGACGTCACTAAATTGTACATGTAGAAAATTCAGAAATGGTGTATCTTTGGCTATGTCTGTTTTCACCAAAAAATAAAAAAATAAAACAGGTCCTCCAAGGCTGAGAAGGGAGCGTGTTGACATGTGATGGGGTTGTTAGCCAATGTCATAAACCAATACATGTACTGACTGTTTAATGAGAAACTCTTTGTTCTGTAAACCTTCACCTAAAGTACAATAAAAAAAATTTTTTTAAACTCAAAAAAAAAAAAAGATAATGCAAAAGCTCACAAATTATTCTTTCTTGCTGCTTGTTATGGATTGAATTGTGTCCCCCAAAAATGTGTGTCAACTTGGCTAGGCTATGATTCCCAGTATTATGTGTTTGTCCTCCATTTTGTCATCTGATGTCATTCTCCTGTGTGTTGTAAATGCTACCTCTATGATGTTAATGAGCAGAACTCAATCTATAATATTAGGTTGTATCTTGAGTCAATCTCTTTTGAGATATAAAAGACCGAAGCAGAGAGACAGGAGACCTCATACCACCACGAATGAAGAATCAGGAGGGGAATGCGTCCTTTGGACCCGGGGTCCCTGCGCTGAGAAGTTCCTAAACCAGGGGACTCTCCTAGACTGAGAGAATAAATTTCTCTTTGTTGAAGCCAAAAAAACTCCTTTAAAGTGTACATTCACACTGAAGTCACTCCTGAGGTTCCCCCTTCAGCCAAACATGAGACAGGCCCATAAAACAAAACGATACTAAATGGACACACTAGCCCAGGGGCAAGGACAGGGAGGCAGGAGGGGACAGGAAAGCTGTTAAGGAGGAACTCAAGTTCGAGAAGAGAAGAGTGTTGACATGTTGTGGGGGTGACAACCAATGTCACAAAACAATGTGTGTATTAATTGTTTAATAAGCAAGTAACTTGCTCTGTAAACCTTCATCTAAAATACAAAAGAAGGAAAATAATAAATAAGCAAAAATAAAGTGTATAATTCAGTGGCTTTCCCTATGTTCACAAAGTTGTGCATTCATCACAACAATTTTAGAAAATTTTTATTACCCCAGAATGAAACCTCGCACCTTTTAGATGACAATACCCTCCCCCCCATTTCCCCTATCCCACCTCCAACGTAGGCAACCACTAATCTACTTTCGATCTCTATAGATTTGCCTATTCTGGAGGTTTCCTACAAATGAACTCAGTACATATAATTCAGCCAGACATGGCCCATGTGTATTGGCCTAAGGTCGCCCCCGTGTGGCTTACTACTTCGCAGCAGGCTAAGACCACTAGCTCAAAGCTCCCAGACACCAAACTGAAATTCTGACACATACAATTGCTTTAAATATAGTCCAAATAAACACATTTTCAGCCATTTAGAGCCTATCTACTTTACATACTCTGTGAAATTACATTCAATATCTTCTAACCACAGATAACACAAACCCTGTCTCAACCTGGCCTGACTCTTATTTGATACTCAGCAATGGAGAGCAAGATCCAGGAAGATGTTGTTGTTAGGTGCCCTGGAGTCGGCTCTGACTCATGTACCCTATGTACAACAGCACAAAACAAGATAGTTTTATTTAAAAAAAAAAAAAGAGAGACGAAGAGAGGATTGGGGGACAGGAGGAGGAGGCGGCGGCACTGGGGAAGATAGGAACTCTGCCCAGGCCTCTAGCACAGGCCCAACTCAGGACACAAGCGATTTTGTAGAGCACCTGCAGCGCAGAGCCAACACACAGACATTGCAAGCTCCACAATCTTGACCAGAGGGCCCCCTGCAGTGTAAGCATTCTTGGATGACCTAAGGAATACTCAAGGTTCTACACTTGCACTCTGACATGCATTCATTATTTAAATCTGGAATCCTTGGACTTTCTCAACCGGTGCGTGGAGCGTCTGGCCTGCTGCATCTGAACTCCCAAGTTCCTGCTCCTGGCGCACCAGGGAGCATGGCGGCTCTGCTTGCAGCGTCGAGTGTGCTTCCTAGATAATCGTTTCATTTGAATCACGAGCCCAACTACCGGACTTTGGGAGCCACCCGAACAGAACCAGACAATCCTATCCGCTATCCTTTAGTTACCAACTTCCCGGGTGGGGGCAGAGTCGCACTCAGAGCTCTCGGGCAGGGTGGGCTACGTTCGCTTCCGCGTGTGCCGGTTGGTGTGCATCAAGGCCTGCACGGAGAGAGGTTCCTGGACCTAGTAAGATGTCTTCCCACCGCCATGCCTGCTCCCCATTGGCTTGCACGATTCTGCCCACCCGCTTCCTCCGGGCAGGTACCACCGCACAAGGCAGGAGTAGTCAGCTAAGCTGCAAGTTGGAGCCCCTATTCTGCCCACACGTGCGCCCCCACCAACCCCCTTTTCATACACCCACCCACTGCCGTAGAGTCGATTTCAATTCATAGCGACCCTGTAGGACAGAGTAGAACTGCCCCATAGAGTTTCCAAGGCTGTAAATCTTTACGGAAGTAGATTGCCACATCTTTCTTCCTCGGAGCAGCTGGTGGGTTCCAGTCGTCGACCTTTCAGTTCGCAGCCCCGTGATTTAAACCACTGCGTCACAAGGGCTTCATTTTCATAGACACACCCCTCTTTTATGGCCATACCCTGGCCGTGAGTGCGCCCCAGCATGTCCCACCCACCGCAACTAGAAGTAGGGAGAATGTCACTAGTGGGCATCTAAGCGGGGCATGTGTGCGTTGAACTTGCAGCAGACATGCTGCAAGAGGACCGGCGCCAGGAAGAGCAGCGCACCGGCCGCAAGCCCCACTCTAGCTTCTGTGTAGTCAGAGGGGACGTACTGCCTTGTGGTCAGTGCTCCGGGCATGTACCCACCGCCCTGGTGCAGCCACTGTGACACCAGCAGCTACAGTCTGAGAGTCGAAGCGCTCTGGGAGGAACTGCATGGTCGGTGCCTGGAAGGGGATAGGGGTTTGGGGGAACTCCAGGAGACGAACTCTCCCTGGAGAAGCGAGTGGAAGCGATGCTGCGCGGCCGCCACCACTGCGCTCGGGTCGCGCGACCCTCACCTCCTCTGCCCTCACACCCTGGACTTCACCACCCTCACCTCTCTCGTTGGCTTTCCTCCTTTGCAGGGGTGAAACCTCCCGTGGTCTCAGTGACTGTAGCTGGAGGAGACGCCCGGGAGGAAAGATGGTCGGAACTGAGGCGGGGAGTAGCAAGAGCAGGGCTCCCAGCAGAAGGAGGTCAAGGTCACGTTGGGCTGGAGATCCGGCCCCCGGGGACGACGAGAACCAGGAGGGCAGCGGCATCCAGGAGCCTGGGCAGCAGGAGGAGGGGCCGGGTCCCCTGGCTGCCAAGGGTCCACTGCCCTGGGTCAGGCAGCCTCCACCGCAACACATTCCCAGGGTTGCAACTGCAGGAGCTGGAGAGCGTTTTCCAAGGGACTTAGGACCCAGACATGCCGGCATGGTAAGCACCTTTTTCTGGAGGCATCAGTTCTCCAGGCAGCTGGGACTCCTCCCAGGAAGCCTCTGGCTGTCTCCAGAGCCCTTCCTTCCCCTCTTATCCAAAAGCTGGGTAAGGGATCAAGGCCTCAAGAATCCACCCACCCTAGGGCTCCAGGGTGGGGGCAATACCTACTGGGAATCCAAGTATTTTTTGCAGTAGTTGACACAATGGTTAAGCACTTGGCTGGTAACCTAAAGGTTGAGGGCCCAAACCTATCTAGCTGCTCCGCGGGAAAAAGACCTGGCGATCTGCTTCTGTAAAGATTACAGCCTAGAAAACCCTATCGGGCAGTTATACTCTGCCACACCGGTTCACTAGGAGTTGGAATTGACTCCACAGCACACAGTAACATTTAAATAAATTAAGTAGAGGAACTTTGACGACTTGTTTTTGTAAATAACATTTTTTTTGGAACCAGGGCTGGGAGCAGGGTGAGGAGAGTGAGGCACGGTGGTGCAAATGTAGGGTCAGATCCTGCTTCTATGAAAAATTCTGATCATTTGTTCATCATGGATTATTTTAAAATTAAGTTTTCTATCTTAAATACTGCATTAAAAGATTTGTCTTGATTACTGATTTTTTTTTGCACCACATTAAATTTTGCAGGAGGGAAAATTGTCCCTAAAGCAAGCCTTGAGATGGGTATTAGAAAAAAGTGTACCGGGGGAAGGTGTAGTGGTGGTTTGAAGGGATAAAAATTTTAAAATAAGCATGAAATGTGCATCCGTATATTTCATTTTATCCACAGCTCCAAATACCAAACATTTGCAATTTTCTCTCCTCAGAAAGGAGCTTGCAGGACACGTGAAAGTGACTGAAGCTAGAACCAAAAACAACGAACCGAACCCATGGCTGTCGAGTCAATCCAGACTCATAGCGACTGAAGCCAGAATACAGGTCAAAAGCACACCTGCTGCTGATTCTCACTCATAGTGACTCTATGACAGAGTAGAACTGACCCACAGGGTTTCCAAGGCTGTTACCTTTTCGGAAGCCGACTGCCACACCTTTCTCTTGTGGAGCAGCTGGTGAGTTCAGACCATGGACATTTCTCGGTTGGCAGTGAGCACTTAACCACTGCACCACAGGGCTCCTTAGAGTGCAGGTCAGTAGACCTGAGAAAAGCAATTTTGCAGGGCAGCTGTTCTGATGCATGCCTCAGGACTTGGGCATTTGCAAGTTTGTACTTTTGTTGCATTTTCCACGTTTGGCAAATACGTTTTGAACTTTGGAGACTTTGGGGATGGGAAATGAGATAAGTAAGCTCCAGCTTATGGAAATTACCCATTACCGGAGGGAACATGATTTCCTAAAGGAAAAAAAATCAAACCACTTCTCCTATGACCATGCATATATACATGCATTAAAAAAAAAAAAACATTGCCATCGAGTCGATACCCACTCATAGCGACCCTACAGTACAGGGTAGAACTGCCCCATAGGGTTTCCAAGGCACTACTGGTGGATTCAAACTGCTGACCCTTTGGTTAGCTGTTGAGCTCTTAACCACTGTGCCACCAGGGCCCCATATAAATGCGTATATCTAATAAATAAAGTTCAACTCCTTCGAACACTGGTATCCTTTAGGGAGGATATTTAAACAAAGTAAAACAAACTAGAAATTACCAGCTGTCATAGAGTCTATTTGGACTCATGTTGACCCAAAGTGTTTCAGAGTAGAATTGCCCCCATGGTGACTGTGTGTGTTTCAGAGTAGAACTGTGCTCCAAAGGGTTTTCAATGGCTTCATAGGGTTTTCAATGGCTGTTATCGTTTGGAAGTAGATTGCCAGGCCTTTCTTCTGAGGCACCTCTCGGTAGATCTGAATTGCCGACCTTTTTGTTCCTAGTCAAGCACTTAACCATTTGCTTAATGGTTTGTGCCACCCAGGGACTGCTAGGGAGGATATCAGCCCTCCCTAAAGGAATACTTGCGTGTTCTGTGTAGAGTAACACTGGGGCTCAATCTGACATGGAAGTATTCAAATTAATGCGCTCAGAAGCTGGGTTATAAGGGGGTTCCACTAGTCTAAATTATTTACAATGTCTAAAACCCAGCATACGTTCTGAGATAAAATGATTGACTTTATAAATATTTAGGCATTGGAGTGAGGGGGTAATTCACCCCCTGCCTGTCTGTTTGTCTATCTCTCTCTCTCTTTCTAAAACTAATGTATGTTCACTTATTCTGATATTGATGGGGGAAGATAGTTAAAAGCCCAAATGCCTGGTCCTCCTGCTGTTGTGTTTTAAGTGTTTGGTAAAGCAGTATAGAGAGGGGCAGCCCTAAATTTAAATTTCTGGAATATTTCGATGTGTCAGCCTGAAAACATTGCTAAAATAGTCACATTATGATGGAGATGGGGGAAGGTTTAGAAGCTTTGGAAATGTGTATACAAAAAAACAAAACAAATAAAAGAACTATTTTGAATAAAGTTCCACTGACCTAAGAAGTGTGAAAAGGCTAGAGAATTCTATACAGAAAAATATTCCTCATGGATACTGCCTGTCATGGTTTGAGTTATGTCCCCCCAAAAATATATGTATCAATTTGGCTGGGCCATGATTCCCAGAATTGTGTGGTTGGCCTCCATTTTGTGATTGTAATTTTATGTTAAAGAGGATTAGGGTGGGATTGTAACATCACCCTTACCCAGGTCACATCCCTGATCCAATGTAAAGGGAGTTTCCTTAGGGTGTGGCCTGCACCACCTTTTACCTTACAAGAGATAAAAGGAAAGGGAAGCAAGCAGAGAATTGGGGGACCTCATACCATCAAGAAAGCAGTGCCAGGAGTAGAGCACGTCCTAGTCCGGGGGAACACTGATGAGAAGGCCGAGAGAGAGAAAGCCTTCCCCTGGAGCTGACACCCTGAATTTGGACTTTTAGCCTACTTTACTGTCAGGAAAGACATTTCTCTTTGTTAAAGCCATCCACTTGTGGTATTTCTGTTATAGCAGCACTAGATGACTAAGACACTGCCCAAATTCAACTTAATAAAACTACCAAAAGCATTTCTGACATCTAAGGAATTCTTTTTCCCTTTTGGTGGTTTAATTGTAAAGACGTGATTCAGGGTAGATTCTTACTTGTATTAATTTGCAATACTTTTTCATTTGCTTAGGCAGTGATGACTAACTTGTAGCTCATGGGGTCAAAAAGTGACTACTTGAGACCATAGAAAACCTTAAGTTTGCCAAAAACAAATCATCAGAATCAGCTGATTCACTTTGCTCCAGAGTATGTCTGTGAGTGTGTGTGTGTGTGTGTGAGAGAGAGAGAGACAGAGAAAGTGTGTGTGTGTGTGCGTGTGTGTGAGTGCAGTGATGGAGACAGGCTACAGATCCGGCGGGGGTGGTATCCAGAAAAGCAGCCCAACAAAGCAGGCCACCAAGCGCTGGCATGTTGAGGCCACAGGCTGGGCTACCAGTCAGGCCTGGCCTCAGGTTGGGAGGATGAGACCTGCACTTTGTCAGGCAGGCAAGGCAAGCTCAGAGGAAAAGACTTTGTCTGATGAGTTACTTTTCTCCTTCCCTGGGTTTGCACAGTGCTCTCTCAATGGCGTTCAGAAGAGAAAATGAGCCACAAGGAAAAAAATAATAATAATGAAACGACAGACTGTCCTCATCTATTCCCAAACTCTACTGCATGAATTTCTGCAAGAAACTTTAAATAAATGCTTTCCCCCTTGCTTTTGTAAATATATTAGACCTATTTTACATAACTGGTATTGCAAGTACAGACCTAGTATTGGCCCATGTAACAGCCTGCTGTGGCCTTTCTGTTTTGGGAGATTTGACCAATGGCACATTTGAACCTGTCCATAATGAGCTCTGTTACACTGGCCTTCTTTAGACTATATAATCACACAGCAGAAGGACCCCAAATCCTAACATGGGAGAACGAAAGGGAGATATTAGGGACAGAGAAGAGGCAAAGTGTGTTGTGGTTTGCAGTTTGGGAACTTCCAAAGGATTCAATACAATGAAAGCCCCATTAACTAGGACGCTGAGGGGACAGTGAAGTCTAGCTGACAAGGGTTTTTGTTTTATAGTTGCCAGGCATTTAGGGAGGAACCTTCTTGTGACCCACCCCACATGATTGTTGACCATGTTCTAAATTGCGGGTTCCACTTTCCTGCCTTAGGAACTGATGACCGGCTTGGGATTTCCTGACCGAGGAGTGGGGCTGGCAGAGGGCCTAGAGTGCCAAACCATGCTAGGCAACGGTGGCTCTTGTCCAGGATCCTGAAACTGTAGCCAGAACAGGGTGAGCTGACACTGTCCTGAGCCCAGGAAGAGTTGGAGGGTGGGGGCAGGTTGGAGCATGCAGAATTGACATGGTGACAATGGTACGACTCTTGTCCCCCAAACTCTTAGCTGATCAGAGATTTTTGATAGTTCAATGAATTGAGAGCAAATTAGGGTAAACTTGCGTAGCTATATTAACGGCTAAAATAGCAAGGCGGTATCCAGGACTTCAGCAACTCTTGTGTCTCAGCAAGACAAGTCACAAACCCCTTTGGCCCCCATGACCAAGCATCCCTTTCTACACCATCGTTTTACCTCACAAGAACATTCAGAGGATGAATGACCCCTTAGTCATCCTTGAAAGAAATTTTCTGTCTAAGCATCCAACATGTTCCTAATGATTAGTTACTTCAGACTGAAAATGGGCTTTTCAAAAAGGGGTCATTCCCTACAGGATGATTGTAAATGGGGCCCACTTTTCACCATGCTAAGCTCTCCCATAATCAGGGTGACAATATCCCAATGTAAAGGGGGCTGAGACACCTGGAGAGCTGATGGTCAGCTGTCAGGATAAGGGCATCTCTTTATCTTGTTATCAGGCATAGCAGTAACAGCAGGGACCCTGTGCAACTCAGTAGCTAGGCCTGCATCTAGGAGTGGGCAAAAACCACTAAGGAATACTAAAAGGAGAGAGACAAAGCAGTAAGCCTAGTCCAGAGCCTGGTACACAGTAGATGCTCACTAAGGGTGAGCTGAAGGGAGAGGAGCGGTGTCAACTTCCTTAAGATATTTTCTCAATAAGGAAATATCTTCTCCAGGTGTGGTTTAAAATCTCATTCGCATGGAGAGCTGCACGTGTGGTTTTTCTAAGATGACATTAACTGTTCAATATACTAAACCCATCCCGTTTCCCCCTCTGATTGAAGGTTTGGTTTAAGAATAGGAGGGCCAGGTGGAGAAGAAGTCAGAGGGCATTAATCCTCAGAAATATGCCCCCCGCTGCCCTGGGCCGGCCTGTCACCACAGTTTTGAATGGGCAGAACAATGCCATCTTTGTTCTGGAGCCCAAGTGCAAATGGGTTTTGCTAGTGCCACCACCTCCCATGCCACCCATGCCTCTTCTGCCCTTGCCTAATGCACCCCTGCACCCTCCACCTTTACCTCCCTATAACCTGGCCCCATTTGGCCTGGCATGGGCCCCTGTCTATTGCAATCCTTTTGGAGTCCCCAATTTCTAAGTTTTGGTCTCCATGACAGTTTTTCCAGAGTGTTTTTTAGCCAGATTCAAGTATTAAGTAAACAAAGTCAGTGGCCCATTTTTTTCAGGGCATATTATTATATTTTTAATAAAGTTATGAATTCTCTGTATATTTGTGTTTTGTGTGCCAGATGGGATTAGGAGAGTGCGGTGAGATTAATTACTTTTGTGAGTGGCCTTTCTAGCCATGGTCTTGTCACTCACCCAGGTGACTGGGCAGGATTGTGTGATAAGGTAATTGTGGCCCACCAAGGGGATTGGTCAGTTTGGCCTTAAAAGAAAGCCAATTCCAAAGCGGAGGGAGGAGCCCACCACCAAGGAAGGAGAGACCAGCAGCAGAGACTCAGCAGCAGGTGACAGCATGGTGGTCTTCTCGGCCCACAAAAAGAGAAAGCTGAGTGCTTTTGGGCAGAGAATGAGGGCCAGGGAGAGACATGCCTGTGAGCATGGCTGGGGAGTGGCTGTCCTGATAGGAGAACTGTATCCTGAGTGTTTCTGAGCCTGAACTATAACTGTTACTTCCCTAATAAACCCCATAATCGTGAGTATGGTCTGTGAGTTCTGTGGCCATTGCAATGAATTACCGAACCCAGCAGAGAAGTAGAGAGTGTCGTGGGAGGGATGGTTGGTGTCAGAATTGGTAAAGGTGGCAGAGAGAGGAGGTATGTCTGACCCCCGCCTCATAGGAATCAGCCTTGGGCTGTTAGTTTTGTGTTCTCCTTCCCCCTTGTGAAGTTAGAGGAGGTCAGACATTGCCCCCAAGCCATTTTTTACAGAGTATGGAGAGGAATTGCCAAGGAAATGCCATTCAAACAAAGATGAGGAGGTCTCTTTTCATAAAGCAACACAGGTATTCCTTAGGCTTCTGACAGCCTCCTTTCCCCCACCTCCACCCTAACCTCACTTCTTAAAAGTGATATATGGCATGTGATCATTTTCCTGAACGTAAGTGAATGCAACATAATTTGTTTGGCAAACCTTGACTCTAACCTGCCTTGAGATAACTAGGTCCATGCTGGGTGAAGCACATCAAGGACAATGAGCTGTCCCATCAGTCTGTGATTAGTGGTGGGGGATTCTGAAGGGATTCTTTTTTTTTTTGCTGACTAGCTTTATTGAGATATAATTAACATACCATAAAACTCATTCCTTTAAAGTGTACATTCATACTGTAGTCACTCCTGAGGTTCCCCCTTCAGCCTAACATGAGACAGGCCCATAAAACAAAACGAGACTAAATGGGCCCACTAGCCCAGGGACAAGGACAGGAAGGCAGGAGGGGACAGGAAAGCTGATAAGGAGGAACTCAAGTTCGAGAAGGGAAGAGTGTTGACATGTGGTGGGAGTGACAACCAATGTCACAAAACAATATGTGTATTAATTGTTTAATAAGAAAGTAACTTGCTCTATAAACCTTCATATAAAATACAAAAAAAATTAAAAAGAAAAATAATAAATAAGCAAAAATAAATAAAGTGTACAATTCAATGGCTTTTAGTATGTTCACAAAGTTGTGCATTCATCACAAAAATTTTAGAAAAAATTTTTTACCCCAAAATGAAACCTCCAAACTTTTAGATGTCAATAGCCTCACCCCCCATTTCCCCCATCCCACCTCCAACCTAGGCAACCACTAATCTACTTTCAATCTCTATACATTTGCCTATTCTGGACGTTTCCTACAAATGAACTCAATACATAAAATTCAGCCAGACATGGCCCATGTGTATTGGCCTAAACTCGCCCCCATGTGGTTTACTACTTCGCAGCAGGCTAAGACCACTAACTCAAAGCTCCCAGACACCAAACTGAAATTCTGACACATAAAATTGCTTTAAATGCAGTCCAAATAAACACATTTTCAGCCATTTAGAGCCTATCTACCTTACATACTCTGTGAAATTACATTCAATATCTTCTAACCACAGATAACACAAACCCTGTCTCAACCTGGCCTGACTCTTATTTGATACTCAGCAATGGAGAGCAAGATCCAGGAAGATGTTGTTCGATGCCCTGGTGTCGGCTCTGACTCACGTACTCTATGTACAACAGCACAAAAAAGATAGTTTTATTTTATTTTATTTAAAAAAAAAAAGAGAGAGAGAGACGAAGAGGGGATTGGGGGACAGGAGGAGGAAGAGGCGGCATTGGGGAAGGTGGGAACTCTGCCCAGGCCTCTAGCACAGGCCCAACTCAGAGGACACAAGCGATTTTGTAGAGCACCTGCAGCGCAGAGCCAACACACAGACATTGCAAGCTCCACAATCTTGACCAGAGGGCCCCCTGCAGTGTAAGCATTCTTGGATGACCTAAGGAATACTCAAGGTTCTACACTTGCACTCTGACGTGGATTCATTATTTAAATCTGGAATCCTTGGACTTTCTCAACGGGTGCGTGGAGCATCTGGCCCGGTGCATGTGAACTCCCAAATTCCTGCTCCGGGCGCGCCAGGGAGCATGGCGGCTCTGCTTGCAGCGTCGAGTGTGCTTCCTAAATAATTGTTTCATTTGAATCACGAGCCCAACTACCGGACTTTGGGAGCCACCCGAACAGAACCAGACAATCCTATCCACTATCCTTTAGCTACCAACTTCCCGGGTGGGGAGAGTCGTGCTCAGAGCTCTCCGGCAGGGTGGACTACGTTCGCTTCCCCGTGTGCCGGCTGGTGTGCATCGAGTCCTGGGCGGAGAGACATTCCTGGACCTGGTAAGATGTCTTCCCACCGCCACGCCCGCTCCTCATCGCCTTTCAGGATCCTGCCCACCCCCTTCCTCCCAGCAGGCAAACCACACGAGGCATGAGTAGTCAGCTAAGCTGCAAGTCTGAGCCCTTATTCTGCCCACACCAACCCCCTTTTCATACACCTGCCCACTGCCGTCGAGTCTATTTCAATTCATAGCGACCGTGTAGGGCAGAGTAGAACTGCCCCATAGAGTTTCCAAGGCTGTAAATCTTTAAGGAAGTAGATTGCCACATCTTTCTTCCGCGGAGCGGCTGGTGGGTTCCAGTCGTCGACCTTTCAGTTCGCAGCCCCGTGATTTAAACCACTGCGTCACAAGGGCTCCATTTTCATAGACACTCCCCCTCTTTTATGGCCATACCCTGGCCGTGAGTGCGCCCCAGCATGTTCCACCCACCGCAACTAGAAGTAGGGAGAATGTCACTAGTGCGCATCTAAGTGGGGCATGTGTGCGTTGAACTTGCAGCAGACATGCTGCAAGAGGACCGGCGCCAGGAAGACCAGCGCACCAGCCGCAGGCCCCACTGTAGCTTCTGCGTAGTCTGAGGGGACGTACTGCCTTGTGGTCGGCGCTCTGGGCATGTACCCGCCGCCCTGGTGCAGCCACTGTGACACCGGCAGCTACAGTCTGAGAGTCGACGCGCTCTGGGAGGAACTGCATGGTCGGTGTCTGGAAGCGGACAGGGACTTCGGGGGAACTCCAGGAGACGCACTCTCCCTGGAGAAGCGAGTGGAAGCGACGCTGCGCAGCCGCCACCACTGCGCTTGGGTCACCTCCTCTGCCCTCGCCCCCTGGACTTCACCACCCTCACCTCTCTCGTCGGCTTTCCTCCTTTGCAGGGGCGAAACCGCCGGTGGTCTCGGTGACTGTAGCTGGAGGAGATGCCCAGGAGGAGAGATGGTCGGAATTGAGGCAGGGAGTAGCAAGAGCAGGGCTCCCAGCAGAAGGAGGTCAAGGTCACGTTGGCGTGGGAGCTGGGGGTCCCTGGGGACGACAAGAACCAGGACGGCATTGGTGTCCAGGAACCCTGGAGCAGCAGGAGGAGGGGCCAACTCCTCTGGCCGCAGAGGGGCCACTGCCCGGGGACAGGAAGCCTCCACCATGACACATTCCCTGGGTTGCAACTGCAGGAGCTAGAGGGCGTTTTCCAAGGGACTTAGTACCCAGACACGGTGGTGTGGTAAGCGCCTAGTTCTGGAGGCGTCAGTTCTCCAGGCGGCTGGGACTCCTCCCAGGAAGCCTTTGGCTGTCTCCAGGGCCCCTTCCTTCCCTTCTTAGCCAAAAGCCAGCTAAGGTATCAAGGCCTCCAGAATCCATCTACCCTAGGGCTCCAGGGTGGGGGCAATACCTACTGGGAAGCCAAGTATTTTTTGCAGTATTTGACTCAATGATTAAGCGCTTGGCTGGTAACCTAAAGGTTGAGGGCTTGAACGTATCTAGCTGCTCCTCAGGAGAAAGACCTGGCGATCTGCACCTGTAAAGATTACAGCCTAGAAAACCCTATTGGGCAGTTATACTCTATCACACTGGTTCACTAGGAGTCAGAATTGACACCACAGCACCCAGCAACATTTAAATAAATTAAATAGAGGAACTTTGACGACTTGGTTTTGTAAATAACATTTTTTTGGAATCAGGGCTGGGAGCAGGGTGAGGAGAGTGAGGCACGGTGGTGCAAATGTAGGGTCAGATCCTGCTTCTATGAAAAATTCTGATCATTTGTTCATCATGGATTATTTTAAAATTAAGTTTGCTATTTTAAATACTGCATTAAAAGATTTGTCTTGATCACTGATTTTTTTTTGCACCACATTAAATTTTGCAGGAGGAAAAATTGTCCCTAAAGCAAGCCTTGAGATGGGTGTTAGAAAAAAGTGTACTGGGGGAAGGTGTAGTGGTGGTTTGAAGGGATAAAAATTTTAAAATAAGCATGAAATGTGCATCTGTATATTTCATTTTATCCACAGCTCCAAATACTGAACATTTGCAATTTTCTCTCCTCAGAAAGGAGCTTGCAGGACACATGAAAGTGACTGAAGCTAGAACCGAGAAAACCGAACCGAACCCATGGCTGTCGAGTCGATCCAGACTCATAGCGACTGAAGCCAGAATACAGGTCAAAAGCACACCTGCTGCTGATTCTCACTCGTAGTGACTCTATATGACAGAGTAGAACTGACCCACAGAGTTTCCAAGGCTGTAACCTTTACGGAAGCGACTGCCACACCTTTCTCCTGTGGAGCAGCTGGTGAGTTCAGACTGTGGACATTTCTTGGTTGGCAGTGAGCACTTAACCACTGCACCACCAGGGCTCCTTAGAGTGCAGGTTAGTAAACCTGAGAAAAGCAATTTTGCAGGGCAGCTGTTCTGTACATGCCTCAGGGCTTGGGCATTTGCAAGTTTGTACTTTTGCTGCATTTTCCACGTTTGGGAAATACGTTTTGAACTTTGGAGACTTTGGGGATGGGAAATGGGATACGTAAGCTCCAGCTTATGGAAATTACCCATTACTGGAGAGAACATGATTTCCTAAAGGAAAAAAAATCAAACTGCTTCTCCTATGACCATGCATATATACATGCATTTAAAAAAACATACCGTTCTGACTCATAGCGACCCTATAGTACAGGGTAGAACTGCCCCATAGGGTTTCCAAGGAGCTACTGGTGGATTCAAACTGCCGACTTTCAGGTTAGCTGCCGAGCTGTTAACCACTATGCCACCAGGGCTCCACATAAATGTGTATATCTAATAAATAAATTCCAACTCCTTGTAACACTGGTATCCTTTAGGGAGGAAATTTAAACAAAAACAAAAAACAAACAAAAAATAACCAGTTGCCGTAGAGTCTGTTTGGACTCATGTTGACCCAAAATGTTTCAGAGTAGAATTGCTCCCATGGTGACTCTATGTGTTTCAGAGTAGAACTGTGCTCCGTAAGGTTTGCAATGGCTTCATAGGGTATTCAATTGTTATTATCTTTTGGAAGTAGATTGCCAGGCCTTTCTTCCGAAGCACCTCTGGGTGGATTTGAATTGCCAACCTTTTGGTTAGTAGTCAAGCACTTAACCATTTGCTTAATGGTTTGTGCCACCCAGGGACTGCTAGGGAGGATATCAGCCCTCCCTAAAGGAATACTTGCGTGTTCTGTGTAGAGTAACACTGGGTCTCAATCTGACGTGGAAGTATTCAAATTAATGCGCTCAGAAGCTGGGTTATACGAGGGTTCAACTATAATAAATATTCAAAATATTTAAAACCCAGCGTAAGTTCTGAGATAAAATGAGTGACTTTATAAATATTTAGGCATTGGCGTGAGGGGTTAATTCACCCCCCATCTGTCTGTCTATCTCTCTCTACCTAAAACTAACGTGTGTTCACTTATACTGAGATTGATGGGGGAAGATAGTTAAGAGCCCAAATGCCTGGTCCTCCTGCTGTTGTGTTTAAGTGTTTGGTAAAGAGGAGCAGCCCTAAATTTAAATTTCTGGAATACTTCGATGTGTCAGCCTGAAAACATTGCTAAAATAGTCACATTATGATGGAGATAGAGGGAAGGTTTAAAAGCTCTGGAAATTTGTATTAAAAAAAACACAACAAATAAAAGAACTATTTGAATAAAGTTCCACTGACCTAAAAAGGGTGAAAAGGCTAGAGAATTCTATACAGAAAAATATTCCTCAAGATACTGCCCAGATTCAACTTTATAAAACTACCAAAAGCATTTCTGACATCTTAGGAATTTTTTGCCCCTTTGGTGGTATAATTATGAAGAGGTGATTCAGGATAGATTTTTTTTTTTTAATTGTGGTGCTTTAAGTGAAAGTTTATAACTCAAGTTAGTCTGTCATACAAAAATTTCTACATACATTGTTACGTGACCCTAATTGCTCTCCCTATACTGGGACAGCACACGCCTCCTTTCCACCCCTGATTTCCCGTGTCCGTTCAACCAGCTCCTAATCCTCTCTGCCTTCTCATCTCACTTCCAGACAGGAGCTGCCCATTCAGTCTCATGGATCTACTTGAGCTAAGAAGCACGAGTATCATTTTATTTTCCATAGTCCAGTCTAATCTTTTGTCTGAAGAGTTGGCCTCGGGAATGGTTTTAGTGCTGAGTTGGCAAGAGAGTCCGGGGGCCTTGCTTTCTGGGGTTCCTCCAGTCTCAGACCAGTAAGTCTGATCTTTTTACATGAATTTGAGTTCTGCACCCCACTTTTCTCCTGCTCCATCAGGGACTCTCTGTTGTGTTCCCTGTCAGGGTGGTCATTGGTGGTAGCAGAGCACCATCTAGTTCTGGTCTCAGGCTGATGAAGTCTCTGGTATACGTGGCCCTTTCTGTCTCCAGGACTAATGTTTTCCTCATGTCTTTGGAGTTCTTCATTCTCCTTTACTCCAGGTGGGTTGGGACCACTTGATACACCTTAGATGGTCGCTCACTAGCTTTTAAGACCCCAGACGCCACTCACCAAATGCAGCACATTTTCTTTATAAACTTTGTTATGCCAATTGACCTAGATGTCCCCTGAAAGCATGGTCCCCAGATGCCCGCCCCTGCTACTCTGTCCCTTGAAGTGTTAGGTTTTTATTGTTAGCACAATGGCTGGTCTGAGCCGCCTGTTGCAGAAGCCAATACAGAGACAGGGGTGAGGTGAGGGGCAAGAGTGTTTTATTATATATTGATATACAGGAGACAGAGAATGAGCTCCTCCAAAAGACCTGTCTCCCATTTGGAGGATCACTGAGAGTTTTTATGTGGACAAGATTATACTTTTTTTTCCGGTGGTTACATTCTGCACCTGGCAATCCTTGAAGGTCATCTTGCCCGGTTATTATCACGTCCCAGCTGAGTTACTCTACCCTCCAGGATCGTTCTACCTCTCAAAGCGAAACTTAGTTAAAATTCAAAGTCATCTGAAAGCAAGGTGGGGGAGGGATAGGAGGAAAACAAATCAAAACCATAGGAGCATGCAAAAGTGAACTATGCAAGCTAGGCGTTAACAATACCACAATACCCAGGAATCTAGGCCTATACTGTTGGCAACAAACAGTAAATGTGAAATTTCCACGCAGCCCCTTTCAGTGTTCAGGAAACTTCTTAGCTTTGATTTAGTCCAGTTGTGCTGTCCTTCCCTTCCCCCAAGATAATTCTTATCTACTGTCTAGTTAGTGAATACCCTTCTCCCTCCCTCCCCACCCTCGTAACCATCAAAGAATGTTTTCTTCTGTGTTTAAACCTTTTCTTGAGTTCTTATAGTAGTGGTCTCAAACAATATTTGTCCTTTTGCGACTGACTAATTTCATTCAGCATAATGCCTTCCACATTCATCCATGTTATGAGATGTTTCACAGATCCATCATTGTTCTTTATCATTGCGTAGTGGACTTACACAGTATTTGTCCTTCTGTGACTGACTAAATTCACTCAGCATAACGACCTCCAGCTTCCTCCGTAAGATGTTTTGTGGCTTCATCGTTGTTTTTTATCACTGAGTAGTATTCCACTGTGTGGATATACCATAATTTGTTGATCCATTCCTCCGTTGATGGGCACCTAGGTTCTTTCCATCTTTTTGCTATCATGAACAGTGCTGCAATGAACATGGGTGTGCGTATATCTATTTGTGTGACGGCTCTTATTTCTCTAAGATATATTCCAAGGAGCAGGATAGCTGAATCGTATGGTACTTCTATTTCTAACTATTTTTTTTTTATATTTTATTGTACTTCAAGTGAAGGCTTACAAAACAAATAGTTTCTCATGAAACAGTAGTACACATGTTGTTTTATGACATTGGTTAACAACCCGACAACATATTAAGCCTCTAAATTCTCAACCTTTTTTTTTTTTGGATGAAAATACAGATAGCCAAAGATATACCGTTTCAAAAATTTCTACATACACAGTTCAGTGACATTGACTACGCTCTTCCAACTGTGCTGTTATTCTCACTTAAGATGAAGGCTTACAGAACAAAATAGTTTCTCATTTAACAGTTACTACACATGTTGCCCTATGACAATGGTTAACAATCTCACAACACATCAAGAATATCCTTACTCCACCTTGTGTTCCCTATCACCAGGGGACTTCCTTGTCCCCTTCTGTCTTCTGGCCCTTGTCACTGGACTACTGACTACTGTACCTCATTAGTCTCATTTGGTTTTTTTTTTTTTTAACACCGTTTCAAAACTTTTTACTTACACATTTAAGTGATATTGACTATGCTCTTCCAATTGTGCTGCCATTCTCGCCCAAGATGAAGGCTTACAGGACAAAACAGCCTCCCATTTAATAGTTACTACAAATGTTGCCCTATAGCAGTGGTCAACAATCTCACAATACATCGACAGTGTCCTTATTCAATTTGTGTTCCTTATCATCAGTTTCCTACTCTCCCTCTGCCTTCTGGCCTTTGTCACCGGACTCCTGTACCTTGTTAGTCCCATTTAGTTTTACTGGGCTGTCCACTCCCAGGCTTAACATCGAACCTCGAAGGTAACTTCACCTCTGAGCTGAAAGGGTGTCTGGGGGCCACACTCTTGAGGTTTCTCCAGTATTCTTTAGGCCAGTAAATCTGGTCTTTTTTTTTTTTTTTTTGGGAGTTAAAATTATGCTCTACATCCTTCTCCAGCTCTGTCCAGAACCCTCTGTTGTGATCCTGGTCAGAGCAGTCAGTGGTAGTAGCCGGGTACCATCTAGCTGTACTGGACTCAGTCCGGTAGAGGCCTTGGTAGCTGTGGACAAGTCCTTTGGACTAATGTTTTTGTTGTATCCTGTTCTCTTCATTCTCCCTTGCTCCCGAAGGGATGAGACCAGTGGAGTATCTTAGATGGCCGCTCATAGGCTTTTAAGACCCCAGACACTACTCACCAAGGTAGAATGTAGAGCATTATCTTTATAAGTAGTGTCATGCCAATTGAGCTAGATGTTCCCCGAGACCATGGTCCCCAAAGCCCTCCGTCCAACAACTCAGTCCCTCGGGGGGTTTGGATGTGTCTATAGGGCCTCCATGACCTTTCCTTGTGCAGGTTGTGTTAGTTTCCCCTGTACTGTGTACTATCTCACCTCTCACCCAAGGTACCACTTATCTATTGCCTGTTTAGTATTCCCCCCCCCCCCCATCCCTGGTAACCAACAAGGATTGTTACATTTTGCATGTGAATTTTTTCATGGGTTTTTACAATAGAGGTCTCATACAATATTTGTCCTTTTGTGATTGACTTATTTCACTCCGCATAATGTCCTCCAGTTTCATCCATGTTATGAGATGGTTCACAGATTAATTGTTGTTCTTTCTCGTTGCATAGTACTCCATTTTGTGTATGTACCATAGTTTGTGTATCCATTCATCTGTTGATGGACATCGAGGTTGTTTCCGTCGTTTTGCTATTGTGAACAATGCTGCCATGAACATAGGTGTGCATATGTCTATTCGAGTGATGACTCTTATTCCTCTAGGATATATTCCTAGGAGTGGGATTGCTGGATCGAATGGTATGTCTATTTCTAGCTTTCTGAGGAAACGCCATATCATTTTCCAAAATGGTTGTATCATTTTGCATTCCCACCAGCAGTGTATAAGAGTTCCCGTCTCCCCGCAGCCCCTCCAACATTTGTTATTTCCAGTATTTTTGATTCGTGCCAGTAATGCCGGGGTGAGATGGTATCTCATTGTGGTTTTAATTTGCATTTCTCTAATGGCTAGTGATCGCGAGCATTTCCTCATGTGTCTGTTGGCCATTTGAATGTCTTCCTTGGTGAAGTGTCTGTTCATTTCCTTTGCCCATTTTTTGATAAGATTGGTTGTCTTTTTGTTGTAGAGGTGTTGGATTTTCTTGTAGATTATGGAGATTAGACCTTTGTCTGACTTGTACTGTCCAAAAATTTTTTCCCAGTCTGTAGGTTCTCTTTTAACTCTTTTGGTGAAATCTTTTGAAGAGCATAGATGTTTTATTTTTAGAAGATCCCAATTATCTAGTTTATCTGTCGGGTTTTTTGTGTTGATGTTTATGGTTTGTATCCTGTTAATGCCATGTATTAAGGCCTGAAGTGTTGGTCCTATTTTTTCTTCTATGAATTTTATAGTTTGAGGCATTATATTCAGGTCTTTGATCCATTTTGAAGTAGTTTTTGTATATGGTGTGAGGTATGGGTCCTGTTTCATTTTTCTACAAATTGATATCCAGTTTTGCCAGCACCATTTGTTAAAAAGACTGTCTTTTCCCCATTTGATGTATTTTGGGCCCTTGTCAAAAATCAGGTGGCTGTAGGTGGATGGATTTACATCTGAGTTCTCAATTCTGTTCCATTGGTCAATGTCTCTGTTGTTGTATCAGTACCAGGCTGTTTTGAGTACTGTAGCTGTATAGTAGGTTCTCAAGTCAGGTAGTGTGAGTCCTCCAACTTTATTCTTCTTCTTCAGTAGTGCTGTACTTATTCGGGGTTTCTTCCCTTTCCATATAAAGTTAATAATTAGTTTTCCATCTCTTTGAAGAATGTTGTTGGTATTTGTATTGGGATTGCATTGTATTTGTAGATTGCTTTAGGTAGAATTGCCATTTTCACAATGTTGAGTCTGCCTATCCATGAGCATGGTATGTTTTTCCATTTATGTAGATCCCTTTGGGTTTCATGCAGCAGTGTTTTGTAGTTTTCTTTGTATAGGTCTTTTATATTCCTGGTCAGATTTATTCCTAAGTATTTTATCTTTTTAGGGGCTATTGAAAATGGTACTGATTTCCTGATCTCCTTTTCATCGTTCTGTTTACTGGTGTATAGGAATCCAACTGATTTTTGAATGTTTATCTTGTATCCTGCTACTCTGCTGAATCTTTCTATTAGTTCCAGTAAATTTCTCGTGGAGTCTTTAGGGTTTTCTATGTATAGTATCATATCATCTGCAAACAGGGAGAGGTTAACTTCTTCATTACCAATTTGGATGCCCTTTATTTCTTTCTCTTGCCTTACTGCTCTAGCTAGAACTTCCAGCACAATGTTAAATAGGAGTGGTGATAAAGGGCATCCTTGTCTTGTTCCTGTTTTCAAGGGGAATGTTTTCAGCCTCTCTCCATTAAGAATGATGTTGGCTGTTGGTTTTGCATAGATGCCCTTTATTATGTTGAGAAATTTCCCTTCTATACCTATTTTATTGAGAGCTTTTATCAGGAATGGGTGTTGGACTTTGTCAAATGCCTTTTCTGCATCAATTGAGATGATCATGTGATTTTTTTCTTTCCTTTTATTTATGTGGTGGATTACGTTGATGGATTTTCTAATGTTAAACCATCCTTGCATACCTGGTATGAATCCTACTTGGTCGTGGTGTATTATTTTTTTGATATGATACTGAATTCTATTGGCTAGAATTTTGTTCAGAATTTTTGCATCTATATTCATGAGAGATATTGGTCTGTAATTTTCTTTTTTTGTGATGTCTTTGCCTGGTTTTTGTATCAGTGTTATGCTGGCTTCATAGAATGAATTTGGAAGTGTTGCTTCCTCTTCTATGCTCTGAAATAACTTGAGTAGAACTGGTACGAGCTCTTCTGTAAATGTTTTGTAGAATTCTCCAGTGAAGCCATCTGGGCCAGGGCTTTTTTTGGTTGGGAGTTTTTTTATTACCTTTTCAATCTCTTCTCTTGTTATGGGTCTGTTCAGATTTTCAATATCACTTTGTTGTAGTTTGGGTAGGCCATATGTTTCTAGAAATTTATCCATTTCCTCTAGGTTTTCAAATTTGTTGGAATATAGTTTTTCATAATATTCTGTTATAATCCTTTTTATTTCGGTTGGGTCTGTTGTAATGTCCCCCATTTCATTTCGTATTTGGGTTATTTGTGCCCTCTGCTGTTTTTCTTTTGTCAGTCTGGCCAGTGGTTTGTCGATTTTGTTGATTCTTTCAAAGAACCAACTTTTGGTTTTGTTGATTCTTTCTATTGTTTTTCTGTTCTCTATTTCATTTATTTCTGCTCTGATCTTTACTATGTCCTTTCTTCCGGTGGTTGTAGGCTTTTTTTATTGTTCTCTTTCTATTTGTTTGAGTTCTGTAGTTAATGTTTTGATTTTGTCCCTTTCTTCTTTTTTGATATGTGCATCTATTGCTATAAATTGTCCTCTGAGGACTGCCTTTGCTGTGTCCCAAAGGTTTTGGTATGATGTGTTTTCGTTTTCATTTGATTCTAGGAATTTTTTAATTCCATCTCTGATTTCTTCTATTACCCATTGATGTGTAAGCAAATTATTATTCAGTTTCCATGTGTTTGATTTTTTTCCTTGCTCTTTCTAGTGTTAATTTCTACCTTGATGGCATTGTGGTCAGAGAAGATACTGTGAATTATCTCAGCATTTTGGATCTTGTTGAGGATTGCTCCGTGGCCTAAGATGTGGTCTATTCTGGAGAATGTTCCATGTGCATTGGAAAAGAATGTGTACTTTGCAGCGGTTGGATGGATTGTTCTATATATGTCTATGAGGTCCAGTTGGCTGATTGTGTCCTTTAGGTCTTCTGTATCTTTGCTGAGTTTCTTTTTAGTTGTTCTGTCCTTTACTGAGAGTGGTGTGTTGAAGTCTCCTACTATTATTGTGGAACTGTCAATTTCTCTTTTCAGTGCTGTTAGAGTTTTCTTTATGTATTTTGGAGCCCTGTCATTGGGTGCATAGATATTTATTATGGTTATGTCTTCATGATGGATTATCCCCTTAATCATTATATAGTGTCCTTCTTTGTCTTTTATGGTAGATTTTGTTTTAAAGTCTATTTTATCTGAGATTAGAATTGCCACTCCTGCTCTTTTTTGATAGTTGTGAGCTTGATATATTTTTTCCCAAGCTTTGATTTTTAATAAATTCACATCTTTGTTTCTAAGGTGTGTCTCTTGTAGACAGCAAATTGATGGATCCTGTTTTCTTATCCATTCTGCCACTCTCCGTCTCTTTATTGGTGCATTGAGTCCATTTACGTTCAGTGTAATTATTGATAGATGTGAGTTTGTTGCTGTCATTTTGTAGTGCTTTTTTTTGTGGTGCTGAAGTTTTCATTGTTCTTCTTACTCTCTTGTGCTGAGTTACTTTTGTTTGTGGATTTTGTGTTCATTTCTTTGGTTTTTGTAGGTTTTGTTTTTGTTGAGACTTTATGTTTTTCGTCGTTATTTTTATGAGTTGGTTTGTTAACTTTCTTTGTGGTTACCATGAATTTTAGCCTTATCTTTATGATTTTGAAGCAGTCTACACTTACTTGGTATCGCCTTGCCTTCCTCTCCTTTAGAAGGTTCTATACCTATGCCGTTTGTTCCCTCTTTCATTGTTTTGATGTTGTTGTCATCCTTTGATTGATTTCTCTGATTCCCTGTTGTATTTCTTTTGTTTTTGGAAAGTCCTCTGTAGTTCAGTTCCTAGAATGGTATCTGGTTCATATGAACCTGTGTCCTAGGTCCTAGGTCCTGCCTGAGGGCTGAAGCTGTTTGTCCTCGGATCGAAGAACTCCCTTTAATAATTCTTGTAAGTTTGGTTTGACTTTTGCATATTCCTTTAGTTTCTGTTTATCTGGAAATGACCTAATTTCACCATCAAATTTGAATGAGAGTTTTGCAGGATATATTATTCTTGGCTGACAATTTTTTTCTTTCAAGATTTTATATATGTCATCCCACTGCCTTCTTGCCTGCATGGTTTCTGCCGAATAATCTGAACTTAGTCTTATTGTTTCTCCTCTGTATGTGACTTCTTGTTTTTCACAAGCTGCTCTCAGGATTCTTTGTTTGTCTTTAGTTTTAGCGAGTGTGAATATGATATGTCTTGGTGATTTTCTTTTGGGGTCTCTTCTATATGGGGTTCGTTGAGCTTCTTGGATGGCCAGCTTTTCATTTTTCATGATATTGGGAAAGTTTTCTGTCAGCAGTTCGTCAATGATCCTCTCTGTGTTTTCTGTTTTCTCCCCCTGTTCTGGGATGCCAATCACTCGTAAGTTTTTGCTTTTAATTGTGTCCCACATAACTCTCAGGGGCTCTTCATTTTTCTTTGTTCTTTTTTCTGAGTTTTCCTGAAACAGAGTTGTATCCAAGTGTTTGTCTTCAGTTCCACTGATCCTGTCTTCCACGGTTTCAAATCTACTTCTCAGCCCTTCTATGACACCGTCCATTTCTGAAATCTTGTTGTTTATCTTTTGGATTTCTAATTATTGTTTTTGTATAATTTCGAGTTGTGAATTTATTTTGGCATTTTGTTCCTGCATCATCTTCCTGAATTCTTCCAATTTTTTGTCTGTATTTTCCATAAATTTGTCTATTTTCTCCTCATGTTTGTCAGCTTTTTGCCTCAGTTCTTGGAAAATTCCGAGTATTAGTTATTTGAGTTCCCTATCAGGTACTTCTAGTGCATTTTCTTCCACAGGAGAGTTATCTGGTGCTTTAATTTGGACGCCTATTGGAGCCATCTTGTCTTGTTTTTGTAAATGTTTTGATATTGTTTGCTGTTTTGGGGGCATTCAGTAGATATTTCTCTCGTTTATTGATTGTAGTTTTTTTTTGTTTGTTTGTTTCATCCTTGTGGTACAGCTGGGCAGATCTAGCTGAAGAGGAGCCACTGGGACGGGTTGTTTGTGGCACTCACCGCAGCCCCCAGGACAGTCGGTAGTCAGTGCTGGGCAGGTTCCAATAGGGCGTGCCTGCACAGCTTGGTGGTGTGATGTCAAGTGCACGGTGCAGGTAGGTAGGGTGCAGCGGTAAGATGGTTATGTGTGAAGCTAAGCTGGATATGGGAGAGAGGAGAGAGGAGCAGGAGCAAAAAGCATACAGACATAAAAGAATGCTAGGGGAGCTTGTCGTTGGAATGTACAAATGAGAGACTATGGGACGGAGGAAACCAGAAGGGGGAAGAGAAAGAAAAGGAAAGAATGAACAAATAAAAATCAGAAAAGTTAAAGAACTGCAAAGTTCCCAGGGATCCCACCGATGCAGCTACGAGGTCTGGGGGAGTCGGTCTCAGTTTTCACAGCACAGCCTGGCCAGAAGGTACAGAGGCATACATCGCCTGGTATTCAGGGATCAGAAAGAGAAGGAAGAGATAGAGAGATGAGAAATTAAGCAATGAAGAAAGACAAAAGGGAAAAAGAGGGAAAAGATGACAAAACTAATCAAAAAAGAAGAAAAATAAAATTAAAAAAAAAAAAGCAACACCAGCAGTCAGTGCCAACAAATGGGACCCAGAGAGCCCCCAGTCAGGGGCGCGAATTCCAAGCAGCCAGCAGTCTCAGGGTTAAGAGACCGTGGCCACGGGAAGCAGAGGGGCGAATGAACAAAGGCCCCGGGATCTCACCAGCACGGCAGCCCAGACCTGGAAGCAGCCACAAGCCTGAACGCAGCCCCACAGCCCCGCAGGAGAGAGCAAAGACGGCGCTCGGAACCAGGCACCCAGGCAAAAGGGGGGGGAGGCGGCAGAAAAAGCTTCACCAGCAGCCAGCAAATGGCTCTCAGAAAGCCGCCAGCCCGGGCGTGCGGAATCCAAGTACCGGCGCCCCCCAGCCCAGGGACCCTGGCCATGGAAAGCAGGGGAGCCCCAGCCGAGGCGGAGAGGGGTTGGGGGTGGGAAAGCACGCACCGCAGTTTACGGTAGTTCTGTCTCCCACTGGACGCTCTGCGAGGCTGCTCTCCCGTTGGCTGGTCTCCAATAGGAATCCAAGATGGTGGATCCGCGCTGCGTTAGCTGGTAAGGAATCTCTGCATGAGTCTCTCCTCGCTCTCCGTTCTCTTTTAGTATTCTCACTCCGTTTGGTGTTTGGCTGAGTTCTTTATCTCTTCATTTGGTGTTCTAGGGTTTCAGGATTGTTGATTCTCTGTTAGGCTTAGTTTTTCGGATCTTTGCTGTGGAGGGACGGCGTGGTACTTCTGCCTAGAGCGCCATCTTGCCCCCCAGAATCTATTTCTAACTTTTTAAGGAAGCAACAAATCAATTTCCAAAGTGGTTGTACCATATTACATTCCCACCAACAGTGTATAAGTGTACCAGTCTCTCCACAACCTCTCCAGCATTTATTATTTTGTGTTTTTTGGATTAATGCTAGTCTTGCTGGGGTGAGATGGTATCTCATTGTAGTTTTGATTTGCATTTCTCTAATGGCCAATGATCGTGAGCATTTCCTCATGTGTCTGTTAGCCGCCTCAATGTCTTCTTTAGCGAAGTGCCTGTTCATATCCTTTGCCCATTTTTTAATTGGGTAGTTCGTCCTTTTGTTGTTGAGGTTTTGCAGTATCTTGTAGATTTTAGAGCTTAGACACTGATTGGATTTGTCGTAGCCAAAAATCTTTTCCCAGTCTGTAGGTTGTCTTTTTACTCTTTTGGTGAAGTGTTTTGATGAGCATAATTGTTTGATTTTTAGGAGCTCCCAGTTATCTAGTTTCTCTTCTGGTGTTTGTGCATTCTTCCTTATGGTTTGTATTCTCTTTATGCTACGTATTAGGGCTCCTAGTGTTGTCCCTATTTTTTCTTCCATGATCTTTATCATCTTAGATTTTATATTTAGGTCTTTGAACCATTTTGAGTTAGTTTTTGTACATGGTGTGAGGTATGGATCTTATTTCAGTTTTTTGCAGATGGATATCCAGTTCTGCCAGCACTGCCAGCATTTGTTAAAGAGACTGTCATTTTCCCACTTAACGGACTTTGGGCCTTTGTCAAATATTAGCTGCTCATAAGTGAGTGAATTTACATCTGGACTCTCAATTCTGTTCCATTGGTCTATGTATCTGTTGTTGTACCAGTACCAGATTGTTTTGACTACCGTGGTGGTATTATAGGTTCTAAAATCAGGTAGTGTGTGGCCTCCCACTTTGTTCTTCTTCTCAGTAATGCTTTACTTATCCAGGGCCTCTTTTCAGGGTAGATTCTTACTTGTATTAATTTGCAATACTTTTTCATTTGCTTAGGCAGTGATGACTAATTTGTAGCTTATGCGGTCAAAAAGTGACTACTTGAGACCATAGAATACCTTAAGTTTGCCAAAAACAAAAACATCAGAATCAGCTTATTCACTTTGCTCCAGAGTACATCTGTGAGTGTGTGTGTGTGTGTGTGTGTGTGTGTGTGTGTGTGTGTGTGTGTGTGAGAAAGTACAGCGATGGAGACAGGCAATAGCACAATAGAAAAAGATGGAAACAACCTAGATGCCCATCAACAGATGAATGGATAAACAAACTATGGTACATACATACAATGGAGTATTATGCAACGAGAAAGAACAACAATGAATCTGTGAAGTATCTCATAACATGGATGAAACTGGACATGATGCTGGGTGAAATAAGTCAGTCACAAAAGGACAAATACTGTATGAGACCTCTACAGTAAAAACTCATGTAAAAGTTTACACACAAAAAGAAATGATCTTTGTTGGTTACAAAGGATGGGAGGGGTGGAGAGGGAAACTAAATAGATAATAGATAAGTGGTAACTCTGGTGAAGGGTAAAACAGTATACACTACTGGGGAAGCCAGCCAGCTTGTACAAGGAAAGGTCATGGAAAGCTCCCTAGACACATCCAAACTCCGTGAGGGACCGAACTGCTGGGCTGGGGGCTGTGGGGACCATGGTCTCAGGGAACATGTAGCTCAACTGGCATAACATAGTTTATAAAGAAAATGTTCTACATTCTACTTTGGTGAGTAGTGTCTGGGGTCTTAAAAGCTTGTAAGCGGCCATCTAAAATACCCCACTGGTTCCACTCCATCAGGAACAAGGAAGAATGAAGAAAACCAAAGACACAAGGGAAAGATTAGTTCAAAGGACTAATGGACAACAACTAACACAGCCTCCACCAGACTGAGTCTAGCACAACTAGATGGTGTCTGGCTACCACCACCGACTGCTCTGACAGGGATCCCAATAGAAGGTCCCGGACAGAACTGGAGAAAAATGTAAAACAAAATTCTAACTCACAAAAAAAGACCAGACTTATTAATCTGACAGAGACCGGAGAAACCCCCACAGTATGGCCGCTGGACACCCTTTTAACTCAGTACTGAGGTCACTCCTGAACTTCACCCTTCAGCCAAAGATCAGACAGGCCCATAAAACAAACAATAATACATGTAGCTCAACCATGTATACGAAGCTAAATGGACGCAAGAGGCCAAGGGCAAGGGCGAGAAGGCAGGAGGGGACACGAAAGCTGGACAAATGGAAATGGGGAACCCAACGTCAAGAAGGGGAGAGTGTCAACACGTTGCGCAGTTGGCAACCAATGTCACAAAATAATATGTGTATGAATTATTTAATAAGAAACTAATTTGCTCTGTAAACCTGCATCTAAAATACAAAAAAAGTAAGAAAAATAATAAATAAGCAAAAATAAATAAAGTGTACAACTCAATGACTTTTAGTATATTCACAAAGTTGTGCATTCATTACAACTTTAGAAAATTGTTATTACCCCAAAATGAAACCTCGCACCTTTTAGATGTCAATACCCTCCCCCCACCCCCATTTTCCCCATCCCACCTCCAACCTAGGCAACCACTAATCTACTTTCAATCTCTATACATTTGCCTTTTCTGGACATTTCCTACAAATGAACTCAGTACATATAGTTCAGCCACACATGGCCACTGTGTATTGGCCTAAAGTCGCCCCCGTGTGGTTTACTTCTTCGCAGCAGACTAAGACCACTAGCTCAAAGCTCCCAGACACCAAACTGAAATTCTGACACATACAATTGCTTTAAATATCGTCCAAATATGGCCTAAAGGAGACTGGAGAAACCCCGAGAGTATGGCCCCCAGACACCCTTTTAGCTCTGTGGTGAAGTTACCTCTGAGGTGCACTGTTCAGCCTGGGAGTGGACAGCCCTGTAAAACCAAATGAGACTAACGAGGTACAGGAGTCCAGTTACAAGGGCCAGAAAGGAGAAGGGGAGAAGGAAGCTGGTGATAGGGAACGCAAGGTTGAGTAAGGATATTGTTGATGTGTTGTGAGATTGTTAACCATTGTCATAGGGCAACATGTGTAGTAATTGTTAAATGAGAAACTATTCTGTAAGCCTTCATCTTAAGTGAGAATAACAGCACAACTCGAAGAGCATAGTCAATGTCACTGAACCTTGCATGTAGAAATTTTTGAAATGGTGTATCTTTGGCTATGTGTATTTTCACCAAAAAAAAAGGTTGAGAATTTAGAGGGTTGATATGTTGTGGGGTTGTTAACCAATGTCATAAGACAATATGTGTACTTCTGTTTCATGAGAAACTATTTGTTCTGTAAGCCTTCACCTGAAGTACAACAAAAATAAAAATAAATAAATAAATATAGTCCAAATAAACACATTTTCAGCCATTTAGAGCCTATCTACCTTACATAATCTGTGAAATTACATTCAATATCTTCTAACCACAGATAACAACACAAACCCTGTCTCAATCTAGCCAGACTCTCATTTATTTGATCCAGGAAGATGTTGTTAGGTGCCCTGGGGTCCACTCTTTGACTCATGGTGACCGTAGGTACAACAGCACAAAACAAGATAGGTTTATTAAAAAAAAAAAAAGAGAGAGAGAGAGAGAGAAAGAGAGACAGAGGAAGGGTGGAGTGGGGGACAGGAGGAGGAAGAGATGGCAGTGGGAAGATGGGAACTCTGCCCAGGCCTCTATCACAGGCCAAAGGCAGGAGACAAAAGCACTTTTGTAGAGCGCCTTCTGAAGCGCAGAGCTAGCACAGCGGATTTTGCAAGCCCCACAATCTTGACCAGAGGGCCCCATGCAGTGTAAGCATTCTTGGATGATCTAAGGAAAGCGCACGGTTCTGCACTCGCACTCTGACATGGATTCATGATTTAAATCTGGAATCTTTGGACTTTCTCAAGGAGCGCGTGGAGCCTTTGGCACAGCGCATCTGAACTCCCAAGTTCCTGCTCCGGGCGCGCCAGGGAGCATAGCGGCTCTGCTTTCAGCGTTGAGTATGCTTCCTAGCTAATCGTTTCATCTGAATCACTAGCCCAATTACCGGACTTTGGGGGGCGAACCGAACAGAACCAGAGAGTCCTATCCACTATCCATTAGTTACCAACTTCCCAGAGGGGAGAGTCGTGCTCAGAGCTCTCGGGCAGGGTGGGCTACGTTCGCTCAAGCGTGTGCTGGGGCTGGTGTGAATCGAGGCCTGGGCGGAGAGACGTTCCCGGACCTAGTAAGAGGTCTTCCCGCCTCGCCTGCCCCCCATTAGCTTCCATGATCCTGCCCTCTCCCTTCCTCCTGCAGGCACCACCTCACAAGGTGGGAGTAGTCAGCTAGGCTGCAAGTTGGAGCACTTATTCTGCCCACACGCGCGCCCCCACCAACTCCCTTTTCATACACCCACCCACTGCCGTAGAGTCGATTTCAATTCATCGCGACCCTGTAGGACAGAGTAGAACTGTCCCCTAGAGTTTCCAAGGCTGTAAATCTTTACGGAAGTAGATTGCCACATCTTTCTCCCTCGCAGCGGCTGGTGGGTTCCAATCGCTGTCCTTTCGATCAGCGGCTGAACGCTTTAACCACTGAGCCACCAGAGTTCCATTTTCGTACACACTCCTCTTTTATGGTCATGCCCTGGCCGTGAGCGCGCCCCGGCAGGTCCCACCTACCGCATCCAGAAGTAGGGAGAATGCTACTAGTGGGCATCTAAGCGGGGCGTGTGTGCGTTGAACCTGCGGCAGACACGCTGCAACGCAACCGGCACCAGAAGAGCAGCGCACCGGCCGCAGGCTCTGGCTCCAGCCTCCGCGCAGAGTCTGAGGGGACACACGACCTCGTGGGCAGCGCTCGCGGCATGGACCCGCCGCCCTGGTGCAGCCACTGTGACACTGGCAGCCACAGCCTGAGAGTCGACGCGCTCCGGGAGGAACTGCATGGTCGGTGCCTGGAGGAGGACAGGGGCTTCGGGGAACTCCAGGAGACGAACTCTTCCTGGAGAGGCAAGTGGACGCGACGCTGCGCGGCCACCACCACTGCGCTTGGGTCGCGGGCCCCTCGCCCCCTCTGCCAGAGCACCCTGGGCTTCAACCACCTTCGCCTTTCTTGTTGACTTTCATCCTTTGCAGGGGCGAAACCGCTCGTGGTCTCGGTGACTGTAGCTGGAGGAGACGCCCAGGAGGAGAGAAGGTCGGAACTGAGGCAGGGAATAGCAGGAACAGGACACGAAGGAGAAGGAGGTCAAGGTCACGTTGGCGCAGGAGCTGCAGGCCCCTGGGGACGACGAGAACCAGGAGGGCA
Source organism: Dugong dugon (assembly GCA_030035585.1). Classification (NCBI taxonomy): domain Eukaryota; kingdom Metazoa; phylum Chordata; class Mammalia; order Sirenia; family Dugongidae; genus Dugong; species Dugong dugon. Next base: position 35,612,312 of record CM057483.1, read on the forward strand.
GTGACGACCAGGAGCCTGGGCAGCAGGAGGAGGGGCAGAGTCCCCTGGCTGCCAAGGGTCCACTGCCCGGGGACAGGCAGCCTCCACCGCAACACTCTCCCCGGGTTGCAACTGCAGGAGCTGGAGGGCATTTTCCCCTGGACTCAGTACCCAGACGTGGTCGCGCGGTAAGCGGCTTCTTCTGGAGGCATCAGTTCTCCGGGCGGCTGGGACTTGTCCCAGGACGCCTTTGGCTGTCTCCAGGGCCCCTTCCTTCGCCTCTGAGCCAAAAGCCAGCTATGGGGATCGAGGCCTCCAGGATCTACCCGCAGTAGGGCTCCAGGGTGGGTGCGATGCCCACTTGGCATTAAGGTAAATATTTCATGGGTATTCAAACGAATCGAGTTGGAATCGTGGTGAGAGTGAGGCACCGTCTTGCAAGTGCAGAGTCAGCTCTTGCATTTATTTAAAATTGTGATAATTTAGTCACTGTGGAATTATTTTGCACTTATTTTGATTTTTTAAAATAGTGCATTAAAATTATTGGCCTTGAATTCTGAGTTTTTTGGCGCCCCGGTAAATGTGCACAAAGGAAAACCGTCCCTAAAGCAGGCCTGGAGCTAGGCATTACAGAAAAGAGTACCTGGGTGGGGAACTGTTGGGGGAATAGAAATTTAAAAACAACCATCAGATGTGCATCCGTATATTTAACTTAAGGATCCCTAGTGGCTCGACGGTTAAGTGCTCGGCTGCTAACTGAAAGATCACCCGTTCAAACCCACCAGCGGCTGGCTTCCCAGGAGAGAAGGCCTGGAGATCTGCTCCGGTAGAGAGTACAGCCTAGGAAATCCTATGGGGCAGTTCTACTCTGTCCTATAGGGTGGCTATGAAACGAAAATTGTCCCGAGGGCATCCAACGACAACGACATATTTAATTCATCCACAACTCCAAATACTGAACATTTGCGGGGATTTTTTTCCCCTTAGAGTGGACCTGGCAAGACGCATGGATGTGACTGAAGCCAGAGTGCAGGTCAGAAAACCTGAGAAAAGCAGCTTGGCAGGGCAGCCATTCTAACACACAGGCTTCAGGAGTTGAGCAGATTTGGGCAGCTTTGTCCCGGACGTTCCCAAGTTGGTGTGTCTTTGTTATCTTTTCCATGTCTGGCAAAACAGTTTTGAACTTTAGGGGCTTTGGTGGTGGAAAATAAGATAAACTCCAGCTTATTATGGAGATTACCCATTACCAGAGGGAACATAATTCCCTGAAGAAAATAAAGAAAAATAGAATCAAACACTTCTCCTCTTCCTTCTACAAAATTAAATATAAATTTCAACTCCTTCTAACACTGTATTTTTTTAGGAAGGGCTTCTCTGTGGAGTCATGTTGGAGCTCTGTCTGACCTGGGAAGTAATGAAATTAATACACTAAGGAGTTGATGTATAAGAGAGTACAATTGTACTAAATTATTTAAAACCAAGCATAAACTCTTAGCTAAATGAATGGATTTATAAATATTCAGGCATTCAGGTGAGGGAGTAGTTCACACAGAGAGCACACTATATGAGTAACTGATTGTCTTAATCATCTAGTGCTGCTATAACAGAAATACCACACGTGGATGGTTTTAACAAAGAGAAGTTTATTTCCTCACAGTAAAGCAGGCTAAAAGTCCAAATTCAGGGTGTCAGCTCCAGGGGAAGGCTTTCTCTCTCTCAGCCTTCTCATCAGTGTTCCCCCGGACTAGGAGCTTCTCGGCGCAGGGACACCGGTCCAAAGGACACGCTCTGCTCCCCGCACTGCGTTCTTGGTGGTATGAGGTCCCCAACTCTCTGCTTGCTTTCCTTTCCTTTTATCTCTTGCAAGATAAAAGGTGGTGCAGGCCACACCCTAGGGAAACTCCCTTTACATTGGATCAGGGATGTGAGCTGGGTAAGGGTGGTGTTACAATCCCACCCTAATCCTCTTTAACATAAAATTACAATCACAAAATGGAGGCCAACCACACAATTCTGGGAATCATGGCCCAGCCAAATTGATACACACATTTTTGGGGGGACATAATTCAAACCATGACACTGATGTATACTGAGTTAAGCTGAGACTAATTGGGGGCACAGCTTAAGGGCCATGTGCAGGGTCCCCCTGATGTTATTTTTAGTGTTTGGTCAAACAGTGCAGAGAGTGGCAGCCCTAAATTTAAATTTTCTTTGATGTGTCAGCCTGAAAATACTGCTAAAATAGTCGCATGATGGTGGAGATCGGGGGAAGATGTGCAAACTGAAAATTTGAAAAAAAGAACAATTTTGAATAAAGTTCTACTGACCTAAGAAGGACGAGGTTAGAGAAGTCAAACATACACCTTGCGAATGCTGCACAAATTGAACTTTCTGAAACTACCAGATGCATAAGTGAATATTCTCTTGAGGAATTTCTAACATCTAAAGCCTCCCCCCCCCCACCCCCGCCCCTTTATTTATATTATTTTGAAGAAATGGGTTTTGTGGAATTTGTTTGCCAGTGGCAGGAGGACGTGTGGCTCTCAGTTCAGGCCTGTATTAATGCGAAATAGTTTTTCATTTGCTCAGGAAGTGACGACAAATTTGTAGGTCATGAGACCAAAAGGTGATTATTTGAAGCCATAGAAAACCATAAGTTGTATGAAGAATATTTGCCAAAATAAAAAAAAGAGAGAGAGAGAGAGAGAAAGAATCATCAAGATGAGCTTCCTTGCTTTGCTCCAAAATGAATGTGTGAGTGCAGTGATACAGGCAGCTGCAGATCTGGTGGGGGTAAGTTTTAGTGAATTTGGACCCGGTTTGGCTAAATTTTCCTTAACTCTATCCATTGCCATTAAGTCTATTCAAACTCATAGCAACCTTATAGGACAGAGTAGAACTGCCCCATAGAGTTTCCTAGGCTGTAATCTTTACAGGAGCAGATCACCAGGTATTTTCTCCTGTGGAGCTGCTGGATGAGTTCGAACTACTAACTTTTCTTTTCTTTTGATTTTATTTCATTTTTGTACTTTAAGTGAAAGTTTACAATTCAAGTTAGACTCTCATATAAAAATTTATACATACATGGTTATGTGACCCTAATTGCTCTCCCTATACTGGGACAGCACACTCCTCCTTTCCATCCCTGATTTCCCGTGTCCATTCAACCAGCTCCTGATCCTCTCTGCCTTCTCATCTCACCTCCGGACAGGAGCGGCCCATTTAGTCTCATGGATCTACTTGAGCTAAGAAGCACACTCTTCACGAGTATCATTTTTTGTCCCACAGTCCAGTCTAATCTTTCACTGAAGAGTTGGCCTCGGGAAAGGTTTTAGAGCTGGCTTGACAGAGAGTCTGGGGGCCATGTTCTCTGGGGTTCCTCCAGTCTCAGTCAGACCATTAATTCTGGTCTTTTCACTAGAATTTGAGTTCTGCACCCCACTTTTCTCCTGCTCCAACAGGGACTCTCTGTTGTGTTCCCTGTCAGGGCAGTCATTGTTGGTAGGTGGGCACCGTCTAGTTCTTCTGGTCTCAGTCTGTTGCAGTCTCCAGTTATGTGGCCCTTTCTGTCTCTTGGGTTAACGCTTTCCTTGTGACTTTAGTGTTCTTCATTCTCCTTTACTCCAGGTGGGTTGGGACCAATTGATGCATCTTAGATGGCCGCTTGCTAGCTTTTAAGACCCCAGACACCACTCACCAAAGTAGGATGCAGAACGTTTTCTTAATAAACTTTGTTGTGCCAACTGACCTAGGTGTCCCCTGAAAGCATGGTCCTCAGACCCCCACCCCTGCTACTCTGTCCCTCAAAGTGTTTGATTGAATTCAGGAAACTTCTTAGCTTTGGTTTAGTCCAGTTGTGCAGACTTCCCCTGTAGTGTGTGCTGTCTTTCCCTTCACCTAAGATAATTCTTGTCTACTATCTAGTTAGTGAATACCCCTCTCCACCCTCTTAACCATCAAAGAATGTTTTCTTGTGTGTTTAAGCCTTTTCTTGAGTTCTTATAACAGTGGTCTTATACAATATTTGTCCTTCTGTGACTGACTAAATTCACTCAGCATAATGCCTTTCAGATTCCTCCATGTTATAAGGTGTTTCACGGCTTCATCACTGTTCTTTATCATTGTGTAGTATTCCATTGTGTGGATATATCATAATTTGTTTAACCATTTATCCGTTGATTGGCATCTAGGTTGTTTCTATCTTTTTGCTATTGTGAACAGAGCTGCAATGAACCTGGGTGTGCATATATCTATTTGTGTAACGGCTCTTATTTCTCTAGGATATATTCCAAGGAGCAGGATAGCTGGATCATATGGTACTTCTATTTCTAGCTTTTTAAGGAAGTGCCAAATCGATTCCCAAAGTGGTTGTACCATTTTACATTCCCACCAACAGTGTATAAGTGTTCCAGTCTCTCCACAGCCTCTCCAACATTTATTATTTTGTTGTTTTTGGATTAATGCTAGCCTTGTTGGGGTGAGATGGTATCTCACTGTAGTTTTGATTTGCATTTCTCTAATGGCTAATGATGGTGAGCATTTCCTCATGTATCTGTTAGCCACCTGAATATCTTCTTTGGTGAAGTGCCTGTTCATATCCTTTGCCCATTTTTTAACTGGGTTATTTGTCTTTTTGTTGTTGAGGTTTTGCAGTATCTGGTAGATTTTAGAGATTAGACGCTGATCGGATTTGTCGTAGCCAAAAATCTTTTCCCAGTCTGTAGGTTGTCTTTTTACTCTTCTGGTGAAGTGTTTTGATGAGCATAAGTGTTTGATTTTTAGGAGCTCCTAGTTATCTAGTTTCTTTTCTGGTGTTTGTGCATTGTTACTTATGGTTTGCATTCTGTTTATGCCATGTATTAGGGCTCCTAGTGTTGTCCCTATTTTTTCTTCCATGATCTTTATCATTTTCAATTTTATATTTAGGTCTTTGATCCATTTTGAGTTAGTTTTTGTACATGGTGTGAGGTATGGGTCTTGTTTCAGTTTTTTGTAGATGGATATCCAGTTATGCCAGCAGTATTTGTTAAAGAGACTGTCTTTTCCCCAGTTAATGGACTTTGGGCCTTTGTCAAAGATCAGCTGTTCATAGGTAGATGAATTTATGTCTGGGTTCTCAACTCTGTTCCATTGGTCTACGTGTCTGTTGTTGTACCAGTACCAGGCTGTTTTGACAACCGTGGCAGTATAATAGTTTCTAAAATCAGGTAGTGTGAGGTCTCCCATTTTGTTCTTCTTCTTGAGTAATTCTTTACTTATCCAGGGCCTCTTCCCTTTCCAAATGAAGTTGGTGATTTGTTTCTCCATCTCATTAAAAAATGCTTTTGGAATTTGGATTGGGATTGCATTGTATCTGTAGATCACGTTGGGTGCAACTCACATTTTTCACAGTGTTGAGTCTTCCTATCCATGAACAAGGTATGTTTTTTCACTTACGCAGGTCTCTGTTGGTTTCTTGCAATAGTGTCTTGTAGTTTTCATTGTATAGGTCTTTTACATCTCTACTTAGATTTATCCCTAAGTATTATATCTTCTTGAGGGCTATTGTAAATGGTATTAATTTGGTGATTTCTTCTTGGAAGTTCTCTTTGTTGGTGTAGAGGAATCCAACTGATTTTTGTATGTTTATCTTGTATGTTGATACTTTGCTGAAATCTTCTATTAGTTTCAGTAGTTTTCTTGTGGATTCTTTGGGGTTTTCTGTGTATAAGATCATATCATCTGCAAATAGAGATACTTTGACTTCTTCCATACCACTTTGGGTGCCCTTTATTTCTTTTTCTAGCCTAATTGCTCTGGCTAGGACCTCCAGCACAATGTTGAATAAGAGCGGTGATAAAGGGCATCCTTGTCTAGTTCCCGTTCTCAAGGGGAATGCTTTCAAACTGTCTCCATTTAGGCTGACGTTGGCTGTTGGCTTTGTATAAATGCCCTTAATTGTGTTGAGGAATTTCCCTTCTATTCTTATTTTGTTGAGATATTTTATCATGAATGGGTGTTAGACTTTGTCAAATGCCTTTTCTGCATTGATTGATAAGATCATGTGGTCGAACCACTAACCTTTTGCTTAGCAGCCAAACGCTTAACCGTTGTGCCACCGCAAAGGAAACTTGTCTGAAAATGCAATATGCTCCTTTCTGTTGCTTAGCTACTTCAAACTGAAGATGGGATTTTCAAATAGTGGGCCATTCCCTTCAGTTCAACTTGAAATGGGGCCCACTTTTTACTATGCTCAGCTCCCCCACAACCAGGGTGGCATTATCCTTACTGAGGAGGGAGCCGAGGCAGCTGGAGAGCTGATGGTCAGCTATCAGGGTAAGGGCATCTCTTTATCTGGTTATCAGGCATAGCAGTAACAGCAGGGACCCCATGCAACTCATCAGCTAGGCCTGTATCTAATAGTGGGCAAAAAACATTAAGGAATACTAAAAGGAGAGAGACAGATCAATAAGCCTAGTCCAGAGCCTGGCACACAGTAGATGCTCACTAAGGGTGAGCTGAAGAGAGAAGTGCGGAGTTGACTTCGTTCAGATATTTTCTCAATAAGGAAATAACTCTCCAGGTGCAGTTTAAAATCTCATTCCCATGTAGAGCTGCATGTTGTGGTTTTTCTAAGGTGACATTAACTGTTCAATATACTAAACCCATCCCGTTTCCCCCTCTGATTGAAGGTTTGGTTTAAGAATAGGAGGGCCAGGTGGAGAAGAAGTCAGAGGGCATTAATGCTCAGAAATATGCCCCCCACTGCCCTGGGCCAGCCTGTGAGTGTAATCTTGGAGGGTCCATATAATGCCATCATTTTTCTGGAGCCCAACTGGAAATGAGTTTTTCTGGAGCCACCATTATCCGTGCCACCCTTGCTTCCTCCACCCTTACCTCCTTTTGGCCTGGCCACTTGTCAGGCTGGGCATGGGCCCTAATCACTAGCAGTCATTTTTTCATCCCCCTTTTCTAAGATATGGTCTCCATTAGTTTTTGCCAACTGTTTTTTTGTTTTCCTGCCAGATGCTGATTGTGTATATCATACATCAAGAGCAGTTCACCAAATGCCTGTTCAATGAATTGAATAAATGATCAAAGTCTGTGCCCTGGGGTTTTTTTTAAGGCACATGTTGCATCTTCAATAAAGGTGTGAACTCTCAGTGTGTTTGTTTTTATGTGCCAAATGGACGGAAATTGCTAGGTAATGCTGTTCAAACAGAATGGCAAAGACTCCTCCTTTCATAAGAATACCCCGAGTTACCATCAGAGGAGTTTCCTAGTGCCCATGGTGGGTTTACATTGACCCACATATTCTCTGCCCCTGCCCCCATCACTCCATCCTGCCCTGTTCAGACCACCTACTTATGCAAAATGGGACAGGTGTGTCTCTTGTGAGAGAACAGTGTATTACAATCCAGGGCCGAGCTCCACTCATGCTGACAAGCTCAGGCTCAACCCTGGACTCTAAGCGAAACTTCCTAAGAGGCTACTCATAGGGCTTTATTGGAAGGTGGCACCTGTAGATTCATCCAGTACTCTACAAATTCTGTTCACTGTCCTCCCTTTTTGTGGAGGAGATACAGGAATAGGACTATTCTGGTCCAAAGGTACTGCTGCTTCAAAGAAAACAAGAGTAGACGCCATCAAGGCCAGAAGGTGCCACTTCTCCCTTTTCTTCCCTTCTTCCCCCAGCTCAGGAGAGTATGTTATTGTATATTCCCCAGCTCAGAAGCAGACAACCACACCTTTAAATATATTTTGTCACCTTGAACATCCTTCAGAAAAAGTTCCTGCTGACAAAACACTGAAAGGCAACATTTTGGATGAGTCCTGTTTGAAGCAAGACTAAGGAGATGGTCCCCTGAGCAATGTTCCCAAACAATCACTCATTGAAAAGAAGTAGTCAGACCCTAGCTTTGTTGATGTCTTTGTCACGTGAAACCACAAGGGTAGGAAACAACAAAAATGAGGGATGGTTAAGGAGGCTAGGCCCACTCTTTTAAGAAGTATTAAGTTCTTATTTTGATCAAAGATTCTATAGAATCCTGATCAAAAGGGGGAAAATACAGAACAGAGTGTCAAATTCTCATGGAATCCAGACCTTCTGGAGCCATGGAGGCTGGATGAACCCCTGAAACTATTGCCTTGAGATAATCTTCAAACCTTAAACCAAACATATCCCCTGAAATCTTCTTAAAACCAAACAATAGTTTAGCCCAACTAGTAAAAAAGGTCTTCCTTGAGCATTATGCTCTTTTAAAAACTATCTATATGAGATCAAAGTGACAACAGCAACTTGAAAGATTAGATAGGAACCTTAGGGGGCAGTGAATTTCTGTTAGTGGGAGAGGAACAACTCAGAAAAGGAGGGTGAGAATGGTTGCACAACTCGAAGAATATAATCAGTGTCACTAAAATGTACATGTAGAAACTGTTGATTTGGTGCATGTTTTGCTGTGTATATTCTCAACAACAATAACAACAAAAATAAAATCATTTTTTAAAAAGAGATTAATTATTCTAATATAAGGAAATAACTTAGATTTATAAAAAATCTTTAGAAACTGGATACTAGCAAATACATTGACCCAAGATAAGTGGTCTTTGTTGATGTTGGTTTTGGCTAAAAGAAGGAGTGCAATAGCTTCAGCATTTTGCAGTAATCCAGCAATGCTGTGTGTGGTACTGCTTTCCAAAGTTGTTTCACACTGAAGAACACAAGTGTCCTTTGAGATAGGTGTGAAAAGTGACTTTTAAATAAAGAGAAGATTGGCCCCTGGACTCCCTTATAACTCAATACTGAAGTCATTCCTGAGGTTCACCCTTCAGCCAAAGATTAGACAGGCCCACAAAACAAAATGAGACTAAATGGGCACACCAGCCCAGGGACAAGGACGAGAAGGCAGAATGGAACAGGAAAGCTGGTAATCGGGAACCCAAGGTCCAGAAAAGGAGAATGTTGACATGTCATGGGCATGACAACCAATGTCACAAAACAATGCAAAATAGAGAAACAGAGTTTATTTTTAGTTGTTTTCAAAGACTAAGCAGACATTTACCTAAATCATGGGGTGCTATGCCTACAATTGGGCATGCTATGAGCACACATATGGACGTACTATTTGAACGTTCAGGAGTCCTGGTGTCACATCAGGTTAAGAGCTCAGCTGCTAACCAAATTTTGGCGGTTCAAACCCACCCAGTGGCTCTGCAGAAGAAAATATCTGGTGATCTGCTCTCATAAAGATTACAGCCTAGGAAACCCTATGGGGCAGTTCTACTTTGTCCTCTAGGGTCACTATGAGTCAGAATCTACTGGACGGCACACAACAACAACATTTTCCTTTTTTTTTTTTTTTTAAACATAATGTCTTAGTCATCTGGTACCGCTCTAACAGAAATACCACAAGTGGATGGTTTTAACAAAGAGAAGTGTATTTCCTCACAGTAAAGTAGGCTAGAAGTCCAAATTCAGGGTGTCAGCTCCAGGGGAAGGCTTTCTCTCTCTGTCGACCTTCTCATCAATGTTCCCCCGCACTAGGAGCTTCTCCGCGCAGGGACCCCAGGTCCAAAGGACACGCTTTGCTCCTGGCACTGCTTTCTTGGTGGTATGAGGTCCCCCATTCTCTGCTTGCTTCCCTTTCCTTTTATCTCTTGTAAGGTAAAAGGTGGTGCAGGCCACACCCTAGGGAAACTCCCTTTACATTGGATCCTCTTTAACATAAAATTACAATCACAAAATGGAGGACAACCACACAATTCTGGGAATCATGGCCCAGCCAAATTGATACACACATTTTTGGGGTGACATAATTCAAACCATGACACATAATGAGATTTTTTTAAATTTATTTTTATTTTTTATTGTACTTTAGATGAAGGTTCACTGAGCAAATTAGTTTCTCATTAAACAATTAAAACACATATTGTTTTGTAACACTGGTTGCCAACCCCACGACATGTCAACACCCTCCCCCTCTCGACCTCGGGTTCCTGTTACTAGCTTTCCTGTTCCCTCCTGCCATCTCATTCTTGCCCCTGAGCTGGTGTGCCCATTTAGTCTCGTTTTGTTTTATGGGTCTGTCTAATCTTTGCCTGAAGGGTGAACCTCAGGAGTGACTTCATTACTGAGCCAAAAGGGTGTCCAGGGGCCATACTCTTGGGGTTTCTCCAGTCTCTGTCAGACCAGTAAGTCTGTCTTTTTTTGTGAGTTAGAATTTTGTTCTACATTTTTCTCCAGCTCTATCCGGGACCCTCTATTGTGATCCCTGTCAGAGAAGTTGGTAGTGGTAGCCGGGAACCATCCAGTTGTGATGGACTCAGTCTGGCGGAGGATGTGGTAGCTGTGGTCCATTAGTCCTTTGGACTAATCTTTCCCTTGTGTCTTTGATTGTCTTCATTCTCCCTTGCTCCACATGGAGTGGGACCAGTGGAGTATCTTAGATGGCCGCTTACAAGCTTTTAAGACCCCAAACGCTACTCACCAAAGTAGGATGTAGAACATTTTCTTTATACACTATGTTATGCCAATTGAGCTAGATGTTCCCTGAGACCATGGTCCCCACAGACCTCAGCCTAGCAATTTGGTCCATCAGGGAGTTTGGATGTGTCTATGGAGCTTCCATGAACCTTCCTTGTACAAGTTGTGCTGGCTTCCCCAGTATTGTGTACTGTCTTACCATTCACCAAAGATACCAGAGATATTGTCTAGTTAGTTCAACAACAGTTTAACACCCAGTTATTTGGTGCTAATGGGACTCCTCTAATAAATGTTGCAATCCTGGAAGTGAAATAATGTAGTTTAAATAGACTCCCCTTCACTGGATTTACTGATTTCTATGGCCAATTTTGTCTCCTTTGATTTTCCTTAGCCCAGGGCTTGGACTGGGGGTCTCAAACCTTGAATTGACGCCCTCTGCAGTTAGTTAAGGAGCCCTGGTTGCACAGTGATTAAGAGCTATGAACTATGGCTGCTAACCAAAAGGTGGGCAGTTCATATCCACAGCCACTCCTTGGAAACCCTATGGGGCAGTTCTACTCTGTTGTATAGGGGTCGCTATGAGTCGGAATCATCTCGACGACAACAGATTTTGGCTTTGTTTGGAATCAATTCGTTACAGGGTTACTATGAGTCAGAATCGACTTGATGCCAATGGGTTTGGTTTTGGGTTTTTTTGTTTGTTTGAGTCAGTTAATATCATAACCTTTCCCTCATCACATCGCCCGCATCCTAAGAATGCCACATGAAATTATTTTTATTTTGGAATTCATTTGAGACTTTCCTAACACTCCCATCCAATAAGTCAGGGAAGTGAGACATCTGAAGGAGAGTCCCTTCTTGCTTCAGCCACCTCTTTCTCAGCAGGCTCATTCTCGTTTTCATTTGCTGAACCCTCACCCAAGATCACCTTTATCTGGCAAGTGAAAAACATGCTCATGGGCCCTACAGTAAAAGGTTGGCGACAACAGAGAACCAGTCCCATCATTTCATTCTGCTCTTCCAAGAAAAGTACTTTTCTCTGCTGGGGGATGCCCAGCTTAAAGGACAAGACCACGATAGTCTGTCTAGAATCCAGGAAGCTTTCATGCTCACGCAGTGTACGCCTTTCCTTTTATAGCTGAGGGAACACAGGCCCCGAGCAGTGGAATGCCTGCAAGAGAGTTTGCAGAGTTCATCCTGGAGAAGGCCAGCCTCTGGGTGGTCATGCCCTCCCCTGGGCCCATGTCACCCAGCTAGGGGCAGTGCACACTAGCCCAGGTTCAGCTCCTCAGTGCTTACCACCTCCATCCTGCCCAGAATTCCTTCCTTCAAAGGGCTGCAGACCCAAGGCTCCTCCCCAAGCCCCTACACTGGGTCATTTTACGTTTAGGAAAAGTAATCAACCTCCCCTAAAGGCATGCAGTATCCTAGTGATGCAATTTGTACCCTCTCCAGGAAAGGCCACTACAACAACCCTCATTTCCCTGATTCCCCTTGCAAGGCTGAGCCTTCTAACTAGCAGCAAAAACACACTAGCAACAGTCAGCTCTTTGCTTGTGATGAATTAACTTTTTTTTTTTTTGGAAAAGTAGGCTAATACTTTGGAAATTGTCATTATGCAATCGATACTCACTTTGAAATTGGTAATTTATGCTTTGCCTCAATCAATGTCATGCTCTCGTCTTCTCAGATGTCAGGGCAGCACTACGGGGCAGGGACCCTGGATGCAATGGTGGAAATGTAATTTTCAACTGCACACCAATAGGTTATCACTTTACAGTCTATTATTTTAGACTCTAGGGATACAAAAGATAGCTTCTGAGACCACACTCTGCTGTGTTTCACAAACAAGGGACACAAGTTATTGAAGAAGTGATATTCCGGCATGTGCAGCTTAATTGAGACACTGGACCCTTCTGAAGCACAGCCTCCAGAAAAAACAAGGGCCTCTATGAGAACCACAGATTTTGAACTTGACTTTCTACTATTCCAGGCCCAAGAATCTTGGGGAAAAAAATGGAGGCAAGGTAGAGGCCAAGGAAGAGGCTGGTTCCCCTGGAGCAAGGGAGACAAAGGATGAAACAAAGGATGTTTTGAAATCAGAGGAGGGAAAGGAGACTGTACAGACCTAGAGGAAAAAGAAATCTGAGGGAATGGTGGGGCCCAGAGCTGTTGCTGGGGTGCAGGGTACTGGGTGGTGAGTGGGGGCTGGCAGCTGGGCACCACGTCTTGCAGTAGCCAGTGGGCACAAGAATTGACTTTGGCCAGCTGGGCTTTACAAACAAAAGATACAGAGAAAGGAAAAATAGAGCTCAAATTCATGTACAAATCAGCCTAATGTCTCCTTTCACAGCCCTATTGCTTGGCCTTGTGATGGGGGCTGTGAAAGGAGACATTAGGCTGATTTGTACATGAATTTGAGCTCTATTTTCCCTCTCATCCCTACCCTTCTTTTAACTCAGCTGGTCACCTTAAGGGGTTTCATCAGGATTGAAATATTCATGAGGAAGGAGGGAAAGTCTGGACTCCGAGGGGTCTTACAATATGATTGGCCCTGGCCCAGGTCCTCAGCCCCAGCACCCCAAGAAACACCTAGGGTGGTTCTATTTCTTTATTTTCACCAGAAGAAATTTCGAAGAACATTTCATAAATTCCATGGGCTACCCACCTCGTCAAAATCCACATACTCCAACAGGAAGTCAGAAAGAATTATTTCAAGGTGATAAAGTTGTTCCTCTGCTCTTTATTTGGAAAGAGTCCTGGTGGTGCAATGGTTAAGCACTCAGCTGTTAATTGAAAGGTTGGTGGTTTGAACCGACTCAGCAGCTCCATGGGAGGAAAACCTGGAGATCTGCTCCTGTAAAGATCACAGTCTGCAGAGACGCTGCAGACCCAGGACCTGGAGCAGCTCGGAGGCAGTGAATAATAGCTCTTTAAGTCTGCAATAAAACTACATTGCAAAAAAATGAGAAGGAAACAGAATGGAAAGAGTAAAAAAGTCAAAGAGGCAGAACCTGAAGAATTTGTGGTAGAAAAAGTGCTGGACCGACTTGTAGTGAATGGGAAGGTGGAGTATTTCCTGAAGTGGAAGGGATTTACAGATGATGCCAATACTTGGGAACCTGAAGAAAATTTAGATTGTTCAGAATTAATTGAAGCATTTCTTAATTCTCAAAAAACTGGTAAAGAAAAAGATGGTACAAAAAGAAAATCTTTGTCTGACAGTGATTCCGATGACAGCAAATCAAAGAAAAGAGAAGTGCTGACAAACCAAGAGGTTTTGCCAGAGGTCTTGATCCTGAACGAATAATTGGTGCCACAGACAGCAGTGGAGAATTAATGTTTCTCAGGAAATGGAAAGATTCAGATGAGGAAGACTTGGTGCTGGCAGAAGAGGCAAACATGAAGTGCCCTCAAATTGTAGTTGCATTTTATGAAGAGAGACTAACTTGGCATTCTTGTCCAGAAGATGTAGCTCAATAATTGTATGCGATGCTTTTTATACATATTTTTATATATATATAATCTAGGTCTTGGTTTCTTGATTTATTAGTGTGAAGACCAACTAATTCTAATGGAAATCAAGTTTGGTTTGAAGTAGTATTGGGGGAGTTGTTGGAGTTTTTTGTTAGCACTGGTTACTTTGAACAAATAAATAAAAGCTTTCTGTAGTTGCTTCATTTATCAGAAAAGAACATTTGATACCATGGTATATTATTTCCTCTGCATTAGAGAATAGCTTTTCTAAATATTGGAAAAATTTACATAGTCGTTACTGAATCAGAACTTGTGTTTAACCCATACTGTATGCCTAAGGACCATTCTGGGTTTTTTGTTTCTGGGTTTTTGTGTGTGTGCGTAAATACGTCTGTAAATTTTATTTTATTTTACATTCACCAAAAACAAAACTATTCTAAACAAAAATAACATTTTACAAACATGGGTAAGTCCGTGTTGTTTCAGGGATGCTATTGTTATGAGCAACTCAAGAAATAGATCACCTCAAGTTAAATTGAAAACAGTTTCGAATCTATAGCTTTCAAATCAAATGATCCTGTAATTAATTGGACAATTTAAAACATCTGTATCGAAATTCCTATTTATATAGTCATATAAATGAAACCGATTATTTGCAAAATTTCCTGAGAGGAAAATCTTACCACTACTAAAACCTCCCCACCCAGGTAAGAAAACTGGACAAATACCAGTGTATTTTAATAAGCCAAGCAAGCCTTAGTTAAATGGGCATTTTTTCCTTCTAGACAGCCATTCCTTTATGGAAATTTGAAGTCCCTGTGCTATATTGACTAAAAGGTCGTGATTCATGGAATGTCTAAGACCTTGCTGGTGAAAACCTAATAAGATGGTTATAAATGTTGCAGTTTAGAACCTGCTGGCATAAATGGGTGAACAAATTTATAATCTAAATTATTGACCTGCATGTTTTTCTTTACCCCAACCTACTCCTTATATGTAGGTTAAATCTTCTCAGTATTTGGGTTACTGGTTCAGCTGAAGCCAGGAAAAACAGCTTCGTAGTAATCAGAATGTTAATCCAATTATATACTGTTTACTTTATCGTAAATAATGGTGAACAGTGATCAATAAATAGTTTTATATTTAAAAAAATAGATTACAGCCTGGAAAACCCTATGGGGAAGTTCTGCTCTGTCACATGGGGTTATCTATGAGTCAGAATCAACTCAATGACACCCCGTAATCACAGCTCTTTACCTAACACAGAGGCTTAGACTTCAGAGCTTTTCTGTGGCCAAACTTACAATTCCATTAGGTGAATACATTCAATAGTCTCAAAAGTCCGCTTAACCCTGTGCTTAAGAGACTGTTCAGTCTATTCATTCCAAGCAGGAATCAAGGAGGCTGGTCACCAGCTGGGATCCTGGTCAACATGGAGGATGTGAAGAGATAAGGAAACAGAGCTCACCTTCATGAGGTCCCTGAGAGCCATAGAAAAGCCTCAATCCATAGGCAAAATACAAATGATGGTTTGAATAACTCCCTCGTCTTAGTTATCTAGTGCTGCTATAACAAAAATACCACAAGTGGATGGCTTTATCAAAGAGAAATTTATTCTCTCACAGTCTAGTAGGCTACAAGTCCAAATTCAGGGCATCAGCTCTAGGAAAAGGCTTTCTCTCTCTGTCGGCTCTGCAGGAAGGTCCTTCTCATCAATCTTCCCCCGGTCTAGGAGCTTCTCCACGCGGGGACCCCGGGTCCAAAGGACACACTCCACTCGTGGCTCTCTTCTTGATTGGTGGTAATGAGGTCCCTCTCCTCTCTCTTCTTGATGGGTGGTAATGAGGTCCCTCTCCTCTCTGCTGATTCTCTCTTTTATATCTTAAAAGAGATTGACTCAACATACAACCTAATCCTGTAGATTGAGTCCTGCCTGATTAGCATAACTGCTTCTAATCGTGCCTCATTAACATCACAGAGGTTAGGATTTACATCACATCAGATGACAAGATGGTGAGCAACCACTCAGTACTGGAAATCATCACCTAAGCCAAGTTGACACACATTTTTGGGGGACACAATTCAATCCATAACACCCCCCAACATTTTGGGGCCTTTTGTTCAGGCACGGCTCGTTCTCCTCGTAACTGATAGCCTTGTAATATTATGCATCAATATTTCAATTAAATAAAATCACAGTAGCAGGGAACTTTGGTTCATCAAGATTCTGTATTGCAGGAAAGGCATATTTCCAAAAAAGTCTTTTCTTTTTCTTTTGTTGAGTCTTCTTTTTTTTGCAGTTGTTTCCATTGTGTTGTGCTTTGTATAACCATTTAGAAAAAGTCCCAGGGGTCAGCATACCTTCTGTCTAATTGTCTACATCTTTTCCAGCATCAGTCCTGGCAGTGAAATTTGGTCTCTGGAATGATGGCTCTGAGACATCCCCAAAACATGCCAGGCTCATTTCTACCACTCACCTTTGCTGGTGCTCTTCCTGTTCCACCTTCCTCAGCTAGCCAGATCATTCAGGGTTTGCCTGTCTCCATCTCATATCTTCCTCCTTCCTTTATCCTTCTTCCTTCCTTCTCCTTCCCTTTCTCAACCTCACTGCCCAGCTATTGCCTCCTCTCCTTGAGCCCCTGTAGACCTGAAGTGTGCCTCACTCATTTGGCAAGAAAACTCATAACTTATGGCCTCCCTCTGAAATTTAAATGTTTAGTAGATGTAATTTTTGGGTCTTACCTGCACAGTAAGCACCAATAAAAAACACCATGAAAAATAGTGAAGAAATTTAAGTTGTCCAGAGACCAAGAGGCAGTTTTTGAACAGAATAAGGGGATACTGCGTGATTTAAAGACAGGAAAGGTATGCATCAGGGTTCTATCCTTTCACCATACTTATTCAATCTGTATGCCGAGCAAATAATCTAAGAAGCTGGACTACATGAAGAAGAACGGGGCATCAGGATTGGATGAAGACTCCTTAACAACCTGCGTTATGCAGATGACACAACCTTGCTTGCTGAGAGCGAAGAGGACTTGAAACACTTACTGATAAAGATCAAAGACTACAGCCTTCAGTATGGATTGCATCTCAACTTAAAGAAAACAAAAATCCTCACAACTGGACCAATAAATAACATGATAAACGGAGAAAACATTGAAGTTGTCAAGGATTTCATTTTACTTGGATCCACAATCAACGCCCATGGAAGCAGTAGTCAAGAAATCAAACTACATATTGCACTGGGAAAATCGTCTGCAAAAGACCTCTTTAAAGTGTTAAAAAGCAAAGACATCACTTTGATGATTAAGGTGTGCCTGACTCAAGCCATCTTCTTTTCAATAGCTTCATATGCATGTGAAAGCTGGACAATGAGTAAGGAAGACCAAAGAAGAATTGATCCATTTGAATTACGGTGTTGGCAAAGAATATTGAGTATACCATGGACTGCCAGAAGAACGAACAAATCGGTTGTGGAGGAAGTACAGTTACAATGCTCCTTAGACTCAACGATGGCAAGACTTTGTCTTGCTTACTTTGGACGTGTCATCAGGAGGAACCAGTTGCTAGACAAGGCCATCATGTTTGGTAAAGTGGAAGGTTGGCAAAAATGAGGGAAACCACGCATGAGATGGATTGACACAGCGGCTGCAACAATGGACTCAACGTGCCGATTGTGAGAATGGTGCAGGATCGGGGAATATTTTGTTCCGTAATACATAAGGTTACCATGAGTTGGAGCCAACTTGACCGCAACTAACAACAAGCAAGCACCTGAAGGAAGATTCCAACTGAGTCTCCTGCTTCTTTGTTGTTGTTGTTTCTCCCACTGTACCTAGGACAGTGTATTACATGTAACAATAACAAACAATGATAGTAGTAGTAACCAAAAAACAAAAAAAAAACCTGTTGCCGTCGAGTCGATCCTGACTCATAGCGACCCTATAGGACAGATGTGAACTGCCCCATAGCGTTTCCAAGGAGCGGCTAGTGGATTCGAACTGCTGACCTTCTGGTTAGCAGCCAGCTGTTAACCACTGTGCCACCAGGGCTCCAGCTAACATTTTCTGAGGGCCTATGTGTGCAAATACTATGGTAAGCAATGTACATAAATTCCAATTATTACTATTCTGCAGATGAGGTAATTAACACAAAGAGAGGTTAAATAACCTGCTCAAGATAACACGGCTGACAAGTGGTTATAATGGAATTCGTTGAATCAAATATTCAATTCAGTTCATTAGACTGAATTTGAGCGGAAAATGGACTAATGAGTGGTTTCACATTTCTTTTCAATAGAAAAGATGGAAATAAAAAAAAAAAAAAACATGCGCTGCTTGTTCATCCTCAGTTCATCAGAACATTCCATTAACCAGAATAACCCCATACCTGGGACATTCTGCTGAATTAGGGATTCACTTTAATATAGTACCATGCAATATTTCTGGATAAAAATTAAGCAAATTAAACCACTTGAGTATCGACCAAGGATTTCTCATTTGTTCTTCTACCTGCACCAATTAAATGGATTCCCATTTCTCTGCCTTAAAATATCTTTTTAAAAAAAGTCATTCACCCATCTATTTATTCTGTTTTAGACTGTAAGGCAACAGATAACATATAAGACGGACACAATACAATAAGAAAAGAAAAACGAAATAGTCTGTGTGGTTTTTGTTTTTTTTATTTAATGGTGGATTAAGCCATTCTTTTTCAAAGACAAAGCGATCTCCCTTTGTCTGGGTAAGTGGTAAGCATGGTGTGTACACAGAATATCACTGAAATCTGGAAGTCTCGCACTTTAAAAAGCAAGACAATATCAAAGCATAAACACGGCCACCATCTCTGCTCATTTGAATCCGATGTTTTTAAGGTGTGCCTACTTTGGTTTTCCAGCTTATTGGTATGATTTATCTGATAATAGATATAAAAGTACTTCATGGAGTGTTTAGCTCAGTTTCTCAAACCTGCATTCAGAGGGAGTCCTATTCTTTAATTTTTAAAGCAGAAGAAGAAAAAGAAAGTGGAAGAGGCCCGAGGGCATCAAATCCCAGTTCTATATTTGATGTGTCTACATTGCCCTTAAAGAAACAGCAAATGAGCAGCACATGTATCTTTTAATATCAGCACAGGAAATGTTTTGAACTCTAAATGTTGTAAATAAAGAACATCAGTAAACTGGAGTTCAGCAATGCAGGGGTAGAGGGCTGAATCTTACTTATTTCTATACCTAGCCCTCTTTCCCGTCTATCCTCTTTCACACACTAGATGTGAATCAATAGTAGTTCCATTGTATTTGGAATTTGTGACACTATGAGCCATTGGCTGTGCTTCAAGATCCGAGTTGTTGGCAAGCTTTGGAGCTGCCTCATTCCTGACCCCTCTCACATACTGAAAGATGATATTCTCCAAGGTCAGCATTAGTCTCTAGGATAGTCAGCCAAAATCCTCTTCCCTAGGGGCCTAGTGTGAGGCAGAACATTCAAATGCTCCATCCAAGCCATGAGCTCAGCTCTGCATTACTGCCTGTTCCTGCTCTCTTTCTTTTACACACACACACACACACACACACACACACACACGCACACACACAGAATAATTAGCTTGAATATATTCTAGACTGGTCACTTCACTTCATTTCATTCTGTGCTTATTTTGGTCATCAGAATGACTCCATAAGATCCTGTCACGTTTCTACCTGTCAGCAGACACAATTCTGGAGCTCCCAGTGAGGTCAAATTAAATACAATTGTCCATTTATGGCATGGTCTTTCCAATGTATGACAGAAATGGTTAAGCACTGTGCTAGTAGCAAAAAGGTTGGTGGCTTGAATCCACCCAGAGGCACCGTGGAAGACAGGCCTGGCGATTTGCTTCAGAAAGGTCACAGCCTTGAAAACCCTATGGAACAGTTCTACTCTAACACACATGGGGTCGTCATGAGTCAGAACTGACTCGACAACAACTAACAACAAGAAAACAACAATCCAGGAATTTGGGAAATTTTGAACACATATAGTGATCTAATATCATCAAACTCTTTCCTATAAAAGTAGGAGTAATTCATCTTCAGAGACTAAATCCTGGCAAGCCAGGTGTTAGAGGAACCAACAAAGTCAGTGCCCCAGTAGGGAGTCAGGAATCACAAGTTTGTATTAACTAAAAAGTATTCTGGAAGAAAATTATTTTTTTATTATACTTTAGATGAAGGTTTACAGAGCAAACTAGTTTCTCAATAAACAATTAATACATATATTGTTTTGTGACATTTGTTGCCAACCCCACGACATGTCAACACTCTCCCTTCTCAACCTTGGGTTCCCTATTACCAACTTTCCTGTCCCCTCCTGCCTTCTAGTCCTTGTCCCTGGGATGGTGTGCCCCTTTAGTCTCATTTTGTTTTATGGGTCTGTCTAATCTTTGCCTGAAGGGTGAACCTCAGGAGTGACTTCATTACTGAGTTAAAAGGGTGTCCAGGGGCCATACTTCTGGAGTTTCTCTAGTCTCTGTCAGGCCAGTAAGCCTGGTCTTTTTTGTGAGTTAGAATTTTGTTCTACATTTTTTTGGGGCTCTGTCTGGGACCCTCTGTTGTGATCCCTGTCAGAGCAGTTGGTGGTGGTAGCTGGGCACCATCTAGTTATGCTGGACTCAGTCTGGTGGAGGCTGTGGTAGTTGTGGTCCATTAGTCCTTTGGACCAATCTTTCCCTTGTGTCTTTGGTTTTCTTCATTCTCCCTTGCTCCAGACAGGGTGAGACCAGTGGAGTATCTTAGATGGCCCCTCACAAGCTTTTAAGACCCCAGACACTACTCACTAAAGTAGAATGTAGCACATTTTCTTTATAAACTATGTTATGCCAATTGAATTAGATGTTCCCCGAGACCATCGTCCCCACAGCCCTCAGCCCAGTAATTTGGTCCGTCAGGGAGTTTGGATGTGTCTGTGGAGCTTCCATGACCTTGCCTTGGACAAGTTGTGCTGGCTTCCCCAGTATACGTGTACTGTCTTACCCTTCACCAAAGTTACCACTTACCTATTGTCTAGTTAGTGTTTTTCCCTCCCCACCCCTCCTTTCCCTCATAACCATCAAAGATTGTTTCATTTTGTGTGTAAATCTTCTCATAAGTTTTTATAGTAGTGGTCTATTTGTCCTTTGGTGATTTATTTACTCCACTCAGCATAATGTCCTCCAGATTCATCCATGTTGTGAGCTGCTTTGCAGATTCACCATTGTTCTTGAGTGTTGCATAGTATTGTAATTGTGTGTATGTACCATAGTTTGTTTAACCATTCATCTGTCGATGGGCACCTAGGTTGTTTCCATCTTTTTGCTATTGTGAACAATGCTGCAGTGAACATGCATAAGTCTTTTCGTGTAACAGCTCTTATTTCTCTAGGCTATATTCCTAGGAGTGAGATTGCTGGATCATATGGTATTTCTATTTCTAGCTTTTTAGGAAGTGCCATATCGTTTTCCAAAATGGTTGTATCATTTTGCATTCCCACCAGCAGTGCATAAGCGTACCAATCTCCCTGCAGCCTCTCCAACATTTGTTATTTCCAGCGTTTCTGATTCATGCCAGTGATGCTGGGGTGAGATGGTATCTCACTGTGGTTTTAATTTGCATTTCACTAATAGCTAGTGATCTCGAGCATTTCCTCACGTATCTGTTAGCCACTTGAATGTCTTCTTTGGTGAAGTGTCTGTTCATATCCTTTGCCCATTTTTTAATTGGATTATTTGTCTTTTTGTTGTAGAGGTATTGGATTTTCCTGTAGATTTTAGAGATTAGAACTTTGTCGGATATGTCATAGCCAAAATTTTTTTCCCAGTCTATGAGTTCTCTTTTTTACTCTTTTGGTGAAGTTTTTTGATGAGCATAAGTGTTTAATTTTTAGAAGATCTCATTATCTAGCTTATCTTCTGGAGTTTTTGTGTTGTTAGTTATGGTTTGTATCCCGTTACTGCCATGTATTAGGGCCTCTAGCGTTGACCCTGTTTTTTCTTCTATGATCTTTACAGATTTTAGTTTTCTACTTAGGTCTTTGACCCATTTTGAATTAGTTTTTGTGTATGGTGTGAGGTATGGTTCCTGTTTCATTTTTTTGCAGATGGACATCCAGTTTTGCCAGCACCATTTGTTAAAGAGACTGTCTTTTCCCCATTTGATGGACTTTGGGCCTTTGTTGAAGATCAGGTGACAGTAAGTAGATGGATTTACATCTGGGTTCTCAATTCTGTTCTGTTGGTCAATGTGTCTGTCGTTGTACCAGTACCAGGCTTTTGACTACCATAGCTGTATAGTAGGTTCTGAGGTCAGGTAGTGAGAGTCTGGAAAATTATTTTTTTAAATATGCAGTTCATAAGGTGCCGAGGTGGTTCACCTACTCAGCAACACCGTGGACGAAAAGGTCTGGAGATCTGCTTCGTTAAAGATTACAGCCAAGAAAACCCTAGGGAGCAGTTCTACTCTGTAACACGTGGGGTCGCCATGAGTCAAAATCTATTTGACTGCAACTAACAGCAACAACATGCAGTTCATGTTTTGAGCCTGTAAATCCTTTCAAAACAGATTGGTGATTAAAAACTTCGTTTTAGTCTTGCAATTTCTTAAACAATTATTGGTATAATTGGAAAGCAGCTCCAAATTCAAATGTATACAGATTATAAGAGAGCCCTCCCCCCCATCTCCCGCTCCCTCACCCTCCACTTCCCCTAACCAGATCTCTGCCACAGTGATCTTCGTGATGTCATGCACCTTCCCAGGCCATTACAAGGTCTCAGATTGTGAAGAAGAGTAGTGAACGGAAGCCAAAAGCCCAAACCCATAACACACAACTTAATACCTCTAAAGAAGGGATCAGTGTAAGTGAAAATGGTTCCTTGTCTGGGCTGGGCTTGGCTTCCACAGGAGTCTCCCTCTGGCAAGCCCGGCCCCACTGGCCGCCTGCACATTCCTGCGTGCTCTACCCTTCCCTCAGTTCCAATTCAAGAAGCACACACTAAACACAATACGAACCATAAGTAACAATTCACAAGCACCAGAAGAGAGACTAGATAACTGGGAGCTCCTAAAAATCAAACACTTCTACTCATCAAAAGACTTCACCAAAAGAGTAAAAAGATAACCTACATATTGGGAAAAAATTTTGGCTATGACACATCCGATCAGCGTCTAATCTCTAAAATCTACAAAATACTGCAACACCTCAACAACAAAAAGACAAATAACCCAATTAAAAAATGGGCAAAGGATATGAACAGGCACTTCACCAAAGAGGATATTCAGCCGGCTAACAGACACATGAAGAAATGCTCACGATCATTAGCCATTAGAGAAATGCACATCAGAACTACAATGAGATATCATCTCACCCCAACAAGGCTAGCATTAATCCAAAACACACAAAATAATAAATGCTGGAGAGGTTGTGGAGAGACTGGAACACTTATATACTGTTGGTGGGAATGTAAAATGGTACAACCACTTTGGAAATCGATTTGGTGCTTCCTTAAAAAGCTAGAAATAGAAGTACCATACGATCCAGCTATCCCGCTCCTTGGAATATATCCTAGAGAAATAAGAGACTTCACAAGAATAGATACATGCACACCCATGTTCATTGCAGCACTGTTCACAATAGCAAAAAGATGGAAACAACCTAGGTGCCCACCAACGGACGAATGGATAAATTATG
This sequence comes from Dugong dugon, assembly GCA_030035585.1. Classification (NCBI taxonomy): domain Eukaryota; kingdom Metazoa; phylum Chordata; class Mammalia; order Sirenia; family Dugongidae; genus Dugong; species Dugong dugon. The sequence continues at coordinate 35,635,931 of CM057483.1, forward strand.
GTATATCCACACAATGGAGTACTACTCAACGATAAGGAACAACGATGAAGCTGTGAAACACCTTATAACATGGAGGAATCTGGAAGGCATTATGCTGAGTGAATTTAGTCAGTCACAGAAGGACAAATACTGTATAAGACCACTATTATAAGAACTCAAGAAAAGGTTTAAACACAGAAGAAAACATTCTTTGATGGTTATGAGGGTGGGGAGGGAGGGTGAGGGTTATTTACTAACCAGATAGTAGATAAGAATTACCTTAGATGAAGGGAAGGAAAGCACACACTACAGGGAAAGTTACAACTGGACTAAACCAGAGCTAAGTAGTTTCCTGAATACAATCAAACACTTTGAGGGATAGAATAGCAGGGGTAGGGGTCTGGGGACCATGCTTTCAGGGGACATCTAGGTCAACTGGCATAACAAAGCTTATTAAGAAAATGTTCTGCATCCTACTTTGGTGAGTGGCTTCTGGGGTCTTAAAAGCTTGCAAGCGGCCATCTAAGATGCATCAGTTGGTCCCAATCACCTGGAGTAAAGGAGAATGAAGAACACCAAGGACACAAGGAAAGTAGTAGCCCAAGAAACAGAAAGGGCCACACAGACAGAGACTTCATCAGCCTGAGACCAGAAGAACTAGATGGTGCCCAGCTACCACCAATGACCGCCCTGACAGGGAACACAACAGAGAGTCCCTGATGGAGCAGCAGAAAGATGGGATGCAGAACTCAAATTCTAATAAGACCAGACTTAATGGTCTGACTGAGACTGGAGGAACCCTGGAAAGCATGGCCCCTGGATTCTCTATCAGCCCAGAACTAAAACAATTTCCGAGGCCAACTCTTCAGACAGGGATTGGACTGGACTGTGGGACATAAAGTGATATTCGTGAGGAGTGTGCCTCTTAGCTCAAGTAGATACAAGAGACTAAAGGGGCAGCTTCTGTCCAGAGGTGAGATGGGAAGGCAGAGAGGGTTAGGAGCTGGTCAAATGGTTATGGGGAATCAGGGGTGGAAAGGAGGAATGTGCTGTCGCAGAACTGGGTGAGCAATTAGGGTCGCATAACAATGTATGTATAAAAATTTTGTATGGGAGATTAACTTGAAATGTAAATTTCATTTAAAGTACAACAATTTAAAAAAAAAAAAAAGAAGCATAGACCGCTTCCAATAAACTGGGCAAGAGGAGCATCATGCCAATCAGAGGTGTGAGGATGGGGGTTTTCTCTCAGGAACTAAAGTGCATGTTCACCAGCCATGGGGCAGGCAGACCACCCACTGTTGCAAAGTTGGCTCTTATAGAAAATTGATGCAAAAATTTACAGCCTGGTGCCACAAAAGTCAGGCAGTAGTTTTCCATTGAAAACTTTCTTATTAGAAATTTCCCTCGATCCTCATCCCAAACCACGTAACTTCTCCGACTCAGTTCAGCACTTGGACCTTGACCTGTGACCAATCGTTTTTTAATAGAAGACATCTAATAGTGTGGCTCACTTTTTCCATTTAACATTATGTCATACGCCTTTCCCTTAAATTCCAGAAAAGGAGATTTTCTATATACAATTGGCATTAGTTTTCACATGTCTGATAAGTTACTCCTTAGCAGGAAAGGCCCAAAGTCCAGGTAGCATCTAGCAGACTGGATTCGGAATTTCCACAGCAAACCGATTACAACTTCAACAATTAAACTCAGTAGAATTAGTGTTAGCATGCTCTCACTTAAAAAATAGTATAAACTGAATAGGAACATTGACCTTTAACCATATATTCTTGGTCTAGCATATGTTATTTTTTGTGTGCCGTTGATTCCATTCCAACTCATAGCGACCCTATGTAACAGACTGGAACTGCCCCATAGGGTTTCTCCTAAGCTGTGGTTTTTATGGGAGCAGATCGCCAGACCTTTTCTCCCGCAGAGCCGCTTCAACCGCTGACACTTCGATTAGTAGCTGAGCTCTTAAAATTAGTGTGCCACCAGGGATCCTTGGGCTAGCGTATGATGGGACTGATTTAAGCGGCTGGGCAAGGAGAAGTTACAATTTCCTTTCGCTGGAGCACATTGGTGGAGACAACAAACTAATGATATGGGTGGCTTTGGATAAATGTACAGTTTTTCTCTGGGCTGCAAACTTAATTAGAGTGTATCAGGCTCAAGTCATTAACACAGAACTTGTGCCCTCTAAGCTAACTTGGCGATAAGGGTGATAGGCGTCATTAGCTCACCTCCAATTAACCCTCCTTACTTTGCTTGGAAAGAAAAAAAATGTATATATATTTTCACAAGAAACACAAGCAGAATTGGCTGCTTTGTTAATACGGCCGCTCTGTGAAATATACCCTGTGGCCCTGTGGCCCATCGTCCTTCCTTTCAGTTATTCCAAGTTCAAGGCCGAAAAAGGACGTGATCTCCTGTCCGGCTTGGACTGCAGGAGCTTCATGCGGAACCGGAAGGAGGCACGGAACTGGTTGCCCTACCGGCTTATTTACACCGATACACATACGCTTTCCGGTCACCGGAGGCTTTCTAGGTTCGGGGAAGGGTTTTGCCGACGTACCTAGAACTGTTTCCGAGGTTTCCTCGGATTTGGGCGGTTGCGAGGCGGCGGCTTCTGGGAGCCAAGGCAACTGAGATCTTCCCAGGCTGGCGAGAGCGCCCCCTTGTCCGGCGGCTTTGGGAATCCAGCAGCAGCAATGGCTCCGGTGTCTGGCTCGCGTACCCCTGAGGGGGAGGCCTCGGGCTCCGGGGGGAAGCGTCGCAGTCGGTCGAGGAGCCCCAAGCCCTCCAGAGCCGCCCGCTCCCCACGGGGCCACCACTCTCGCTCACACTCTTGCTCTCGGTCCGGGGACCGGAATGGCCTCAGCCATCAGCTGGGGAGCCTCAGCCAAAGCTCCCGAAACCAGCCCTACCGCTCCCGCTCGCGCTCTCACTCTCGCGAGCGGCCTTCTGGGCCCCGGGGCACCCCCTTTGCGTCTGCCTCCTCGTCCGCCTATTACGGCGGCTACTCGCGCCCCTATGGGGGCGACAAGCCGTGGCCCAGCCTCCTGGACAAGGAGAGGGAGGAGAGCCTGCGGCAGAAGTGAGTGAGACGCACGCACCTTCTCTGGCGCGAGCCCACTTGTTTTCAGAACCGCCTTCATCTGTCATCTCGCTTCTGACCGTTCGCATTTAGCAACCTCTGCCTGCCTCGCGCCCATTTTCGTCCCTTTCCTCAAGCCACCCACGGCATCCCCTTCTTCGCCCTTTTCCTCTTTATATTCTCACTCATCCTCGGGCTTCTTCATACAGTGCCCCGATCTCCCCCCCCCCCCCCCTTCCGCCTAGTAGCTCGTAGCGGACACGGCCAAGCCCCGAGGACCTGCCGGAATTATATAGCATTTTACTTGCCTTGTGCCATTATCATTCGTGAGCTTGTTTTTATTCCCCACTACACTGAGCTCATGGAAAGGAGGCGCCCTATTTTATTCATCACAGACTTCGTAGTGTCTGGCACTTAGTAGGAGCTCAAGCATTATTGAATGAATGGACGGGCGTGTTAGGTTTGAGATGATAACAGGCTTTGTAAGTGGAAATTCTTTGTAGGGCGTTGGGAAGGGTTGAGATTAAGGGTTTAAATTAAGGGTGTAAATTGGAGAGGAGAAAAACTTTCCTCTGAAACAAGGTGATTGGATGAATGTAGGAAAAGCGATCTGCTAAGTTGTAGGTGAGGCTACCTTGAGACAGGTCTGTTAAATGATCTCAGTGAGTGGTGAAGAATGAGGCGAGGGTGAGATCAGGTCTTCTCTATTGAGAGTGACTATTGGAGTGGGAAAATATTTTAAGAAGAAGAAAAAGGGTTATAATTATTGCTGTGTAAGTCTTAATAATATCTAATGTTTATTGAGTTAAATTAAGTGTCAGGCACTGTACTAAGTGCATTATCTGCACTGTGTGTTACAAAAATGAGACATTTAAAAGCATTATAGGCATTGAGGGGCAGGTTAGAGATGTCTAATAACATCTCCAACAGTTGGGAGATGTCTTCATAATTCTTTTTCTTCTAGCAGTGGGAGGTAATAAAGCAGCGTGATGAATAGGACAGGCTCCAGAATCAGACTGCCTGAGTCTGAAGCCATGCTTTGCCACTTAATAGCCAAGTGGCCTTGGCCAAGTCACTTAGCCCCTCAGCTTCATTTCTTCACCTTTAAAAGGGGGATAAAAATAGTACCAAGACTTTTAGGTTTGTTGAAATGATTTAGTGCCTGGAACATAGTAAACATTCCGTAAGCATTAGCTATTAGTGTTTCCTTCCTGGGAGCAGAAACAGTAAAAACAGTCCCAGGTTAGATTGAAGACGTACATTTTCAAGTTAAATTTTTCAGAAAGGTCCCCCCAGTGTGTGTCATTCAGTATGCAAATGGCTTCATATTGGAGAATCCTCACCAAAAGATATAAGAACTGTTTAGATGAAATTTGTGTTTGTGCATGTAGAAGATAAATAATTTATCTTAAGAGTGCAGATGAAGCCAGGTAGTAGCAGGGATGAGAACAGGACTGCATGCTCCTTTATAGTTCAGCAGGCATCCTTCTCTCTATATACATATATTCCTAGTACAGTTATGAGTCTTTTTAGATTGTTTTTTTTTTTTTAGATTGTCTTTTTTTTTAGTTGTAAATATTTTATTGTACTTTAAGTGAAAGTTTACAATTGAAGTTAGTCTCTCATACAAAAATTTATCCATACATTGTTATGTGACCCTAATTGCTCTCCCTATACTATGACAGCACACTCCTCCTTTCCACCCCTGATTTCCTGTGTCCATTCAACCAGCTCCTGACCCTCTCTGCCTCCTCATTGCATTTCTGGACAGGAGCTGCCCATTTAGTCTCAAGTATTTCCTTGAGCTTAGAAGCACACTCTTCACGAGTATCATTTTATGTCGCATAGTCCAGTCTAATCTTTGAAGAGTTGTCCTCAGGAATCGTTTTAGTTCTGGGTTGAGAGAGAGTCCGGGGACCATGCCTCCTGGGCTTCCTCCAGTCTCAGACCATTAAGTCTGGTCTTTTTATAAGAATTTGAGTTCTGCATCCCACTTTTCTCCTGCTCCATCAGGGGCTGTCTGTTGTGGTTCCTGTCAGGGTGGTCATTGGTGGTAGCCAGGCACCATCTAGTTCTTCTGGTCTCAGGCTGATGCAGTCTCTGGTTTATGTGGCCCTTTTGCCTCTTGGGCTAATACTTTGGTGTTCGTCATTCTCCTTTACTCCAGGTGGGTTGGGACCAGTTGATGCATCTTCAATGGCCACTCGCTAGTTTTTAAGACCCCAGACACCACTCACCAAAATAGGATGCATAACATTTTCTTAAAAAGCTTTGTTATGCCAACTGACCTAGATGTCCCCTGAAAGCATCGTCCCCAAACCCCCACCCCTGCTACTCTGTCCCTCCAAGTGTTTGCTTGAATTCAGGAAACTTCTTAGCTTTGGTTTAGTCCGGTTGTGCAGACTTCCCCTGTAGTGTGTGCTGTCCTTCCCTTCACCTAAGATGATTCTTGTCTACTATCTAGTTAGTGAATACCCCTCTCCCTCCCTCCCCACCCTCATAACCATCAAAGAATGTTTTCTTCTGTGTTTAAACTTTTCTTAAGTACTTATAATAGTGGTTTTATATATTATTTGACCTTTTGCAACTGACTAAATTCACTCAGCATAATACCTTCCAGATTCCATCATGTTATAAGATGTTTCACAGATTCATTGTTGTTCTTTATCATTGCGTACTGTTCTGTTGTGTGAATATACCATAATTTGTTTATCCATTCGTCCATTGATGGGCACCTAGGTTGTTTCCATCTTTTTGCTGTTGTGAACAGTGCTGCAATGAACCTGGGTGTGCATATATCTATTTGTGTAATGGCTCTTATTTCTCTAGGATATGTTCCGAGGAGCAGGATAGCTGGATCATATGGTACTTCTATTTCTAGCTTTTTAAGGAAGCGCCAAATCGATTTCCAAAGTGGTTGTACCATTTTACATTCCCACCAACAGTGTGTAAGTGTTCCAGTCTCTCCACAGCCTCTCCAACATTTATTATTTTGTGGTTTTTGGATTGATGCTAGCCTTGTTGGAGTGAGATGGTATCTCATTGTAGTTTTGATTTGCATTTCTCTAACGGCTAATGATCGTGAGCATTTCCTCGTGTGTGTGTTAGCCGCCTGAATGTCTTCTTTGGTGAAGTGCCTGTTCATATCCTTTGCCCATTTTTTAATTGGGTTATTTGGCTTTTTGTTATTGAGGTGTTGCAGTATCTTTGTAGATTTTAGAGATTAGATGCTGATCTGATTTGTCATAGCCAAAAATTTTTTCGCAGTCTGTAGGTTGTCTTTTGGCTCTTGGTGAAGTCTTTTGATGAGCATAAGTGTTTGATTTTTAGGAGCTCCCAGTTATCTAGTCTCTCTTCTGGTGCTTGTACATTGTTTTTTTTATTGTACTTCAGACGAAGGTTTACAGAACAAATAGATTCTCATGAAACAGTAGTATACATATTGTTTTATGACATTGGTTAACAACCCCATGACATGTCAACCCTCTCCCTTCTTGACCTTTTCTTTTTTTTTTTTTGGTGAAAATATACATAGCCAAAGATACACCATTTCAAAAATTTCTACATGCACAGTTCAGTGACATTGACTACGCTCTTACAATTGTGCTGCTATTCTCACTTTAGATGAAGGTTTACAGAACAAAATAGTTTCTCATTAAACAGTTAGTACACATGTTGCCCTATGACAATGGTTAACAACCTTACAACACATCAGCAGTATCCTTACTCAACCTTGGGTTCCCTATCACCAGCTTTCCTATCCCCTTCTGCCTTCTAGTCCTTGTCCCTGGACTGCTGTGCCTCATTAGTCCCATTTGGTTTTATGGGGCTGTCCACTCCCCGGCTGAATTGTGAATCTCAGAAGTGACTTCACCACTGAGCTAAAAGGGTGTCTGGGGGCCATACTCTCGGGGTTTCTCCAGTCTCCTTTAGGCCAGTAAATCTGGTCTTTTTTTGTGAGTTAGACTTTTGTTCTACATCCTTCTCCAGCTCTGTCCAGAACCCTCTGTTGTGATCCCGGTCAGAGCATTCAGTGGTGTGCATTGTTGTTTATGGTTCGTATTCTGTTTATGCCATGTATTAGGGCTCCTAGCGTTGTCCCTATTTTTTCTTCCAGGATCTTTATCGTTTTAGATTTTATATTTAGGTCTTTGATCCATTTTGAGTTAGTTTTTGTGCGCAGTGTGACATATGGGTCTTGTTTCAGCTTTTTGCAGATGAATATCCAGTTATGCCAGCACCATTTGTTAACGAGACTGTCTTTTCCCCAATTAACGGACTTTGGGCCTTTGTCAAATATCAGCTGCTCATAGGTGGATGAATTTATGTCTGGATTCTCAATTCTGTTCCATTGGTCTATGTATCTGTTGTTGTACCAGTACCAGGATGTTTTGATTATTGTGGCAGTATAATAGGTTCTAAAATCAGGTAGTGTGAGGCCTCCCACTTTGTTCTTCAGTAATGCGTTACTTATCTGGGGCCTCTTCCCTTTCCATATGAAGTTGGTGATTTGTTTCTCCATCTCATTAAAAAATGCCATTGGAATTTGGGTTGGGATTGCATTGTATCTGTAGATCGCTTTGGGTAGAACCGACATTTTCACAATGTTGAGTCTTCCTATCCATGAGCAAGGTATGTTTTTCCACTTATGCGGGTCTCTTTTGGTTTCTTGCAGTAGTGTCTTGTAGTTTTCACTGTATAGGTCTTTTACGTCTCTGCTTAGATTTATTCCTAAGTATTTTATCTTCTTGGGGGCTATTGTAAATGGTATTGATTTGATGATTTCCTCTTGGAAGTTCTCTTTGTTGGTGTAGAGGAATCTAACTGATTTTTGTATATTTATCTTGTATGCTGATACTTTGCTGAAATCTTCTATTAGTTGCAGTAGTTTTCTTGTGGATTCTTTGGGGTTTTCTGTGTATAAGATCATATTATCTGTAAATAGAGATACTTTTACTTTTTCCCTACCAATTTGGATACCCTTTATTTCTTTTTCTAGCCTAATTGCTCTGGCTAGGACCTCCAGCACAATGTTGAATAAGAGTGGTGATAAAGGGCATCCTTGTCTGGTTCCTGTTCTGAAGGGGAATGCTTTCAGACTCTCTCCATTTAGGCTGATGTTGGCTGTTGGTTTTGTATAAATGCCCTTATTATGTTGAGGAATTTCCCTTCTATTCCTATTTTGTTGAGAGTTTTTTTTTATCATGAATGGGTGTTAGACTTTGTCAGATGCCTTTTCTGCATCGATTGATAGGATCATGTGGTTCTGTCTTTTGTTTTATTAATGTGATGGATTACATTGTTTGTTTTTCTAATGCTGAACCATCTCTGCATACGTGCTATAAATCCCACTTGATCACGGTGAATTATTTTTTTGATACGTTGCTGAATTCTATTGGCCAGAATTTTGTTGTGGATTTTTGCATCAATATTCATGAGGGATATTGGTCTGTAATTTTCTTCTTTTGTGGTGTCTTTACCCGGTTTTGGTATCAGGGTTATGCTTAGATTGTTTCTTGAAGTGGGAAATCCTTTGACTCTGCTATTGTTATATTACCTTTTCCACTGAATAAAGAAGTAAAAAGTAATTTATTCGAACAATCAAACCAATTATATTTCCTTTGTAAAGATGTTCTAAAACAAATGACACCGCAGCAGCTAAACTTTGAGGAATTGAGCCTTAGTTTTGTTTTTTTCTTTTTCCAGTTTTATGAATAACAGCAAAAATTAAAACAGAAGAAACCACAAACATTATAAGACAGAACAATATTTTTTAGTGTCTTCCAAAGAGTAGGTAGAGAATGTACTTCTTTTCCAAAAAGGAACTAAAGAGAAAACAGAGAGGGAACAAACCCTGTACCTCATTGACTACAGCTTTTCACACATAAAACTTTTCTTAGATTTTTTAAGAGCTCCCTTCCTTTTCTATTTCTAATGCTTCATTTTTATTGTTTTCATTAATTCTTGGTTTCTGAAAATTGAATGTTTGAGTAAATTGAAGGAAATTTCTTTCTCCTTTAATAAATATGTGTAAACAAATGAAGTTATTTCCAAATGTAAGCCAGTTTCGTTCACGTGTTGCAGAAGATGTGATGGGCATTTAGGAGCTGTGTCTTGCATGGGGTAGGAGGGATGCACTTGACAATCTCCCATGCTGCATTTCTGTCCTGGCTTCTCAGGCTGTCTGTTGTCTATACCATTTGATAGTGCTATTGAATTGTCAGGTCCTAAGTGTTGGGTTTACATTCCCACCAAATTTTTATTAATTTAAAGTTTAAAATGTAAAGTAAAAATAGGACTTAACTGGATTCCTGTTGAATTTGATTTTATATTTAGGAAACAGAATATACCTATTGTCTTATAATTTACATGCCTGTATCTTCTAGGAGATTAAGTGAGAGAGAAAGGATTGGAGAATTGGGAGCTCCTGAGGTATGGGGACTTTCTCCAAAGAACCCTGAACCTGAGTGAGTGGTTAGAAGCATTTTTAAATATGTTATACTATTTGTTTAAATCTGGAATCTGTTGTCAGAATTTTTGTTAACTCAGTAAAGATCTTTAAGTGTATCTCATTTTTTTTTCTTGTAATTTATGCTGTTCTACTCTTTAAATTTTAAAAACATGGAACATAGCTAAGGATTGAAACATGTTGCTAGTGGATTTTAGCATGCTAATTGTTCTCTTTAAATTGTAATTCATGGGGTATTTCCTATTCATAGAAGGGTTCAGTATTAAAATTAAAACAAATAGTACATTTATATTATTTTGAATTTTTTTTCTAACCTCACCCAGTACTAGCAGATTGCATGTCAGATATTGGTATTACAGAAGGATGTTTAAAAATGAATATACAATGCTGTTTTGTGTACTTAATCTTCCTATCAACAATACTATCTGAAGGCTGAATGCTTTTTTCTTATTTCTTTCCTCTTTCATGCTATTCATAAGTTTCTTCTTCCCGCTCCTCTATTTCTATGTCTACTTTAGATTGAGTTGAGACAATATGCTTGACAGGAAACCTGTAATTTGTGAGAGGATGATAAGCATTACTATCTGAAATTTGTTGTAATAGACACCTTTGGAAAATGCTCTAAGAACCTGAACTCTTCTAATTAGAGTTGGAAGGAACTCTAAAAACAACTTTCTAGCCAGTACCTAAATTATTCCAGATGTGATCTCCAGAGGAAGAGATTAATAATACAGAAACTCCCTTTCTAAACTACTGTAGAGTTTTAATAATACTCATTTTCAGAATTCTCTGTAATGGAATGAAGTCTCTTTATACCATAGTTTGTTAGGTTTTTATTGCTCTGGGGAAACAGAACAGTTGCTGTTCTACAATATGTCCTTAACTTACTTAGAATAAAATTATGAAGTCTTCCTTCAGCCTTCTTATCTCCGGTTTCTTTCATCTTTCCTTATGGTTCCTGTTCCCCTACTTTTACCATTGTGGTTTCTTCTGAAAATATAAATCCTCCATGCTGTTTTCATTGTGAATAGTGCTTTCTGAACTCTAAAGCATTATTCAAATGTAAGTGATTGTTACATTTTTATGAAGGTTGTAGACCCTGGAACCGTACTCTTACAAAGGCATCCCAGCACTTGCTTATAATGGTTCTAGGACAATCAACGTCATTACTGAAAAATTTTAAATCCACATTTTTATACTCCATCGTTCGTTCGTATTTCATCACTTTTCTAATTCTTATAACCATTTTCTTTAATTCAGCTCTGATGAACATACACCAGTAGAGGATGAAGAGCCAAAGAAAAGCAGTACTTCAGCTTCTACTTCAGAAGGTATTTTTAAAATACAGAGCTTTTTTATTAGGAAGTTAAAAAATAGGTTTATCAATAGTTGAACGTTAGACTTTGTTTTTACTCAAGTTGCCCATCATCTATTCTTTTTTAATATTTCAATTACAATAAAATTGATGCACAGGAATACCTCTTTAGAAGTTACTTTTTATTTGTATTTTATATAGAAGAAAAAAAGAAAAAGAAGAAGTCTAGTCGTTCAAAAGAAAGGTTGAAGAAAAGGAGAAAGAAAAAATCATCCAAAAGAAAACACAAGAAGTATTCTGACGACAGTGACAGTGACTCTGATTCTGAGACAGACTCTAGTGGTAAGAAAGCCAGCATGATACTGCAAGCCTTGTTTTAAAACTAGTTTTACCTCTTAAATCTTATTTTAGGAGAAAGCTCTTAAAATCAGTAGTAATAGCCAAGATTTTTAGAACACCCACTGACCATGCCAGGCATTGTGCTAAGTGCATGCTATTCTTTATTACTATTTAATCCACGCAGTGACTGTAGGATACATCTTATAGATGAGGACATGGAGGCACAGAGCAGGTTATAAGGACCACACCAAGATCATACAGGTAGGATTCAGATCTCAGCAGTCTGACCCCAGAACAGTTGTGCATGGATTGTACAAGGCTTGTGGCACCCAGCCAAGTCGGGGTTGGGCTGCAAGGCTTGTGGCACCAAATCAGGCCATACTGGGCTGCATCGGTCCAGTGGAAGGGCTCTTTTGTGTAATTCTCATACCCAAAGGGCACCTTTGTGCAGTTTCCAAAAAGGCGTGCTATCAAGCGCCCCCTTCAGGCTGTCTGCCAATTTTCAGGAAGCACTCCTGGGGTGTCACATGACAAAAACCCATCTTTCTGTGCGCTCTTCTGGCTGACCATTGAGAAGAGGGTGCTTCCTCTGGGGTTGACACATTACACAAAGGTGTCCCTTCCTCTGATACTTCCCAGTTTCCCTGGCCCCCATTGTCACTTATCTTCCTCCTCACCGCTGAAAGACTGAACTTTCTTAAAGCACAAATCTGAGCGTGTCAGTCCCCTACTTCAACTCCTTCAGTGGTTTTCCATAGCCCTCAGGGTAGGGTTCACATGCTGATGGATCCTTCTCTAATCGCATATATTCTGTCACTCTCTTGTCCCATCCTCACTAGCCTGAGAACTACTTTCTGTTTCCTCAATTTTCCATGTTCTTTCTCTTGACTCTGTTACTTGGTACAGAGAGTCCCTCTGCCTACAAGCTCTTCCTCCATCTGGCTTGGCTTATACGTTTCAACAATGGGCGTGCATTACTTTTGTAGTAAGTCTGATTTTAAAAAGAACTAGCTTTAGGATCACTTTTTCCTGGTCAACCATTTTTCACCCACCCTCCCCAAATCAGTCTGCATGTGAGATGCCTCTGTGTGCCCAGAGCACTGTATGCTTCTCTCTGTCCCTCCGGATTGTATTTTTCTCTTATCTCTCATCTCCATTAGATGGAGCTCCTGGAAAGCATTCCTCCCCTCCCCGAGACAAAAAGTTTTTTTTTCATTATGAAAACCATCAAACATATAGGAAAGTAAATAGTATAATTTATCAAAAACCAAACCCGTTGCCATCAAGTCGATTCTGACTCATAGCCATCCTATAGAACAGAGTAGAACTACCCCATAGGATTTCCAAGCTGTAATCTTTTTTTTAGTTCCTAAATTCTATTTATTTTGTTGTTGTTAAGAATATACAGATCAAAACACAGACCAATTCAACAGTTTCTACATTTACAATTTAGTGACATTGATTGTATTCTTCGAGTTGTGCAACCATTCTCACCCTCCTTTTCTGAGTTGTTCCTCCCTCATTAACATAAACTCACTGCCCCCTAAGGTTCCTATCTAATATTCTGAGTTGCTCTTGTCAATTTGATCCCATATAGATAGTTCTTAAAAGAGCATAATGCTTGAGGCAGACCTTTTTTACTAGTTATTGTTCGGTTTTAAGATGACTTCAAGGATATTTTTGGTTTAAGGTTTAAAGATTATCTCAGGTACTAGTTTTAGGGGTTCTTGCATTCTCCATGGCTCCAGAAAGTCTAGAATCCATGAAAATTTGACATTCTGTTCTGCATTTTCCCCCTTTTGATCAGGGTTCTTCTATGGAATCTTTGATCAAAGTGTTTAGTAATGGTAGCCAGCACTATCCAGTCCTTCTGGTCTCATGGCAAAGGAAGCAGTTGTTCACGGAGGCAGTTAACCTCACATCCCATGTCCTCCTCCTACTCCTGACTCTTCTTCTTCTTCTGTTGCTCCAGATGTATAGAGACCAGTTGTTGTGCCTTGGATGGCCACTTGCAAGCTTTTAAGACCCCAGGCACTACACAGAAAACTAGGAGGTAGAACAGGAGCACTAAACACGTTATTAGGCCAATTAACTGGGATGTCCCATGAAATTATAACCCTAAACCTCCAAACCAAGGACCCAAATCTCATGAGGTGTTCGATTGTACAGAAGCAGCCTCAACAGCTATTCTTTTTTTGTCATTGTTGTAAATATATCTACCACACAACTTTTGCCAATTCAACTTTTTACAGGAATACAACTTATTGATAGTAATTATAGTACTCGGCCATACAACCCTACCCTTAATCAATGTGATTTTTCTATCACTGTTAACCCCTCTCTTCCCCCTCCCTCCCAACTCGTAACCACTAATAAATTTTGGTCTCTATATATTTGCCTTTTCTTGTCTTTTTATGTAAGTAAGGTCATACAGTACTTATAATTTTGTAATTGACTTATTTTGCTCAGCATAATGTCTTCAAGCTTCATCCATACTGTAGCATGTATCAAGACTTCATTTCTCCTACTGGCTGAGTAGTATTCCATTGTATGTATGTACCACATTTTGTTCATTCATCTGTTGATGGGTATTTAGGTTCTTTCTACCTTTTGGCTGTTGTAAATAGTGCTGCAGTGAACATTGGTGTACAGTTCTCTTTTTGAGTCTCTACTTTCAAGTCTTTTGGGTATATACCTAGGAGTGGATTTGCTGGATCATATAATAGTTCTGTTTTTAGTCTTTTGAGGAAGTGCCACGATGTTTTCCACAACGGCTATACTATTTTGCATTCCCACCAACAATAGATAAGGGTTCCAGTTTCCCCACATACTAACCAACATTTGTTATTTTTATTATTTTTTTAATTTTAGCCATCCTAGTGTAAGTGAAATGATATCTCATTGTGGTTTTGATTTGCATCTCTCTGATGGCTAATGACACTGAGTATCTTTTCATATGTTTGGCAGCCATTTGAATGTCTTCTTTGATGAGATGTCTATTCACATCCTTTGCCCTTTTTTTTTTTTATTCAATTTTATTTATTTATTTATTTTATTGTACTTCAGGTGAAGGCTTACAGAACAAATAGTTTCTCATGAAACAGTAGTACACATATTGTTTAATGACATTGGTTAACAACCCCATAACATGTCAACCCTCTAACTTCTCAACCCTTTTTTTTTTTTTTTTTTTTTTTTTTTTTTTTTTTTTGGTGAAAATACATCCTTTGCCCATTTTATGATTGGGTTGTTTGTATTTTTGTTGTTATCAAAGTTTTATATATATTTTGGTTATTAGATTCTTGTCGGATATATGGTTTTGGAAGATATTCTCCCAGTAGGTAGCTTGTCTTTTCACTTTTTTGGTAATCTTTTGATGAAGAAATGTTTTTCATTTTTATGAGGTCCCATTTATTTATTTTGTCTTTTGCTGTTTGTGCTTTTGTTGTTATACTAGATAATACATTGTTGAAAGCTAGGACTGACAGCATTGCCCCTCCTTGTTCTAAAAATTTTATGGTTTAAGTTTGCACATTTAGGTCCTTAATCCATTTTTAATTTGTTTTTGTGGATGGTGTGAGACATGGATCCTGTTTCATTTTTCTGCATGTGGAAATCCAATTTTCTCAGCACCATTTATTGAAGAGACTCTTCTTTCCTCATCAAATGGACTTAGCATCCTTGTCAAAAATCATTTGACCATAAATGTGTGGGTTTATTCTGAACTCTCAGTTCTATTCCATTGGTCTGTGTGTCTACTGTTACACCAGTACCAGGCTGTTTTGATTACTGTAGCTGTATAGTGTGTTTTAAAATCAGGAAGTATGAGTCATCCTACTTTGTTTTTCTGTCTCAACATTGCTTTAGCTACTTGGGGCCTCTTGTCACTCCATATAAAGTTGAGGATTGGTTTTTCTGTTTCTGTAAAGAAGGCTGTTGGAATTTGGATTGGGATTGTGTTGAATCTATAGATCGCTTTGGTTAATATTGACGTCTTAACAATATTAAGTCTTCCAATCCATGAACATGGAACATCTTTCTATTTATTTAAGTCTTCTTTAATCTCTTCCAGCAGTATTTTATAGTTTTCATTGTAAAGTCCTTCATGTCCCTGGTTAGATTTATTCCTAGGTATTTTATTCTCTTAGATGCTATTGTAAATGGAATTGTTTCCCAAATTTCCCTTTCAGATTTCTCATTGCTGTTGTATAGAAACCCAGCTGATTTTTGTTTGCAAGGCTATAATTGTTATGGAAGCAGACTGCCACATCTTTCTCCTGCAGAGCAGCTGGTGGGTTTGAACTGCCGACCTTTGGGTTAGCCACCAAGCGCTTAATCACTGCGCCACCAGGATCCACTAAACCCAGTTGTCATAGTGTCAGTTCCGACTCATAGCAATCTTATACCATATGCTTATTACCTAGATTTAACAATTGTTAGCATTTAGATATATTTGCTTCAAATGTGTTTTTTTTTGCTGAAGTATTCAAAATATCACACTTCAATCCTAAATATTTTTATATGCATCTCTAAAAAATAAGGACATGTTACTATTTAGCCATAATATCATTATCTCACACAGTAAAAGTGATAATAACGTGCTACGTCATCAAATACCACATGTAACTTTAATTTCTATGTCTCCAGTGCCTAGCACAGTTCCTGGCAAATAGGAATAAATGTTTGAATGAATTAATTTCTTTGTGACAACAAATGGGACAGCAATAGGATATTTGTATATTCAGAAGTATTGGGGTTTTAGAGTTTAAATTTTTTTCAATTATAATGTGTTTTAATTTGCAGATGAAGATACAAAAAGGAGGGCAAAGAAAGCCAAGAAAAAGGAAAAGAAGAAGAAGCACAGATCGTCGGTTTTTGTTCTTAATTTTTATTATGGAAATGTATATAAAATTACAAAAAGTATTATAATGATCCTCCTTGTACCCATCACCCAACTTGAACAATTGTCAACTTGTAGGCAGTCTCCACTACCCCCAATTATTTTGAAACCAATCCCAGATATCATTTCATCTATAAATATTTCGGCACATTTCTCTCAAAGATACACTCTTTAAAAAAATCATAACCATAATAACACTATCATACCTAAAAAACTTAACAGTAGTTCCTCAATTCTCATCACTTTTTTAAAATGTGTTCAAATCGAGATCCAAATAATGTCCATAAGTTGTAGTTAGTTGATATGTCTCTTAGATCTCTTTAAATAAATAGGTTCCCCTCCCTTTTTTGTTCTTGCTTTTTATCACTCTGTAGACCACTTGTCCTGTAGTGTTTCCTGTAGTATAGATTTTGCTGATTGCATTCTTTTTTTTAATTTTTTTTTTGTTGAGAATATACACAGCAGAACATTCACCAACTCAACAATTTACATGTACAATTCAGTTACATTGATTACATTCTTCAAGTTGTGTAACCATTTTCACCCTTCTTTTCTGAATTACGCATCCTTGATTAACTTAAGCCCACTGCCCCCTAAGCTTCCATCTAATCTTTCAAGTTGCTGTTGTCAGTTTGATCCCATATAGGTAGTTCTTAAAAGAGCACAATGCTCAAGGCAGATATTCTTTACTAGTTAAGCTAAACTTTTGTTTGGCTTAAAGAAGACTTCAGGGGATATTTTTGGTTTAAGGTTTAAAGATCTCAGGGTAGTAGTTTCAGGGGTTCATCTAGCCTCCATGACTCCAGAAAGTCTGGATTCCATGAGAATTTGAAATTCCATTCTGCATTTTCTCTCTTTTGATCAGGATTCATCTATAGAATCTTTCATCAAAACATTTAATAATGGTAGCCGGGCACCATCCAGTTCTTCTGGTCTCATGACAAAGGAGGCAGTTGTTCATGGAGGCACTGATTGTATTCTTATGCTGTTCTTTAACATGTTCTTACGTCCTCTGTATTTCCTGTAGATTGATAGGTCTAGAGGCTTGGTGAGGTTCAGATTCAAGTTTGAAATATTCAGGAATACTTCATAGGTAGTACTATATACTTTCATCAGGAGGCAAATAATGGAATGCCCGGTTGTGTCTTTTTGACGTGTTAGCAACCATTAATGGTCATTGCCTAGATTCATTATTTCATTAGGGATTGCAAAATAGTGATAGTCTAATTCTAATTCTGTCTTTCCTTCTTCATTTATTAGGTAGAATAATTCTATAAGAGAAACTTAACATCATCAACTATTTGGTTTCCCTGAAGTACAGTTTGTATAGAAAGGGCTGGATAATTGCTTGATTTTTTTGGTTGGTTTTATGAGTTTTCAAAATAATGAGTTGGTTTCCTAACGTCCTCTAAAGGTGACTAATGAGGTGTATTTTTTTAATATTATTATGAACCCAAGGATTTAAAACTATTTGATGTATTTTAATCCATTATACTTAAAATTATTATTAATGCTCAAATTGATAAGGCTGTTTTTAAACTACTTTATTTCTGTTGTCTTTCTACAACATGAAAACTACATTAATTATTCCCTTTAGTAATCTTCTTTTATACAGTGAAACATGATTTGATTAAATAAGTTAGAGGATTTTTTAATTAAAATTCTTCTCTAACAAGTTTGAATAAGCTGGGAATTTAAACCATTTTAATCAGTCTTACCCTGCATTGTCTTAAATAAGGTGCCCTTTAACATGAGACTATTGAGTCAATTTGCATCAAATTATAATCACTACAGGAAGAAATACAAGAAAAAGAAGTCTAAGAAGAGTAGAAAAGAGAGCAGTGATTCAAGTTCTAAAGATTCCCAAGAAGAGTTTCTGGAGAATCCCTGGAAGGATCGATCAAGTAGGTTCTTTTGATAGACTTTGACTCAGAACAGATGAAATGTTAAATTAACCAATTAGTCAAAATGTGAATATATTTCTGAACATCTTTTGTGCAGAACCGGAAGAGCCCTCAGATTTAATTGGACCAGAGGCTCCAAAAACACTTGCCTCTCAAGATGATAAACCTTTGAAGTAAGTAACAATGTATTTACAATATCTAAAGTACCTTCCAGAAGCCCTGGTCGCACAGTGGTCAAGAGCTCAGCTGCTAACCAAAAAGGTCAGCAGTTCGAGTCCACCAGCCGCTCCTTGGAAACCCTGTCGGACAGTCCTACTCTGTCCTATAGGCATGCTACAAGTAGACTCAACGGCAATGGGCTTGTTTTGTTTTTTTAAAGTACCTTCCAAAGAGTATAGCCCCAACTTACCTTGTCAAGTTTATCTCCCTCTACTCACTTGTTTATACCCTAGGCTCCAACTGAGTTAGACTATTAAAAGTTTCTTGTATTTATTCTGCACTTTCCCACTTTTGTGCCTTGTTTAGCTTGTGTCTTCCCTCTGACAGCTTTCCCTTCTCTTCTCTTCCCTGCCCTCTTTTCCCTTCCCTATCCCAATTTTCTTCCTGTCAAAATCCTTACCATCCCTCAAAGCCCTTTCTAAAAAGAGGGGGCATATGTGATTCCCAATACTCACCCCCCACACTTAGCTGTGATTTCTACCCCTCTTTAATTCTCACAGTATTTTCTATTCATTTATGAACTGTATTATATATTCTACCTTATTTTGCAGTTATATCCTTATTAACCTGTAAACTCCATAAGGGCAGAGATGATTTTTATACTGCAAGCTTTGAGTTTAATAGGTACTCAAGAAACACTCACTAAATTGAATGAAGGGATGGTAGCTTTTCAGGTCCTCTTGAATGAAAGTTAATAGATAATTGTTACTATATAGCATTATTATTGATTGTAAGTCTTAAAAGTATGTTAATTTGAGATATATTATTTACCTTTTTTTTTAAGGGAAAAAAGGAAAAGGGAATTAGCTGGAGGCAGAAGCAATAAAGGTGATACCTGTAGGGATAAATTAATTCACAGTTGTAAACCATGAATCTACATTCACTAACATCAGTTCTTTTGTTCTTCCAAAGTATCTTTGCTTTTCTTGCTTAGTAATGTAGATCACAGTTCAATGTTCACTGATTTAAAAAAGTAATTCACGTTGGGCCTCCTAGCATAGTACTGCTCAGCACTGCTATCCCTACTGTTTTCTTAGAGAAAATGGTTTTCTGTGCTCTCTTTAAAGGATGATCTTTTTATATTGAGATAGTTTAATGGACCTTTTCTGAATTCTGAATTACTTTGTAGCTATGGCCATGCTCTGTTACCCGGTGAAGGTGCAGCTATGGCTGAATATGTGAAAGCTGGAAAACGTATCCCACGAAGAGGTGAAATTGGCCTGACAAGTGAAGAAATTGCATCATTTGAATGCTCAGGTTACGTAATGAGTGGTAGCAGGTATGTTCTTGGCGTTGAAGTCAGTTTCCATGATTAGATCTTTTCCTTCTTTCTTACTAGCAGAATAACGTATTGGTGATTAATTTTCATTAAGTGACCATTTTTAATGAAAAATACAGCGTAAATATTGCTTTAATATTGGTTTTATTGGTATAAATGTGGTTGTCTAAAATTCCAAGTATATATGCAACTCAGTCTCAAAATTAGCTGCATTCCAGCTTCACAGAATCAATCTTTCCAGTGTCCTTTCCTAGTTGATATTTTGGTACAGTATTTTATCCACTGGAGGCTATAGATAAATTTAGCTATTTATCACTGCCCCATGAGGAATGTGGCATTTTGGTAGTTAGGAAAGCATTTTCTTAAGACAGTGGTTCGTGGTTTCTGAGTTTGACTCCAGTTCTCTGTGGACTCAGGGTTTCTAAGAATGGATGGCAAAAAAGGATTGTGACAGACATCAGGTTCAGCATGGGGAAATGAATCTAACATTAGGGAAGAGAAAGCAGGGTACTATGAAGAACCAGGAGAGTGAGCTAATAGCGCATCAGTAGCAAGATCAAATTGAACTTTGGATTTTTAAAAACTTTATACATTTTTTAAAGCAGGCAAATATTTGTAAATGAAATAGGAAGCAAATATTTACAGAACTGCTAAAGCACCTCTAGAATCTTGGAATTTGGAGAACTAGCATTTGAAAATAATATATTAGAGGACCAGTACAATAAGAAAAGAAAAAGAAATTAGAGGCATAAGGACTGGAAAGGACTTATTCTTTGTGAGTAATAATGATTGTTAACATAGAAAACCCAAAGAAATCTTCAGATGGATTATAAGTAATAGGGTTTAACAAATGATTGGATATAAGTTTAATGCACAAAAATCAATTCATTTCTATATGCCAGCAACAAACAACTAGAAAACATAATTAAATAAAAAGAAAACAACATTTATAATAGTATCAGAGAATATTAAGTATTTAGGAATAAATCAACAAAAGATTCCTGAGACTTCTACAGGGAAAATTATAAAACATTATTAAGAGCCATTAAAGAAGACCTGAGTAAATGGAGAGATACCAGGTTCATGGATAGGATATTGTAAAGTTGTCAGTTGATCCCAAATTGATTTGTAGATTGAGTGCAGTTTCAGTCAAAAGCACAACAGAGTTTTTCATGGAACTTAATAAACTGGTTCTCAAATTTGTATGTTAGACTAAAGAGCCAAGAATTGAGAGCACTTGTGAAGAAGAACAGGAAGGTGATGTTTGCCCCACCAGATATGAGGACTTATTATGAAGCTTACAGTACTTTAGAAAATGTGAGGGGAACAAAGGAATTGTTCAATGGAATAAAATAGAGAGCCCAGGGATAGAGGTATGCATGTATGGAACTTTGGTATAGGAAAGATATGGCATGTCATATCAGTGGGGAAAGAAAGAACTGTTCAGTAAATGGAGTAGAAAAAACGGTTACCCATATGGAAAAAGATGAAAGTAGAACCCTATATCACACCATATATAAAAATCAGTGAAACTAGATTAAAGACTTAATTGTCAAAAATAACTTTAACACTCTATTAGTGTAAAATATGGGCATATATGTTTGCCCATATACCTTGGAGTGGGGAAGTGTTTCTTAAAGAAGATATAAAAGTGCTAACCCTAAAATAAAATATTGATAATTTTGCCTAGATTAAAGTAAGAACAATTTGTTCATCAAAAGACACGGTAAAGAAAGTAAAAAAGACAAGTTACAAGCTGGGATAAGATTTTGCAATCATACAGCTGATAGTTAGTATTGAGAATATTTAAAGAATACCTATAAACAGCCATCCCCCCCCCAAAAAATGGGAAAATGACACAAACAGGCATTGTCAGAAGAAGAAATAAATACGGCCAATACATACATTAAAATGTGTTCATTATCATTGTAAATGGAAATCAAAACCATAGTGAAATACCATTTTAAACCCATTTGATAGACAAAAGTTCAAAATTCCAACAATACCAAGCATTTTGAGAGGATGTGGGTCTACAGGATCTCTTAAATATTGCTAGTGGTAGTGTAAATTGGTGCAACCACTTTGGAAAACAGTTGGCATTATCTTGTAATGTTGAACATTCATATGCTTTATGACCGAACAACTACCCACCTAGATGCCCAAGAGAAAGTCTTTCCCGTGTACTAGGATGTTTATTACAGCACTGTTCACATAGCTCTTTCTGTCCCTGATAGATTGCTCTACTTACTGTACCCTGAGCAACCTAAGTATGTTCTCATCTCCTTGATTTTCCTTCGTACCACTCCCCCACTTCCATACCAGCCTGAAATAATTCACCTCTCTTCTCCTTACCCAGTTTGTCTCCATTTTTCTAGATTTAGCTCAAGCCTCATCTGGAACTGATTGTGTAGGATTGGGTACATATACATAAAAGAAGCAAGTCTTCATGAAGTTTTCTCACTAAGAAAACAGGCCTTTTTTTTAAAAATGGTGCTTTAAGTGAAAGTTTACAATTCAAGTTAGTCTTTCATACAAGACTTCACACGCACACCGCTATGTGACCCTAGGTGCACTCCCCACACTGTGACAGCACACTCCCCCCTTCCACCCCGGATTCCCCATGTCCATTGAACCAGCTTCTGTCCCTTTCTGCCTTCTCATCTTGCCTCTGGACAGGATGGAGCTTCCCATTTAGACTCATGTATCTACTTGAGCTAAGAAGCACTGTCTTCACGACTGTCATTTTGTGTCTCATAGTCCAGTCCAATATTTGTCTGAAGAGTTGACTTCGAGAATGGTTTTAGTTTTGGGCTAACAAAGAGTCTGGGGGCCATGTCTTCTGGTGTCCCTCCAGTCTCAGTTAGACCATTAAGTCTGGTCTTTTTACTAGAATTTGAGTTCTGCACCCCACTTTTCTCCTGCTCCGTCAGGGACTCTTCTGTTGTGTCCCCTGTCAAGGCAGTCATTGGTGATAGGAGGGCACCATCTAGTTCTTCTCATCTCAGGCTGATGGAGTTTCTGGCTTATGTGGCCCTTTTGCCTCTTGGGCTAATATTTTCCTTATATCTTTGGTGTTCTTCATTCTCCTTTGCTCCAGGTGGGTTGGGACCAATTGATGCATCTTAGATGGCCGCACACTAGCTTTTAAGACCCCCGCCACCACTCACCAAAGTGGGATGTAGAACATTTTCTTTATAATCTTTGTTATGCCAGTTGACCTAGATGTTCCCTGAAAGCATGGTCCCCAGACCCCCGCTCGTGCTACTCTGTCCCCCTAAGTGTTTGCTTGAATTCAGGAAACTTCTTAGCTTTGGTTTAGTCCAGTTGTGCTGACTTCCCTGTATTGTGTGTTGTCCTTCCCTTCACCTAAGATAATTCTTGTCTACTCTCTAGTTATTGGATCCCCCTGTCCCTCCCTCCGCACCCTCGTAACCATCAAAGAATGTTTTCTTCTGTGTTTAAACCTTTTCTTGAGTTCTTATAGTAGTGGTCTTATACAATATTTGTCCTTTTGCGACTGACTAAATTCACTCAGCATAATGCCTTCCAGATTCCTCCATGTTATGTTTCACAGATTCATCGTTGTTCTTTATCATTGCATAGTATTCCATTGTGTGAATATTACCATAATTTGTTTATCCATTCATCCATTGATGGGCACCTAGATTGTTTCCATCTTTTTGCTATTGTGAACAATGCTGCAATGAACATGGATGTGCATATATCTATTCATGTGATGGCTCTTATTTCTCTAGGATATATTCCAAGGAGCAGGATAGCTGGAGCATATGGTACTTCCATTTCTAGCTTTTTAAGGAAGCACCGGATCAATTTTCAAAGTGGTTGTACCATTTACATTCCCACGAACAGTGTATAAGTGTTCCAGTCTCTCCCCAACCTCCTCAACATTTATTATTGTGTTTTTTAGATTAATGCTAGCCTTGTTGGGGTGAGATGGTATCTCATTGTAGTTTTGATTTGCATTTCTCTAATGGCTAATGATCATGAGCATTTCCTCACGTGTCTGTTAGCTGCCTGAATGTCTTCTTTGGTGAAATGCCTGTTCATATCCTTTGCCCATTTTTTAATTGGGTTATTTGTCTTTTTGTTGTTGAGAGAAAACAGATCTTTTGAAAATGATACAATATTTTTCCTCTGCCTCTGCCCCTACACTTTCCTGATTTGGCCATTGTGCTAAATCCCATCTTTCTTTTCTTTGAGCCACTGCCAGATTCTAAGGAAGTTGAATCCAGTCTCAAAAACTCCTCTACAATTATAGATTTAGGCTTGGCTCTTTGAGTTGTATGGTAAGAAGTTCCACTTAATTGTTGACAGATTGAATCTTTCCTACTATCAATTCTACAATTGATAGTAGGAAATAAATAGATTACCCAGGAAGTTTTATAATTTGCCCATTTCTGGTGGTCTTACTGGAAATGACTGAATTAGACTTATGCCCTTAGTATTTAAAATTAATGGTAATGTTCACTATGCTGACAGAATATCAGAGATCATTATTTGAATACTAGAAATGAATCAAAGGATACATCACATCAGCAGATAAAACATATGATCTTTTGAAAATTTAACCCGTTTCAAAAACACAGTTTCTATTTGTCAGCTTTTTAAATAGACTACTCTGTATTAAGAAAGGATTAGTGAGGAAGTGCTATGAGAATAATTACTGAGAAATTAAGCCAAAAATAAAATTATCTCCAGGCATCGCCGAATGGAGGCTGTGCGACTGCGAAAAGAGAACCAGATCTATAGTGCTGATGAGAAGCGAGCCCTTGCATCCTTTAACCAAGAAGAGAGACGAAAAAGAGAGAACAAGATTCTGGCCAGTTTTCGAGAGATGGTATACAGAAAGACCAAAGGGAAGGATGACAAATGAGGATTTTCTGATTGTTCAGCAGACATTTTTAACAACAAAAAACAAAGTTTGGGTTCCACACATACACAAAAAGGTTATTCTGAAAGTGCTTTACAGTTATACTGTGCCTTCTATTTAATTCTTTCAGTCCTTCAATAAAAAGCTGCTGTTGGTGTACCTTTAACAAGTTCTTTGGGTTATTTTGCATTGGCCATAACTTTCTGATTTGAAAATCCAAATTATGGATAAGATCCTACTTTATTGGGGGAGGTGCCATGGAGAAAAAGTGTTGATGAGATGAGAAACTTAAATCTCATATTATGGGACAGTGCTAGTTTTAACTCTACATGACTCCTGCCTTACCCCACTCAACTGAACTTGTGAGAAATTATCATTCCTGTTTTGAATGTGTTATAAATGGACTTGATAGAAACATACAGGAGACCACTTTTGTTAATAAAATGAAGGCTTTGTTGAAACAGGCAAATCTGGAATTTGAAAATTGACTTGTATAATAGTCTTCCGTAAAAGTAATGTATTTTGCTTTTAGTCCCTACCTCCACCACAAAACCAACAAACAAACCAAAAAGCAAACTAACCCACAGACTTGCTGAATTGAAAATGTGAACATTAGTTTTAAAAATTATGAGTTACTTAAAAACAGTATTTTTAATAAGTTACTTAAAAACAGGTCTTTCAAATATAAAATCTTGGGAAGTCTACAGTTGTGCCAATGTAAGTACATTATTTCGATCCAAGCTGTGCTTTGATGATAGGATAAAATTCTCAGAAGAATGGAAGTCAACTATGGTCAGGAGTTTGATAGGGGAAAATATAATTGATCAGTATTTTTACTTAATTGTTTCATAAGGTTGAAGCTAAAATGATATTAAAACGTTTTTAAGTTTGTCCTTTATGTAATAAACAGATTTTATTTTAAAAATTGTTAAACCATTCAGCTTATTTTTTATATCTTTCATTCAGTTTAATCTTTAATGTTGTATAGAATCCCCTCACTTGATCACTTTTGTATGGCTACTATTGACTTTTAAGTTTGGGAGAAATAGAAAATACAGATTATGAAACCACAGTCTTTCTCCTTTCCTATTTTGTTCAATTTTAGGTTAAAGAGTGGAGGGAGAGGAGGCAGTGGAAGTTTTGGCTGTTTTTGTTGAGGTTGTTTTGAGCTACGCTATTATTATAAGCCTAGGATAAATTTAAATTACATGGGTGATGGGGAAGTTCTGACTATGCTGTTAAAATTCCCTCTCTTCTTACAAGAATTTAAAGTTTTTTTTTCAGAGTTCTTAATTAAGGCAGTCATATTTGTCAAAGTATAGATTAAAATTTTTACTCTTTAGCATATGTTCCAGGAAAATGTCTATGTTTAATCCACAACTAATGAACTAAACAACCAGTGAACATGTAGCAACATTTATGACTTATGAATGTGAAGTAATTTCTATTATCTATACCTAAAATTCAAGCCTCAAGTTGCAATATTGAAGGATTCTATGGGCAAAATATTGAATAATGCGGGAAGCATCAAAAGAAGATGGAGGGAACATACAGAGTCAATGTACAAAAACAGTTGGTTGACGTTCATCCCTTTCAGGAGGTAGCACATGATCAACAACTGATAGTACCAAAGGAAGAAGTCCAAGCTGCACTGAAGGCATTGGCGAAAAATAAGGGTTCGGGAATTGACGGAATACCGATTGGGATGTTTCAACAAACGGATGCAACACTGGAAGTGCTCACTCATCTGTGCCAAGAAATTTTGAAGACAGCTACCTGGCCAACCAACTGAAAGAGATCCACATTTGTTCCCATTCCAAAGAAAGGTGATCCAACGAAATATGGAAACTATCGAACAATATCATTAATATCACACGCAAGTAATATTTTGCTGAAGATCATTCAAAAGTGGTTGCAGCAGTACATCGACAGGCAACTGCCAGAAATGCAAGCCGGATTCAGAAGAGGACATGAAACGAGAGATATCATTGCTGATGTCACATGGATCTTGGCTGAAAGCAGAATACCAGAAGGATGTTTACCTGTGTTTTATTTACTATGCAAAGGCATTTGATACTATATGGACCATAACAAATTATGGATAACATTGCAAAGAATGGGAATTCCAGAACACTTAATTGTGCTCATGTGGAACCTGTACATAGACCAAGAGGCAGTCATTCGAGCAGAACAAGGGGATACTGTGTGGTTTAAAATCAGGAAAAGTGTCTGTCAGTGTTGTATCTTTTCACCATACTTGGTCAATCTGTATGCTGACCAAATAATGAGAGAAGCTGGACTATATGAAGAAGAACATGGCATCAAGATTGGAGGAAGACTTATTAACAATGTGCGGTATGCAGATGACACAACCTTGCTTGCTGAAAGTAAAGAGGACTTGAAGCACTTACTGATGAAGATCCAAAGACGACATGTAGCCTTCAGTATGGATTACACCTCAATATAAAGAAAACAAAAATGCTCACAACTGGACCAATAAATAACATCATGATAAATGGAGAAAATGTTAAAGTTGTCAAGGATTTCATTTTGCTTGGATCCACAATCAACACCCATGGAAGCAGCAGTCAAGAAATCAAATGACATATTACATTGGGCAAATCTGCTGCAAAAGACCTCTTTAAAGTGCTAAAAAAACAAAGATGTCACTTTGAGGACTAAGGTACGTCTAACCCAAGCCATGGTATTTTCAGTCACCTCATATGCATGTGAAAACTAGACAATGAATAAGGAAGACCGAAGAATTGACGGCTTTGACTAATGGTGTTGGCAAAGAATATTGAATATACCACAGACTGCCAGAAGAACGAATAAATCTGTCTTAGAAGAAATACAGCCAGAATGTTCCTTAAAAGCTAGAATTGTGAGGATGGCACAGGACCGTGCAGTGTTTCGTTCTGTTGTTCATCAGGTCACTACGAATCATAACCAACTCGATGGCACCTAACAATGCCAACATATCTAACAATAGTTACTACCTAGGCTAATGAATTTATAGTTCCTAAAAGTTAAGCAGAAACTAGGTCCCAAACTCATGAGTCTTAAGCCATCTACTTTGCTGTGTAATAAAATCTAAATTTTATAATCCCCATTTAAAATTTTTATTCTCTGTGAATATTTTTTGTTACTGGTTCCTAAAGACTGAATTAGCATGTTCTCTTGTTTTCAGTAGGCAAGGTAGTTTAAATGTAACAATTTTGTGGTATATGAATATTGTGAATTTTCATTTGATTTTTCCACCTGTCTCCTCCACAAAGTAGATAACAAATGCTTATTGAGTAAATGAAAGAAAAGATATGAATGTATTTCAGAACTTTACCATTTCTTTCATTAGAGCTTGTTAGGGAAAGATCTGCCGAAGAACAGGCTTCAGTAGCATATTCTTTGGGGAAGAAGAGGGAAGAATAAAAGGGCTTAAAGTATTTTATTTTAAGCTCATGAGAGTTACTACTTAGTAACCTGTGTTTAGTCACCAGAGCCATAAGTCAAATAGTAGGGCTATTGTGTTTTAAATACATTTTTTGTTCTCCAAGGAGAGTTAGCTAGTTTCCTACCTCCTTGTCTCTGTATGTTGCTTTGATAGGATTTTCCCTCCTGTTTTACATTTATTGCACAAATATAAGTTTAAAAAAAAGAAGAAAGAAAAATTACCTACAGCCCTACCTGCCCGACATCAGTTATTTTCAGGATTCTATGTTCCTTTACAGTGTTTGTCTATGTAAATACATATTCTGACATACTTGTAAGTAATCACGCATAGTGTAATGTAATTTTGTCTTTGGTGTTTTAAAATTTTGCACCCAGGCAATACAGCCTCACAGGGATGGTAGGAACAAGTGATGATCTTGTGTGAGGATGGGAAGAAGACACAAGACTGAACCCCTGTTTCATTGCCCCTAATCCTCAGCCACTCTGCTGCCATCACAATTGTGACGGTGTATTATGGAAGCCAGCATGCCAGGTTTGTTAAGCAGTGAGGCTTAACTCACAGTAAATGAAGGGGCCTATGAGTAGGGAAACTTTTTGACTGATTATATTATAAGCTGTAGAACTCTTGCCATTTTGCTGTTCTCTGGTTGTGCCCATAAAGAGGTATGTCTGGGCTAGAGTCTTAGGCTCAGATGGGGGTACAGCAGCCAAGCACCAATCTTAGTTTGGTTTGATGGTTGAATTTTAGAAACTCTCTGAACTTAGCTTCTGTACCCGTGAGACTCTGAAGTGATACATACAGTGATGGGAAAACCCTTAGGAAACAACTTACTGGTTACTCTGCCAATGTGATGGGAGTTTCAGAATGGAAAATGAATGCAAAAAAAACAAACAAACAAAATAAGCTGGATTGTGCGCCACAGGTTTATTATTCAATAAATATTCTGTGGTTTGATGTGCAGTATTGTATTTTTAATACGTTCCGACTACCAATCCAATCCCAAAACATTCCATTAAGAGTTAAGCATAATTAAATTAGATTCAGCTGACTCCACTAAAATGTATTTGCCCTCAATCATGTCTCTCAGCCATTTTTCTCGAAAGCGATACATTCCTGGTCTGCAGAAGAATAAAAACAAAAATACCGAAAGCTTTTAAATCAAACAAAACATTGAGCCAGGGATTCACTGTTTATTATATTCCTAGTGAGCAAAAAGCCTCTTTAGGTGGAGAGTTCTCTCTATCCTTTACTGTTCCTTAGGCCAATCAATGAAACGATTAATGAGGTTGTAGGTAAAGATTTTTTAAGAGAACTGCTATACAAATAAAAGGAAGTATTATACATGAGTTAATTATGTGTGGTTTTTGAAGCTTCCCGTAGAAACAATAGACACTGACTTTCCCTCCCTCCCTACTCCAGCAACTAATCTTCAAGTTTCTAATCACTGAAAAACCAGACACTAAGAAAAACAATTTTCTAGAACAATGGCAGAATCCTACTTTCAGCCTATTCTAATGGGATAGTGGTCCAAAGGAGAACAAAAGTGACCAGTATATGAGTTATAGTTGTGGCCTGCTGGATTCCTGGAGTGTGATGACCACCCCACCCCACCCCACCCCAATCACTCTTTTAAATAAGTCTCCAAGTGTTCATTACCTGTGAACTAATGTTTGGGACTCAAAAATATAAAAGACTTCAACAGGCATATCCTAAGAGAGAAAAGGACAGTTGTTAGCCTAAACCAATCATACCAACTCAATTCCTCCACCCCTATACTTGTTCCCTGTACTCTTTCTTTAATTTCTGTAATGCATCTTCCTTATGAATTGGAAATCTGTAGTTGGTAATTCTTTGTCACGTTAAATCTCTGTCTCCCGAAAGATCTTTTTGGCAACAAATACCTTAGGAATCTCCACAAAATTTAGAGACATGTCTGGGGAGAGGCTTGCAGAGATGTGCTGCTCATGAATAGGAGCTTGAGTAAGTCATTTACCTTCTTTACATGCTCCAGTTTACTCAATAGACAATATTTACCCTTTAGGAATGGCCTGAGAATGAAATAATACAAATGAACAAGGTTTGAAAACATTTTTAAAGCAGCATAATATTGTCTTGTAGCACCTTGTAATATTGTCTCCATGGTACCCACCCAGTCTCCTCTCCAAAAGTTTTACTTGTAATTTTGACCAATAGCCATTCTCCAAAACCCTCTCTCTGGATAACCTCTGGTAATGGTCTTATTCCCCTCTACCAGCCTTACTTCCTGATCTCTCACCTTGCCAGTTAGCAAACCAGCTGATAGAGGAATATATGACCAGGAGAAGTGAGACCTCCACATGTTTTACCTCTTGATCATTCCAGATTTCAGGCTCTGAATAGATAAGTTTGTACTAGAATAGGATGAATATAGGACATAGTTGGCTCACTGGCTGCATCACCTTATGGTCATATATAAAGCCTTCAAGTTAGGCTGAGCCTCAAATAATTTTTGTGAAACGATGGGAAGGCAAATGGAAAATAATTATGTCTGACGTGTTCCGGGCATTTTACTTGGTATCGACCCTTCTCCTCATTGGATCCTTTCCCTGGATTCATGAATGTGACTCTTTTCATACCCCCCTATCAAGTCAACATATTTCTTATTCATGGTCTACCTAGTGGCTACAAGCAATTATTCCTTCTAGTATTTGAGTGCCTACTATTTGCCAGACCTTGTTTTAGAGCAAGACAAAAATCTCAGCCTTCATAGAACTTACATAACTGGTGAGGATGCGGTGGGGAGGTGGGGGTGAGGGACCAGACAGTAACAAGATAATAAATTATATAGAGTATTAGAAGGTGATAAAGCATTATGGAAAAAAAGCATGTTAGGGAATAGGAAGTACAGGGGAGGAGGTGAAGAAGTGAGCCATGCAGATACGTAGATGGAGAGTGTTCCAGGCAGAAGGAACAGCAACTGCAAGAACTCTGAGGCAGGACTATACCTGACTTATTTGAGGAATAGAAAGGAGATGAGAGTGTCTAGAAAAGAGCAAGTGAGGAGGAAAGAGTAGTGGGAAAGCAGAAATAACGAGGTGAGACCACACAAGGCCTTGTAGGCCCTTGCTACTCAAAGTGTGTCTATGGACCTACAACATCAGCATCACCTGGGAGCTTGTGAGAAATGAAGAATCACAGGCTCTACCCCAGATCTGCTGAATCAGAATCTTCATTTTAAGAAAATACCCAAGTAATTTGTATGCATTTTAAAGTTTGAGAAACACTGTCAGTTTCAAACCAAGAAGTGACATAAATTAGTTTTACAAGGCTCACTCTGGCTGCTGCTGTTTTAAAAAGAGACATGATGAGGACAAGTGTGGAAGCAGAGAGACTGGTTAGGATGCTATTGAAATAATCTTGGTGAGAGATGATGTTGTCTTGGACCAGGGTGATAGAAGTAGAGTGGTAAGGTATGGTTGAATTCTGGATATATTTTGAAGGTAGGCTCAACAGTATTTCCTAATGGTTTGGATAAAGGAAATGAGAGAAAAAGAAGTCAAGGATGATGCCAAGGATTTTGGCCATCAGCTGAGATGAAGAAGACTGCAGGTAGGTCAGGTTTCAAAGGGAAAATCAAAAGTTCAGTTTTGGAAATAAGTTTGAGATGTTTATTAAACATCCAAGTTGAGAGGTCTGGGCTGGAAATATAAATTTGGGAATCATAAGCTATAGGTGATATTTATGCTCTGAAATACCTTGAGTAGTAGTGGTGTTAACTATTCTCTGAAAGTTTGGTAGAATTCTCCAGTAAAACCATCTGGGCCAGGGCTTTTTTTGTTTTTGGGAGTTTTTTAATTACCTTTTCAATCTCTTCTTTTGTTATAGGTTTATTTAGTTCTACCTCTGTGTTAGATTAGATAGGTAGTGAGTTTCTAGAAATTTGTCCATATACTCTAGGTTTTCCAATTTGTTAGAGTACAGTTTTTCATAGTATTCTGTTATAATTCTTTTAATTTCAGTTGGGTCTATTGTGATATCACCCATCTCATTTCTTATACGGGTTACTTGCTTCCTCTCCTGTTTTTCTTTTCTCAGTTTGGCCAATGGTTTATCGATTTTGTTGAT
Organism: Dugong dugon; assembly: GCA_030035585.1. NCBI lineage: Eukaryota > Metazoa > Chordata > Mammalia > Sirenia > Dugongidae > Dugong > Dugong dugon. The sequence goes on from CM057483.1 coordinate 35,667,878, forward strand.
CTTTTCAAAGAATCACCTTTTGGTATTGTTAACTCTTTCAATTGTTTTTCTATTCTCTATTTCATTTAATTTTGCTCTAATTCTTATTCTTTCCTTTCTTCTGGCACCTGAGGGCTTCTTCTGCTGCTCTTTCTACTTGTTCCAGTTATAGGGTTAATGTTTTGATTTTGGCCCCTTTCTTCTTTTTGGATGTGTGCATTTCTTGCTATAAACTGACCTCTGAACACTGCTTTTGCTGTGTCCCAAAGGTTCTGGTAGGATGTGTTTTCATTCTCGTTTGAGTCTATGAATTTCTTTATTCCAGCCTTAATTTCTTCTATAACCCAGTAGTTTTTGAGCAAGGTGTTGTTCGGTTTCTGTGTGTTTGATTTTTTTTTTTCCTTGCTTTTTCTGTTATTGATTTCTACTTGTATGCCTTTATGGTCAGAAAAGATGCTTTGTAATACTTCTGTTAAGGCTTGTTTTATGGCCTAATATGTGATCTATTCTGGAGAATGTTCCATGTGCGTTGGAAAAGAAAGTATACTTAGCTTCTGTTGGGTGCAGTGTTCGGCATATGTCCATGAGATCAAGTAGGTTGATTGTAGCATTTAGATCTTCCATGTCTTTATTGAGCTTCTTTCTGGATGTTCTGTCCTTCACCAAAAGTGGTGTGTTGAAGTCTCCTACTATTACTGTTGAGCTGTCTGTCTCTCTTTTCAATGCTGTTAGAGTTTGTTTTATGTATTTTGGAGCCCTGTGGTTGGGTACATAAATATTTATTATGGTTATGTCCTCCTGGTGTATTGGTCCTTTAATCATGACATATTGTCCTTCCTTACCCTTTGTAGTGGATTTTACTTTAAAGTCTATTCTGTCAGAGATTAATATTGCCATTCCTGCTCTTTTTTGAGTGTTGTTTGCTTGATATATTTTTTTCCATCTTTTGAGTTTTTGTTTGTGTCTTTAAGTCTAAGGTGTGTCTCTTGTAGGCAGCATATAGATGGATCATGTTTTTTTTATCTGCCATTCTCTGTCTGTTGGTGCATTTAGTCCATTTACATAGTGTAATTATTGATAGGTAAGAGTTTAGTGCTGTCATTTTGATGTCTTGTGTGAGTTGTTGACAATTTCTTCATTCCGCTTAATTTTCTGTGCTGAGTCATTTTTCTTTATTTTCTTTTCATCTTTTTCATTGTGGTTGATTTTGTGTTTGCTGAGTCTTTATATTTTTCTAGTTTTTTATTTTGACTTGTAGGATTGTTAGTTTCCTTTGTGGTTACCTTAATATTTACCCCTATTTTTCTAAGTTTAAACCAGTCTTTTATTTCTTTATATTGCCTTGACTTCCTCTATTATGAAAAATCTATGTCTACATTTTTTAGCCCCTCTTTTTTGTTTTAATGTTATCATCTTTTACGTATTGACATCTGTTTCCCTATTTTCAGTGTTTTAGCTTTGATTTCTTTTTGTGATTTCCCTATCTGGGTTGATATCTGGTTGCTCTGTCCTGTGTTCTAGTCTTGGGTTGTTATCTGATGTTACTGATTTTCTAACCAGAGGACTCCCTTTAGTATTTCTTGTAATTTTGGTTTGGTTTTTGCAAATTCCCTAAAGTTCTGTTTATCTGGAAATGCCCTAATTTTGCCATCATATTTGAGAGGCAGTTTTGCTGGATATAGAATTCTTGGCTGGCAATTTTTTCCTTTCAAGGCTTTTTATATGTCAACCCGTTGCCTTCTTGCCTGCATGGTTTCTGCTGAGTAGTCTGAGCTTATTCTTATTGACTCGCCTTTGTAGATGACTTTTCGTTTATCCTTAGCCGCTCTTAAAATTCTCTCTTTATCTTTGGTTTTGGCAAGCTTGATTATAATATGTCTTGGTGACTTTCTTTTGGATCTACCTTATGTGGGGTTTGATGAGCATCTTGGATAGATATCTTCTCATCTTTCATGATATCAGGGAAGTTTTCTGCCAACAAATCTTCAACAATTTTCTCTGTATTTTCTGTTATCCCTCCCTGCCCCCATTCTGGTACTCCAGTCACTCGTAAGATATTCCTCTTGATAGAGTCCCACATAATTCTTAGAGTTTCTTCATTTTTTAAAATTCTTTTATCTGATTTTTCCTCAAATAGGTTGGTGTCAAGTGATTTATCTTCAATCTCTCTAATTCTGAATTCCTATTCCTCACTTCTGTCTCTATGACTTTCTATTGAGTTGTCTAATTCTGAAATTTTATTGTTAATCTTCTGGATTCCTGATTGCTGTCCCTCTATGGAGTCTTGCAGTCTATTAAATTTGTCATTATGCTCTTGAATAACCTTCTTAAGGTCCTTTATTGCTTTGTCTGTGTGTTCCTTAGCTTGTTCTGCATTTTGTATGATCTCCTTTCTGATCTCTTGAAGAGTTCTGTATATTAATCTTTTGTATTCTGCCTCTGTTAATTCCAAGAAATTCTATTCCTCTGGAAAATTTCTTGAGTCTTTATGTTGGGAGCTTATTGAAGCCATCATGGTCTGCCTCTTTATGTGATTTGATATTGACTGTTGTCTCCAAGCCAGCAATCAATAAGGTATTATATTTATTTATTTTGTTTCCTTGCTGTGTCCTAGCTTCTTGTTTTGTTCTGTTTTGATATGCCCAAATCGGCTGCTCATGTGAGCTAGTTTGATTATGGATGCCTTTGAAGCTCTAACATCCTGTCACCAGGTGGTTAGATCTGTTACTAAGTATGTGAGCCCAGGAGCCCATTTACTTTTCATATATGGATTCAGCTCAGGTGTCCAGGTCATTGGTCACCGAGTATGTGGTGTAGGCTCTCACCTACAGTCCTCGATGGGCAGGGGTGATTGGAGTAGGCACAGGTATCTGGCTGCAGTAGGGGGTCACATGCTGAGCAAGGCAGGGGGCTGACAGCTGCCCCTGAGTGTCTGGGAGGAAAGCGTCTCCCTGTTCCTTAGAGTGTGTAGGTGGGTGGGTTTTGCAGCCGGACTATGAGCACCCAATACTGTTAGCTGTAAGGACTGGGGGGCACCAATTATTCTTGGACCCCTGTCATGGGTGGCTAGGTGGCATGGGTGGAGCCACCACCAGTCCTCAGGCCCCTGATGTGGGCAGGTGAGGAACCTGCTTAATGGGCAGCAGAGCAGTGTCAAATATCATGAACCTACCACTTCACAGCTAAAACAGTCGAAGTTAGACTTCAGGTATATACCCTTTTGTACTATGGTAATGAGGGCCTACGCTGTTGAAATGGGCCCACACAGGTCTATGCAGGGGTCAAAGGCATTGAAAGTCTGTGAACCCCTATGCCTGTGCCTAGGCAAAGGAGCTGTGCCTACCCTGGGTTCCTGGCTTAGGGGAGCCAGCAGATTATTTTTTCCCTGTTAATTTGTTCCCTCTCCAAGGCCAGGAGAATGGCTCAGGGGGCATGATGGGTCCTACTTCTGGCCCAGGGTACTCGGCAATCGCGGAGGCTGGCCTGGGACCCAGTGCAGAGTGGGGAGCAGGGAGGTAAATGAGAGAGAGGTTTTTCCCAAAGGGGGATATTTTTTGATCTGCGTGGTAGGCCAGATGCAAGTACTTATCTTTCGCCGATTGAGCAATGCTTTTCCCTGGTTCTGGATGCCAGAGAGACTGTCTGCCACTGGGTCTCTCCCGATGTGGAAAACGCCTCCTGAGTGCCACAGCTTGCCTCACTGCACGCACAATCTGATCTGGCCTGAAGGGTTCCGGCTCCCACCGTGTAAGATCTGGCAACTCCTCGCCGCTTCTGAACAATCTCTCCCTCCCCCTGCCACTCAGTCTGATTCCTCAACTTTGCCTTTGATGTCCAGGGCCCCTAGATTGTCATATAAAATTGATTCACTTTTTTTTTTGGGTCTTTGTTGTAAGAGGGACCACAGGAAGCATCTGACTATTCTGCCATCTTGGCCTCACCTCTTATAGGTGATATTTAAAGCCATGAGATTGGATATAAGCTCACCAAGGAAGTGACTATAGAGAAGAGGTCCAAGTCCTGAGTTTTGGGGCATTCTGGAATGAAGAGGTTGTTGAGAGGAGGAGAAACCACAAGGGACTGAGGAGTGGTCAGTGAGGCAGGAGGAGAACCAGGAGAGTTGTTCTAGAAGCCAAATGGAGAAAGTTTCATGGAGGAGGAAGTGCTCAGCTATGGCAAGTGCTACAGATGGGCCAAGTAAGATGAGGTCAGAAATATGACCACTGAATTTAGCAAAGAGGAGGTCATTGATGACCTTGACAAGAGAAGCCTCCGTTCTAATTAAAGCCTCACCAAGGGAACAGGGCAGAAAAGCAAGAGCTTACCGGAGGTTTGCCTTTAGTGAACTTGATGGTGAAGTAGACTTCAGTAAAGAATCGTGGCATGGGTCTTGGAGCAGTTGGAAGGCTCCAGCGTACACAGTAGTTGTAGTGGAAGCTGTGACCTAAGTCTTTTCTCTCTACAAACTCTGTGTAGTGCGCCCAGCAGTCCTCAAACTCCCACGTCTGTTTCACAGAAAAAAGAAAAAGCACACAAAGAAAAGCAGTCTTCTGTTCAAGTCCCCTAGATAAAGGTAGCACATAACAGTAGGGGTTACAGCCCTGCTTCTGGAGTCTGTTCCTAACGTTGTTGTTGTTTTTTATTGTGCTTTAGGTAAAAGTTTACAGAGCAAATTAGTTTGTCATTAAACAATCAATACACATATTGTTTTGTGACATTGCAACGTGTCAACACCCTCCCCTTCTTGACATCAGATTCCCCATTTCCATTCATCCAGCTTTCCTGTCCCCTCCTGCCTTCTCGTCCTTGCCCCTGGGCCAGTGTGCCCATTCAGTCTTGTATATATGGTTGGACTACTTGGGTTATTGTTTGTTTTATAAGCCTTCTAATCTTTGGCTGAAGGGTGAACCTCAGGATTGACTTCAGTACTGAGTAAAAAGCATATCCGGGGGCCATACTCTCGGGGTCTTTCCAGTCTCTGTCAGATCAGTAAGTCTGGTCTTTTTTGTGAGTTTGAATTTTGTTCCACATTTTTCATCCACTCTATCCGGGACCCTCTATTGTGATCCCTGTCAGAGCAGTTGGTGGTGGTAGCCAGGCAGCATCTAGTTTTATGTTCCTAACATTTTTGATTAGGATACGAACTAGAGTCAACTCCCAATTATCTCCATTGGTGGAGAGGAGAAAAAATGGAGCTGAAATAAGTGAATAATGCAAACATTACTTGAGATTTGGCTTTGGAATGGAGGGGTACACATACACACCACGCACACATGGACACTAACCTTGTGCCAGATCCTTACTTGGGAGCCAAGTTTGGTTGATCAGAAAATAATTAGAAAGTGATTGGAACATGTGTTCTTCTCACCCCTCCTTGGGAGATCGAAAGGTGTGACTAGAAAGTAATGAGGCTGATTTCACCAGCCTGTTGTGAAAATCAGACTCACTTCATTGTGGCCATACGTGGTACATAGAATAAGGTCAGGAGAGCAATGAGTCAAGCAATAGGATACTCAGATTCCTCAGAAAGAAACTGTTTCCTGTATGTATCCTTGGAGAAACTCCTTTCCATAGCAGAAATCTTGCTAATGAAGAGAGTCTAGAAATAGAAAACCTTCTTTGGAATATCTCCTTTGTCTGGTCCTATTCTTGGAGTAAGGAACCCTAGTGGTGCAATGATTAAGTGCTCGGCTGCGAACCTAAAGTTTGGAAGTTCAAACCCACTAGCAGTTCTGTGGGAAAAAGGCTGAGCCATCTGTTCCCATAAAGATTTCAGCCTTGGAAACCCTGTGAGGCAGTTCTCCTCTGTCCTATAGGGTCGCTATGAGTCAGAATTGACTCGATGGCACACAACAACAATTCTTGGAGTTAAGGTGCGAATACACAACTAAGTATAACTGCATTATTAAAAGTATCAGCATTCATTCCATCCTTCATTAATTCAGCATATATTTATTTAACCTTCAGTCATGCCTATTCTACCCCAAATATGTCTCACATCTATCCAGTCTTCGCCATTCCTACCGCCAGTACTCTACTTTAGCTCTTATTGTTTTTCACGTGGACTCAGGCAATAACCTTTTATTTAGACTCCATTATCCTCAGGCTCACTTCTCCACACTGTCACCCACACTGGAGCCAGAGTTATTTTCCTTAAGCTCAGCTCCAGTCATATCAGCCTAGGTCAAAAACCTTCAGTAACTCCCCACTGCCTGCCAAACCAAGTGAAAATTTTTCACTGTGTCACTTAAGACCTTCCACAGTCTGGATCTAATAAGACATCTTGCTACTCTCATGTCATGCTTCCCCCCCACAAAAAAAGCTCATACTCATTTCAAACTAGAACCAGTCACTATTCCCTAGGTTTGCACCATGCTTTTGATCAGGCTGTTGTCACTTCTTGGGAAGTCTTCCCTCTCATCCCTACATGATAAAATCCTTTCTCCTAAAACCATCACTTCTAAGAAGTCTTCCTTGATCTCTCTTCCAACCGGATGGGATTTCTCACTGTCCCTCTTTGAACACTTGTGATGCTTGTTTTCTGCCTCTCACAGTACTTGGCACTCCCCTGTGTTACAGTCATATGGAGCAGTCTTCTTCTTATTCTCCATATTAAAACTTTCTGAGCAGGGCTGACTTACCCATTAGACATAGTAGGCACAGGGCCTACGGCCCACAATACATTGAAGGGACCACGAAAATGTTTTTGTTTCTTTTAAAATTAGAAGAAAAAGAACTTTTAGGATCAAATATTATATTCATTTTATGCCAATGCAGCCTTAAAATAAAACTTTTAATATTTCTGAGGAAGGGACTGACAAAGTAAAAGTACCTAGAACCGTTGGAAGTCATAATGCTGCCCTGATTGCTAGCACAAGGCCTTGAATGTAATAGGTGCTCAACAAATTCAATTGAATTGCATCCCCTTGGGCTGGCTATTGGGGGCATAGGAAGCTTCTGAATCAAAAAAGAGCCTGAATTAAGATGAAAGTTCACAGAAGGAAGGAAATGGGATAGCCTAACAATCCCAGGGGTGAAAGGAGGGAGTGTGGGAGGAAATGGCAGAAAGGTCCTCCTTTAAAAAAAAAAAGAAGAAGAAGAAGAAAGCAGGCTGGCCTTTTGCCTAAGTTCTTTTTATTTCAAACTTGTGCCCAATTGGCTGTTTCAGTTAGCCAGAAAGGAGCACTAGACTCTAAATTCCTTGAGATCATCACTGTGTTTTCTTATTTGATTATCATTATTCCTATTAAAGAAGGAACCCAACAGTCAACTCCTTGATGCCTGTTAGAGCATGCCTGTTTCCTTTTAACCTTTCAACATTACTCAATATACTTTTTCAGCTCTAATGTTTTCTTCTATCACACAATCACAGACTTTGTAGAGTTGGAATGTTTTCTAGAGATCATCCATCAAAGCCCCTCACCTTGCTGATGAGGATACTGGGGCCTAGAAATGGGTAGGGACAGTCAACACAAGAGCTGAGAATGGAACCCAGGGCTGCTGAGCAGCCAGCTTAGTGCTATTTCCACTCCACCAGATGCCTCAATTTGAGATTGTCTTCCTCTCAGTTTGGCTCTTAATTTTTTTTTTCGTTTTGTGAAATAACACAGCCTTAGATACAACATTGAATTCAACTATTTCCATAAGACCAAGTTTCCCACTTTTATCAATGGTGTAGGCAACGAATTTTTATGGCACTCCAGTGAGTGGGTACTCTCCTTGTGCTTTGTAATTTTTACATAACACTACTTCATGTACTCGCTTCCAGGAAACAATATCTCACTGTGCTACTAAACCTTGGATGGCTTAGCTAATTACATATTATTGGACCCTCAAAACCAACAAGCACCTAGAAGGATATGCATAAAACTGTTCTCAATGGTAAGTGACCTTGGTGGGGGTAGAGGGAGAACTTTCATTTTCTGCTTTGTATCTTTCTGCTCATTAAATTTTTTTTACTGATGTGTTGTTTTTTATCATAAAAATAATTTTAACTGTGTGTTAGGCATTGGTAGGGGTGTCTTAGATTGGGTTCTCTAGAGAAGCAAAACCAGTGAAGCATGTATATATACATATATATATAGAGAGAGAGAGAGATTTATATCAAGGAAATGGCTCACACGGTTGTAGAGGCTGGCAAGTCCCAAGTCTGTGGGTCAGGCGTCACGCTGGAGGCTTCTCCTGACTTAGGTAGCTGCAGGGGCTGATGAACCCAAGATCAGCAGGTCAGACGGCAGGCTGTTAGCTCACAGGCTGTGGAGGCTGATGAATCTAAGATCAGCAGGTAAGATGGCAGGCTGCTGGCTCATGCACTGTGGAAGCTGATGAATCCCAAGATGGGCAGGCAATACGGCAAGCTGCTGGCTCAAGTCCCAACAACTGGAGGTCAAATGATGACGAGCCAGATGCAGGATCCAGAGTGAGAAAAGCCAGCCAGCTTTGCCAGAAAGTCCATATATATTGGATGCAGGCCACACCCCCAACGCTCTTTCAACTGATTGGCTACTCATAGCAGATCTTATCATGGAGGTGATCACACTATATCAGATCTCATTATTGAGGTGATTACATCATTACATAACTGCCAAACTACGTCATAACTGCCAAACCAGTGAGAATCATGGCCCAGCCAAGTTAACACACAACCTCAACCATCACAGGGGTTTCTGACTTTTATAAAGAACCCATTTGTGTATTCTTGGTGCCAGATTGTGCTCCTAAAGAGAAAGCACCAATTATTGTGCCCACTGGCAATGTAAAAATGTACCTACCCTCCCCACTAATACACAAGCCTTCTGACACCAGGTTTAATCATTCTTATTCTTTTTTGCCAATTTCTTACCTAGGTATATTGCAATACCTTAAAGTGGTTTTAACTTACATTTTTCATTGATAATAAGACTGTGCATTGTTTCCTGTTGCATACATTATTCACTCATTTTTAAAAATGGATTAGGAAGGGGATTCTGGCTAATAATCTTATTGCATTACTTCTTTGTCCATAATGACCTTTTATTTTTATCATCCAAGAGTACATTTCCTACTATGGTGGAAAGAGTATATAACAAGAAAAAATTCACTGTGCTTCTTAATTGGAGAGGCTGTGGACAAATTGTCTAATCTTTCTGAGCCTCAGTTTCCTCATCTGTAAAATTAGTACAATGATATAGCTACCATGTAGGTTTGTTGAGAGGATTAAATGAGATCATTCATGGGAAGTTCTCAGCAGTGCTTGGCACATAGCAAGAGTTCAGTAAATGGCAACTCCTAATTTACCATCCCCTGTTATGCAATTGTTGTTTTTAGGTGCTTTTGAGTTGGTCCCTACTCATAGCCACCCTACGTACAACAGAACGAAACATGCAGTGGACTCTAGGAAATCTGCACTATGCTTAAGAAAGCTTTCCATCAGAAATGCCTGTTGCGGCGGGGCCAAGATGACAGAGTAGTCAGATGCGTCCGGTGGACCCTCTTACACTAAAGACCCAAAAAAACAAGTGAATTGATTATATATGGCAATCTGGGATCCCTAAACATCAAAGGCAGAGTTGAAGAAGTGGACTGAGTGGCAGGTTGAGGGAGAGACACTTCGGAAGCAGCGAGGAATTGCCAGACCTGACCCGGCGAGAGCCTGAGCCCTTCAGACCTGATCAGCTCTGGGGTGAGCAGTGAGGTAGGCAAGCGGCGGTGCTCGGGAGGCAGGTTTTCCACACCAGGAGAGACCTGGCACCAGAGAGTCTACACGGCCGTCCAGAACCAGTGAGAAGCAGCCCTGGATCGGTGAAAGATAAGTACGTGCGTATGGCCTACTGCATGGATCAAAAACACCCCCCTTTGGGAAAAACCTCTCTCCCATTTACCTCCCTGCTCCCTGCTCTGCAGTGGGTCCCAGACCGGCTTCAGCAATTGCCGAGTCCTCTGGGCCAGAAGTAGGATCCGTCACACACCCGGAGCCATTCTCCCTGCCTTGGAGAGTGAACAAATTAACAAACAGAGGAAAAAATAAACTGCCAGCTCCCCTAAGCCGGGAATCCAGGGTAGGCACAGCTCCTTTGCCTAGGCACAGGCATAAGGGATCCACAAACTGAGTGACTTTACCCCTGCAGAGACTTGTGTGCGGCCCGTCTCAACAGTGTAGGCCCTCATTACCACAGTACAACAGGGTATATACCAGAAGTCTAACTTCAACTGTTGTAGCTGTGAAGTGGCAGGTTCTTGACATTTGACACTGCTCTGTCCATTAAGCAGGGTCTTCACCTACCCACATCAGGGGCCTGAGGACTGGTGGCTCCACCCATGCCACCTAGCCACCTGCGATAGGGGCCTATGAATAAGAGGTGCCCCCCCAGTCCTTACAGCTAACAGCACTGGGTGCTCATAGTCCGGCTGCAAAACCCACGCACCTACGTGCTTTAGGGAACAGGGACACGCCTACTTCCTGGACTCTTGGGGGTGGCCGTCAGCCTCCTGTCTTGCTCAGAGCGTGTCCCCCTGCTGCAGCCAGATGTCTGTGCCTACACCAATCACCCATGCCTGTCTAGGACTGTGAGAGCCTACACCACACACTTGGTGGCTATCTACCTGGGCACCTGAGCTGAATCCATACAGGAGGAGTGGGTGGACTCCTGAGCTCACATACCTAGTAACAGATCTAACCACCTGGTAACAGGACATTAGAGCTTCAAAGGTGCTAATAATCAAACTAGCTCATACAAATAGCCTGTTTGGGCATATCAAAAGAAAACAAGAAGCTAGGACACAGTAAGCAAACATAAAATAAATAAATATAATAACCTATTGATTGATGGCTTGGAGACAACAGTCAATATCAAATCACATAAAGAGGCAATCCATGATGGCTTCAGCAAGCTCCCAAAATAAAGAATCTAGAAATTTTCCAGAGGAGGAAAATTTCTTGGAATTACCAGAGGCAGAATACAAAAGATTAATATACAGAACTCTTCAAGAAATTAGGAAGCAAATTAATCAAAATGCAGAACACACAATAGAGGAAATTAACAAGATTAGAGAAGAGCATAATGACAAATTTAACAGGCTGCAATAATCCATAGACAGCAATCAGAAATCCAGAAGATTAACAATAAAATTTCGGAATTAGACAACTCAGTAGAAAGTCATAGGAGCAGAATTGAGGCAATGGAAGTCAGAATTAGTGAGACTGAAGATAAAGCACTTGACACCAACTTATTTGAGGAAAAATCAGATAAAAGGATTTAAAAAAATGAAGAAATCCTAAGAATTATGTGGGACTCTAGCAAGACAAATAACCTACGAGTGACTGGAATAGCAGAACAGGGAGAGATAACAGAAAATATAGAGAGAATTGTTGAAGATTTGTTGGCAGAAAACTTCCGTGATATCATGAAAGATGACAAGATATCTATCCAAGATGCTCATTGAACCCCACATAAGATAAATCCCAAAAGAAAGTCACCAAGACATATTATAATCAAACTTGCCAAAACCAAAGATAAAGAGAGAATTTTAAGAGCAGCTAGGGATAAACAAAAAGTCATCTACAAAGGAGAGTCAGTAAGTGTCTTACTCATCTAGTGCTGCTACAACAGAAATACCACAAGTGGATGGCATTAACAAAGAGAAATTTATTTCTTCACAGTAAAGTAGGCTAAAAGTCCAAATTCAGGGCATCAGCTCCAGGGAAAGGCGTTCTCTCTCTGTTGACCTTCTCATCAATGTTCCCCCGGACTAGGAGTTTCTCCATGCAGGGACCTGGGTCCAAAGGACACGCTCTGCTCCTGGCAATGCTTTCTTGGTAGTATGAGGTCCCCCCGTCTCTCTGCTCACTTCTCACTTCTCTCTTTTATATCTCAAGAGATTGCCTCAGGACATACTCCAATCTTGTAGTTTGAGTCCTGCCTTACTAACACAACTGCCACCCATCCTCCCTCATTAACATCATAGAGGCAGGATTTACAACATATAAGAAAATCACACTATACCAGGAATCACGGCCCAGCCAAATTGATACACACATTTTTGGGGGGACATAATTCAATCCATGACAATACGAATAAGTTCAGACTACTCAGCAGAAGCAATGCAGGCAAGAAGGCAATGGGATGACATATATAAAGCCTTGAAGGATAAAACTGCCAGCCAAGAATTCTATATCCAGCAAAACAGTCTCTCAAACATGATGGTGAAATTAGGGCATTTCCAGATAAACAGAACTTTAGGGAATTTGCAAAAACCAAACCAAAATTACAAGAAATACTAAAGGGAGTCCTCTGGTTAGAAAATCAATAACATCAGATAACAACCCAAGACTAGAACACAGGACAGAGCAACCAGATATCAACCTAGTAAGGAAAGTCACAAAAGTAAATCAAAGCTAAAACGCTGAAAATAGGGAAACAGATGTCAATATGTAAATGATGGCAACATTAAAACAAAAAAGAGGGACTAAAAAATGTAGACATTGATTTTGCATATGGAGAGGAAGTCAAGGCAATATAAAGAAATAAAAGACTGGTATAAACTTAGAAAAATAGGGGTAAATATTAAGGTAACCACAAAGGAAACTAACAATCCTACAAGTCAAAATAAAAAACTAGAAAAATATAAAGACTCAGCAAACACAAAATCAACAACAATGAAAAAGATGAAAAGAAAATACATAAAAATGACTCAGCACAGAAAACTAAGTGGAACAAAGAAACTGTGAACAACACACAAGAAAAGACATCAAAATGACAGCACTAAACTCATACCTATCAATAATTACGCTAAATGTAAATGGACTAAATGCACCAATAAAGAGACAGAGAGTGGCAGATTGGATAAAAAACAACCCACCTATATGTTGCCTACAAGAGACACACCTTAGACTTAAAGACACAAACAAGCTAAAATTCAAAGGATGGAAAAAAATATATCAAGCAAACAACTCAAAAAAGAGCAGGAGTGGCAATATAAATCTCTGACAAACTAGACTTTAAAGTAAAATCCACCACAAAAGATAAAAAAACGACACTATATAATGATAAAAGGATCAATACACCAGGAGGACATTACTATAATAAATATTTATGCACCCAATGACAGGGCTCCAAAATACATCTCTAACAGCACTGAAAGAGAGACAGACAGCTTCACAATAGTAGTAGGAGCCTTCAACACACTACTTTCAGTGAAGGACAGAATATCCAGAAAGAAGCTCAACAAAGACACAGAAGAGCTAAATGCTACAATCAACCTACTTGATCTCATAGACATATACCAAACACTCCACCCAACAGCAGTCAAGTATACTTTCTTTTCCAACACACATGGAACATTCTTCAGAATAGACCACATATTAGGCCATAAAGCAAGCCTTAACAAAATCCAAAGCATCAAAATATTACAAAGCATCTTTTCCGACCATAAAGCCATAAAAATAGAAATCAGTAACAGAAAAAACAAGGAAAAAATATCAAACACATGGAAACTGAACAACACCTTGCTCAAAAACTACTCGGTTAAAGAAGAAATTAAGGATGGAATACAGAAATTCATAGAATCAAACAAGAATGAAAACACATCCTACCAGAACCTTTGGGACACAGCAAAAACAGTGCTCAGAGGTCAGTTTATAGCAAGAAATGCACACATCCAAAAAGAAGAAAGGGTCATAATCAAAACATTAACCCTACAACTGGAACAAGTAGAAAGAGAGCAGCAAAAGAAGCCCTTGAGAGCCAGAAGAAAGGAAATAATAAGAATTAGAGCAGAATTAAATGAAATGGAGAATAGAAAAGCAATTGAAAGAGTTAACAAGACCAAAAGCTGGTTCTTTGAAAAGATCAACAAAAATTGATAAACCATTGGCCAAACTGACAAAAGAAAAATAAGAGAGGAAGCAAATAACCTGTATAAGAAATGAGATGGGTAATATCACAACAGACCCAACTGAAATTAAAATAATCATAACAGAATACTATGAAAAACTGTACTCTAACAAATTGGAAAACCTAGAGGAAATGGACAAATTTCTATAAACTCACTACCTACCTAAACTAACACAAACAGTTAGAACAACTAAATAAACCCATAACAAAAGAAGAGATCGAAAAGGTAATTTAAAAACACCCAACAAAAAAAAGGCCTGGCCCAGATGGCTTCACTGGAAAATTCTACCAGACTTTCAGAGAAGAGTTAACACCACTACTACTAAAGGTATTTCAGAGCATACAAAATGATGGAATACTCCCAAACTCATTCTATGAAGCCAGCATAACCCTGATACCAAAACCAGGTAAAGACACCACAAAATAAGAAAATTACAGACCAGTATCCCTCATGAGTATTGACACAAAAATCCTCAACAAAATTCTAGCCAATAGAATTCAGCAATATGTGAAAAAATATAATTCACCATGATCAGGTGGGATTTATACCAGGTATGCAGGGATGGTTCAACATTAGAAAAACAATCAATGTAATCCATCACATAAATAACACAAAAGACAAGAACCACATGATCTTATCAATCGATGCAGAAAGGGCATTTGACAAAGTCTAACACACATTCATGGTAAAAACTCTCAACAAAATAGGAATAGAAGGGAAATTCATCAACATAATTAAGGCATTTATACAAAGCCAACAGGCAACATCATCCTAAATGGAGAGAGTTCAAAAGCATTCCTCATGAGAACGGTAACCAGACAAGGATGCCCTTTATCACCAATCTTATTCAACATTGTGCTGGAGGTCCTAGCTAGAGCAATTAAGCTAGAAAAAGAAATAAAGGGCATCCAATTTGGTAGGGAAGAAGTCAAAGTATCTCTATTTGCAAATCATATGATCTTATACACAGAAAACCCCAAAGAATCCACAAGAAAACTACCAGAACTAATAGAAGATTTCAGCAAAGTTTCAGTATACAAGATAAACATACAATAATCAGTTGGATTCTTTTACATCAACAAAGAGAACCTCAAAGAGAAAATCATCAAATCAATATCATTTACAATAGCCCCCAAGAAGATAAAATACTTAGGAATAAATCTAACTGGAGATGTAAAAGACCTATACAATGAAAACTACAAGGCACTACTGCAAAAAACCTAAAGAGACCTGCGTAAGTGGAAAAACATACCTTGCTCATGGACTTTCTAATTGCCTCTGTTCTCACAACAGCGTTATATGATGTAGGTAAGACAAATACTTTGACCTGTCTTTTCATCGGTGAAGAAATAATGGTATGGAGATAATAAAAGTATTCATATATTCAACAAGTATTTATGGTACATATACTGTGTACCTGCCATTTCTAGGAGCTGGGACAAAGCAGTGAACAAAAGTCTCTGCCTTTGTGAACCATATATCCTGGTGGTGGAAGAAAGGCAATAGGTTGAAGTAAAATCTAGTATCTTAGGTAGTAATTAAGTGCTAAGGGAAAAAATAAAGCAGGGAAGGTGAGAGAGTGGCATTTTAGCAAGTATCTGGATGGCGGTAAAAAAGGTGAGCCATGAGAGTATCTCAGGAAAGTCTTCCAGGCAGAGGGAACAGCAAATGCAAAGTCCCTGAGGTTGGAACATGGCTGGAAGTTGAGAAACAGCAAGGAGGCAAGTGTGGCTGAAAGGTGAAGGGTGACTGAGTCAGAGAAGTAACTGGTGGAGGACAGGCTTCAGATCACTTTGGGCTTGTAGGCCATTGTCAGAACTTACTTTTGGCTTTTACTCAGAGTGATTAGCAAGCTCTCCAGGGCCAAAATTTCCTGCTTGCTTTCTGTCCTAGTCCGGTCAGATTCAGGAACCCTGGGTGCAACAGGCAGGGGCCTTTGCCAACTCTAACGTGAAGATGTACTCCACAGCAAGAAAGCTAAAGAGTGAATAAGACTACACCATTTATCTTCTCTCTGCTTTACAGACTACTAATAGGAAGGATGAGTTGTGCCCTCTGGAGCATGAATACAGTGTGTGGAGCCAGAAAACCCTGGCTTCTTCTCTTTCCCACTTGACCAGGCCTTCCTGAGGGCTATAGGCTTTGATGGGCTGGTCAGAGGAACAGAGACAGCTGAAACTTCTCCCAGGGATTGGGAAGATTTCTCTCCTGAGGAAGTACAGTGAAAAGTGATTTCAAGCCATCCTTCTTTATCTACCCCACCAGTTATTCAAAGCAATGTAGGTCCTTCTCCCCAAACTGCTAGGAGAAACCACAGTCACAGGTCAGAGCCCGGCTCAGGAGAAAAAAAAAAACGAATCATGAGCATGTATATCTGACTGTGAGGTGAGTACATTCCAAAGCTAAATCAAAATGATTCTTGGTCCATTCGCATCCTCTCTTTTGATATGTGCATTCTAAAATTGGTTGTAGAGAACTCCCTTTTTGGAGGAACATCTCCTTCCTTAGGCTACTAGGCCCCTATTTAATGCACCAGCATGGGAGAATTGCTTAACTGAGAGTATCATACTTTCCTAGAGAAAAGGTTATGGTGATATAAACACTGGGAAATACCAGTGTTCTTTTCACCTTCAAAGACTATCACACCAAATGAGGACAATGTGTACTAGTCACCTTTGATATCTCCTAGGTCTTCTGGACTTCCAACTTTTGATCAAACAAGAGCCATTTTGTTGTTCTTTGCCCTTCTGTACAAGCTGGAGTGGCCAACTAACTTACTGAAATGAACTCCTCAATGTGCAGTCGTCCCCCCTCCACTGTGAATTCACCATGTGTGATCCACTTGATGTTTTTGACGGGGTTTTCAGCTTCTGCAAACAAGGTGCAAATTGGTTAGTTGGCTGGTAGTGTGGCGTTACATAATGATACAATTCTTTAGGCACCCAATCAGGATCATTACCTTTCACAGTCTGAACAGCAGCCAGGATGGCCTTTTCAGATATAGATAGAGCTGTTTCAGTCACTTTGCTATTGTAATCTATTTCTATTATCACCTCACTTTTAGACAACAGCCTCACTCTCTTCTTAACTTTTACAGGTTTTGCCACCTCCATTTTCTTTTGCCTGAAAAAAATAAACTCAAGAAGTTACTCTGTGCTTGCACACACGTGTGTGCATAGATACACACACACATACAAACACACACAAGTACAGACTATTTCTTGAAGAATCGCAAGAAACAGGAAACAGTGGTTGCCTCTAGAGAGAGGAATGGGGGTTAAGGGTAGGAGTGAGACTTCACCGTCTACCCTTTGTGCCTGGCTGCTGAGATCTACTTTTCCTAAGAACCAAGGATTTACAGATTCTCAAAACCATGATACCACAAATCAAGATGTAATAGAATGTTGCCTCCAGGAACAACTGCCACCTTTGCTATGAGACCGGAAGAACTGGATGGTGCCCGGCTACCATTACTAAATATTTTGATCAAGGATTCTATAGAGGAATCCTTGATCAAAAGGGGGGAAATGCAGAACAGAATTTAAAATTCTCATGGAATCCAGACTTTCCGGAGCCATGGAGGCTGGATGAACCCGTGAAACTATTGCCCTGAGACAATCTTTAAACCTTAAACCAAGAATATCCCCTGAAGTCTTCTTAAAACAAAATAGTAGTTTAGCTTAACTGGTAAAAAATATCTGCCTTGATCATTATGCTCTAAGAACTATCTGTATGAGATCAAACAGAAAACAGCAACTCAAAAGATTAGAAAGGAATCTTAGGGGGCAGTGAGTTTATGTTAATGGGGGAAGAATGACTCAAAAGGAGGGTGAGAATGGTTTCACATCTCAACGAATGTAATCAATGTCATTTAATTGTACATGTAGAAACTGTTGAATTTGTGTATGTTTTGCTGTGATTCAACAGCCATGGGTTTGGTTTTTTTTTTTTTTTTTTGGATTTTTGCTGTATATATTCCCAACAACAACAACAAAATAAATAAAATTTATATTTAAAAAAAAGATGTAATAGAATGATTCCGAACTTCTTTGGAATTCTAACAATACTGGTTTCTAGTTGAGCCTTTCATAGAACCCCAATCCCTCCTTTGGGTGACTGAGGGCACATGGCTCTTTAAAGTTAAATTGAACTAAAATGATTAGAGACAATATAGCAGAGGGTTTGGTTTTTCCATTTATTCTCTTGGCTTTTACAGGTATACAATTATATCATCTGCTGGAAACTGTCATTTTTACTATCTCTTTCCTGAAATATATATATCTAAGTATTAACATTAGCTAACATTTTCAGAAAAATGTTAAATGATAGTGGTGATAATGAGCATCGTTCTTTTTTTGTCTTACTTCAGTGGGCATGCTTTCTGATGTCACATCATTAAGCAGGATGGTGGTTTGTGGTTTGGGATGTATCACACTAAGAATGTATCCATCTACTCCTGTTCTAGTAAGGTTTTTCATCATAAATGGTAGTTAAAATTTTCCAAATGCTCTTAACGTTTATTAAGATTGTGAAAATTGTGGCACATACATACAATGGAATACTACTCAGCCAGTAGGAGAAATGAAGTCTTGATAAATCCAAAAGAAAAAAGAAAAAAAACCATTGCCATCCAGTTGATTCTGACTCATAGCAACCCTATAGGACAGAGTAGAACTGCCCCACTGGGTTTCCAAGGAGCAGCTGGGGGATTTGAACTGCTGACCTTTTGGTTAGCAGCCAAGCTCTTAACCACTATGCTACCAGGGCTTCTCGAAGTCTTGATTCATGCTACAATATTAAGATTGTGAAAACTGGAGTTATCAGGGCTGTGAAGAAGCTAGAATTCTTTGCAACTTTTCCATCTTTTTTACATTTTTTCCCTTGAGTCTTGGATTTTCTTCCTATCCCTGCTACTACTTAAGTCTGCTCACTTATGAGAGATCACTGACTTCCTGCACAGTTACAAATTTCTTGCAGGCAATCCTTGTGCTGCATGAAAGCGGATATCCCAAAGGAAGCCATTTATTTTTCTATAAACAAAAAAATCCCACTTTGGGAGTGTTTTATGTGCCTCTTTTCATTTAATCATCACCATAGCCCTATGAGATAGTAACTTCCACTGGCCCTTCCAGATCCACTCTTCACTCATCTCTACCCTGGTAGGCTGACTTGAATGGACCACAACAAAGAACTCTTCCATGCCTTCTGGTTTCCAGGTAGTTCCATACAATGGGGAACACTGGCAGGAGATCAAGCTGAAGCAAGGAGAGTGAGGTGGAAGTATATATCTCCCAGGCGACTATCTCCCTACAGGTCACCTTTGGCTTGCTGCATGGAGAAGGTCACAGCTTCTCTCAGACAGATATCTACACAACCTATAAGTCTAGTAAGAGCAACCATTCTCTCCACTCAACCCTTCAGGCCCAACTGTTACTATCATGTTGAGCTGAACTTCCCCTTGATTCCTACACCCTTACCACAACTTGGAGTCCCTGTGTGGTGCAAATGGTCAGTCAACATGCTTAGCTGATAACCAAAAGGTTATCAGTTCAGTCCACCAAGAGGTGCCTCAGGCAATACCATTTATAATAGCCCCTAAAAAAAATAAATTACTTAGAAATAAATCTAAGTGGGATGTAAAAGACCTATACAAATAAAACTACAAAACACTACTGCAAGAAACCAGAAGACACCTACATAAATGGAAAAACATACCATGCTCATGGATAGTAGACTCAACACTGTAAAAATGTCGATTCTACCCAAAGCAATCTACAAATACAATACAATCTCAATCTAAATACCAACAGTATTCTTTAACAAGATGGAAAAACTAATCATTAACTTTATATGGAAAGGAAAGAGGCTCCAGATAAGTAAAGCATTATTGAATTAAAACAAAGTAGGAGACCTCACACTACCTGACCTTAGAACCTACTATACAGTTATGGGAGTCAAAACAACCTGGTACTGGTACACCAACAGACACATTTACCAATGGAACAGAATCGAGAACCCAGATGTAAATCTATCCACCTGTAGTCATCTGATATTTGACAAAGGCCCAAAGTCCATTAAATGGGGAAAAGGCAGTCTTTTTAACAAATGGTGCTGGCAAAACTGGATGTCCATCTGTAAAAAAAGGAAATAGGACCCATACCTCACACCATACACAAAAACTAATTCAAAATGAATCAAAGATCTAAGTATAAATTAAAAAACTATAAAGATCATGGAAGAAAAAACAGAGTCAACACTAGGGGCCCTAATATATGACACAAACAGGATACAAACAATAATTAACAATACACAAACACCAGAAGATAAACTAGATAAATGGGATCTTCTAAAAGTTAAACACTTATGCTCATCAAAAGACTTCAGCAAAAGAGTAAAAAGAGAACCTACAGACTGGGAAAAAAATTGGCTATGACATATCCTACAAAGGTCTAATCTCTAAAATCTATAGGAAAATCCAACACCTCTACAATAAAAAGACAAATAATCCAATTAAAACTGGAAAAGGATATGAACACACACTTCACCAAAGAAGACATGAGGAAATGCTCACAATCACTAGCCATTAGAGAAATGCAAATCAAAACTACAATGAGATACCATCTCACCCCAAAATTACTGGCAAGAATGAAAAAGAAAAAAGAAAATAACAAATGTTGAAGAAGTTTCGGGGAAATTGGAACTCTTATGCACTGCTGGTGGGAATGCAAAATGGTATAACCATTTTGGAAAACAATATGGCGCCTCCTTAAAAAGCTAGAAATAGGGACTTCCGGCTAACATGGTGCTATAGACAGAAGTACCATGCCGTCCCTCCACAGCAAAGACCCAAAAAACTAAGTCAAAAAGAGACAAACATCAATCCGGAAACCCTAAGCATCAAATGAAGAGATAAAGAACTCAGCCAAGCACCAAATGGAATCAGAAATGGACAGAAAACAGAGAGTGAGGAGAGATACGTGCAGAGGTCCCTTATCAGCTAAGGCAGCATGGATTCACCACCTTGGACTCCTGTCAGAGATCGGTGAACAGGGAATATGGGAAAGCAGCTTCACGGACCTCTGCGCAGGAGACAGAACAGGTAACCAGCAATATATGCTTTCCCACACACCCCACACTTCTTTACCCCCCCCCCCCCTTGGCCACATCTGCTTTCTGCAGCCACAGTTTCTTGACCGGGAGGCACCGGCTTTAGCCCTGTGCCACCTGGAGTCCACCTGCCCACACTGGCCGGCTCCCTGAATGCCATTTGTTGGTTGCTGGTGTTGCTTTTTTGTGCTCCTTTTGGTTTCTTCCATACCTCTCCCCACCTCTTCCTCCTTTCTCTCAAATACCTGGCTCTGTATGCCATCTTTGCTTCTTCCTGAAAGTCTATGAAACTGCTCGACTGTGGAACTGCTTCCTGCCCAACGCCACGATGCTGGCAGGATCCCTGGAGCATTTTTGTTGTTGTTGTTGTTGTTGTTGTTGTTTTTAATTCTGTTTTGGTTTCTTTGTTTTCTTTTTCTTTTCTCAGCTTGGAAGCCCCTTCTAGCCAGGCTGTACTGTGCAGCTTGGGAGCTACTTCCTCAATCTGCACAGCCACACAGTGGGATCCCTGGCGGATTTCTTTTTTGGGTTTTTTGTTTGTTTTCTTTTCTCTCTTTTTCCCTTTTTGTCTTTCTTCATTTCTCACTTTCTCGTCTCCCTATATTTACCTTCAATTCCTGTCTCCTGAATACCTGGCTCTGTGTGACACCTCTACCCCTTCTAGCCAGGCTGTATTTTGCAGCCTGGGAGCCACTTCCCCAGTCTTGGCAGCTGCACCGGTGGGATCCCTGGGGGCTTTTCTCTTTTTTCTTTTTCTAATTTTTTTTACCCTTTTTCTTTCTTTCTTTTTTCTTCTTGTTTTTCTCCATTTCTCAGTCTCTCATCTCTCCACTCCAGCAGCAATCCCGCTTACAACTCTTTTTTGTTTTTTTGTCTTTGGCTCCTGTTTCTCTCTCCTCTGTCTCCTCTTTCCCATACCCATCTTAGCTCCACATATCACAATCTCCCCCCTCCTTACTGCCTACCTGCACTGTGCGCTGATGATCACGAGCCCTGAGCAGCACAGGCATGGCCTACCAGAACCTGCCCTGCACTGATTCCCAGCCCACCCTCTAGGCCCTAGTACGTGCCACAAACAACACATCCCAGTAACTCCCCTTCAGCTGGACCTGCCCCACTGCACCATACCTGAGTGACTGACCCTGCCCATTGGACAAGAAGGTGAAAAGTATCATACTCACAGACAAGCAATCAACAAAGAATGCACATCCCGCCTCCTCAGACATAACCAAATAACACAAAAAAGCAGGACGAAACAAACAAATCTACACTCAGTAAATGAGGAAAATAACTACTGAATGTCCTGAAGACAGCAGAAAATAACAAGACATATTTTTAAAAAAAGAAGGATAGGATGGTTCCAGTAGGTGTCCAAAATAAAACACCAGATGACTGTCCAGTAGAAGAAACGGCACTACCTGATAGGGAATTCAAATCTCTAATATTCAGAGCTATCCAAGAGTTGAAGCAAAAAGCAGACAAAAATGAGGAAAAAATAGAAAAATTCATGGAAAAGGCAGACAAATTCATGGAAAATACAGACAAAAATGGAAGAATTCAGGAAAATAATGCAGGAACAACATGCCAAAATCAATTCACAAATAGAAATCATACAAAACAACAGTTAGAAATCCAAAAGATAAACAACAAGATTTCAGAAATGGACAGTGTTATAGAAGGGCTGAGGAGCAGGTTTGAAATGATGGAAGACAGAATCAGCGGAATTGAAGACAAACACTTGGATACAACTCTGTTTGAGGAAAACTCAGAAAAAAGAATGAAGAAGAATGAAGAAACCTTCAGAAATATGTGGGGTACAATCAAAAGCAAAAACTTTCAAGTAATCAGAGTTCCAGAACAGGGGGAGAAAACAAAACACAGAGAGGATCATTGAAAAACTACTGACATAAAACTTCCCCCATATCATGAAAGATGAAAATCTGGTCATCCAAAAAGCTCAATGAACCAGATATAGGATAGCCCCCAAAAGAAAACCACCAAGGCATATCATAATCACACTCGCCAAAACCAAAGACAAACAAAGAATCCTGAGAGCAGCTGGAGAAAAACTAAAAGCCACATACAGAGGATAAACAATAAGACTAAGCTCAGATTATCTGGCAGAAACCATGCAGGCAAGAAGGCAATGGGATGACATATATAAAACCTTGAAAGAAAAAAATTGCCAGTCAAGAATAACCTATCCTGCAAAACTCTCATTCAAATATGATGGTGACATTAGGACATTTCCAGATAAACATAAATTAAGGGACTATGTAAAAACCAAACCAAACTCACAAGAATTATTAAAGGGAGTCCTTCAGTCTGAGAACAAACAACATCAGACCACAGGCTGAATCTAGGATGCAGGCTCATACCAGCCAGATACCAACCTAGGAAATGAACTCTCAAGGACTATCCAAAACCAAAAGAATAACAACAGGGAACGAGGGAGGTTAATCTGTAATTGACAACAGCATCAGAACAATAAAAGAGGAAATGAGTGGTGTAGGTTTAGAACCTTCTAATGGAGAGGAAGGCAAGGCGATACCAAGTGATAATAGACTGGTTCAAACCTAGGAAGATAAGAGTAAATTTCAAGGCAACCACAAAGAAAGTTAACAAATCTACTTATCAGAATAAAGAAGAAAAACATAAAGTCTCAGTAAAAATCAACTCCACAAAAACAAAAGTAATTTAAAAAAATCCACAAACAAAAGGAATTCAACACAGGAGAGTAAGAGAAACAAAGAAAACATCAGCACCACAAAAAAAGCACTACAAAATGACAGCAATAAACTCACATCTATCAAAAATTACACTGAATGTAAATGGCCTAAATGCATCCATAAATAGAGAGTGACAGAATGGATAAAAAAGAAGGGTCCATCAATATGCCATCTACAAGAGACATACCATAGAAACACAGATGTAAATTTATTAAAAATCAAAGGATTGAAAAAAATATATCAAGCAAACAGCTACCAAAAAAGAGCAGGAGTGGCAATACTAATCTCAGATAAACTAGATTTTAAAACAAAATCCACCATAAAAGACAAAGAAGGGCACCATATAGTGATTAAAGGGACAATCCATCATGAAGACATAACCATAATAAATATCTACACACCCAATGACAGGGCTCCAAAATACATAAAACAAACTCTAACAGCACTGAAAAGAGAAATTGACAGTTCCATAATAATCGTAAGAGATTTCAACACGCCATTATTAGTAAAGGACAGAACATCTAGAAAGAAATTCAACAAAGATACACAAGACCTAAAGGGCACAACCAGCCAACTTGACCTCATAGACATATATAGAATGCTCCACCCAACAGCTGCAAAGTACACATTCTTTTCCAATGCACATGGAATGTTCTCCAGAATAGACCACATCTTAGGCCACAGAGCAACCCTCAACAAAATCCAAAACACTGAGATAATACAAAGTATCTTCTCTGACCACAATGCCATCAAGGTAGAAATTAACAGAAAGAGCAAGGAAAAAAATCAATTACATGGAAACTGAATAACACCTTGCTTACAAACCACCGGGTAGTAAAAGAAATCAGAGATGGAATCAAAAAATTCCTAGAATCAAATGAGAATGAAAACACATCATACTAAAACCTCTGGGACACAGCAAAGGCAGTCCTCAGAGGACAATTTATAGCAATAGATGCACACATCAAAAAAGAAGAAAGGACAAAATCAAAACATTAACTACACAACTTGAACAAACAGAAAGAGAACAGCAAAAAAAGTCCACAGCCACTAGAAGAAAGGAAATAATAAATATCAGAGAGAAATAAATGAAATACAGAATAGAAAGAATCAACAAAACCAAAAGTTGGTTCTTTGAAAGGGTCAACAAAATCAACAAACCACTAGGCAATCTGACAAAACAAAAACAAGAGAGGATGCAGATAACCTAAATAAGAAGTGAAATGGGGGACATTACAGCAGACCCAACTGAAATAAAAAGGATCATAATAGAGTATTATGAAAAACTATACTCCAACAAATTTGAAAAGAGGAAACGGATAAATTTCTAGAAACACACTACGTACCCAAACTAACACAAAGTGATGTTGAAAAGCTGAACAGACCCATGACAAGAGAAGAGGTTGAAAAGGTAATAATAAAAAAAACTTCCAACAAAAAAAGCCCTGGCCCAGATGGCTTTACTGGAGAATTCTACCAAACATTCAGAGAAGAGTTTATACCAGTCCTACGCAAACTATTTCAGAACATAGAAAAGGAAGAAACACTTCCGAATTCATTCTATGAAACCAGCATAACCCTGATACCAAAACGAGGCAAAGACACCACAAAAAATGAAAATTACAGACCAATATCTCTCATGAATATAGACCCAAAAATTCTCAACAAAATTGTAGCCAGTAGACTTCAGTATCATATCAAAAAAAATAATACAGCACGACCAAGTAGAATTCATATCAGGTATGCAAGGATGGTTCAACATTAGAAAATCAATCAATGTAATCCACTACATAAATAAAAGGAAAGAAAAGAATCACATGATCATCTCAATTGATGCAGAAAAGGCATTCAACAAAGTCCAACACCCATTCTTGATAAAAACTCTCAATAAAATAGGTATAGAAGGGAAATTTCTCAACATAATAAAGGGGATCTATGCCAAACCAATGGCCAACATCATTCTTAATGGAGAGAGGCTAAAAACATTCCCCTTGAGAACAGGAACAAGACAAGGATGCCCTTTATCACCACTCCTTTTTAACATTGTACTGGAAGTCCTAGCTATAGCAATAAGGCAAGAAAAAGAAATACAGGGCATCCAAATTGGTAACGAAGAAGTTAAACTGTCCCTGTTTGCAGATGATATGATACTATACATAGAAAACTCAAACAACTGCACAAGAAAACCACTGGAACTAATAGAAAGATTCAGCAGAGTAGCAGGATACAAGATAAACATACAAAAATCAGTTGGATTCCTATACACCAATAAAGATAAAGATGTAAAGGAAATCAGGAAAACAATACCGTTTATAATAGCCCCTAAAAAAAAATAAAATACTTAGGAATAAATCTAAGCAGGACATAAAGGACCTATACAAAGAAGACTACAAAACTCTTTTGCAAGAAACCAAAAGAGATCTACATCAATGGAAAACTTACCATGCTCATGGATAGGTAGACTCGATATAGTGACAATGACAATTCTACCCAAAGTGATTTACAAATACAATGCAATCCCGATCCAAATACCAACAATATTATTTAAAGAGATGGAAAGAGTAATCATTAACTTTATATGGAAAGGGAAGAAGCCCCAAATAAGTAAAGCACTACTGAAGAAGAAGAATAAAGTTGGAGAACTCACACTACCTGACCGCAGAACCTACTATATAGCTACGGTAGTCAAAACAGCCTGGTACTGGTACAATGACAGATACATTGACCAATGGAATAGAATTGAGAATCCAGATGTAAATCCATCCACTTATGGTCACCTGATCTTCGACAGGGGCCCAAAGTCCATCAAACGGGGAACAGACAGTCTTTTTAACAAATGGGGCTAGCAAAACTGGATATCCATCTGCAAAAAAAATGAAACAGGACCCATACATCACACCACATACAAAAACTAAATCAAAATGGATCAAAGACCTAAATATAAAGGCAAAAATTATAAAGTTCATAGAAGAAAAAATAGGATCAATGCTAGAGGCCCTAATTAACAGGATACAAACCATAACCAACAACACACAAACTCTAGAAGATAAGCTAGATAACTGGGATCTTCTAAAAATTAAATTCTTATGCTCATCAAAAGACTTCACCAAAAGAGTAAAAAAGAGTACTTACAAACTAGGAAAAAATTTTGGCCATTACAAGTGAGACAAATGTCTAATCTCTAAAATCTACAAGAAAATCCAACACCTCTACAACAAAAAGACAAATAATCCAATTTAAAAATGGGCAAATTAAATGAGCAGACACTTCACCAAAGAAGACATTCAAGCAGCCAACAGACACATGAGGAAATGCTCGCGATCACTAGCCATTAGAGAAATGCAAATCAAAACCACAATGAGATACCATCTCACCCCAACATTACTGGCACAAATTCAAAAAAAAACTGGAAATAAGAAATGTTCAATAGGCTGCGGGGAGATTGGAATTCTTACGCACTGCTGGTGGTAATGCAAACTGATACAACCATTTTGGAAAATGATATGGCGCCTCCTTAGAAAGCTAGAAATAGAAATACCCTATGATCCAGCAATCCCACTCCTAGGACTATATCCTAGAGAAATAAGAGCCGTCACACGAATAGACATATGCACACCCATGTTCATTGCAGCATTGTTCACAATAGCAAAAAGATGGAAGCAACCTAGATGCCCATCAACAGATGAATGTATAAACAAACTATGGTACATACACACAATGGAATACTACAAAACGATAAAGAACAATTATGAATCTGTGAAGCATTTCATAACATGGATGAAACTGGAGGACATTATGCTGAGTGAAATAAGTCAATCACAAAACAACAAATACTGTATGAGACCACTACTGTAAAAACTCATGAAAAGGTTTACACACAAAAAGAAACAATCTTTGATGGTTATGAGCGATGGGAGGGGTGGGGGAAATATTAAATAGACAATAAATAAGTGGCAACTTTGATGAAGGGTAAGACAGTACACAATACTGAGGAAGCCAGAACAACTTGTCCAAGGAAAGGTCATGGAAGCTCCATAGACACATCCAAACTCCCTCAGGGACCGAATTGCTGGGCGGAGGGCTGTGTGGACCATGGTCTCAGGGAACATCTAGCTCAATCGGCATAAAATAGTTTATAAAGAAAATGTTCTACGTTCTACCTTAGTGAGTAGCATCTGAGTTCTTAAAGCCTGTGAGCAGCCATCTAAGATACTCCACTGGTCTCACCCCTTCAGGAACAAAGGAGAATGAAGAAAACAAGATACAAGGGAAAGATTAGTCCAAAGGACTCATGAACCACAACTACCACTGCCTCCACCAGACTGAGTCCAGTACAACTAGATGGTGACCAGCTACCACCATGGACTACTCTTACAGGGATCACAACAGAAGGTCCCGGACAGAGCTGGAGAAAAATGTAGAACAAAATTCTAATTCACACAAAAAGACCAGACTTACTGGCCTGACAGAGGTTGGAGAAACACTGACAGTATGGACCCTAGACACTCTTTTAGCTTAGTAATGAAGTCACTCCGGAGGTTCACCCTTCAGCCAAAGATTAGACAGCCACATAAAACAAAACAAGACTAATGGGGCACAATAGCCCAGAGACGAGGACTAGAAGGCAGCAGGGGACAGGAAAGCTGGTAATAGGGAACCAAAGTTCGAGAAGGGAGAGTGTTGACATATCATGGGGTTGTTAACCAATGTCATAAAACAATATGTGTACTAACTGTTTAATGAAAAGCTATTTGTTCTGTAAACCTTCATCTAAAGTATAATAAAAAATTAATTAAAAACAGTTGAAGAGAGGGAAAAAAAGCTAGAAATGGAAATACCATATGATCCAGCAATCCCACTCCTAGGAATATATCCTAGAGAAATAAGAGTCATCACATGGATAGACATATGCACACCCATGTTCATTGAAGTATTATTCACAATAGCAAAAAGATGGAAGAAAACTAAGTTCGCATCAACAGATGAATGGACAAACAAACTATGGTACCTGCACACAATGGAATACTACAAAATGATAAAGAATAACGATGAATTCATGAAACATCTCACAAAATGGATGAATCTGGATGGCTTTATGCTGAGTGAAATAAATCAATCAGAAAAGAACAAATACTGTATGAGACCACTATTATAAAAACACATAAAAAGGTTTACATACAGAAAAAAAACAATCTTTGATGGTTACAAAGGAGGCTAGCCGTGGGGAGAGAAAAGCACTAACTAGATAGTAGATAAGTGGTAACTTTGGTGAAGGGTAAGACAGTACACAATACTGGGGAAGTCAGCACAACTTGACCAGAACAAAGTCATAGAAGCTTCACAGACACATCCAAATGCCCTGAGGACCAAGCTACTAGGCTGAGGGCGAGGGACCATGGTCGTGGAGGACATCTAGCTCAATTGGCATAACACAGTCTGTAACAATCTGCTTTACGCAGATGACACAACTTTGCTTGCTGAAAGTGAAGAGGACTTGAAGTACTTACTGATGAAGATCAAAGACCATAGCCTTCAATATGGATTACACCTCACCATAAAGAAAGCAAAAATCCTCACAACTGGACTGATAAGCATCATCATGATAAACGGAGAAAAGATTGAAATTGTCAAGGATTTCATTTTACTTGGATCCACAGTCAACGTCCATGGAAGCAGCAGTCAAGAAATCAGATGACGTATTACCTTGGGGAAATCTGCTGCAAAAGACCTCTTTAAAGTGTTAGAAAGCAAAGATGTCACCTTGAAGACTAAGGTGTGCCTGACCCTAGCCATGGTGTTTTCAGTTGCCTCATAAGCATGCAAAAGCTGGACGATGAATAAAGAAACCCAAAGAAAAATTGACGCCTTTGAATTGTGTGTTGGTGAAGAATATTGAACATATCATGGACTGCCAAAAGAACGAAAAATCTGTCTTGGAAGAAGGACAACCAGAATGCTCCTCAGAAGCAAAGATGGCGAGACTACATCTCACATATTTTGTATGTGTTATCAGGAGGGACCAGTCCCTGGAGACGGACATCATGCTTGGTAAAGTGGAGGGTCGGCAAAAAGAGCAAGATCCTCAATAAGATGGATTGACACAGTTGCTGCAACAATAGGCTCAAACATAACGATTGTGAGGGTGGTGCAGCACTGGGCAGTGTTTCATTCTTTTGTACATAGGGTTCTACATCTGACTGTAGTGAGTAGCATCTAGGGTCTTAGAAGCCTGCAAGCAGCCATCTAGGATACATCTACTGGTCCCATCTTGGCTGGAGCAAAGGAGAATGAAGAAAACCAAAGACACAAGGGGAAGATTAATCCAAAGGACTAATGGGCCACAACCTCCACCAGACCGAGCCTAGAACAACTAGATGGTGTCTGGTTACCACCATTGACTGCTCTGACTGGGATCGCAACAGAGGGTCCCAGACAGAGCTGGAGAAAAATGTGGAACAAAATTCTAACTCACAAAAAAGACCAGACTTACTGGTCTGACGGAGACTGTCGAAACCTGAAGTATGGCCCCCGGAAACCCTTTTAACTCAGTACTGAAGTCACTCCTGAGGTTCACCCTTCGGCTAAAGATTAGATAGGTCTATGTGGTACAGTGGTTAAGAACTCAGCTGCCAACCAAAAGGTTGGCAGTTTGAATCCACCAGCTGCTCCTTGGAAACCCTATGGTGCAGTTCTACTCTGTTCTATAGGGTCGCTATGTGTCAGAATTGACTTGACGGCAGCAAGTTTGGTTTTTAGGTTTATAGGGCCAACAATAACACATGAAAGGAACATGGTTCGTAGTTCAGTCATGTATACGAGACCAATGGGCACCAGCCCATAAGCAAAGACGAGAAGGCAGGAAGGGACAGGAAAATTGGACGAATGGAAACAGGAAACCCAGGGTGGAAAAGGGGAGTGTATTGACACATTGCAGGGTTCTCAACCAATATCACAAAACAATTTGTGTATTAACTGTTTAATGAAAAACTAATTTGCTGTGTAAACTTTCACCTAAAGCACAATTTAAAAAAAGAGAGAGAGAGAGAGAGATGCCTCAGAAGGAAGGCCTGGCTTTTGAAAAATCAGCCATTGAAAACACTATGGAGCACAGTTTTACTCTGACATACACGGGATCTTCACGAGTTGCAATAGCAACTGGTTTTACGGGTGCCCACGCCTTTGTAAACATTGCTTTTCCTTAACCCTTCTTTAACTATCCTAATTTTAGTATGCCATCTATTTCCTGCTGGCACCCTGACTGATAACACAGAGACTATTATTACCATGTTACAATGAGGAAACGAAGCCACACACCCTATCTGGCTCCACAATCTGTACTCCTAACTACAATGCTTTTTTGCCTCTGAGATTCACAGAGGGTAGGGCGCTGTTGTCAATTTTTCATATGGAGTCCAGAATGTGGCCCCTGTCTCTCTGAGCCTCTTTCAAGAAGGGCAGCCCTTTGTTCCCTTTCTCAACATCGTTGTTGTTCCCAGGGTGTGGTGGATACTATGCAAGGCAAACTGGTTCCCGTGGCCATCAGTCCAAGAATGGTTTGAATAGCCTGTAATTATGCTGACCAGAGTTAATTTGGGTCTTCATATTAGCATTTTAAGTTCAGTTTGCCTCTGCCTCGAGTTCTTGTTGCTGCAGCTGGGGGCTGGGGAGGAGGTGGGCAAGGTCATCTGCTGGGAAGAAACTGAGTCTTCCTGGGCTGCCAATCCCCAGAGTAGAGAGAGACTAAAGGTGGTGGGGGGATGTCTGAAGTCACCTAAACCCTAGAGATGTGGCTCTCCCCAGCTATCAGGCCATGCCAACGTGGCCAAAGCAAATCACTGTAAACTCTGTAATTAAACAATAACAGCAACAACAACGTTTTTGGTAAATTAGTAAATTTAATAGACTTTGGTGAATTAGCCATAGAGCAACTTGATTCTTCAGAGAATGGCCCATTTGGTGACTTGCTCATTCAGTGGCTTGGTTTTCAGCAAATTGGTGAATAGACTGGGAGCCAAATCTATGACCTCCAAAAAAAAAACAAACCTGTTGCTGTCCAGTCAGTTCCGACTCCTAGTGATCCTATATGTCAGAGTAGAACTGCCCCATAGGGTTTTCAAGACTATAATCTTTATGGAACCAAACTGCCACGTCTTTCTCCCACGGAGCGGCTGGTGGGTTCAAACTGCCGACCTTTCATTATCAGCCAAATGCTTAACCACTGTGCTACCAGGGCTCCTTCTATGACCTCCAACACCAAGTAAATGAGGTGAGGACTTCATCCAGAAAAGGACCCCCTTAAGACCTTCCCCATGAGCCCTGTGTTCCAACAGGAGAAGGAAGAGGGGCTGGGGAAGCAGGGCACTGGACAAGGCTCAAATTTTATCCTCACACATC
Organism: Dugong dugon; assembly: GCA_030035585.1. NCBI lineage: Eukaryota > Metazoa > Chordata > Mammalia > Sirenia > Dugongidae > Dugong > Dugong dugon. The sequence goes on from CM057483.1 coordinate 35,699,959, forward strand.
TGTGGGGACAAATCACTCTTGAGCCTTCCTCCTGCTGGCCTCTCCTAGTTCTTTTTCTCCCCTCCCTTTCCTCGTAAGAGGCCGGACGGGCCAAATAGGCGGAAAGAGACAGGGATGTGGTCAAGTTTGGGATTTGAGTGATAAATGGGGACATCTACCGCTTTTGGTGGAGCCCCCCCACCTCCGCCCAACAAACCCTGATACCTGAGTGGTCAAATCCTTGTCTGAAGCAGTAGTAACAGCAGATGGAATAGCCTCAGAGTCTCTCAGAAGTTTTTCTCCAGAGTTCTCAGAAGGAATGTTTATGAGTGCTACCAGGGCAACATCAGTTTCAACCAATGGGAAGCAAAGCCCAACTCTTTCTGGCTGCTTCTGTTCAATCAAGGACGGAAAATGGGAGAGAAGGAGGGAAGCAGGGGGTAGTCACAGCGTTTATCTGACCTCAGTAGCAGGACCAGCCTGTAGTGTCCATGCTCAGTTTCTTCCAAGTAGGGCACGAGCGTGTAAGGCTGTACCAGGAGGAACGGTAATGATAAGACTTACAGCTGGAATGTACTGGGTCCCCTTATTATGTACCAGTCATTATTAAATATTCTGTTTGTGTTAGGAGCCCTGGTGGTGTGGTGGTTAAGAGCTCAGCTGCTAACCAAAATGTTGACTGTTTGAATCCACCAGCTGCTTCTTGGAAATGGGGCCATTCTACTCTGTCCTATAGGGTCTCTGAGTCGGAATTGACTTGATAGCAACGAGTTTGGTTTTGGTTTGTTTGTGTTATTTATTCCTCATAATAACCCGAAGCAGTAGGTATTAGTAGTTTCATATTACAGTTGAACAAACTGAGGTGAAAAAGTGTTAAATAATTTACCCCAAACTCAAATCCAGAGCTGTCTGACTTCATTGACTGAGCTTTTTAATTGGTTCTTCCCAAATTCTGAGCTTAGGGCCTCCCTTGTGTGCTTGGCTGTTTGTTTTCAAAGATCTCTTTTATGAAACAAGAATGAGAGAGGATAGTACAGTGGTTATCAGCACAAGTCCAGGAGCAATTAACATTTTGGTTTCTCCATTTCCTTGTCTATAATAATTTAATAATGATTGCTGAATGGGGGTTTTATGAGGATTAAATCAGATAATTCATGTAAAGACTGAGAACAGTGTCTGTCTGGTACATCATAAGCTCTCTGTAAGGATTAGCAATTATTCCTATTATTGTGTTATTATTGTTATAAATGGTGTTCTTTTAAATGGCCTTAACTGGTGAAATAAAAAGCTGTCAATTTTGTCAGTCCCCAAACCGCCCCCCCCAAAAAAACCTACTGCCACTGAGCTGATTCTGACTCATAGTGACCCCATAGAGTTTCCAAGGCTGTAAATCTCTGTGGAGGCAGACTGCCACATCTTTCTCCCACAAAGTGGCTGGCGGTTTCAAACCACTCACTGACCTTTCAGTTAGCAGTCGACCACTTTAACCACTGCACCACCAGGGCTCCTTATATTAGTCCCCAGTTTTATTAATTGTATTAGTCCATGAAATCCCCAAGCTGGAATCCTGCTCTTAACCACTATGCTTTTTATATGGAGCAGCTGGTGGGTTCAAACTGCTGACCTTTCAGTTAGCAGCCAGCAGCTGAGCGCTTACCCACTGTGCCACCAGGGCCCCTTGGAAGACAGAGGGGTTCAAATCCCAGCTCTACCACTTACTAGCTTTGTGACTTTAGGCAGGTTGTTTCGCTTCATCTGTACAATCGGGTTCTTATCAGTAGTCACCTCATAGGGCTGACAAGAAGGTAAAATGAGGTGATTCATGTAGCGCACTCAGAGGAAGGCCTGGCAGGCTGTAAGTGCTCAATAAACATTAGTGATCACCGTGATGATGACTGAGACTAACCACAATGGACAAAAATCAAAAAGTAGGGGAATCGGAAAGAGCTCTCCACTTCTCTGAGGCTGGGAGAATTGGCCCAGCACTCCAGGGACAGGTGTGTCTTGAGTTCTCACTAGTTAGGCCCACTAGTCAGCAGCCAAGGCAGGAGGACTGGTGTGGACACCCACGTTGGTGAATACTATCCATGATGATTGGCCTCGTGCTGTTCCCTGGCCTGGCTCCCATAAAGCCCATCAGACCACGCTGCTCAGCTCCTCCTAGTTCCACAGCTGGCCCTGAACCACCGTCCTTCCCTCCTTTGTGGGGTCCCTGTGAGTGTGTTTGGGGAGCCGTGTTTCTCCTGGGATGCGAGCTGGAAACACCAGGTCCCACGGTTGCTGCATTCCAGAGGGACAGCACTCGGACTTCTTGGCGGCAAGCTTCTGAAGTGGAGGGCAGCAGGACCTCTCCTAGGAAGCCCTGGGGCCACTGGAGAGGGGCACCCGGGGAACCTCGCATGGGAGGAGGGATGGAATTCGTAACTGGCTAGATAGACAAGCAGCCAGTGATGAAAAACTCTTTGCAGACTGTTAAGTGATAACCCAGCGGCGTCTGGACCGAGTCGGCCGCGCAGCCAAGAAACCAAAGAAAGACTCCAGATCCAGCGATCGGGACGCGTGGTTTATTCGGGGAACTTAGGTACAGGACAGTCCAGGGCAGCGGCTGAACTAGAGTAGCGCGCGCACAGCTACCGCCTAGCAAGGGACACAAGCTTATATACAGTTCCAGCTGGGGCTAAGGTTTATTTGTTCTTCTTTCAAGTCCCTGGGCGGCCAGCGCTTCCAGGGACTACACGTCCAGGCCCAGATGTTTTTCTTTCTGTTGATAAGGCGTTCCTCGGCCTTGGCCACCGGCCCAGTCACGCCACTCCCAGCCTTATACCTTAGCCCGAGTCATCCCCAGCATGCCTCGGGGAAGAGCAAAGCTGCCTCCATTAGGCGGGAATGCATATAGCTGAATAGCATTACCCTACACAGACAAAATGCTTGCGGGGCGGGGGACAGTGATTTCCCAGCAGATTAGAAACGCTCCTTCTTTGAAGCCGCAACGTAAAACTCTGTGGGCTGGAACTTCCCCTCCTGACCAAGCCAAACCCCTCGCCCAAGCGGATAAATGCAGGTCTCCTGGGCTCTCCACGCTGAGTGGCCCTTTGACCTTCCAGGAAGCCGCGGAGGATAGGTCCTTTCACTCAGCTCTCCGGAGTACAGGTGTGGAGAGGGCTAGTGTCCAAGTGCTGGGGGCGGCAAGGAGAGCAGGCAGGGTGAGGGAGGAGAAGGCGGGGCAGCGCGGGGAGCAGGCTGAGCAAGGAGGAGGAGCAGGTGGGGCGGGGGAGGAGGCGGGCGGAAGGCTGGCCAAGCCTGGCCCCTCCTTCGCAATAGGAAGATGAGCTGGCCGGCGGGAATCCCCAAGCCCAACTCCCTACCCACACGGGCCTGTCCTGGCATTTGGGTGCCCTGGCGCCAGAACCCACTGCGCCCGGGGCCAGCAAGCAATGCGCCTGACTTCATCTGGATGAGATCACAGAGCACGTGGCAAAGGCGTCTGTCATGGATTGAACTGTGTCCCCCAAAAATGTCTGTCGACTTGGCTGGGTCATGATTCCCAGTATTGTATAATTGTGTACCATTCTGTAATCTGATGTGACTTCCTTGTGTTGTAAATCCAGTCACTATGATCTAATAAAATGGATTAACAGCAGTTATACTGATGAGGCCACAAGATTAGATAATGTCTTAAGCCAATCTCCTTTTTTTTCCAAAATTTTTTTAAATTTTTTTATTGTACTTTAGATGAAAGTTTACAGAACAAATAGTTTCTCATTAAACAGTCACTACACATATTGTAATATGACATTGGTTAACAACCCCACGACATGTCAACACTCTCCCTTCTCGACCTTGAGGACATTTTTTTGGTGAAAATATACGTAGCCAAAGTTACACCATTTTGAAAGTTTCTACATGTACAGTTCAGTGACATCGATTACATTCTTCCAGTTGTGCTGCTATTCTCACTGTCCTTTTCCAAATTATTCCATCACCATTATCTTCAACTCACTGTCCCCTAGGCTTCCCATCAAACCATTTGAGTTGCTCTTGTCAGTCTGATCTCACACAGATAATTCTTTTTTTTTTTTGTACCTTAGATGACCGTTTGCAGAACAAATAGTTTCTCATTAAACAGTACACATATTGCCCTATGACAATGGTTAACAACCCCATGACATATCAACACTGTCCCTTCTTAACCTTGGGTTCCCTATCACCAGCTTTCCTGTCCCCTCCTGCCTTCTAGTCCTTGTCCCTGGACTGTTGTGCCTCATTAGTCCTGTTTTGTTTTATGAGGCTGTCCAATCCGCGGCTGAACGGTGAACTTTGGTAGGGGCTTCACCACTGAGCTAAAAGGGTGTCCGGGGGCCATACTCTCGGGGTTTCTCCAGCCTGTCAGGCCAGTAAATCTGGTCTTTTTTGTGAGTTAGGATTCTGTTCTACATCCTTCTCCAGCTCTGTCCAGAACCCTCTATTGTGATCCCGGTCAGAGCAGTCAGTGGTGGTAGCCGGGCACCATCTAGCTGCACTGGACTCAGTCTGGTGGAGGCCGTGGTAGCTGTGGTCCATTAGTCCCTTGAACTAGTCTTTTCTTTGTATCTTGTTCTCTTCACTCTCCCTTGCTCCCGAAGGGGTGAGACCAGTGGAGTATCTTAGATGGCTGCTGACAGGCTTTTAAGACCCCAGACTCTACTCACCAAGGTAGAATGTAGAACATTGTCTTTATAAACTGTGTTACGCCAACTGAGCTGGATGTTCCCCGAGACCATGGTCCCCATGGCCCTCCGCCCAGCAATTCAGTCCTTCAGGGAGTTTGGAAGTGTCTATGGAGCTTCCATGACCTTTCCTTGTACAAGTTGTGCTGGCTTCCCCAGTAACGTGTACTGCCTTACCCTTCACCAAAGTTACCACTTATCTATTTAGTTCCCCCCCAACACCTCCCATCCCTCGTAACCACTAAAGATTGTTTCTTTTTGTATGTAAACTTTTACATGAGTTATACAGTAGAGTTCTCATACAATGTCTTTTTGTGATTTACTTATTTCACTCAGCACAACATCCTCCAGTTTTGTTCCTCTTACTCTCGTGTGCTGAGTTCCTTCTGTTTGTGGAATTTTTTTCATTTGTTTTGTTTTTGTAGGTTTTGTTTTTACTGAGACTTTATGTTTTTCTTCTTTATTTTGATGAGTAGGTTTGTTAACTTTCTTTGTGGTTACCTTGAAATTTACCCTTATATTCCTAGATTTGAACCAGTCTATTACTACTTGGTATCGCTTGACTTCCTCTCCATTAGAAGGTTCTATATCTACACCGTTTATTCCCTCTTTTATTGTTCTGATGCTGTTGTCATTTAGAGATTAACCTCTCTGGTTCCCTTTGTAATTCTTTTGGTTTTGCATAGTGCTTAAGAGTTCATTTCCTAGGTTTGGTTTGTATCTGGCTAGTACAATCCTGTGTCCTATATTCAGCCTGTGGTCTGATATTGTTTGTTCTCAGATCGAAGGACTTCCTTTAATAAGTCTCATAAGTTTGGTTTGGTTTTTACATAGTCCCTTAATTTCTGTTTATCTGGAAATGACCTAATTTCACCATCATATTTGAATGAGAGTTTTGCAGGATAGATTATTCTTGGCTGGCAATTTTTTTTCTTTCAGGGTTTTATATATGTTATCCCATTGCCTTCTTGCCTGCATCGTTTCTGCTGAATAATCTGAGCTTAGTCTTATTGTTTCTCTTCTGTATGTTACTTTTTGTTTTTCTTGAGCTGCTCTCAAGATTGTTTGTGTTTGGTTTTAGCGAGTGTGATTATGATATGCCTTGGTGATTTTCTTTTGGGGTCTATCCTATATGGGGTTCGTTGAGCTTCTTGGATGGCCAGCTTTTCATCTTTCATGATACTGGGCAAGTTTTCTGTCAGCAATTCTTCAATGATCCTCTCTGTGTCTTCTGTTTCCTCCCCCTGTTCTGGAACTCCGATCACTCGCAGATTTTTGCCTTTGATTGTATCCCACATAATTCTCAGGGTCTGTTCATTTTTCTTCATTCTTTTTTCTGAGTTTTCCTCAAACAGAGTTGTATCCAAGCGTTTGTCTTCAATTCCGCTGATCCTGTCTTCCACCGTTTCATATCTGCTCCTCAGCCCTTCTATGACACTGTCCGTTTCTGAAATCTTGTTGTTTATCTTTTGGACTTCTAATTGTTATTTTTGTATAATTTCTGGTTGTGAATTTATTTTGGCATTTTGTCCCTGCATTATTTTCCTGAATTCTTCCATTTTTTGTCTGTATTTTCCATGAATTTTTCTGCCTTTTCCATGAATTTGTCTATTTTTTCCCTCATTTTTGTCTGCTTTTTGCTTTAACTCGGATAATTCTGAGTATTAGAGATTTGAATTCCCTATCAGGTAGTTCTGGTGCCTTTTCTTCTACTGGAAAGTCATCTGGTGTTTTATTTTGGATGCCTACTGGAACCATCTTGTCCTGTTTTTGTAAATGTTTTTATATTTTCTGCTGTTTTCAGGGAATTCTGTAGTTATTTTTCACGTTTATTGATTGTAGATTTGTTTGTTTCATCCTTTTTTTTTTTAATTTGGCTATGTCTGAGCAGATGGGCTGTGTGGTCTTTGTTGTTTGCTCGTCTGTGGGCATGATACTTTTCACCTCCTTCTCCAATTGGTAGGGTCAGTCACTCAGATATGGTACAACAGGGCAGGTCTAGCTGAAGAGGAGTTGCTGGGATGGGTTGTTTGTGGCACTTACTATAGCTACCAGGGTGGATCGGTAATCAGTGCAGGGCAGGTTCCGGTGGGCCGTGCTTGTGCTGCTTGGTGGTGTGATGTTAAGTGCATGGTGCAGGTAGGCAGGATGGAGGGGGGAGATTGTGATGTGTGGAGCTAAGATGGGTATGGGAGAGAGGAGAGAGGAAGAGGAGCCTAAAGCATACAAACAAACAAAAAAGAGTGCTAGGGGAGCTGGCAGGAAGAAGCAAAGATGGCGCACGGAGCCAGGTATTTGAGCAAAAGAAGGGGGAGGTGATGAAGGTAAGGAAGAAATGAAAAGAAGCGGAAAAAAGCAACACCAGCAGCCAACAAATGGCACTCAAGGAGTCGGCCAGTGCGGGTGGGTGGAATCCAAGCAGCCGGTGCTTCCCGGCCAAGAGACTGGCCATGGGAAGCAGAGGAGGCCGAGTGGGGATGAAGAAGGGTGGGGTGGTGGGAAAGCATATATCACTGTTTACTGCTTGTTCTGTCTCCTGCTGGAAGCTCTGTGAAGTTGCTTTCTCATACCCCCTATTTTCTGGTCTCTAAATTAGAGTCCAAATGGCAGATCTGTGCTGCATTAGCTGATAGGGGACCTCTCCTTATATGTCTCGTCGCTCTCTGTTCTCTGTCAGTTCCTTATTCCATCTGGTGCTTGGCTGAGTTCTTTACTTCTTCATTTGGTGTTTAGGATTTCAGGATTGCTTTTTTCTCTGTTTGGCTTAGTTTTTAGGATCTTTGCTGTTCAGGGACGGCGTGATTCTTCTGCCTAGAGTGCCATGTTGCCGGAAGTCTCAAGCCAATCTCTTTTGAGATATAAAAGAGAGATGCGAGCAGAGACACATGGGAGCCTCCTGCCACCAGGAGAGCAGTGCCTGGAGCGGGGGACATCCTTTGGACCTGAGATTCCTGCGCTGGGATGCTTCTGGACCAAGGGAAGACTGATGCATCACAGGGACCTTCCTCCAGAGCCGACAGAGAAGGCCTTCACGTAGAGCTGATGCCCTGGGTTTGGACTTGTGGCCTATTTGAACTTCCAGGCAGCCACGGAGAAGAATGGACTTCTCTTTGTTGAAGCCATCCATTTGTGGTATTTCTGTTATAGCAGCACTAGATGACTAAGACAGCATCCTCCCAGATCCAGGGGCCCTGTCCGCCCACACTGGGGACCGCCTTCCAGATGGCGGGCCCTGCCACACAGAGCATGCTGCCAACCGCTGCTACGGACCAGCTGGAGGGCGGGCCCTCCCCAGCTCCCTGTCCTTCCTGAGGCTGCTGCAAGCTGGACAGACTCCAGGGAAGAGAAGGAAGAGAGAGGGCAGGCGCCCCACTTGTCTGACCTGTGACAAGTAGAGGGGTGACTTTGTGTCAAGAATATTGTACTCACGAGAGAGAAGTGCTCTGGCAGGTCTCAAATCTGTTAGCTTCTTCCTGAACTGAAGAAAATTGGTGGAGAGGCCCCTAGGCTGGGGTGGTCTACGTCAGAGCATAAGAGGGGATGGAGCTAAAGTTGGGTGCCCTCTCTTCTGGTCTCCACACCCTGGGCCTTGAATTACATTCTTTCCCTCCCATCCCTTCAGCTCTTTTCATTCTCTCTCAGTTTCTTCCTTCGCCTCCCCTGGTAACCTCGTGCTCACCCTATCACTCCTTCCCTTCTTCCCCCAGCTCCCTGCCTCCTCTTTCCTCCTCCCTGCCTCTGCCTAGCAAGGCTGATGGCTCTCAGCAATAAAGCCCAGGCTAAATGCTGACCTTCTGTTCTTGTCAGGTGAGCCCAGTCATCCAGCACATATCTTCTGAGTACCAGTAAAGTGCCCAGGTCCTGGCGTTGTAGAGAAGAAAATCTGAATAAGACTAGAGACGCACCCTCAGTGAACTTACAGTATAGTTGGGAAGATAACAAGCAAGTCAAAGCAAGGGACAGCAAAACACTTCCTGATTCAAAATTTAGGGCAAAGTTAGATTTGGGCAGGATCTAATCAAATGTGGCCGAGTGAGGGCACTTCAAGGTTAAAAGGCAGCTAGACTGTTCTGGGAAGGAGTAGGCGATGTTTGGAGCCCAAGACATTCCCCAACCTGAGATCCATCCTCCAACACTAAAGGCCGTAGACCCTGAGTACTGTGCTGGCCAGGCCCAGGTGGGTGGGTCCTTGAGTCATGGTGTCACAAAGCCCCCTCAGACAATTTCAGTCATCCTTGAGCACTCGGGGTCTGCCACAGGGTTGAGTGCCTCATTGAATAGTACCTTGCACAGAAGAAAAAAACTACTGTGTAAAGCTGTTCCTCTGATAGCTGAATTCTTGACAGTGATGCCCTGGTGTTTTCTTCTTCCAGTTCAGGTCCATGGTCAAAACTACAGTGGGCTGCTCTTACACGCACTGGCTGAAAACTCCAGCATTGCTCTAGGGACCTGGCCCTCCCCACCCCAAATACCAAGTTGTTAGAGGTAAGAGAGGAGAGTAGGTTTCTGGAGGCTGGGCTGTTTCTGGATTCTAGGAATAAATTATTATTAGTCCTAGAAGGACACTCTATCCGGTGAATGAAACAGACATTCCCCGGTCAGACAGGTGGTAGACAGTACACAAGGGGACTTGCAATGGTATACCAAAGATGTTCTTAAACACCTGGAAAATCATGTTGTTTTCTTGAGCAAGTAATGCTCAGTGTTCCCATTATCTTCCCTACCTTCTTTCTACCGCCTTTAAGATTACACCTCTTTGGGGTCATAATCAAAATTGCATATTTCTTTTTAAATTTTATTATTTAAGTACTCTCTAGCCCAAATGTAATAAATGATCTCTCTATGTTTTCAGGAACCTGCCAACAAACAAAACAACAGATGACACACAAAATGTGTTCCAGCTAAAGTAGCAACAGGTAGTTTGGGTTTCCACTGCTGAATTCACAAGCAAGATCTGCCTGGCCATTTTCTCAATGATATTCTTAAAAGAACAATTAGGTCTAAACCTGAGTTAAGATTTGTGGAAATCCCAAAAGCAATTGTTTGGCGCTTCACTGCAAAAGAGCCTTTTAGGGGTGGGGAAACAGCAAAAGACACAGAAGGCACACTAATATGCCAAAGAAACCCTTTCAAAATAAGGGTTATGCAAACATAGCTTTGGGTTTATTCTATGTATTTCCTTCTCTTTGTCTTTTACCAAAAATGTACCAAAATGTGAAGGGTATAAGATAATTCTCAACCCCAGGCTTAGGGCACTGTAGGCCACAAAGTTCTGCTCCTGTTCCCTCAGAAAGGAAGACTACACATCAGTGTATGCACACTTCAGAGATTAAGTAGTTGGTTTAGGGGAGGGGATGAGGTGTGTGTATGTGTGTGTAGAGGTGTGGGTAGGGGAGGTTATTACACAAGCACATCCAGACTCAAACCAATAAACTAAATGTCAATCTCTTTAGATATCTAGAATCAGCATCTACATACTTGGGAAAGACAAAGCCTATAATTGTTCCATGTGTCTTGTTTATCACAGAAGTATAGTAGAAGAACTTGAGCTCTCAGGTCACAAAATTATCAGGGTGATATGGAATCTTGAAAACTCAGGATTTTTAAATGTGCTCCCCTTACCTCTGCCCTCAACCAGAAATTTCCTGGTAAGGATGGTGGGTTTCAACTCCATCCACTTGCCACTCACCCATAGATAGAATAGAGCAAGCAGCAAAAGCTGACAGGGGTAACCAGGTGCTTGGTTGTCATGGTGGCATTAAACTACACTTTTCTCTCTGCTTTCGGAACATAACTTCAGAACAATTAATGTCTTCATTGAACTTACTACTGTTGATTGTATTTATTTTCAGTGCTCTGGGAATCCCCAAACTGCAATCACTCATTTTAACACGGAGCCAAAGACTGCTGCCGCCAATGACACTTGGTTATGCACTGGGCCTGCGTGCCCTCCCAATATCACATTTGTGTCAGTGCCTTTGAAGGTCAGCTTGAGAGCTGTTAAAGGAGCGTTCCTAACACAAAGGAGGTTCAGTTATCCCTTCTACACGCACAGACTGCTTGACATACATGGTTTCATGTGCTAGTAGCCTCATCATCTGGGCACATACGCAGAGCACTTACTATCCTCATTTGACACTCGAGGGAACTGAGGCTCAGAGCAGTGCAGTGACTACTCTGACAGGCTTTGGAGTCTCCAGATGTTGGATCCTCAGAACATTCTGTATTGCCACATCTCACATCAACTGTTAGGATAAGAAATGATTTGTTCTTTGCTGTCTCCACCTGAGGTTTATCACATGAGTAAGTTGGGATACACCCTTGGGAAAAACAAATGCCCCCAGAAGTGATAAAGCTTAGATTTACAGATGAGCCAAGGGAGAAACTGACATCTGAGGAGGAGGAGGAGGAAGGAGAATTGCTCTAGGATTCTCCTGAAGGAGGTAGGAATTCTTAAAAAAACACTTTCTGTTATGTTCCTTGATGGAAACCCTGATACTGTTTTCCTTTGTGCTTTTTAATAATTTCAGACACTAGAGGGAAAATTGTAATCTTTCCCTTTGAACATCTGGCTTCATTGGTCTTCTGGCTTGATTGTCACATGAATAAGCTGTTGTTCTTAGCTGCCACTGAGTCGGTTCCAACTCATAGCCACCCTGTGTACAACAGAACAAAACACTGCCCGGTCCTGCACCATGCTCACAATTGTTATGCTTGAGCCCATTGTTGCAGCCACTGTGTCAATCCGTCTCATTGAGAGTCTTCCTCTTTTTCACTGACCCTCTACTTTACCAAGCATGATGTCCTTCTCCAGGGACTGTCCTCTCCTGATAACATGTCCAAAGTATGTGAGACGAAGTCTTATCATCCTTGCTTCTAAGGAGCATTCTGGCTGTACTTTTTCTAAGACAGGCTTGTTCGTTCTTCTGGCAGCCCATGGTATATTCAATATTCTTTGCCAAGACCATAATTCATTGAAGAAGCTAGCAGAGTTAATTACCATGAGACCTAAGTCTCAGATGAAACAGTGCCCATGTTGTAGGCCATGCTTTTATTGTTCATTTAAAGTCTCATTTGTATTATCTGGATTAATTTCACTGTAAAAACTTGAGTCCAAGCCTAACATATGGTTTTAAACCCTGGCTGATGATGTGTAATACCTTGAAATCTGGACATTAGATGCAGAAGTCCTTTTTTTCTGAAGGACAAAATATCAAGTCTCACACACATCAAAACCATTCTTTTCCAGAATGAAAAATACAAAACAGTTATTTACCTCATTTTCGATTTAACCCCTTTATTCCTCAAGATTTTTCTTCCCACTACTCATTATTCATTCTGTTATAAACAGTAGGATCCAACTGGACAAACCATAGAAAACTATATTTAATGAGAGTGGGAGTGTAGAGAATGGAGAGATGGCAAAAAAAAAAAAAAAAGGAGGCTTAGAACATTGAAATTGGGTAAGTTCGAAAATTGAGGTGCCTGACTTGTATTAGAATGATCGGCCCAGGTCTGAGCCTCACTCCATCTTAGCTTTTGCTCATTTTCCCTGCAACTGTCAAAACCTTAGACAGACTTAAGTACTTGACAAAGGATCCGCACCACCACAGTCAAACTTTTAGGAGGACTCAAGTACCTTAGAAGGACTCAAATACATAACAAAGGAAACATTTTTCTCTGGTTAAACTAAAGATATGGATGGAAAGAATGTTCCTAAGGGAGGGTCTTGGTACAAGACCCTTATCAGAAATCCACTCAGCAGCCCTCAGGAAATCTTTGAAGATAATTACCTTGTGACCACCCTGTAAGCCCCCCTCCTTAGTCATATATTTAAACTAACCAATCCAAATAGCCCACATTTGTGTTTCCAACCAATCACTGTAAAGCACCCCCCTTCGAGTTATCCTACCTCCTGTTTACCTAATCGTGCAACTTCCAGTCAGAATGTTGTAGCTTACCTCATAAAAATGCCTCTTTAACTCCACTCTTTTGGAGCATTTGGTTTCACTCTGTGAGATCAGTTGTGTTCCCAGTTCGAACTGTCTTGAACCATCAATAAATCTCTTTGCTTTTATTTTTAACAGAGTACGTGTTCTTACTCACTGACAAAATTAATGCACACTCCAAATTATACCTCTAAATTGAAAACAAAAGGAGACTAATGCTTTCCATACACAGAAAGTTGTGTTCTTAACTGCTAAGAATGCACTAGTATTTTAAGAGGTGTGATAACTTTCCACATGGCCCACAGTTGAGGATGAGCAGTTTGCTTACCAGTCTGGTATTCACCTTCCAGTCTAATGTATAATCTTTACCCCTTACTGTCCGTCTCCTCTTTTTGCCTTTGCCTTCTTTTCCCTCATATGTCTCCCTTATCTATGATCTAAAATATCAATAGAATCTGTTCATCAATTGAACAAAATGTCTGATTGTTTTTAATGGGTGAGTTTGTTGAAGTGCACTATGTCTACTGCAAGAGTAACGGAAGACGTGGACTCTGCAATGGATACATCTCAGTTTCTAGAAAAGAGGCCAAGTTTTCTGTCAGTCTGCTTTTAATAGGCTGTCTACTTCCCCTCCCTAAGTCTCAGGGTGCCCATTAACAAAAGTGCACATAAAGAACCTGGCACACAGGGGCTAGGTAACTGGGTATTGCAACCTTAATGATGGAGGTGTGCGAGCCATCACCAAATGTGAACTTGCTTTGTAGCTCTGGGAACAAAAGGGCTTAAAAAATAGCACTTGCCATATGCCAGGCACTGTTTTAGGCACTCTACATATATAACTCATTTAATCTTTGTCTTAGTTTCTTAGTGCTGCTGTAACAGAAATACCATAAGCGGGTGGCTTTAATGAACAGAAATTTATTTTCCTCACAGTTTAGGAGGCTAGAAGTCCAAATTCAGGATGCCGGCTCTAGGGGAAGGCTCTCTTTCTGTCGGCTCCTGGGGAGGGCCTTTGTCTCTTTTCAGCTTCTGTTCCTCAGTTCCTCAGAGATCTTCACATGCCATGTATCTTCCCCTCCGTTTGTGCTTCTGTGCCTAATCTGCTCCTTTTTTATCTCAAAAGTGATTGGCTTAAGACACACACCCTACACCAACATAGTCTCATTAACATAACAAAGAAAACCCTGTTCCCAAATGGGATCACATCCACATGTATAGGGGCTAGGACTTACAACACGTATTTTTTGGGGGGAAACAATTCAATCCATAACAAGCCTCATGAAGGAGATAGGTGCTATTATCTGTATTTTACAGTGGAGGAAACTGGTACAGAAAGCTTAAGTGATGTGCCGAAGGTCAGGAATCATGAACATAGACTGGCTCCAGAATTTACGTTCTTGACCACCGGCTATACTGTGACTCCCAGCGTGGTACCCATCTCACCTGATTGTCTTGAAGATTCAAGGCAATAGTACATGTGAAGAAACTAGCACAATGCCTGCCACATACATTTCCGACGTTCATATCTGCCATATCTCCTTCCCGCTTCCCTCCATTATGAAAAGATTGTAACCATATCACAAAGTTACTTCAGTAAACTAGGATCGATCCTCCCAGAAAGAAAGAAAAATGATGCGCGTAATGGTGCTTGCTGAGAGAAGTCTATGTCCGGTGAGGGGTGAGGAATGGCAGGCTAGGAACCCTATTCCCCGGGTCGAGTAGAGCACTGCACTAATTAAGGACCTTTTTGCTGGACAGGGCCAACATACAGGCGAGGAGTAAAATCTAACCCTCTTCCAAAAGCTATGTCTGTTCTTCAGGGGTTTTATTTTGTTTTGCTAGCGGGGTGTGCAGAGGAATAAGAAAGGAGTGTGGTGTCTTTGTCCCCAAACAAGGGGCAGGTGGCATAGAAACAGAAGTAATCTGCGCTTCATGCAAATGTCAGTAATTACTCTCAAATCAAAAAGAAATGCTTGTTATTGCAAATGTGGCTGAAGCTAGATAAAGCACAGTACTAAAGGAACATGTGTTAAGGGTTTTTGTTTTGTTCCTCTTTTACTATGTAAGTAATCTAGTCACATGGCTCAATTCAGAGAGTACAAAAGGGTATATATAACCCAAAGTTTTATAAATTATACCTCAAAAAACTTGATTAAAGAAAAAGTCTCCCTCCCACCCGTCTCCCAGCCATCCAGTTTCCCCTGCCCAGAGGCAATTGTTGCTATTACTTTCTTCTGTGTTCTTCCAGAGATAGTCTATGAATAGACAATGAATATACAAACATATCTATCTATTCTTCTTTTCTGTTTTATTATGTAAGTGGTAGCATAATAAACACTATTCTGGATATTCTTGGCTAATGTTCTGCGTTAGTATTGTAAGACTTCTTAAAATTTTTTTATATTTCCAATCTCCACTTTCCCACCTCCCATTCATTTTTCAACCCATTGCCATCTGGCGTATGCCCTCGCCACTTCACTGAATTTTTTCTGCTAAGGTTAACAAGGAGCCCTGGTGGTACAGTGGCTAACAGCTTGGCTGCTAACCAAAAGGTTGGCAGTTTGAATCCACCAGCTGCTCCTTGGAAACCCTATGGGGCAGTTCTACTCTGTCCTTCCTATAGGGTCCCTATGAGTCAGAATCAACTCGATGGCAATGGGTTTTTTTTTTTTTTAAGGTTACCAATGTGCTCATTGCACCCCTACTCAGAAACCTGTTAGTCATCCTAGTCTATTTTCCTTCTCCCTCCTGGCCAACTAAACACCATGGCATGTGCACGTTTTACCTCCAAGTGTTTCTCTAGTTCTTCCTCTCCTCCCCATCCTTACTATCACTGCCACAGCTTAGGCCATCATTATCTTGAGCCTAGACTGATACAATAGTCTCCTAGCTGGTCTTCCTATTTCTAGTCTTCTTCCTGGAACCCTCCCACAATACACTTTAAATCAGGGATCCTCCACCTCAGCACTATTGACATCTTGCTAAATCTTTATTGTGGAGGCCTACCATCTACACTGTAAGATGTTTAGAAGCATCGCTGGCCTCTACCCACTAGATGTCAGTAACACATTCCCAACTGTATCCTGCAGAACAAACTCCCTCTGGCTGAGAACCACTGCTTTAAATGCATTCTGCAGCAAGGGGGATATATACAAATCAGCGGGTCCCTCTCCTGCTTCCTGCCTGCATTAGCTCCAGATTACCCTCACGAGGAATCCCAAACTCCTGAGTGAGATATGTTCTGGGCCCTGCCAAGCTCTCCCTCCTCCATTTCTTGCCTCACACTTTTTGCTCTTTGTGGTTGTTTTTAGGTGCCTTTGAGTTGGTTCTTGCAGCACGATTAATTACTTTTGTGTGTTGCCTTTCTAGCCATGGTCTTGTAACTCCCGCTCAGGTGATTGTGATAGGTAATTGTGGCCTACCAAGGGGACTGGTCGGTTTTGCCTTAAAAGAGAGCCAATTCCAGAGCAGAGGGGAGGTGTCCACCACCACCAAGGAAGGAGAGACCAGCAGGAAAGACCCAGCAGCAGAGAACCGACAGCAGGAGACTGTGTGGTGGGCTTCCTGGCCCACGGAGAGAGAAAGCTGAGTACCTCTGGGCAGAGGCCTAGGGCAAGGGAGAAGCATACCTTCGAGCATGGCTGGGGAGAGGCCATCCTGATGAAAGAAATGTATCCTGAGTGTTCCTGAGCCTGAACTGTAATGATTACTTCCCTTATAATAAACCCTATAATTGTGAGTATGGTCTTTGAGTTCTGTGTGGCCACTGTAATGAATTATCAAACCCAGCAGAAAAGTAGAGAGTGCTGTGTGAGGGATGGTTGGTGTCAGAATTAGTAAAGATGGTGGAGAAAGGAGGCTTGTCTGGCCTCCACCTCATGGGAGTCAGCCTTGCACTGTTGATCTTGGTTCTTTTTCCTCCTTGTGGGGCTGAAGGAGGTCAGACACTGCCCCTAAGCCATTTTTACAGTTCTGACTCATAGTGACTGCATATACAAAGTAACAAAACACTGGCCAGTCCTGCGCCATCCTCACAATTGTTGCTATGTTTGAGCCCATTGTTGCAGCCACTGTGTCAATCCATCTCATAGAGGGTCTTCCTCTTTTTCGCTGACCCTCTACTTTACCAAGCATGATGTCCTTCTCCAGGGACTGGTCTCTCCTGATCACATGTCCAAAGTACGTGAGACATAGTCTCGTCATCCTTGCTTCCAAGGGCACTCTGCTTGTACTTCTTCCAAGACAGACTTGTTTGTTCTTCTGGCAGTCCATGGTATATTCAATATTCTTCACCAACACCATAATTCAAAGGCATCAATTCCTCTTCGGTCTTCCTTATTTATTGCCCTGCTTTCACATGCATATGAGGTGATTGAAAATACCATGGCTTGGGCCAGGTGTACCTTTAGTCCCCAAGGTGACATCTTTGCTTTTTAACACTTTAAAGAGATCTTTTGCAGCAGATTGGCCCGGTGTAATATATTGTTTGATTTCTTGACTGCTGCTTCCATGGACGTTGATTGTGGATCTAAGTAAAATGAAATCCTTCACAACTTCAGCCTTTTCTCCATTTATCATGATGTCACTTATTGGTCCAGTTGTGAGGATTTTTGTTTTCTTTATGTTGAAGTGTAATCCATACTGAAGGCTGTGGTCTTTGATCTTCATCAGTAGATACTTCAAGTCCTCTTTGATTTCAGCAAGCAAAGTTGTGTCATCTGCATACCGCAGGTTGTTAGTAAGTCTTCCTCTAATCCTGATGCTGAGTTCTTCTTCATATAGTCCAGCTTCTCGGATTACTTGCTCAGCATACAGATTGAATAAGTATGGTGAAAGGCTACAACCCTGATTTTAAACCATGCAGTATCCCCTCTTTCTGTTTGAACGACTGCCTCTTGGTCTATGTACAGGTTTCTTATGAGCACAATTAAATGTTCTGGAATTCTCATTCTTTCCAATGTTATCCATAATTTGTTATGATCCACACAGTAGATGCCTTTGCATAGTCAATAACCCATTGCCATCCAGTCGATTCCGATTCATAGTGACCCTATAGGACAGATTAGAACTGCCTCATAGGGTTTCCAAGGAGTGGCCGGTAGATTTGAACTGCTGACATTTTGATTAGCAGCCGAGCTCTTACCACTGTGCCACCAGGGTTCCTGCATAATCAGTAAAACACAGGTAAACATCTTTCTGGTATTCTCTGCTTTCAGCCAAGATCCATCTGGTATCAGCAATGATATACCTTATTCTGTGTCTTCTTCTGAATCCAGCTTGAATCTCTGGCAGTTCCTGTCGATGTACTGCTGCAACTGCTTTTGAATGACCTTCAGCAAAATTTTACTTGTATGTGATATTGACATTGTTTGATAATTTCTGCATTCTGTTGATCACCTTTGGAATGGGCACAAATATGGATCTCTTCCAGTCAGCTGGCCAAGTGCAGAACTACTTGTAGATCTTTCCCACACAGCGAGTTTCATGCCTACACTCATGCTTTTCCCTCAGCCTAGCATGGTCTTCCCTTTCACCCCAACCTGTAAGGCTGGGTGAAGCCCCCTGCCCTTTCCCCTGGGTTCCCACAGCACCTCCTGCAAACTTCTATCATAGCTCCTGGAGGGCAGGGGTGTGTCTTACTCCAATCTGTAGCACAGTGCCTGGCAGGTAGCATTTACTCAGCTGATTTTTATTGAAGTGAACCACGAAGTTCAGTTAAAGTACATTAGATTGGGACTCAGAACACCTGGGTTGTCCTAGTTTTGCCACTAAATGATCGCTTCCCATCCTCTGAAACTGTTTGTCTGAGGAATCAGTTTGGACCAAGGGCCCAAGGTTTGGTCTAAGGGTCTTTTCTAAGTTTGAATTGCTATGATTCTGAATTTTTTTTTTTCCTGGTAAATATTCCATTAAAAATGTTTCCAAGCAAAAGGTGAGGTCATCCTCTTGCCAAAAATGGAGATCCAGGCCACATAGCAACACTATAATCTTCTAGCTTCAACGTGTTATAATCTGGTTCACTCCCTGACAGCAAAATGTAAGGCTCAATTCCATTACTGAACACTTTAATCAAAGATTCTATAGAAGAATCCTGATCAAAGGGGTGAAAATGCAAAACAGAATTTCGGATTCTCATCGACTCTAGACTTCCCTGGAACCACGGAGGCTGGATGAACCCCTCAAACTATTGCTCTGAGATAATCTTTAAACCTTAAACCAAACATATCCCCTGAAGTCTTCTTAAAACCAAACAACAGTTTAGCTTAACTAGTAAAAAAATGTTTACCTTGAGCATTATGCTCTTTTAAGAACTATCTATATGGGATCAAATTGACAACAGCAACTTGAAAGATTAGATAGGAACTTTAGTGGTCAGTGAGTTTCCTAATGTGGGAGGAACAACTTGAAGAACATAATCAGTGTCACCGAACTGTACCTGTAGATACTGTTGAATTGGTATACGTTTTGCTGTATATATTCTGAAAAAATAAAATTTCTAAAAAATTAAGGTCCATTTATAAGTCATTTGATATTTCCCATAGCAGATGCCATAGAAAGGGAGGCTAAGAATTTGGACCTGAAAGCTGAACCTGACCAACTGATTCTTATCTGTCATTTTATAACCCCTCACCATACAGCCCTGCAATTCATCTAAGGACATAAGCTTAGTGGATGACCTTCCCTCCCCCACAAATGGTTGCTGTGTCTGCTCTACACTGAAAGAAAAATCAATGTTTAAGCATAGGCTATGTCTTAGATACTATACAAAATGCGTGAAAGTTGAAGGTGCAATCTGTTTTAAAACTGTCCTAACCAAAAATTTTAAACACTTTGTAAGATTCATCCAGAAAAGGAACTACAAAAAAAACTTTTCCTGTATTCTTCTAGTAAAACATTTAATTGTTGTAGTTTAAGTGAAAGTTTGTAATTCAAGTTAGTCTTTCATACAAAAATTTATACATAGTTATGTGACCCTAACTGCTCTCCCTATACTGTGGCACAGCACACTCCTCCTTTCCACCCCGGCTTCCCCATGTCCATTTAACCAGCTCCTGACCCCTGCCTTCTCATCTCGCCTCTGGACAGAAGCTGCCCATTTATTCTCAAGTACCTACTTGAGCTAACAACCACTCTTCACAAGTATCATTTTATGTCCCATAGTCCAGTCTAATCTTTCACTGAAGGGTTGGCCTCAGGAATGGTTTTAGTTCTGGGTTGACAGAGTCCGGGGGCCATGCTTTCTGGGGTTCCTCCAGTCTCAGATCATTAAGTCTGGTCTTTTTTACTAGAATTTGAGTTCTGTACCCTGCTTTTCTCCTGCTCCATCAGGGACTCTCTGTTGCGTTCCCTGTCATGAAACAATGGTTTTTAACATACTAATAACCGTAACAACAGTAGCAACTACCATTTGTGAAGATTTAGGTGCTAGACACAGTGATAGGTACTTGGTTTACCTATGTCTAATTTTACAAGCCTCAGTTGCCTTCTAGTTTAAGTGATAAAAGCTACTGAGTAGATTGCTTGATCTTGTGTAGTTCTGTTAAGAAAAAGTAAAGAAAACTTTGGTTTTTCCTTGTCATTTTATTTTTATTAAGCACTACATAATGCACTTCATAATACGTTGCATAAGCTTCTGCAGCAGGGGTAGGTGAGCATAACTGAGTTGTTTTTTCACCAATCAGAACAATGCTTCCTTAGTCAATGTTCTCCAAGCCCTGAAAAACAGATTTTAAAAAGAAATTGTGAGAATCAAAAAATTCCTAGAATCAAATGAAAATGAAAACACATCACACCAAAACCTTTGGGACACAGCAAAGGCAGTCCTCAGAGGACAATTTATAGCAATAGATGCACATATCAAAAAAGAAGAAAGGGACAAAATCAAAACATTAACTACAGAACTCAAACAAATAGAAAGAGAACAGCAAAAAAAAGCCTACAACCACCGGAAGAAAGGAAATAGTAAAGATCAGAGCAGAAATAAATGAAATAGAGAACAGAAAAACAATAGAAAGAATCAACAAAACCAAAAGTTGGTTCTTTGAAAGAATCAACAAAATCCACAAACCACTGACCAGACTGACAAAAGAAAAACAGCAGAGGACACAAATAACCCAAATAAGAAATGAAATGGGGGACATTACAAAAGACCTAACCGAAATAAAAAGGATTATAACAGAATATTATGAAAAGCTATATTCCAACAAATTTGAAAACCTAGAGGAAATGGATAAATTTCTAGAAACACATGGCCTACCCAAACTACAACAAAGTGATATTGAAAATCTGAACAGACCCATAACAGGAGAAGAGATTGAAAAGGTAATAAAAAAAACTCCCAACCAAAAAAAGCCCTGGCCCAGATGGCTTCACTGGAGAATTCTACAAAACATTTACAAAAGAGCTTGTACCAGTTCTACTCAAGCTATTTCAGAGCATAAAAGAGGAAGCAACACTTCCAAATTCATTCTATGAAGCCAGCATAACGCTGATACAAAAACCAGGCAAAGACATCACAAAAAAAGAAAATTACAGACCAATATCTCTCATGAATATAGATGCAAAAATTCTGAACAAAATTCTAGCCAATAGAATTCAGCATCATATCAAAAAAATAATACACCACGACCAAGTAGGATTCATACCAGGTATGCAAGGATGGTTTAACATTAGAAAATCCATCAACGTAATCCACCACATAAATAAAAGGAAAGAAAAAAAATCACATGATCATCTCAATTGACGCAGAAAAGGCATCTGACAAAGTCCAACACCCATTCCTGATAAAAGCTCTCAATAAAATAGGTACAGAAGGGAAATTTCTCAACATAATAAAGGGCATCTATGCAAAACCAACAGCCAACATCATTCTTAATGGAGAGAGGCTGAAAACATTCCCCTTGAAAACAGGAACAAGACAAGGATGCCCTTTATCACCACTCCTATTTAACATTGTGCTGGAAGTTCTAGCCAGAGCAATAAGGCAAGAGAAAGAAAAAAAGGGCATCCAAATTGGTAACGAAGAAGTTAAACTCTCCCTGTTTGCAGATGATATGATACTATACATAGAAAACCCTAAAGACTCCACGAGAAATCTACTGGAACTAATAGAAAGATTCAGCAGAGTAGTAGGATACAAGATAAACATTCAAAAATCAGTTGGATTCCTATACACCAGTAAAGAGAACGATGAAAAGGACATCAGGAAATCAATACCATTTTCAATAGCCCCTAAAAAGATAAAATACTTAGGAATAAATCTGACCAGGAATGTAAAAGACCTATACAAAGAAAACTACAAAACACTGCTGCATGAAACCCAAAGGGATCTACATAAATGGAAAAACATACCATTCTCATGGATAGGCAGACTCAACATTGTGAAAATGTCAATTCTACCCAAAGCAATTTACAAATACAATGCAATCCCGATCCAAATACCAGCAACATTCTTCAAAGAGATGGAAAAACTAATTATTAACTTTATATGGAAAGGGAAGAAGCCCCGAATAAGTAAAGCACTACTGAAGAAGAAGAATAAAGTTGGAGGACTCACACTACCTGACTTCAGAACCTACTATACATCTACAGTAGTCAAAACAGCCTGGTACTGGTACAACAACAGAGACATTGACCAATGGAACAGAATTGAGAACCCAGATGTAAATCCATCCACCTACGGTCACCTGATTTTCGACAAGGGCCCAAAGTCCATCAAATGGGGAAAAGACACTCTTTTTAACAAATGGTGCTGGCAGAACTGGATATCCATTTGCAGAAAAATGAAACAGGACCCGTACCTCACACCGTATACAAAAACTACTTCAAAATGGATCAAAGACCTGAATATAAAGCCTAAAACTATAAACCTCATAGAAGAAAAAATAGGACCAACACTTCAGGCCTTAATACATGGCATTAACAGGATACAAACCACAACCATCAACACACAAAACCCAACAGATAAACTAGATAACTGGGATCTTCTAAAAATCAAACACCGATGCTCTTCAAAAGACTTCACCAAAGAGTCAAAAGAGAACCTACAGACTGGGAAAAAATTTTTGGACAGTACAAGTCAGACAAAGGTCTAATCTCCATAATCTACAAGAAAATCCAACACCTCTACAACAAAAAGACAAACAATCCTATCAAAAAATGGGCAAAGGAAATGAACAGACACTTCACCAAAGAAGACATTCAAATGGCCAACAGACACATGAGGAAATGCTTGCATTCACTAGCCATTAGAGAAATGAAAATTAAAACCACAATGAGATACCATCTCACCCCAGCATTACTGGCATGAATCAAAAACACTGGAAATAACAAATGTTGGAGAGGCTGCGGGGAGATGGGAACTCTTATGCACTGCTGGTGGGAATGCAAAATGATACAACCATTTTGGAAAATGATATGGCGCTTCCTCAGAAAGCTAGAAATAGATATACCATTCGATCCAGCAATCCCACTCCTAGGAATATATCCTAGAGAAATAAGAGTCGTCACTTGAATATACATATGCACACCTATGTTCATGGCAGCATTGTTCACAATAGCAAAACGATGGAAACAACCTAGACGCCCATCAACAGATGAATGGATACACAAACTATGGTACATACACACAATGGAGTACTATGCAACGAGAAAGAATAACAATGAATCTGTGAACCATCTCATAACATGGATGAAACTGGAGGACATTATACTGAGTGAAATAAGTCAATCACAAAAGGACAAATATTGTATGAGATCTCTATTGTAAAAACCCATGAAAAAGTTCACACGCAAAATGTAACAATCCTTGTTGGTTACCAGGGATGGGGGGGGGAATACTAAATAGGCAATAGATAAGTGGTATCTTGGGTGAAAGGTGAGACAGTACACAATACAAGGGAAACTAACACAACCTGCACAGCACAAGGAAAGGTCATGGAGGCCCCATGGACACATCCAAACTCCCCAAGGGACTGAGTTGCTGGACGGAGGTCTCTGGGGACCATGGTCTCGGGGAACATCTAGCTCAATTGGCATGACACTACTTATAAAGATAATGCTCTACATTCTACCTTGGTGAGTAGTGTCTGGGGTCTTAAAAGCCTGTGAGCGGCCATCTAAGATACTACACTGGTCTCATCCCTTCCGGAGCAAGGGAGAATGAAGAGAACAGGATACAACGAAAAGATTAGTCCAAAGGACTAATTGTCCACAGCTACCAAGACCTCCACCGGACTGAGTCCAGTACAGCTAGATGGTGCCCGGCTACCACCGCTGACTGCTCTGACCAGGATCACAACAGAGGGTTCTGGACAGAGCTGGAGAAGGATGTAGAGCATAATTCTAACTCACACACACAAAAAAAAAGACCAAATTTACTGGCCTAAAGGAGACTGGAGATACCTCAAGAGTATGGCCCCCAGACACCCTTTAGCTCAGTGGTGAAGTTACCTTCGAGGTTCACTGTTCAGCCTGGGAGCGGACAGCCCAGTAAAACCAAATGAGACTAACGAGGTACAGGAGTCCAGTGACAAGGGCCAGAAGGCAGAAGGGGAGTAGGAAGCTGATGATAGGGAACACAAGGTTGAGTAAGGATACTGTTGATGTGTTGTGAGATTGTTACACATTGTTATAGGGCAACATTTGTAGTAACTGTCAAATGGGAGGCTATTTTGTCCTGTAAGCCTTCATCTTAAGTGAGAATAACAGCACAATTAGAAGAGCGTAGTCAATGTCACTTAAATGTGTACGTAAAAAGTTTTGAAATGGGGTATCTTTGGCTATGTGTATTTCCCCCCCCCCCAAAAAAAAAAAAAAAAGCTGAGAATTTAGAGGGTTAAAATGTTGTGGGGTTGTTAACCAAAGTCATAAAACAGCATGTGTACTACTGTTACATGATAAACTGTTTGTTCTATAAGCCTTCACCTGAAGTACAATAAAATATTAAAATATAAAAAAGAAATAAAAATAAATTATGTTTAATTCATATAATAGAATTATTGTGCATCTGTTTAATGGTTGCCTTTGTACAATTTTTATAATATGAAATATGCTTAAATGTTTTGGTATGTGAAAAATTCAGAATACAAATCTGTAATATAGGATATCCCAAATTTAATAAAAAAATCTTATGAAATAGAAAAACAACTGTAAGGAAGTATATCAAAGTGGCAGTTAAATTATCAAGTACTTTTATTTTCTCTCCTTTATAAGTCTTTAAGTTTTCTCAATTTTATTTTTCAAACATTCTTGATTTACTAATTAACATCTTGAGAAAAACCCATCAATTTGTGATGTATGCAAATTAATAAAAAATTCTGCTTTATGGTTGTGATGCCATTTTGGCAATCAATTTATGTATTTCTATTTGAAAATGATGTCTTTAGTACTCTATTCACTTGAAAGTTTTTAATACCTCTCACCTTTGTGCTTCAACGAGTATTATAATGAGAAACTTCTGAAATCAATAAAAATTACAATTGAATGTAAAAAAAAAAAAGTTTTGAAATGGTGTATCTTTGGCTATGTGTATTTTCACCAAAAAAAAAAGTTAAGAATTTAGAGAGTTAAAATGTTGTGGGGTTGTTAACCAAAGTCATAAAACAGCATGTGTACTACTGTTACATGAGAAACTGTTCTGTAAGCCTTCACCTGAAGTACAATAAAATATTAAAAAGAAATTGTGAGAATTCTGTTCTCCCCAAAAGTACAAGATCTCTTATTTGCAGTCACCCAACAGCATTCTCTATCTGCTATGATAGTTAAGATTTACATGTGAATAAAGGACTTGAAGGTGGGCTTGAGGATTTACAAATTCACACATGGAAAAATACAAGACGTTTAAGTATAAAAAAACAAAATCAATCTAAAAGGAAGAGAAGACAGTTCTTTCACACCCCAGATTTCTCCAACTGCAACAATAAACTGGATTCCATTCTATATTCACTAAAGTAAAAAGAACTATCATTAATTCCAGTTTTCATTTCTGACAGCAGCAAACATACCACTTTACCTGAAAAGCTCCCCCCCGCCGCCAGTGCAATTACAGTCAAGCAACAACTTAACATCTGGATCCTTATATAAAGCACCCTCAGTGAGTCAGAGAAAAATAAGGTAAAATCCATTTTATAAAATAACAGTTAACATGAGGTAGATACTATTATCTGCATTCTACTTTTGTACAGATGAAGAAATGGAAGCTTAAGAGAGGTTAAAAGTCCCTTGCACAAGTCAGCAAGGAAGTAGCAAAGTCAGAATTCAAGTCCAGGCACCCCAACTCCAGAACCCTTGACTTGTAATCACTACACTATTTTAAGATCCACAACCAATATTCCATTATCTCTTGGTCAGTTATAACCAAACACTTCAAAAGCTATAAAAGATTAATCAATGGCAACATTTCTTTCAGGTGCTAAAGTTAACAAAGTCTAGGTATTTTGTTTATTGCGGGAAGAATCACCTGGAAAGAAGTTAGAATCGCATAGTCCTAGAACCCATCTCTTAGAAATCCTAATTCATTTGGTCTGGCCAGGAGCCTAGGAATCTGTATTTTCTCTGATAGGCCAGGTGATTCCAATGGAGGTGATTCTTGGACCATACTATGGGAAACACTGCTCTAGAAGAGTAGATATTTATGACCACATTTATTAGACCAGATTGTCTCAAATATCAACACTACATTGAGAGGCACATCAACTAGGTTGAGTCCTCATAATGTTATTTAATCACACTAATCCCGTTTTCTCAACTATAAGATGAAAATAATATTTACCTCAGGTTCAATATGAAGAATTAATGAGAAAGGAGAAACTATAAAAGAGTAGATAAAAACTTGTAAAACATACTATTAGGTTAAACCACATGAAAATGCTGCTTCTTGGCCATTCCTGACCTATAAAAACAGCAATTTCATATGATCCAATCAAATATAAAATTATAATGGTTCTTTAAATATGGTATTGGTGCAGGAATCCATAGACCAACGGAGTATAGACCAGCACATCTGTGAAATAACCCCGTGAACATGTGAAAATTTAGTTTACTAGGATAGTACATTGAATAAAAAATGGACTATTCTATAAACAGATGATTGTGATAACTGGATACCTCTTGGAGAAAAAAAAGTTAAATCTTCACTTTACATTACACATTATACCCTGAAATAAATTGTAGATGGATCAAAGAACTAAATGGGGAAAAAACCTGTATCAGTATTTGGAAAAATTACAGGAATATACTTTTATAATCTTCGGTAGAAACCCAGAATCCAGAATGATAACACTTGATAAACGGAACATCAAAATTAAACACTACTATTGGAGCCCTTGTTGCGCAGTGGTTAAGAGCTCGGCTGCTAACCAAAAAGGTCAGCAGTTCGAATCCACCAGCTGCTCCTTGGAAACCCTATGGGGCAGTTCTACTCTGTCCTATAGAGTCGCTATGAGTCGGAATCAACTCAACAGCAACAGGTATGGTTTTTTGTTTGGTTATACAATGAAAGACCCCATGAAGTGAAAAAGACAAGCAGCAAACTGGGAAAAATATTTGCCATATGTAAAACAGACAAAAGATTACTATCCAGAATATATAAAGAACTCCTATGAATCAAAAAGAAAAAGACAAATAAAAATGAACAGAGAAAGGATACAGGCCTGGAGATCTGCTTCCAAAAACTCAGCCGTTGAAAACCCTATGGAACGTAGTTCTACTCTGACACACATGGTGTTGCTATAAGTCAGAATCGACTCCACAGCAAGTGGTATTTTTGTTTTAGGTTTTGTTCATTTAATTAGGCAAAAATTAAAATGGATATTATCTAATGTTGGTGAGGATGAGAGGAAGCAGGTACTCTCATATTCGGTTGCTGGAAGTAGAATTTGATACAATCCTTCTGAACGGCAACATGGCAGTATCCGTCAACATTTAAAAGGCACTTCACCTTTGCCCAAACATTCCACTCCTAGGAATTAATCCTACAAAAATACCCATACTCTCATTTCAGGCACCACCCTGGGTCCCCAGGCCTCCCACCCTGCAAAGGTCATCTCCTTTCTGGAATACTGTCATGTGCCCAGTTCTGCACTCCTCAGGTAAAGAAAGGTTCCTGCCTGATTCCAGACTGCTCAGAGGAAAATCAGAAAATAAAACCTACAGGCAAATATCAATGAATCACAGATTATTCTGCCTAGAGAAGAGAAAGCTGAGGAAGAACTCCAGAGTAGCATGGTTACAGATGTTCTTCACAGAGGACTAAACAAGTGAGGAAGGCAGAGATGTGTGAGTAAATGCTTAACAACTGGCCCTCCTGGGGAAAAATGCAGGTGTGTATATGTACCTGTTATAAATTTTACTGAAATAAAGGATGTGTATGACACAATGTACAAATAATAATAAAATAGGTAATATTCTTCACTGTAAGTCCCATGTAGCTGATTTTCACAGAATGCTTTCCTTGGTTTTTCCCAAACTTTTCTATCTGTTGCTAACCCATGGTTGCAGTTCACCTATGATATGACAAGTGGAGTTGCATCCCAAGTCACTAACTCTTTTCCCAATTAACTCACTGTCATTAAAACAAAAAAACACAAATGTGCCTAAAGAAGGCAAGTGCTAGAACTTTCATTGCAGTATTCTTTGATCAAAAAATAAAAATAAAAAAGGAAATACCTCAAGTATTCTTCCACCAATAGAAAAATAAGCTATGATTATCTGTGGGACTTGATGCACACTTTCTGTCAGGGATTAAAATGGCACTATCATTTCTCCTTATGATCAGCTACAGTCTATGTTAAATATAACTTTAGATGATTCTTTAGGTGTTTCACACCACAGTAAAAAGAATGTAGACCAGGGTTTCTCAACCTCAGCACTACTGATTTTCTAGACCAGATGATCCTTTGTTGTGGGGGCCTGTCCTATGCATTATAGGAATGTTTCACAGCATCTCTGGTCTCCACCCATTAGGTGCCAGTAGCACACACACCCCCAAGTTGTGACAACCAAAAACATCTCCAAACATTGCCAAATGTCACCTTGGGGGCAAAACCATTGCCAGTTGAGAACCACTGATATAGACCTACATGTACTCATGAGGGAAGATCTCATCTCCAAGATGTACTATTAGATAATAATAAAAGAATAGTATGTACAGGATGATACCATTTTTTTTTAAACTATTATTTATAAGTAACATGCATATGTACGGGAATGCACAGAAAAAAAGTCCAGAAGGATACATAACAAATTGAAAACAATGGTTACCTCGGGAGAAAGGAGTAGGACTGCATGGATATCTATGCATGTTAGGGTGGGAGAGAAAAAGTGCCGTTGCTTTTTACTCTTTGTATTCTCAAAATTTTTATACAATGCATTCATAAATTACTTATGTAATTTAAAAAAAAGAAGTTAAATGAACTTGGATAAAGCACTCTGTAGACGGTAGGGCACTGAACAAATCTAAGCTCTCATATCAGCTGCCAAAAGGGATTTAGACTGGTGCTTGATTGTACTTGGCTCATGATTTCATCCACAAACAAGTACCTATGATGCACAATTTCTGTCAGGGATTAAAACAACACTATCATTTCTCCTTATGATCAACTACAATCTATGTTAAATATAATGTTAGATGATTCCTTAGGATAAAGTACTTCTTCCACTGTGATTCAGAAGGTACTATCAATTAGTCTTCATGTGTATTCAAAATCTCAAGAAGCAGCTTTAGGCTCAGCTAAAGTAAAATTAAAGTGATCTGACCATCAAGTCCAAAACTACAGACTAAAACGACTCACCAAATTCCATGTTCTCCCCTCTCTATCAGCACTGTACCTTCTCTTTTATTCCTCACCACGGTATCTTAGGGCTTATTTCCTTCACTTCCATCTTAAGTCTATTGACACTTTGTGTTTTCCCTTGGTTTTGATACACACACCCTTTGATCTGGTGTAAAAAACGTCTGCCCAGATATCAATCTGCATTTCCCCCAAATTATGGCTTCTAACCAGACTTTTATATTTCCATGAAAGATACTATGGTTAGATTTTGGGGTACTAACAGTTTTGTAGATAGATTATTGAAATGGAAATAAACTGCTGTCAAATGGTAACAGTAAACTGATGGTAAATGTACTGTTTCAAGGAATTTCAGATTACAGTATTTACAGATTTTAAGATCTACATTACATTATCTAGGTATCACTGAATTCAAGTCCATAACTTCCAATGCCCCTGAGCCAAATAAATCTTAAAAAAAAAAAAGACAACTTAAAAATTAACCAGAAGGGAAGGAAACATTCATTGAGCTTCTATCAAAGATAATGCTGAGCTCCTCACACAGGTATCAAATACTGTCATACCACAAAAACTCTATCAGGTAGGCTTTAACAGTTTTGTCCTACAACTGAGGAAACAGAGGGTTAGAGAGACCAAAAAAAAAAAAAAACCTAAGTAGAGCAGAGATTCAAACCCAAGTTTGTCCAACTCTAAAGCTCATGTATTTCCCACTTGGATACACAAATTAGTCCTTTTAATTGATCCTCTTTTCCTTTCACTAATATACCACTGTCAATTGGATTATATTTTTAAAATCAAACTTTGGGGCTTACAGAATTTACAATGTTTAAAAACGTACATATTTATACAAAAGAGCCGTTGTCAAAAACTAGTCTCCTGCATTACACAGGCCAGTAAAATCTCAAAAACAATTTGCGAAGTGACAACAGCATTACCAATTTTTTATTTTGACGTTATGAGGTCACGAAAAAACTACCAACTGGACAGGTAGTATACTGCAGGAGCTAAAGACACAGGCTATGGTTCAAATCTCAGCTCTACCACTTCCTTACCAGCTCATGACCTGGGACAAGGCATTACCAGAACCCACCTCAACCCTGACAGATGGTTGGCATCATGGTCATCTTACCTTTGATACATAGTAACAATTCACCCCAGAGACCCGCCTATCTCTTTCCATCAAACTCCACTGATATGGAAAATGGGCAATCCTTTTCTCCTACAAATAAAAAACAATTATTATCGCACCGTATAAAGATGATAGACCCAACTGATGTATATTAGAACTTTAAAAAAGTAACATTCTAGAAAAAAGGATCACCGAAATATAAACCAAATTAACAAAACCCTAATCTCCTAAATAAAAACCAGACCACTAAATTTTAAAGATGGTAAACATGACTTCTTGCACCTTTCTATTTTAACCGGCATCACTGTCTTTATGTCTTTCCTTTTTTATGAGAATAATTTACTCGTTACCTTTTATGACTCCAATGAGCAAAAACAATAGCGGTAGGTAATATGTGAAGAACAATCAAAAACCAAAAAGCAAATAATTTTGTTCTATGACTGTATTCTAGAGATGACGTGAAGGGCTACGAAAACAATTAAAACCTGATGAGAAAAACGGTATCTTGTGGTAAATTCCTAAAAGCTTGCAAGAGAAAACAGGGAATTAAAAACGTCAAGGGAAAAACCTAATCAAGAGTAATGCGGATGCGAGAAATCAAAATCAAAACCGAGCAAGAAAGAAGAGAGATTAGCGATCGGGGGCAGTGAGAACAAGACTAATCTCTCCCTTGTTTAGGAGTTTGGACCCACCTCTTCTCATCTCCTAATCTCTACTCTGCCTTTTTGCCCACTCTCCTGCGAGAAGCAACTAGCTGTTTCTTGCTGGAATAAGATGCGGTTTCTGTCGGACTTCATTCCGCAAGCATCCGCTTTCAGGCAACACTAAAAAAAAGAGGAGGGCCGACCTTGGTATTCCCCACCTGAGAGAGAAGCACCGGATCCTAAGGGCCTCCCTGACCAGCCAGTGTGCAGTGTCGGCGCTGAGACTGGGGAAGCCGCCTTACCTTTCCCCCATGACTGAATTTGTGCATGTGCGCAGTGATCACTCCCGGGATAAGCAAACACGTTGTCATGACGGCAATTCCGGGGAGAACCTCGAACCACATCGCGGCAGAACCCCTTCCAGAACACTTAAAGGTGACCGGGTCCGGCTCCTTTCCCGGTAAACTCCGCGGCACTCCACGAGCGAGGATGCGTCACGCACTTCCCCGGAGGAAGCGACGGAATCCGGTAGGGCTCAAGAGTGTGCGCGATCACGCCCTCGCGCTCTAGTGCTTTCGCAGGCCTATTTTCCTCCGACACGGAACAGAGCGTAGGGTGTGCAGTGATGTGACAGGGCCTGCGCTTTTTTGCACGCTGGAGCTGTTTTGGAGCTCGGTACTCCAAAATGGCAGAGCAACTTTCTCCAAGAAAGACGGCAGACCAGGTATGCACCTTCCTTTTCAAAAAGCCTGGGGGAAAACGTGCTGCAGGCCGCAGAAAGCGCCCTGTCTGCGACCGAGATCCCGGAGAAAGCAGCAGCAGTAGTGAGGAAGGCTGCACTGTGGTTCGCCCGGAAAAGAAGCGGACGATCCACAATCCGATGATACAGAAGACGCGTGGCAGCGGTAAACAAAAGGCAGTTTACCGCGACTTAAGTAGCGAGGAGGAGAATGAGCCCGAGAGTCTCGGTGTGGTCTACAAGTCCACCCGCTCAGCGAAACCCGTGGGGCCGGAGGATATGGGTGCAACCGCTGTCTATGAACTAGACACAGAGAAAGAGCGTGACGCACAAGCCATCTTTGAGCGCAGCCAGAAGATCCAGGACGAGCTGAGGGGCAAGGAAGATGACAAGATCTACCGGGGAATCAACAATTATCAGAAATACATGAAGCCCAAGGATACGTCTATGGGCAATGCCTCCTCGGGGATGGTCAGGAAGGGCCCCATCCGAGCTCCCGAGCATCTACGTGCCACGGTGCGCTGGGATTACCAGCCTGACATCTGTAAAGACTACAAAGAGACCGGCTTCTGCGGCTTCGGAGACAGCTGCAAATTCCTCCATGATCGTTCAGATTACAAGCATGGGTGGCAGATCGAACGTGAGCTTGATGAGGGTCGCTATGGTATCTATGATGACGAAAACTATGAAGTGGGAAGCGATGACGAGGAAATACCATTCAAGTGTTTCATCTGTCGCCAGACCTTCCAAAACCCAGTTGTCACCAAGTGCAGGCATTATTTCTGCGAAGGCTGTGCACTGCAGCATTTCCGCACCACCCCACGTTGCTTTGTCTGTGACCAGCAGACCAATGGCGTCTTCAATCCAGCGAAAGAATTGATTGCCAAACTGGAGAAGAATCGAGCTGCAGGAGAGGGTGGTGCTTCCGATTTCCCAGAAGACCCCAATGAGGATCCAATTCCCATTATTTAAGTGTCTCATATTCTCAAATCTCAGAATAAATGTTTTGTTGTTTTGGAATCTTAATTGTGTCCTTCCTTTTTAGGGAAAGTGACTTAGAGAAGAAGGCAGGTAGTGAAGTAGGGTACTGAATGACTTGCAAAAGCATCAAGGTAGGTATAACCTGGATTTTAAGCACTGAGATAAACACTTTATCTGTGTGTAACATATACTTTTCAGAACCTTTTGGCACAGATTATGGGGATGGGATTTTGAAGTTTGAGAAAAGAGCAAGAACTTGGTTGAAGTAACCAAGGCTGTGATGGAAGCAAGAACTGGACCTATTTATTATATCATATTTCTGTATCACTTAGTAGTTTGCTAAGTATGTTCATACATCTTTGTTGGGAGCCCTGAGGGCCTGTACTAACTTCAAAATGCACCAGAGCCAAGATGTGTGATTGGGGGTGGAAGGGAAGATGGGGTTGAGAGACTGGTAGCTAGCACCACAGGGTGCATGTACGGTAAGTGGTCCTTGTTCTCTTTGAAGCACCTATAGGTAATCCCCCCTGCCCTTTAATAGATGATGGAAATAGTCTATGCTGTGCTGTCCAATATGATAGCTACTAGCCACATGTGGCTATTGAGCACTTGAAATGTTGCTCATGGCCAAATATTGGACATCGCAGTTCTAGACTGAACTTGTGAACCTGCAGAAGGCAAAAACCTAATATTTTACAACTCTGTCTGAAATTACCTGTGTTCTCAGAGACTATAATAGAGCTGGTCATCTCCCAATGAAGTTAATCTGTGTACCTCTCTTCAAACTACTTTGTGAACTCCTTCAGTGACTAGCCCAGTGCTTATTAAATAATCTCAGGGAGGTTTGAAAAGGGAGATTGGGGCCAAAGCCTTGAATGCCAAGCTAAGGAGTTTTGACTGTATTTCTGTAGATAATGGGGAGATAGCAGAGGTTTAGGGAAGGGAACACAGACTATTTTTAATATTATGATTGCAAGTGGAGCCCTGGTGGTGCAGCAGTTAGGAGCTCAGATGCTAACCAAAAAGGTCGGCATTTTGGATCAACCAGCTGCTCCTTGGAAACCCTATTGGCAGTTCTACTCTGTCCTATAGGGTAGCTATAAGTTGGAATCAACTCGATGGCAGTGGGTGTGGGTGGCTTCAAGCTATAGGATGGATTGCAGGAAGATGGAAGACAAGAAGCAGGGAGGCCAGTTAGGCCAAATCATTAATACATGTTTATTGATCGAACTAGAACTTGGGCTTATTGCAGGAAACAGATGCAAGAATAAGTTGTGGGGTAGAGTGTCTTTTATTCATATTCATTAATCCATTTAAAGATATTCTTTGATCAGTTGCTGTGCCAGGCACTGTGCCTGGCATAGGGGATGTTAGCAGCTTTTGCCCTGAGGCAGGAGAGTGCCTGATAAGTCCTAGGAACAGTGAAGAAGTCTGTAATTGAAGTGAACTGAAGGAAGAGGAAAGAAATATTAGGTAAGAGAAGTAATGGAGGCAGGGGGCAGGTTGTGTACATCCTTATAAGCCATTGTAAGGACTTGGCCAGGCCCCTTCCCACGGGCTCCAGACCCCTCCTGCTACCCACCACAGCCCCAAGGGGACCCTGCCCAGAGCTCAGACCCCTTTCCACCAGCTCTGGACCCGTCCAGCCACCCTCAGGGGCCCCAAGGGGACCTGGCCTATACCCCAGGCCCTTTCCTGCCAGCTCCAGACCCGCCACCTGCTGTGGCACCCAGGCGTATCACAAAAGAGTTCACTGGGCTGATCTCTCAGAATTAACCCAATCTCTACTTTAGAAGACTTCAGAGACATAAACTCACTTGGGACAATGTGATACATTCTATAACAAAGAATATAAAAAGTAAGATGGGGACACCTGAGAAATTGTCTACTGGGAAAAGTGTTTAAGAAAGCCTCATAGGGGGCAGTGGTGGTTCAATGGCAGAATTCTCGCCTTCCATGTGGGAGAACAGGGTTCAATTCCCAGCCAATGCACCTCGTGTGGCTATCACCTGCCTGTCAGTGAAGGCTTGTGTGTTGCTATGATGCTGAACAGGTTTCAGCAGAGCTTCCAGACTTAAGACAAACTAGGAAGAAAGTCCTGGCGATCTACTTCTGAAAATCAGCCAATGAAAACCCTATGGATCCACAGCCAATTATTGTAATTGCTGTCAGTACATTGTACATCTGTAAAAAGTTGAATTGGAAAAAGCTGTGTGATAGATATATTTACAATGGAAAAAAAATAGTAGCTGCTGAGGTTGCTCATGTACAACCAAAAACCTCATGGATTTGGTTCCTTGGTTTAGGGTCATGGTTCCAGGAGGCAGCCCAGTTAATTGGCCTAATTATAAGTTTAGTGCTTCTGTTCTACCTCCTAGTTCATTGCATAGTGCCTGGGGTCTTAAAAGCTTTCAAGCAACCATCCAAGGCACAATTGGTCTCTATTCACCTGGAGCAACAGAGAAAGGAGAGTTGGGAATAGGAGGAGGATATGGAATGTGAGGTTAATTGCTTCCATGAACAACTGCCTCCTTTGCCATGAGACCAGAAGAACTGGGTAGTGCCTAGCTACCACTACTGAACACTTTGATCAAAGATTCTATAGAAGAATCCTGATCGAAGGGGGTGGGGGGGTGGGGGAATGCAGAACAGAATTTCAAATTCTCATGGAATCCAGACTTTCCAGATCCATGGATGCTGGAAGAACCCCTGAAACTACTGCCCTGAGAAAATCTTTAAACCTTAAACCAAAAATATCCCCTGAAGTCTTAAAACCAAACAATAGTTTAGCTTAACTAGTAAAGAATGTTGGCCTTGAACATTATGTTCTTTTAAGATCTATATGGGATCAAATTGATAACGAGCAACTTGAAAGATTAGATAGGAATCGTAGGGAGCAGTGAGTTTATGTTAAAGAGGGAGGAACAACTTAGAAAAGGAGGGTGAGAATGGTTGCACAACTTGAAGAATGTAATCAATGTCACTGAATTGTAAATGTAGAAACTGCTGAATTGGTGTATGTTTTGCTGAGTATATTCTCAACAACAACAAATAAATAAATAAATCAATAAGGAAAAGAAAAAAAAAAAAAAAAGACTTGATTTCTCTCCATCATTTAGTTCTTTCTCCAATGCTGGCTTTATTCCAGGACTCCATGCTGTGTCCTCTGGTATCTTCAAGCTCACATCATCCTTGCTGGTTTAAGCTCAAGCTATCACTTAAAAAAAAAAAACCCTCTGGCTCACAGTGGTCCAATCCACAACCCATCATAGGGATGGCACAGGACCAGGCAGCATTTTGTTCAGTTGTACATGAATTGGGGGCTGACTTGACAGCCAACAACAGCTTCCTTCATTTTACAAATATTTGTCTAACTTCTACATGTCAGGTATTGTGCTAGGTACTGGTGTGAAATGATAAGCAAAAAAAAAGCATCACAGCATAGATGAGCTTGGAGCTGGATGCTGAAGGAACCAACCTAGTCTCAGAGGGCAGGGGAGGCTCCCCTAGGAAAATGACTCTCAAACTAAGAACTGAAAGGTACGTAAAAGAACAAGATCCCAGGCAAATGGACAAGTATATACTAAGGACCTAATGTGAGAGAACTGCTAAGAACTCAAAGCAGTCCAGGATGGCCAGAGGAAAGAGACAAGGTAGTCAGGTAGTCAGGGCCAAAGAGCAGATGCTTTGCAAGTCACATTAAGGACTTTGGACTTTATTTGAAGGGCAAAGGGATGGCATCAGAAGGTTTTAAGAAGGGAAGTGAGATGATCAGATTTGAATTTTAAAAAGATAATTCTATAGTGTGGAAATAGATTGAAAGGGAACCAGGCTTGAGGCAGGGAGATGAGTTAGGAGGCTGCTGCACTAGTCCAGGTAAGAGATCATGGAAGACTGGACTAGACTGGTGGATGTGGAAATTAATTCATTTAATAAATATTTTTTGAGCACTCAATATTCCCCAGTCATTGCTGTAAGCACTGGAGGTACAGCCATGACAAAAACACAAGTCCATGTTCTCATCAAACTTACATGAGAGACAATAACAAATTTATATATTTTTATATATAATATATATTAAATATACTCATATATTCTAAATATACTAATATATGTTAAATATACTAACATATCAGGCTGTGATAAGTGCTATGAAGAACAATATAGGTAAGGAGATAAGAGTGCAGTGGTATAGGGGAATGCTATGTTATATAGGGTGGTCAGAGAAGGCCTCTGATAATATGACACTTGAGCAGAGCCCTAAATGAAGCAGTTATGTGGGAAAAGAGCATTTCACACAAAACACCAGGTGCAAAGGCCCTGAGGCAGGAGAGTGCCTGACAAGTCCTAGGAACAGTGAAGAAGTCTGTAATTGAAGTGAACTGAAGGGAGAGGAAAGAAATATAAGATTAGGTAAGAGAAGTAATGAAGGCAGGGGACAGGCTGTGTACAGCCTTATAGGCCATTGTAAGGACTTGGCCAGGCCCCTTCCCACTGGCTCTGGACCCCTCCTGCTACCCACCACAGCCCCGAGGGGACCCAGCCCAGACCTCAGACCCCTTTCCTCCAGCTCTGGACCCCTCCAGCCACCCACAGGGGCCCCAAAGGGACCTGGCCTGTACCCCAGGCCCTTTCCTGCCAGCTCTAGACCCCGCCACCTGCCACAGCACCCAGGAGACCCAGCCCAGACCTCAGGTCCCTTCCTGCAGACTCTGTACCCCTCTCCTGCCTGCTGCTGCCCTGAGGAGACTTGGCCTGGACCCCAGGCCCTTCCTTGCTGGCTTGGGACGCCCCTGCCCCCCACAGACCATAGCAGCCCCACTCCAACCCCTAGCCCAGTTCATGCCGCAGACAAACAACCCATCTCTGCCCATCCCTTCCTGCTGGTCCTGCCCTGCTGCACCATAGCTGACTGACTGGCCCTACACACCAGGACAAGGTGGTGAGAGCTATCATGCCCGTGGACAAGCAAGCAACAAACCACGCCCAACCCACCTACCTAGAAATAACAAAACAAAACAAAAAAGCAGGATGACACAAACAAACCTACAATCAATAAAGAAAATAATAACTTAATGTCTCAGAGACAGCAGACAATATCAAAACATATAAAAATTTAGGACAAGATGGTTCCAGTAAGTGACCAGAATAAAGCACCATTTGACCTTCCAGCAGAATAAGAGGCACTGAAACTACCTGATATGGAATTTAAAAGTCTAATATTCAGGGCTCTCCAAGAGATTAGAAAAGAGATCAAGGAAAATGCAGACACAATCATGGAAAACAAAGACAAAACCAGCCAAAATCAAGGAAAACACAGACAAAGCAATAGAAGAACTTGGAAAATAATACAAGAACAAAGTGTCAAAATAAATAAACAATTACAAATCATACAAATACAAGAATTAGAAGGAAATCCAAAAGATAAACAAAAAAATTTCAGAAATGGACAATGCAATAGAAGGTTTTAGGAGCAAATTTGAAACAATGGAAGATAGAATCAGTGAAATTGAAGACAAATCCATGGATGCCACTTTGTTTGATGAAAAATCAGACAAAAGAATGAAGAAAACCTAAGAACTATGTGGGATACAATAAGAGCAAAAATTTGCACAAGACTGGAGTTCCAGAACGAAGAGAAAATGGAAAACACAGAGAGGATCATTGAAGATTTGCTGATAGAAAACTTTTTTATTTTAAGAAAGATGAAGAACTGACCATCCAAGAAGCTCAACAAACCCCATATAGGATAGACCCCAAAAGAAAGTCACCAAGACATACCATAATCACAATCACCAAAACCAAAGACAAAGAAAGAATCCTGGGAGCAGCTCGAGAAAATGAAAAGTCACATACAAAGGAGAAACAATAAGACTAAGCTCTGATTATTCAGCAGAAACCATGCAGGCAAGAAGGATATATATAAAACCTTAAAAGGACTTGGGCTTTTATCCTCAGTGAGGTAGAGAGCAACTGGAAGATTTTGAGCAGAGGAGTGACATGATCTGGCATTGGTTCTTAAAAGGATCCTTCTGGAACTTTTGAGGGGTAATAAAAATGTTTTATATCTTAACTGGGGTGTTTGTTACACGGGTATCTACATTTGTCCAGACTCATTGAACTGTACACTTAAGATATGTGCATTTCACTGTATGTGATTATATCTGATTAAGAAATATCTTCAAGTTAAAAAAAAAGAAAAAAGAAAGAAACTCTTTGGCTGCATATAGAAAATAAACTGATGGGGGGAGGTGCGAGAGGAAGCAAGGAGATCAGTTAGAAAGGCTACTGCAGCTATCCAGGGGGGAGATGATGATGGCCCAGACCAGGTGGTGGTGAGAAGCGGTCAGATCCTGGATATATTTTGAAGGTAAAACTGACAAAGTTTGCTCACGGGTTGGATATGGGGTGTAGGAGAAACAGAAGAGTCAGGGTGACCAAGATTTTTTATCTCAGCAAGGCAATGCCATTTACAGAGGTGGAAAGATCCTAGTGAATTATTTGTATTTTTTGATGTGACACATAACACACATTCAGAAAAGTACATAAAACACAGTTTCTCAGTGTGATAAATAATTCTATATATAAAAGAATTACCAGTTCAATGGGGGAAAGAACAGTCTTTTCAAAAAATGCTGCTGCAATGCTTAGGGGACACTGAGCTTCTGTTAAGGGTGATGGTATAGTTTGGGAACAGATATAGGTAATGGTTGGACAAAATGATGAACATAATGTCACTGAACTGTACACGTGAAGATTGTCGAAATGGCTAATGTTTTGTTACATACATAGTTACCACAATAAAAAAAATTTTTTAAAGTGCTGCTAAGTGGATACCCACATGCAAAAGAATGACTTTGTACCCTTACCTAATACCATGTACAAAAATTAACTGAATATGGATAAAAGAACTAAATATAAAAACTAAAACTATTAAAAACTCTTAAAAGAAACATAGGGGTAAATCTTCATGACCTTGGATTAGGCAGTGATTTCTTAGACATGACACCAAAAGCAAAATCCACCCCCCTCTCCCGGTTTAGAACCACTGTTCTAGGTATAATGAACACCCCGCAGATCCTAACATGTCATGCTATATCATGCCTCTGGTAATTTGCAGAAATGATTCCCTTCCTGGAATGTCTTCCCCCGCCCTCCTCTGCCTGCAGCTTTTGTTAATGGTTAAATACCTGCCTAAAGCAACACTTTCTGGGTGAAGTCTTTGTTTCCTGTGTTTGTTTCATTTTTGTAGCGCCAGTGTCTAACACAGCCCCTAGTATAAAATAGGTACTGAATAAATGCTTGCAG
Organism: Dugong dugon; assembly: GCA_030035585.1. NCBI lineage: Eukaryota > Metazoa > Chordata > Mammalia > Sirenia > Dugongidae > Dugong > Dugong dugon. The sequence continues at coordinate 35,740,184 of CM057483.1, forward strand.
AAAAGATTAATCATTATTATTAAGAGATTTTAATTGAGCTCCTTGTGATCACTGTGCTGTATAAAGAGTATAAAGTAGGATCCCTACTCTAGGGAGGTATACAGTTTAGGGGGTGTAATCCAAAAAAACCCAAACCCATTGCTGTTGAGTCAATTCCCACTCACAACAACCCTATACGACAGAGCAGAACTGCCCCATAGAGTTTCCAAGGGGGAGCTAGTGGATTCAAACTGCCGACCTTAACCACTGTGCCGCCAGGGCTCCTGTGGGTGTGATAGAGACTGCTAATTCTCCACCATTATGCTTTCTCTTTTTTGTTTTACAGACTAAGACTTAGACAAGTAATGTAAGTGGAAATGGTGTGTTTCCTTAAAGAGAGGAGGCATGCTCTTCTTGCATTCCTCCTTTCTTGCACTGGAATGCAGATAGGATGGCTGGAGCCCAAGCAGTTATTCTGGACTATGAGGTTGAAGCCTCATGCTGAGGATGGCAGAACAACAATAAAGAACAAGAAAAAACTTCTAAAGCTAATAGAGGAATTTAGCAAAGTTGCAGGGTATGAGGTCAACAAACAAAAATCGGTTGGGTTTCTATACAGCAGCAATGAGAAATCTGAAAGGGAAATTAGGGAATTAACCCCATTTACAATAGCATCTAAGAGAATAAAATACCTAGGAATAAACCTAACCAGAGATTAAAGAAGACTTAAATAAATAGGAAGATGTTCCATGTTCTTGGGTTGGAAGACTTAACATTGTCAAGATGTCGATACTATCCAAAGCGATCTATACACTCGATGCAATCCTGATCAAAATTCCAACAGCCTTCTTTACAGAAATAGAAAAACCAATCCTCAACTTTATGTGGAATGACAAGGGCCCCAAATAGCTAAAGCAATGTTGAAAGAGAAGAACAAAGTAGGAAGACTCACACTTCCTAATTTTAAAACATACGCTACAGTAATCAAAACAGCATGGTACTAGTTAACATTAGACACAAAGACCAATGGAATAGAATTGAGAGTTCAGGAATAAACCACACATCTATGGTCAACTGATTTTTGACAAGGGTGCTAAGTCCATTTGAAGGGAATGAAGAGTCTCTTCAATAAATGGTGTTGGGAAAAATGGATTTCCACATGCAGAAAAATGAAACAGGATCCATGCCTCACACCATACACAAAACAAATTCAAAATGGACTAAGGACCTCAATATGCAAACTAAAACCATAAAATTCTTAGAAGAAAATGCAGGGCAATGCTGTCAGGCCTAGCTTTTAACAGTGGATTGTCTAGACTCAAAAAGAAACTAGTCTACAGGACTAATATTCTACATGAACCACGGCCTCACATACCTTGAGACCAGAAGAACTGGATGGTACTCAGTTTCCACTGCTGACTGTTCTGACCAGGGACACAATAGATAGTCCTGGATAGAATGAGAGAAAAATGTAGAACAAAACTCAAATTCCTAAAAAAAAGGCCAGACTTACTGGACCAGCAGAGACTAGAGGGACCCCTGGGACAATTGGCCTGGGATACCCTTTAAACTTGGAATTGAAACCACTCCTGGAGATCACTTATCAGGCCAAAAGACAGAGTGGCTCATAAAGTAAATAATACCAGTGAGTACTATGCTTCTCTAAACAATCATCTAAATGAGACCGAACAGTCATAATGCCTTGAGAATTATGCTCTTTTAAGAACTATTTATATAAGATCAAAGTAACAACCAAACATGAGAAGGTAAGGGGGTACAAGGAAGCTAGATAAATGGAAACAGAATTACCAGAATGGAAATAATGAGAATGCTGACACATTGTAAAAAGTATAACCAATGTCACTGAATAATATATATAGAAAATGTTAAATCAAAACTTAATTTGCTAGTAAGTTTTCTCCAAAATCACACTAAAGCATTTTTCAAAAATAGATTATTTAATATAATCACAAAAGCACAAACAGTAAAAGACAAAATAAACGGGACCTCATAAAAATTAAAAACGTTTGTTCATCAAAAAAATTTACCAAAAAAGTGAAAAGACAAGCTACTGACTGGGAGAATATGTTTGGAAACCAAATTTACAATAAGAATCTAATAACCAAAATATACATAAAACTTCAAAAACATAACAACAAAAAGACAAACAACCCAATCACAAAATGGGCAAAACCTTGAATACACATTTCACCAAAGAGAACATTCAAATGGCCACCAAACACATGAAAAGATACTCACTGTTATTAGTCATCAGAGAGATGCAAATCAAAACCAAAATGAGGTATTATTTCCCTCCTGCTAGGATGGCTAGGATTAAAAAAAAAAAAAAAAAAAAAACCAGAAAATAACAAATGTTGCCAAGGATGTGGGGAAACTGGAACCCTTATCCATCGCTGGTGGGAATGCAAAATGGTATAGCCGTTGTGGAAAACGCTGTGGTGGTTCCTCAAAAAACTGAAAATAGAACTACCATATGACCAAGCAATTCCACTCCTAGGTATATACCCAAAAAACTTGAAAGCAGAGACTCAAACAAAGACTTGCACACCAAATCTCACTGCAGTACTATTCACAATAGCCAAACAGTGGAAACAACCTAAATGCCCAACAACAGATGAATGATTAAACAGGTTAAACAAAATGTAGTACATACATACAATGGAATCCTACTCAGCCAGTAAATGAAACAAAGTCCTGATACATGCTATAACATGGATGGAGCTTGAAGACATTATGCTGAGTGAAATAAGTCAATCACAAAAGGACAAATATTGTATGAGACCTCTATTGTAAACACCCAAGAAAAAGTTCACACACAGAGTGTAACAATCTTTGTTGGTTACCAGGGATGGGAGGGGTGGGGGGGGAATACTAAATAGGCAATAGATAAGTGGTATCTTGGGTGAAGGGTGAGACAGTACACAATACAGGGGAAACTAGCACGACTTGTACAAGGAAAGGCCATGGAAGCCCCATAGACACATCCAAACTCCCTGAGGGAATGAATTGCTGGGCAGAGGGCTGTGGGGACCATGGTCTGGGGGAACATCTAGCTCAATTGGCATAACACAGCTTATAAAGACAATGCTCTACATTCTACCTTGGTGAGTAGTGTCTGGGGTCTTAAAAACCTGTGAGCGGCCATCTAAGATACTCCACTGGTCTCCTCCCTTCGGGAGCAAGGGAGAATGAAGAGAACAAGATACAAGGAAAAGATTAGTCTGAAGGACTAATGGTCCACAGCTACCAAGGCCTCCACCTGACTGAGTCCAGTACAGCTAGATGGTGCCCGGCTACCACCACTGACTGCTCTGACCAGGATCACAACAGAGGTTTCTGGACAGAGCTGGAGAAGGATGTAGAACATAATTCTAACTCACAAAGAAAGACCGGATTACTGGCCTAAAGGAGACAACAGAAGCCCCAAGAGTATGGCCCCCAGACACCCTTTTAGCTCAGTGGTGAAGTTATCTCCGAGGTTCACCGTTCAGCCTGGGAGTGGACAGCCCCGTAAAACCAAATGGGACTAATGAGATACAGTAGTCCAGTGACAAGGGCCAGAAGGCAGAAGGGGACAAGGAAGCTGGTGACAGGGAACCCAAGGTTGAGTAAGGATATTGTTGATATGTTGTGAGATTGTTAACCATTGTCATAGGGCAACGTGTAGTAACTGTTAAAAGAGAAACTATTTTGTTCTGTAAGCCTTCACAACTGGAAGAGCATAGTCAATGTCAGTGAACTGTGCATGTAGAAATTTTTGAAATGATGTATCTTTGGCTATGTGTATTTTCACCAAAAAAAAAAGTTGAGAAGTTAGAGGGTTGACATGTTGTGGGGTTGTTAACCAATGTCATAAAACAATATGTGTACTACCATTTCGTGAGAAACTATTTGTTCTGTAAGCCTTCACCTGAAGTACAATAAAAAAAAAAAACCTTTGGAAAAACCTCTCTCCATATACCTCCCCACTCCCTGCTCTGCACTGGGTCTGGGACAGCTTCAGCAATTGCCTAGTCCCCTGGGCCAGAAGTAGGACCTGTCACGTGCCCTGAGCCATTGTCTCGGCCTTGGAGAGGGAAGAGATTAACAAACTAAAAACTAATCTGCCGGCTCTCGTAAGCCAGGAACTCGGGGTAGGCACAGCTCCTTTGCCTAGGCACAGGCATAAGGGGTCTACAGACTTTGAGTGCCTTTCACCCCTGCATAGACTTGTGTGGGTCCATTTCAACAGCGTAGGCCTTCATTACCACAGTACAAGGTATATACCTGAAGTCTAACTTCAACGGTTTCAGCTCTGAAGTGGCAGGTTCATGACATTTGACACTGCTCTGCTGCCCATTAAGCAGGATCTTCCCCTACCCACATCAGGGGCCTGAGGACTGGTGGCTACACCCATGCCACCTAGCCACCTGTGACAGGGGTCCAAGAATTAGTGGTGCCCCCTAGTACTTACAGCCAACAGCACTGGGTGCCCAAGGTCCGGCTGCAAAACCCATTCAACTATGTGCACTAGGGAAGAGGGATACCCTTTCCTGCCAGACACTCAGGGGCAGCCATCAGCCCCCTGCATTGCTCAGCACGTGACCCCTACTGCAGCCAGATACCTGTGCCTACACCAATCACCCATGCCAGTCTAGGACTGTAGGTGAGAGCCTGCACCATACACTTGGTGACCAACTACCTGGACACCTGAGCTGAATCTATACAAGAAAAGTAAATAGAATCCTGTGCTCACATACTTAGTTACAGATCTAACCACCTGGTGACAGGACGTTTTAGCTTCAAAGGTGCCAATAATCAAATTAGCTCACACGAGCAGCCTATTTGGGAATATTAAAACAAAACAAGAAGCTAAGACAAAGTAAGCAAACATAAAATAAATAAATGTAATAACTTATTGATGGCTCGGAGACAACAGCAAATATCAAATCACACAAAGAGGCAGACCACGATGGCTTCAGCAAGCTCTCAAAATAAAGAATCAAGAAATTTTCCAGAGAAAGAGAATTTCCTGGAATTACCAGAGGCAGAATACAAAAGATTAATATACAGAACTCTTCAAGAGATCAGGAAAGAGATAATTCAAAACGCAGAACAAGCTCAGGAACACACAGACAAAGCAATAGAAGGTCTTAAAGTTATTCAAGAGCGTAATAACAAATATAAGAGGCTACAAGAATCCACAGAGAGACAGCAATCAGAAATCCAGAAGATTAACCATGAAATTTCAGAATTAGACAACTCAATAGAAAGTCATAAGAGCAGAATTGAGGCAATGGAAGTCGAATTAGTGAGACTGAAGATAAAGCACTTGACACCAACTTATTTGAGGAAAAATCTGATAAAAGAATTTTAAAAAATAAAGAAGTTCTAAGAATTATGTGGGACTCTATCAAGAGGAATAACCTATGAGTGAATGGAATACCTGAAAGGGCCAGGGGAGAACAGAAAATACAGAGAGAATTATTGAAGATTTGTTGGCAGAAAACGTCCCTGATATCATGAAGCTGAGAAGATATCTATCCAACTTGCTCATCAAACCCCACATAAGGTAGATCCCAAAAGAAGCTCACCAAGACATATTATAATCAAACTTGCCAAAACCAAAGATAGAGAATTTTAAGAGCAGCTAGGGATAAACGAAAAGTCATCTGCCAAGGAAAGTCAATAAAACTAAGCTTGGACTACACAGCAGAAACCATGCAGGCAAGAAGGCAATGGGATGATATACATAAAGCCTTGAGGGAAAAAAATTGCCAGCCAAGAATTATATATCCAGCTAAACTGTCTCTCAAATACGATGGCGAAATTAGGGCATTTCCAGATAAACAGAACATAAGGGAATTTGCAAAAACCAAACCAAAATAACAAGAAATACCTTTAGTCCTCCAGTTAGAAAATCAATAACATCAGATAACAACCCAAGACTAGAACACAGGACAGACCAACCAGATATCGACACAGATAGGAAAATCACAAAAAGAAATCAAAGCTAAAACACTGAAAATAGGCAGACAGAGATGTCAATATGTAAAAGCTGACAACATTAAAACAAAAAAGAGGGACCTAAAAATATAGACATAGATTTTTCATATGGAGAGGAAGTCAAGGTGATACAAAGAAATAAAAGACTGGTTTAAACTTAGAAAAATAGGGGTAAGTATTGAGGTAACCACAAAGGAAACTAACAATCCTACGCATCAAAATAAAAAACAAGAAAAATATAAAGACTCAGCAAATACAAAATCAACAACAATAAAAAAAATAAAGAAAAGTGACTCAACATAGAAAATTAAGTGGAAGAAAGAAACTGTCAACACACAAAAAAAGACATCAAAATGACAGCACTAAACTCATACCTATCAATAACTACACTAAATGGAAATAGACTAAAAGCACCAATAAAGGGACAGAGAGTGGCATAATGGATTAAAAAAAAAAAACACGATCCATCTATATGCTGCCTACGAGAGACACACCTTAGACTTAAAGACACAAACTAAAACTCAAAACATGGAAAAAAATATATCAAGCAAACAACACTCAAAAAAGAGCAGGAGTGGCAATATTAATCTCTGACAAAATAGACTTTAAAGTAAAATCCACCACAAAGGATAAGGAAGGACACTATATAATGATTAAAGGATCAACACACCAGGAGGACATAACTATAATAAATATTTATGCACCCAATCACAGGGCTCCAAAATACATACAACAAACCCTAACAGCATTGAAAAGAGAAACATACAGCTCCACCATAGTAATAGGAGACTTCAACACACCACTTTCGGTGAAGGACAGAACATCCAGAAAGAAGCTCAATAAAGACCGGGAAGATTGAAACGCTACAATCAACCAACAGATCTCATAGACATGTAACAAACACTCCAACCAACAGAAGCCAAGTATACTTTCTTTTCCAACGCACATGGAACATTCTCCATAATATACCACATATTAGGCCATAAAGCAAGCCTTAAAAGAATCCAGAGCATTAAAATATTACAAAGCATCTTTTCTGACCATAAAGTCATAAAAGTATAAATCAATAACAGAAAAAGCAAGGAAAAAAAATCAAACACATGGAAAGTGAACAACACCTTACTCAAAAAATACTGGGTTATAGAAGAAATTAAGGATGGAATAAACAAATGCATAGAATCAAATGAGAATGGAAACACATCCTACCAGAACCTTGGGACACAGCAAACACAGTGCTCAGAGGTCAGTTTATAGCAATAAATGCACACATCCAAAAAGAAGAAAGGGCCAAAATCAAAACATCCCTACAACTGGAACAAGTAGAAAGAGAACAGCAAAAGAAGGCCTCTGGTGCCAGAAGAAAGGAAATAATAAGAATTAGAGCAGAATTAAATGAAATAGAAAAACAACCGAAAGAATTAACAGGACCAAAAGATGGTTCTCTGAAAAGATCAACAAAATCAATAAACCACTGGCCAAACTGACGAAAGAAAAACAGGAGAGGAAGCAAATAACCCGTACAAGAAATGAGATGGGTGCTATCACAAGAGACTTAACTGAAATTAAAAGAATCATAACAGAATACTATGAAAAACTGTACTCCAACAAATTGGAAAACCTAGAGGAAATGGACAAATTTCTAGAAACTCACTACCTACCTAAACTGACACAAACAGAGGTAGAACAACTAAATAAATCTATAACAAAAGAAGAGATTGAAAAGGTAATTAAAAAACTCCCAACAAAAATAAGCCCTGGCCTGTGGGGACCATGGTCTCGGGGAACATCTAGCTCAATTGGCATAATACAGCTTATAAAGCCAATGTTCTACATTCGACCTTGGTGAGTAGTGTCTGGGGTCTTAAAAGCCTGTGAGCAGCCATCTAATATACTCCACTGGTCTCCTCCCTTCGGGAGCAAGGGAGAATGAAGAGAACAAGATACAAGGAAAAGATTAGTCCAAAGGACTAATGGTCCACAGCTACCAAGGCCTCCACCTGACTGAGTCCAGTACAGCTAGATGGTGCCCGGCTACCACCACTGACTGCTCTGACCAGGATCACAACAGAGGTTTCTGGACAGAGCTGGAGAAGGATGTAGAACATAATTCTAACTCACAAAGAAAGACCGGATTACTGGCCTAAAGGAGACAACAGAAGCCCCAAGAGTATGGCACCCAGACACCCTTTTAGCACAGTGGTGAAGTTATCTCCGAGGTTCACCGTTCAGCCTGGGAGTGGACAGCCCCGTAAAACCAAATGAGACTAACGAGGTACAGGAGTCCAGTGACAAGGGCCAGAAGGCAGAAGGGGACAAGGAAGCTGGTGATAGGGAACCCAAGGTTGAGTAAGGATATTGTTGATGTGTTGTGAGATTGTTAACCATTGTCATAGGGCAACACCTGTAGTAATTGTTAAATGAGAAACTATTTTGTTCTGTAAGCCTTCATATTAAGTGAGAATAACAGCACAATTGGAAGAGCGTAGTCAGTGTCACTGAACTGTGCATGTAGTAATTTTTGAAATAGTGTATCTTTGGCTATGTATATTTTCACCAAAAAAAAGGTTGAGAAGTTAGAGGGTTGACATGTTGTGGGGTTGTTAACCAATGTCATAAAACAATATGTGTACTACTGTTTCATGAGAAACTATTTGTTCTGTAAGCCTTCACCTGAAGTACAATAAAAAAAATTAAATTAAAAAAAAAATAAGCCCTGGCCCGGACGGTTTCACTGGAGAATTCTACCAAACTTTCAGAGAGGAGTTAACACCACTACTGCTAAAGGTATTTCAGAGCATAGAAAAGATGGAATACTCCCAAACTAATTATATGAAGGCAGCATAACCCTGATACCAAAACCAGGTAAAGACACCACAAAAAAAGAAAATTACAGACCAATATCCCTCATGAACATTGACGCAAAAATCCTCAACAAAACTCTAGCCAATAGAATTCAGCAATATATGAAAAAAACAATTCACCATGATCAAGTGGGATTTATACCAGGCATGCAGGGATCGTTCAACATTAGAAAAACAATATGTAACCCATCACATACATAAAACAAAAGACACGAACCACGTGACCATACCAATCGATGCAGAAAAGGCATTTGACAAAGTCCACCACTCATTCATGATAAAACCTCTCAACAAAATTGGAAAAGAAGGGAAATTCCTCAACATAATTAAGTGCATTTATACAAAGCCAACAGCCAACATCATCCTAAATGGAGAGACTTTGAAAGCATTCCCCCTGAGAATGGGAACCAGACAAGGATGCCCTCTATCACCACTCTTATTCAACAATGTGTTGGAGGTCCTAGCCAGAGCAATTAGGCTAGAGAAAGAAATAATGGGCATCCAAATTGGTAGGGAAGAGGTCAAAGCATCTCTATTTGCAGATGATACGATCTTATACACAGAAAACCCCAAAGAATCCACAAGAAAACTACCAGAACTAATAGAAGATTTCAGCAAAGTTTCAGGATACAAGATAAACATACAAAAATCAGTTGGACTCCTCTACACCAACAAAGAGAACTTTCAACTGGAAATCACCAAATCATTTACAATACCATTTACATTTACAATAGCCCCCAAGAAGATAAAATACTCAGGAATAAATCTAACCAGAGATGTAACAGACCTATACAATGAAAACTACAAGACACTACTGCAAGACACCAGAAAAGACCTGCATAAGTGGAAAAACATACCTTGCTCATGGATAGGAGGACTCAACATTGTGAAAATGTCAAATTCTACCCAAAGTGATCTACAGATACAATGCAATCCAAATCCAACTTCAAAAGGCATTTTTTAATGAGATGGAGAAACAAATTACCAACTTCATATGGAAAGGGAAGAGGCCCCAGATAAGTAAAGCATTACTCTAGAAGAACAACAAAGTGGGAGGCCTCACACTATCTGATCTGAGAACCTCTTATACCACCAGGGTAGTCAAAACAGCCTGGTACTGGTACAACAACAGATACATAGACCAATGGAACAGAATTGAGAATCCAGACATAAATTCATCCACCTATGAGCAGCTGATATTTGACAAAGGCCCGAAGTCCATTAATTGTGGAAAAGACAGTCTCTTTAAGAAATGATGCTGGCATAACTGGATATCCACCTGTGAAAAACTGAAGCAAGACCCATACCTCACACCATACACAAAAACTAACTCAAACTTGATCAAAGACCTAAATATAAAATCTAAAAAGATAAAGATCATGGCAGAAAAAATAGGGAGAACACTAGGAGCCCCAATACATGATGTAAACAGAATACAAACCATATGTAACAGTGCATAGACACCATAAGACAAACTAGATAACTGGTAGCTCCTAAAAATAAAAAACTTATGCTCATTAGAAGACTTCACCAAAAAAAGTCAGAAGACAACCTACTGACTGGGAAAAAAATTTTGGCTACAACAAATCCAGTCAGCATTTAATCTCTAAAATCTACAAGATACTGCAAAATGTCAACAACAAAAAGACAAATAACCCAATTAAAAAATGGGCAAAGGATATGAACAGGCACTTTACCTAAGTGGACATTCAGGCGGCTAACAGACACATGAGGAAACGCTCAGGATCATTAGCCATTACGGAAATTCAAATCAAAACTACAATGAGATACCATCTCACCCCAACAAGGCTAGCATTAATCCAAAAAACACAAAATAATAAATGTTGGAGAGGTTGTGGACAGACTGGAATATTTATACACTGTTGGTGGGAATGTAAAATGGTATAACCAGTTTGGAAATTGATTTGGCGCTTCCTTAAAAAGCTAGAAATAGAACTACCATAGGATCCAGCAATCTCGCTCCTTGGAATATATCCTAGAGAAATAAGAGCTGTTACACAAATAGATATATGCACACCTATGTTCACTGCAGCACTGTTCACGATAGCAAAAAGATGGAAACAACCTAGGTGCCCATCAATGGACGAATGGATAAACAAATTATGGTATATCCACACAATGGAATACTACGCAACAATAAAGAACAACGATGTAGCCGTGAAACATCTTATAACATGGAGGAAGCTGGAGGTCATTATGGTGAGTGAATTTAGTCAGTCACAGAAGGACAAATATTGTATAAGACCACTATTATAAGAACTCAAGAAAGGGTTTAAACACAGAAGAAAACATTCTTTGATGGTTATGAGGGTGGGGAGGGAGGGTGAGGGTTATTTACTAACCAGATAGTAGATAAGAATTACCTTAGATGAAGGGAAGGAAAGCACACACCACAGGGAAAGTTACAACTGGACTAAACCAGAGCTAAGTAGTTTCCTGAATACAATCAAACACTTTGAGGGATAGAGTAGCAGGGGTAGGGGTCTGGGGACCATGCTTTCAGGGGACATCTAGGTCAACTGGCATAACAAAGCTTATTAAGAAAATGTTCTGCATCCTACTTTGGTGAGTGGCTTCTGGGGTCTTAAAAGCTTGCAAGCGGCCATCTAAGATGCATCAATTGGTCCCAATCACCTGGAGTAAAGGAGAAAGAAGAGCACCAAAGACACAAGGAAAGTATTAGCCCAAGAGACAGAAAGGGCTGCACAGACCAGAGACTTCATCAGCCTGAGACCAGAAGAACTAGATGGTTCCTGACTACCACCAATGAGTGCCCCGACAGGGAACACAACAGAGAGTCCCAGATGGAGCAGGAGAAAGGTGGGGTGCAGAACTCAAATTCTAGTAAGAAGACCAGACTTAATGGTCTGATTGAGACTGGAGGTACCCCAGAAAGCATGGCCCCCGGATTCTCTATCAGCCCAGAACTAAAACAATTTCCGAGGCCAACTCTTCAGACAGGGATTGGATTGGACTGTGGGACATAAAGTGATACTCGTGAGGAGTGTGCCTCTTAGCTCAAGTAGATACAAGAGACTAAAGGACAGCTTCTGTCCGGAGGTGAGATGGGAAGGCAGAAAGGGTTAGGAGCTGGTTGAATGGACATGGGGAATCACAGGTGGAAAGGAGGAGTGTGCTGTCACAGTATGAGGAGAGCAATTAGAGTCATATAACAATGTATGTATAAATTTTTGTATGGGAAAAAATTTAAAAAAAAGGAATTCCATATTCATTCAACTAATATAGCAAATACAACAAATTCTTTAAAAAATAAAATAAAACCTTAGTACCTACTGTATGGAAAGCATTTTTCTAAATCCCTGGGATACATAGCTAAATGAAATGGACAGAAATTATGTCCTCACAGAATTGACATTCTAGTAGAGGGGGAGACAGGAAATAAACAATAAACATAATAAAATAGGTGAATTATATAGTAGGTGCTATGGGGAGAAAAGAGCAGCTAAGGGGATTGAGATTGCCTGGGACAGGAAATGGATTGAAAGTTTTTAAAGGTTTGTCAGAATCACCTCATTAAGAAGGTGAAACTGGAGCAAAGATTTGAAGGAGGCAAGGTGCTTGGCGAAATATATACAGCTAAATTTTCACTTGAGAGTGAAATAATATTTTTAGACATATAAAGATTGTGGGTATTTACTATTCACAGACCCTCACTGATACAACTATTAAAACAAAGATTTCACCAAGAAGTAAACAGAACCCAGAAGGAAGGAGAAGAAAGCAAAAAGCAATGGTCAGCAAATACTCTGATAATCATATTGGAAAACCTACATGGGTACTATTAATGTAAAAAGGGGAGGTTAAAAAAAAAGAAAAGAAACCCAAACACCTTCCAACCATAACATGGAAAAGTGGGTGGTATGATGAGAAAGAATGGAATTAAAGTATTGAAAACTCCATGTATTATTTGGGAGAATGCTGTAGTTAAACTTATTAACTCTAAACTTACTAAAAATCAAATATGTATGTTGAAATTTTAAATCAATAGTAAAAAGATAGTTTTAAAAATACCTCTAAAAACTAAAAACACAATCCCAAATAGCTAACGAGTTAGGGAAAATAGTAAGGGAAACTATGAAAAAATTGAAATTAAATGACAATAAAATACATACAAAAATGTGTGACATGGAGTGGCTGGTGAGTTCGAACTGCCAACCTTTTGGTTAGCAGCCATGCACTTAGCCACTGCACCACCAGGGCTTCTTTAAAAAGAGAAAAGAGTGAAGGTATACATAAATAATATTGAGACAAAAAAGAGAGAGAGAGACATAAAGACAGATTCAATAGAAATTTAAAGCCACATAGAAGACTTTGGAAACACGCTAGAATGAACATGTTCCATCTCCACACCACTCTGAGATCCCACTAAAATGATAACAGAGAATTATAAAAGATCTGGACCCACAAGGACATAAAACTTGCTTAGCTGAACGGAAGAAATGTGAAACCTAAGTACACGCTCAGGAGGAAGTCAACAAGCAAGCCAAGTTGTGCTGCAGAAGCCCAGAAAAGTTCAAGAACTGAACACATCAGCATAAACATTTTACGTTATCTGCAATAACTATAATGTACTAGGAAATGGTCTATCATTTCTATCAGTTATAATCACAAGTACTGCTAATACTGCTATGGTTTGTTGTCGCCTACATGCATACTTGGAGGAAATGCTGACTTCCAGTTAGTGGTTAGTGAAAATAAACATAATTTTTTTTCCATCCAAGTTGACAAGTTAAAAAGACACACAACCTATGACCCAGCAATTCCACTCTTAGATACATACTCAACAGAAATGAATGCACGAGGAAACGTGTACAAGAATGTACATAGCAGCATTAATTGTAACAGCCAAAAATTGGAAACAACCTAAATGACCAAAAACAGTAGAATGACATCAAGTAAACAGAAGAATCCAACATAGAAGAAAGGCAAAGAGAAGACCCAAGATAACATCTGTGTACCCATTGCCATCAAGTTGATTACGACTCATAGCCACCCTATAGGACAGAGTAGAACTGTTCCATAGAGTTTCCAAGGAACGGCTGGTGGATTCGAATTGCTGACCTTTTGGTTAGCAGCCATAGCACACCATAGCTCTTGTAGCAGGCCTAAAGACCAACCAATCCTTACAGGAGAATAAAGGCAGAGGACACGAGGAGAAATGTATCAAAAAAAATAAATAAAACTAATACACTGCCTCACATTTGACCTTATGAAGTAAGGTTTTACATCTCTGGAGGAGTTTGGAGAAAAAATAGTAATGGGTACAAGGAAATCAATCAAACCAACAAACAAAATAATCAAGGTAATTATTAAAAACCAGTTGTTGTCGAGTCAATTCTGACTCAAGGTGACCTCATGTGTGTCAGAGTAGAACTGTACTCCATAGGGTTTTCAATGGTTGTGATCTTTTGGAAGTAGACTGCCAGGGCTTTCTTCCAAGGCACCTCTAGGTGGATTGGAACCGTCAACTTTTTGGCTAGTAGCCTAGCGCTTAACGATTTGCACCACCTGGGGACTCCAGGAAAAACAAAACGTTGTACAAGAAAGGAAGCATAATAATCGTATGTTACATGTCTCAGCTATGAACATTTACATAGTTGTAATAACGTTAACACTGAATTGTGATTTAATGAAAAATATAATTAAATAATAAGGATGGGGTAAGGGAAAGTATATGGAAGAACAAGACTTTGCACTGTGAATAAATCCTGTTAGCACTATTTTTATTTACTTGTGTCTTGACAGTCTACTATGACTTAAGTGATTAATAACAGGTACAATTTGTGAGCTAGCATTACTTTCTGCAATCGTTTATGACTTCATGGAATTTCCCAAAGCATGTTTTACAATCTGTTGGAGTTAATGCAAGCCATAACACAGGCTAGGTAAAGCAGACTCCTAAGGAAAACATGACAAGAGCGCTTATATCCTTATACTGAATGTCAGGGAAGCACAATAAAGAGGACCCCCCCCCCCATAGCTTACAATAAGAACAAAGCACAGTCAAATTTAATCTTCCTTGGAAACCTGCCTTCAGGATGATTAGTCAGGTAATAAGGTTTCTTGTCACTGGGTCATAAATATTCTCTATCTCCAGCTTTTTTAAATTAGTACTGTGAAAAGCAATTTATAGCAAAGCTCATAAATGAGTAGAATATTTTTAGGTCCAAAATACTGTTTTCTCTCTGTTCAAGACTCCCTGTCCATTTCTCTCTTTTAATTGAGACTGGAGCATAGACAAATAATTTTATTTTACATTTCTCCTGTCAGTCACTTTCTGCCTCTATGTGTGCGTTTGGGGGAAATGGGGGTTGTAAGAGAAGTAAACCCTCATCTTCAATAAAAAGTCAGTAGGTCATCCCCTCCTTTGTTTATGTGTGAAACTGAGTGCAGTATAAGTGCAAGGGGTAGTGGAAGGATTTGGGGAATTAATTAGGCAAACAACCTTTTGTTTTGAGTTTAAGATTTAGGGGGAAAAATTCAAATAATTTTTAAAATTGTAGAAAAAAGACTAATTTAATACTATTTGTTTTAACATCATCAAGATAAAGCTTTTATAGTTTGAATACCCTGTTCTTAACTGGTGAATCTAAATGATTCCATTTTTAAACTCACCGTTATTCATTATTATATGACTATCCAAACAATGGTTTAAAGTATTTGAAACAACAAAAAGGCAAAGGATCTTTAATGTCTATAAAAAGGAAATATGACCTATGAGATCTTTTAACAATGGAAATTTTTTTTTTGTCTTTGGGACACTACTCTGCTCAAAATTAGAAAATTATTCATTATGAACCATTTTTCCCTTTAGCGTTTAATCTATACTGCTTAGAAGTTTACCATGCTTAAAGGAGAAACATATTTCTGATCTTAACTTTTTTGTTTGTTTGTTTTATTTTAGATTTTAAAAAGAAAAACATTGTCATTGAGTTGATTCCACTCATAGCAACCCTATAGGACAGAGCAGAACTGCCCCATAGGGTTTCCAAGAAGCGGCTGGTGGATTCGAACTGCCGACCTTTTGGTTAGCAGCCATAGCTCTTAACTTCTGTGCCACCAGGGCTCCTATTTTAGGTTAAGAGGGGCTTATATGTTCTTCTTTGGTATTTCCTCTCCTTTGGGGGCTTGTCTTATAGCCCCGGTCTCCTCAAATCTGAATTTTTATGAGTTTCATTCTCTCTCTCTCTGTCTTCTCTCCATGCAATGTGTTACTGTACTTGTTTAATATTTGACATGGAGTATCTTTATATTTTTGTAATACAACATAAACCCCCAAACCAAACCCATTGTTGTTGAGTCGATTCCGATTCATGGCGACCCCACTGTTGTTCAATAGAACTGCTCCATAGGGTTTTCTTGGCTGTAACCTTTACGGAAGCGGATCACCAGGCCTTTCTTCCATGGTGCCACTGAGTGGGTGCCAACAGCCAACCTTTTGGTTAGCAGTCGAGATGGTATAAACGATTAAGCACTTGATTACCCACAAAAGTTTGGCGATTCAAACCCACCCAGAGGCACCTTGGAAGAAAGGCCTGACAATTTGCTTCTGAGAGTTCATAGTTTTGAAAACCCTGTGAAGCACAGTTCTACTCTGCATACATGGGGTCACCATGAGTCGGAATTGACTCAATAGCAATTGGCTTTTAATATAACATAAACAGCATTTCATTAACATTACTTTTACATCTGAGAATTTGCCAGTATATTTAAGATAACTGAATTTTTTTCTAGTTCTGTGTGTGGGGTGTGGGTATGTTAAACTGCTAGACTTGGAGATGTCATTTGGGCTCATGAATCAGCATATTATTTGCTAGCCATGTAATTTTGGGTTTGAACCACCAACATATGTGTCTTAATTTATGTTGCAAAATAGGGAACTGCAAAATTGGACAAACAATAATACCCGCAAAGGGCTGGTGCAAGGGCCAAACGAGTTAACACCAACGCCCAGCAGAGGGTAAAAACGAGCTTTTATCATGATTGTTTCTGTTACTGTGAAAGTCCATAAGTCTCCTTTTGTCTAAATTTCATCTCACTCTCAGTACATAAAAAGGAGCCCTGGTGGGGCAGTGGTTAAAGCACTCAGCTGCTAACCAAAAGGTCAGCAGTTTGAACCCACCAGCAGCTCTGCGGGAGAAAGATGTGGTAGTCTGCTTCGGTAAAGATTACAGTCTTGGAAACCCTATGGGGCAGTTCTACTCTGTCCTATAGGGTCACTATGAGTCAAGATTGACTCGACAGCAAAGGGTTTGGTTTGGTTTTGGTCTCAGTACATAGCAACTTTGTAAATTCACACTAGAGAAATAAGATTAATTTATAATTTTTGTTTGACTTTTATATCCTGTGAAATCATTCCCCTGGGAAAGTTATACATTTCCAGGATTATTTTAAGTTTATTTGATTTACTTACAAATTTACATAAGCATGATATTCTCACTCAGAATTTAATGTAATCCCTCCAAAGCTCAGTAACCCATTTCAGACTAGAAACTTTTGTATAATTGAGAAATTCACCTTAATCTCCCATGAAACTGAATTCCTTAACTCATATTTTCTATTACCTCCTGCTTTATGTCATCAGTAGACATGGAAAATAGCTGGTTAACACTTTTTGTTATAATACTTAACTGATGGAAAAGTATTTCAAATAATTATACTATGTAAGTCTCCTTTTTACGTTGGAGTCCAAAGTTCTCAAACATATCTTTAACTTGGCTAATATATAAAATAAAATATTAAGCTTTCCTTCACAGGTAAAATTAGAATCAGCAGGCACTTACGTGAAATAAATTTGCTTTTTTTTTTTTTTTTACAAATTATCCAACTCCTTTCCTAACTGTCTGTTTAGGATTTGGGTCATTTCAGCGCTAATCTGGGTCAAGAATTATTTTAAAAGACTAATGAACACAACATTTAAATGAAAATAGCTTTTCTCTTGAAATTAGGTGTTAGTTTTATTATTCCCATTAAGCTAGGTGGAGTTGAACGCCAGGCAGTCCCACGTGCTACCTACCCACAAGGAGTTTTATTTGTGAGGTGAATTAATATATAAGGGACGATAGAACTTATTGAAAGCAGCCTGCTCAATGAAGGCCACAATCGAATTTTTAAAGTAAGGCTTGTATGTATGCGTGTGTAGACATCTTTCTTCTGCTTTTCTAGGGTGTGGTCCCAAACATGATATTGCCCATCTTGGGAAGAAGGACCTTGAAGTGTACAGTGAAATCATGAGGACTTTTTGGGTTTCTTTTGAGTCCTTCCTTCTTCCCCTTCTCTCTTTTCTTTCTTCCCAGTTTGGGACTATTATGAATAACGTATGATTGGCCTTTTTCAAAGTGGAGAGGAGGGTGACTCCAACTAAGTCATGTCGGGTTTTACTTTTTTCCTTCCTGCAGGGCATACCACGATAGAATACTTATAGAAAAAAAAGGTGATGAAAACAAATCTCAGTCCAGTCATACTACATCATTTGAATATCAGCGTCTTGTGCTTGTTTATTAAGTATGTGAATCAGCTATGAATACTAACCAATATAAGGAAAAAAAACTAAAACTTCTAGAAGTACACTTTAGAATCAATAGTAGAAAATACAAATCGTTCCCCTAATGAGGTCAAATTTGGAGAACACCAAGTTTATCTGAGGAAAATAAAAGGAAGTACGGCCTGCAAGAACCTATATTTTGACCTGAAAAACACTGAGCTTTCAAGATTAGAGGGTTCAATTTACTTACAAATTGGGACCCTGAGTATTCTATGCTCCCAGCACTCCTAGCCAGAAGTTGGGAACTGCTTTGTATGCCGGGATCTGTAGTCCCCGAAGGAGTAGTTCTAGTCAAGATGGCGGGGTAGCTAATGGTGTGCGAAGGAGAGAGCCCCGAGGCAGTCTGGGCCGAGACGGGATTGGAGGTGGGGAGATTCAGCGAGCGGGAAGTAAGGACCAGGTGTTAAAACCTTTCTACTGAGGAAAGCCGGGCGCTCTGAAGTGTCGCGAGATCCTGGCGCGGCCCAATCGAAAGGGAGACCAGGCTTGTAACTAGGATCATTTGTTGGGGGGCGGAGCTCTGAGGTAGCTGGGCGGGCTTCGTCTGTGCCTCGCATAGCGGCGTTTAGGCCCAGCTGCCGCTGTGAGAAACGTAGCCGTGGCCATGAAGGAGGAAAAGGAGCATAGGCCTAAGGAGAAGCGAGTAACCCTGTTAACGCCCCCGGGGGCTACAGGCAGCGGCGGCGGGGCTTCAGGGGAAAGCGGCAAGGGGGAAGATAAACAGGATCGCAACAAGGAGAAAAAAGAGGCGCTGAGCAAGGTGCCTGTCGGCCGTTGGCCCGCGAGAGGGTGGGACGGGTCCGCCGCCCACAGAGCATGGTTGAGAATGGGGCTGCCCCTCTTCATCTCCCAGTCTCGCCCTCTGTCTCTTCGTCTGAATGAAAATCGCACCACCCTACCTCACCCACTCGCCTGAAATGAGGGAACCCCCTCCCGGCCAAGCCCCGGGGTGGGAGTGAGGGAAGGTGGGCTACCCGGATGAGAAGGGTTTAGTTCAGAGCTGTGAGATGATTATCGGGGATGGGGCGACAGTGAAGAGAATGGAAAATTAAAAGGTTTATTGGGGAGAATTACTAAATCGTGAAGCGGACCTCAGAGGTGGGAGTAGTTTGTGATAGTATTAATGGAGGCGAGTTGGGGGAGCGCGTAGGGAAGATTAGTGGTCTTTGTAGGGGGGATCGGGAGCATCCTATTTTGGGAGTAATAGGTGCATTTTTTATACTCTTAAAGTTAAGAGTTTTGAATTCTGTAAACTGAATGAGGAAGGATTTTGTTTTAGGATGTGTTGGATGTGGAGAGAAGAGGTATCAATAAATCAAGAGTTTGTGGCACCCACAGAAGATCAGGGTTGGCCTACTGATTTCCTAACACTAGATTTGTTGAAAAATGGGTGGTAAAAAATGCTGTGCAAACCTATTGAATTACGGGGCTGCTGGTTAAGAGCAGAACGTGAGGTCCTTAAGCCAGGCAGTTCTTGTTTGTAAGAGTTTTTGCAAACCGCGTTACTGTTAGGTTTGACACTTTCTGATCATCAGGCTGTCGAAAAATATTTTGTCCTGGGTTTTTACAAGTAATCTCATCTTTTAAAACCCAGCTTTCTTTAGGAACTGTGAGTCTTTCAGGTATGACAGGAAATTGATTTGTAGTAATTTGATTTTCCTTATTCATTTCTTAAGGTGGTAATTCGAAGATTACCTCCCACTTTGACCAAGGAACAGCTTCTGGAACATCTTCAGCCTATGCCGGAGCATGATTATTTTGAGTTTTTTTCTAATGATACTAGGTAAAAGAAAAAGTGGGGGGAGGAGGTAAAAGAAAAAGATTTCTTCTATTCTTTGCATCCCACTAATATTTTCCATTTGATTTTTGAGCCTGTCTCTTTATTTAATGTATGTTTACTTGTAATTCAGCCAGACTCCCGCAAGCACATTTACATAATTGCTTTCCTCTCTGCAGTCTGTATCCTCATATGTATGCCAGAGCATACATCAACTTTAAAAACCAAGAGGACATTATTTTGTTCAGGGATCGCTTTGATGGTTATGTATTCCTTGACAATAAAGGTGAGTCCTTGTAACTAAACTAGAAGGGGAGTTTCTTTGTCATTTGTATGTTTAAGACAATGTGTGCATCACAGTCAGTGCCTTCATAGCTTTTCTAAAATCCTGGGTCATAAAATGTGCAACATTTAAGGAGTTTTTACCCATGTGATAAGCTTAGCGCAGTCTTATAAATAGATATGTAACTTGTCACTTGCCCTCTAGTATTTATTAACCTGTTCTTTCTGTGGTTTGATCAACTGGATGAAATCACTGCCATTTTCTTGTGTGACAGATTTTTTGCCCTGGATTAGATGATACATTGTTTTAATTATTTACTAGTTTCAGCAGCAATATTGATAAATAACTCTTTAAACTTGTACGGCAAGTTTTACATATTTACTTCTCATCTTGCTGCAAGGACCAATATTTATTTAATTATTTAATTCAAATACTTTAAGCCAGTAGTTGCCAGTGGAATACTGGTTGACATTCTCACTCAGTTGTATGTAATTAAAACAACGAACTTGATGATCTCCCCTTTTTCATCCAGGAGGGTCCGGTCTGTAGGGAAGAACACTTTCTGCCTTAACTGTCTTTTTATTTATTATCTGCTACTTGCACAAGATTTAGTCAGATGCCCAAGCTGCCATTTGCCACTTTTGGCTATGCAGTCACAGGTGAATGGTGTGTCATTTTCTTTTGTTTTTTCGGTATTCCTTCAAAGTGGGTAAAAATTAAATCTTCGCCAGGAAATATACCAGTTAAAAGATTGCCACTGTGTATTGGTCAACTTACATTAATCCTCCCCCCACACCAGCTACTTCTCCACTCCAACTTTTTTATTCCAGTAGATAGCAATGATTTCCTAATTGCTTAGCCTGGAAATCTGGGTTGCGTTTAACCTTTTTCTCCTTTTTTATCCCCTACATTTAAACAAGTGATGAATCTTGTTACTTTATTTTTTTCTATTTTTATTTTTTATTGTACTTCAGGTGAAGGTTTACAGAACAAATAGTTTCTCATGAAACAGTAGTACACATAATGTTTTATGACATTGGTTAACAACCCCGCGACATGTCAACGCTCTCCTTTCTCGACCTTTTATTTTTTTCTTGGTGAAAATATACATAGCCAAAGATACACCATTTCAAAAGTTTCTACATGCACAGTTCAGTGACATTGACTATGCTCTTCCAGTTGTGCTGCT
The DNA here is from genome assembly GCA_030035585.1 of Dugong dugon. NCBI lineage: Eukaryota > Metazoa > Chordata > Mammalia > Sirenia > Dugongidae > Dugong > Dugong dugon. Next base: position 35,761,865 of record CM057483.1, read on the forward strand.
ATTCTCACTTTAGATGAAGGTTTACAGAACAAAAGAGTTTCTCATTAAACAGTACACATGTTGCCCTATGACTGGTTAACAACCTCACAACACATCAACAGTATCCTTACTCAGCCTTGGGTTCCCTATCACCAGCTTTCCTGTCCCTTTCTGCTTCTAGTCCTTGCCCTTGGACTGCTGTGCCTCATTAGTCCCATTTGATTTTACGGGGCTGTCCACTCCCCGGCTGAACAGTGAACCTTGGAAGTGACTTCACCACTGAGCTAAAAGGGTGTCTGGGGGCCATACTCCCGGGGTTTCTCCAGTCTCCTTTAGGCCAGTAAATCTGGTCTTTTTTTTGTGAGTTAGAATTTTGTTCTACATCTTTCTCCATCTCTGTCCAGAACCCCCTGTTGTGATCCCGGTCAGAGCAGTCAGTGGTGGTGGTGGGGTACCACCTAGCTGTACTGGACTCAGTCTGGTGGAGGCCTTGGTAGCTGTGGTCCGTTAGTCCTTAGTTTATTATTTTTAAATGTCTTGTTCGTCTAGACTTATTAACACTTTTACAGTTTATGTCTTCCTAATGCTTGGACAACCACTGCCTCTAAACTTATAGGATTTTCCATTTTTATGTAATTCATTCTGTTATATTGCCATGAAATTAATCTTTTAAAAAATACTGATTTTAAGATAACAGTAATAAAAAAAAGTTCAAACTCCTTAGCCAGGTTTTTAGGGTTCTCCATAGTCTGGCCCTACTTGTTTTCTCAGCCTATATTTCACAGTTTCTCTCTGCTTTGGCCTGGTTTATCTATTCCTTCTCCTCAAGTATATCACAGTAATTAAGCTAATCTGATTGAACATTCATTAGCATTTCTAAAACCATGTTTTCTCCATGACTGCTTTATGATGCCTCCTGGCCATTTCTGGTTATATGATTCTGGCTTATGTCTATATACCAATGATCTAAAGATAGTATTTTATGTCTTGCATGACATTTTTCTATGGCAGGGATCTGGTGTATTTTTTTAATAACAGCTTTATTGAGATATAATTCACATATCATAAAATTCACCCTTTTAAAGTATACAGTTCAGTAGCTTTTAGTATACACATAGAGTTATACAGCCATCACTACAACCTAATTTTAGAACATGTTCATCACCCCAAAAAGAAACCCCATACCCATTAGCTGTCACTTCGTTCTCACCACCACCACTGCCCCCTCCCCCTCCCCAGCTCTAAGCAACCACTAATCTACTTTCTGTCTCTATCAATTTGCCTATTCTGGACATTCTGATGTATTTTTTAGATTAGTTTATTTCATATATCAAAATGTCACATTTTAAGAGTTGAGAAAATAAATATTTTCCTTCTTTGCTATATATTTTTACTATGTTATCAGTGTGAATTTTGGACTCCTTTGATAGCATGTTGAGTATAGTTGTGCCAGTGTTGTTTATGCCCGTTGGGAGACCCTCTTCAGATTACTGCCATCATAGGAGGCCTGTAGAGCAGTCGGTTGACTCCTTGTATCCACTTTTGACATTTTCTTTGTTATAGCAAGTTTTGTGGGGTTTTTTTTTTTAAACAGGTCAAGAATATCCTGCTATCGTAGAATTTGCACCTTTTCAAAAAGCTGCAAAAAAGAAGACTAAGAAAAGAGATACCAAAGTTGGGACTATCGATGATGGTACAGTATTGCTGTAGTTATGTAATGTTATTCTATGGGTTTCTTTGGTTAATTAGACACCAATATTTTACATAAGAAAACATAGGGAATAAAGTTAATGAGAAAAGTGATTTGCCAATGTAGGCTTTGCTTAATTGTTAGAATGGAGGTGGGTTTCCTACAGAGAGTTTGTCTTCTGGCTAGCAGCATTTCAGTCCTCCACCGTTAAGTAATGTGGGCTGTTGGGTAGTAAAACAATGCCAGTGATGGTGTTGAGAATGAGGAGTGACAGCTAATGGGTATGGGGTTTCTTTTTGGGGTGATGAACATGTTCTAAAATTAGACAGTGGAAAAAAATCGGATGTTTCAAAGTATAACAACTGCTTACTGAGACCTCTTACAGTTTTTATGATTATTTATTTGGCTTTCAGTTTCCATTATCTTTTAAAACTAGGAAGGTTTATTGTTGAGAACTGCGATCAAAAAATTTCCATTCCTGAGTAATATAAAATGGCTTAAGTGGTCAATCCTATTTTTTAATTCTTTGAATATGCAGTTACCTATGTACATAGTAATTAGGTTAAACTGAGATAGAGGAACTGAAAAACAGGAATAATTGGCGTATAGGGTAAACTGGGTCCAGATTTTTGAGATCTCTATAACCAGTTTTTTTGTGATGTTAGATAAAGACTTGGCTCCAATATTTCACATTGGATTGATATTTCAGAATAATGTAGTTTGATTTCCATCACTTATTACTATAACTGGTATTTTGTAAAGAAAACACAGTAAAGACTCAATGACACATAGCTGCTTATTGATTATATCATAGATTCAGATTTGGAAGACTGTAAATCAAGTGACATGCTCAACAGTACATAGAAACTCCATAATGCAAGCAGTAGAATGACTCAGATATGTTACCTTTCTAAATGTCGAGGTGTCTAGGAAAGGACTCCAGGAATTATCATCACCTCTAGTGTCACATCTACGATTTGCCCCCCTAATTTATCTTTTCGGAACACCTGATTTTCATCTGTTGATGTAAAAAACTTGCTGTGGCAGGTACGGCTAACCTCATCTAACTTAAGGAGGGGGAGAGAATCATCAGCATCAGCCCAAGGCTGATTTTTTTTAATTTATTTTTTATTTTTATATTTTATTGTACTTCAGGTGAAGGCTTAAAGAACAAATAGTTTCTCATGAAACAGTAGTACACATGTTGTTTTATGACATTGGTTAACAACCCCACAACATATTAACCCTCTAAATTCTCAACCTTTTTTTTTTTTTTTGGTGAAAATACACATAGCCAAAGATACACCGTTTCAAATAGTTCTACATACACAGTTCAGTGACACTGACTACGCTCTTCCAATTGTGCTGTTATTCTCACTTAAGATGAAGGCTTACAGAACAAAATAGTTTCTTATTTAACAGGTACTACAAATGTTGCCCTATGACAATGGTTAACAATCTCACAACACATCAACAATATCCTTACTCAACCTTGGGTTCCCTATCACCAGCCTCCTTGTCCCCTTCTGCCTTCTGGCCCTTGTCACTGGACTCCTGTACCTCGTTAGTCTCATTTGGTTTTATGGGGCTGTCCACTCCCAGGATGAACAGTGAAACTCGGAGGTAACTTCACCACTGAGCTAAAAGGGTGCCTGGGGCCCATACTCTTGCGGTTTCTCCAGTCTCCTTTAGGCCAGTAAATCTGGTCTTTTTTTTGTGAGTTAGAATTAAGTCCTACGTCCTTCTCCAGCTCTGTCCAGAATCCTCTGTTGTGATCCTGGTCAGAGCAGTCAGTGGTGGTGGTGGGGCACCATCTAGCTGTACTGGACTCAGTCAGGTGGAGGCCTTGGTAGCTGTGGACAATTAGTCCTTCGGACTGATCTTTTCCTTGTATCCTGTTCTCTTCATTCTCCCTTACTCCCGAAGGGATGAGACCAGTGGAGTATCTTAGATGGCCGCTCACAGGCTTTTAAGACCCCAGACACTACTCACCAAGGTAGAATGTAGAGCATTGTCTTTATAAGCTGTGTTATGCCAATTGAGCTAGATGTTCCCGGAGACCATGGTCCCCACAGCCCTCCACCCAGGAATTCAGTCCCTCAGGGAGTTTGGATGTGTCTATGGGGCTTCCATGACCTTTCCTTGTACAGGTTGTGCTAGTTTCCCCTGTATTGTGTACTGTCTTACCCTTCACCCAAGATACCACTTATCTATTGCCTATTTAATATTCCCCCCCCCACCCCTCCCATCCCTGGTAACCAACAAAGATTGTTACACTCTGTGTGTGAACTTTTTCTTGGGTGTTTACAATAGAGGTCTCATACAATATTTGTCCTTTCGTGATTGACTTATTTCACTCAGCATACTGTCCTCCAGTTTCATCCATGTTATGAGATGGTTCACAGATTCATTGTTGTTCTTTCTCGTTGCATAGTACTCCATTGTGTGTATGTACCATAGTTTGTTTATCCATTCATCTGTTGATGGGCGTCTAGGTTGTTTCCATCGTTTTGCTATTGTGAACAATGCTGCCATGAACATAGGTGTGCATATGTATATTCAAGTGACGACTCTTATTTCTCTAGGATATATTCCTAGGAGTGGGATTGCTGGATCGAATGCTATGTCTATTTCAAGCTTTCTGAGGAAGCGCCATATCATTTTCCAAAATGGTTTTATCGTTTTGCATTCCCATCAGCAGTGCATAAGAATTCCCATCTCCCCACAGCCTCTCCAACATTTGTTATTTCCAGTGGTTTTGATTCGTGCCGGTAATGCCGGGGTGAGATGGTATCTCATTGTGGTTTTAATTTGCATTTCTCTAATGGCTAGTGATCCTGAGTATTTCCTTATATGTCTGTTGGCCATTTTAATGTCTTCTTTGGTGAAGTGTCTGTTCATTTCCTTTGCCCATTTTTTTAATAGGATTATTTGTCTTTTTGTTGTAGAGGTGTTGGATTTTCTTGTTGATTATGGAGATTAAAACTTTGTCTGACTTGTACTGTCCAAAAATTTTTTCCCAGTCTGTACGTTCTCTTTTTACTCTTTTGGTGAAGTCTTTTGAAGAGCATAGGTGTTTAGTTTTTAGAAGATCCCAGTTATCTAGCTTATCTGTTGGGTTTTGTGCATTGATGGTTATGGTTTGTATCCTGTTAATGCCATGTATTAAGACCTGAAGTGTTGGTCCCATTTTTTCTTCTATGAACTTTTTAGTTTTAGGCTTTATATTCAGGTCTTTGATCCATTTTGAAGTAGTTTTTGTATACGGTGTGAGATATGGGTCCTGTTTCATTTTTTTGTAAATGGATATCCAGTTTTGCCAGCACCATTTGTTAAAAAGACTGTCCTTTCCCCATTTGATGGACTTTGGGCCCTTGTCGAAGATCAGGTGAGCGTAGGTGGATGGATTTACATCTGGGTTCTCAATTCTGTTCCATTGGTCAGTGTATCTGTCATTGTACCAGTACCAGGCTGTTTTGACTACTGTAGCTGTATAGTAGGTTCTGAAGTCAGGTAGTGTGAGTCCTCCAACTTTATTCTTCTTCTTCAGTAGTGCTTTACTTATTTGGGGCTTCTTCCCTTTCCATATAAAGTTAATGATTAGTTTTTCAACCTCTTTGTAGAATGTTGTTGGTATTTGGATCGGGGTTGCGTTGTATTTGTAAATTGCTTTGGGTAGAATTGCCATTTTCACAATGTTGAGTCTGCCTATCCATGAGCATGGTATGTTTTTCCATTTATGTAGATCCCTTTGGGTTTCATGTAGTAGTCTTTTGCAGTTTTCTTTGTATAGGTCTTTTACATCCCTGGTCAGATTTATTCCTAAGTATTTTATCTTTTAGGGGCTATTGAAAATGATGTTGTTTTCCTGATTTCCTTTTCATCATTCTCCTTACTGGTGTATAGGAATCCAACTGATTTTTGAATGTGTATCTTGTATCCTGCTACTCTGCTAAATCTTTCTATTAGTTCCAGTAGATTTCTCATGGAGTCTTTAGGGTTTTCTATGTATAGTATCATATCATCTGCAAACGGACAGTTTCACTTCTTCATTACCAATTTGGATGCCCTTTATTTCTTTGTCTTGCCTTATTGCTCCAGCTAGAACTTCCAGCACAATGTTAAATAGGAGTAGTGATAAAGGGCATCCTTGTCTTGTTCCTGTTTTCAAGGGGAATATTTTCAGCTTCTCTCCATTAAGAATGATGTTGGCCATTGGTTTTGCATAGATGCCGTTTATTATGTTGAGAAATTTCCTTTATATACCTATTTTATTGAAAGTTTTTTATCAGGAATGGGTGTTGGACTTTGTTAAATGCCTTTTCTGCGTCAACTGAGATGATCATGTGATTCTTTTCTTTCCTTTTCTTTGTGTGGTGGATTACGTTGATAGATTTTCTAAAGTTGAACCATCCTTGCATACCTGGTACAAATCCTACTTGGTCGTGGTGTATTATTTTTTTGATATGATGCTGAATTCTATTGGCTAGAATTTTGTTGAGAATTTTTGCATCTATGTTCATGAGAGATATTGGTCTGTAATTTTCTTTTTTTGTGATGTCTTTGCCTGGTTTTGGTATCAGCGTTATGCTGGCCTCATAGAATGAATTTGGAAGCGTTGCTTCCTCTTCTATGCTCTGAAATAGGTTGAGTAGTACTGGTACAAGCTCTTCTGTAAATGTTTTGTAGAATTCTCCTGTGAAGCCATCTGGGACAGGGCGTTTTTTGGTTGGGAGTTTTTTTATTACCTTTTCAATCTCTTCTCTTGTTATGGGTCTGTTCAGATTTTCAACATCACTTTGTTGTAGTTTGGGTAGGCCGTGTGTTTCTAGAAATTTATCCATTTCCTCTAGGTTTTCAAATTTATTGGGGTGTAGTTTTTCATAATATTCTGTTATAATCCTTTTTATTGCAGTTGGGTCTGTTGTCATGCCCCCCATTTCATTTCTTATTTGGGTTATTTGTGTCCTTTCCTGTTTTTCTTTTGTCAGTCCGGCCAGTGATTTGTCGATTTTGTTGATTCTTTCAAAGAACCAACTTTTGGTTTTCTTGATTCTTTCTATTGTTTTTCTGTTCTCTATTTCATTTATTTCTGCTCTGATCTTTACTATGTCTTTTCTTCCAGTGGTTGTGGGCTTTTTTTTTTTGCTGTTCTCTTTCTATTTGTTTGAGTTCCGTAGTTAATGTTTTGATTTTGTCCCTTTCTTCTTTTTTGATATGTGCATCTATTGCTATAAATTGTCCTCTGAGGACTGCCTTTGCTGTGTCCCAAAGGTTTTGGTATGATGTGTTTTCATTCTTGTTTGATTCTAGGAATTTTTTTATTCCATCTCTGATTTCTTCTATTACCCAGTGATGTGTAAGCAGGGTATTATTCAGTTTCCATGTAATTGATTTTTTTTCCTTGCTCTTTCTATTGTTAATTTCTACCTTGATGTCATTGTGGTGAGAGAAGATACTGTGAATTATCTCAATGTTTTGGATCTTGTTGACGATTGCTCTGTGGCCTAAGATGTGGTCTATTCTGTAGAACGTTCCCCGTGCATTGGAAAAGAATGCGTACTTTGCAGCGGTTGGATGGAGTGTTCTATATATGTCTATGAGGTCAAGTTGGCTGATTGTGCCCTTTAGGTCTTCTGTATCTTTGCTGAGTTTCTTCTTAGTTGTTCTGTCGTTTACTGAGAATGGTGTGTTGAAGTCTCCTGCTATTATTGTGGAACTGTCAATTTCTCTTTTCAGTGTTGTTAGAGTTTGTTTTATGTATTTTGGAGTCCTGTCATTGGGTGCATAGATGTTTATTATGGTTATGTCTTCATGATGGATCCTCCCCTTAATCATTATATAGTGTCCTTCTTTGTCTTTTACGGTAGATTTCATTTTAAAGTCTATTTTGTCTGAGATTAGAATTGCCACTCCTGCTCTGTTTTGGTAGTTGTTAGCTTGATATTTTTTCTAACCTTTGACTTTTAAAAAATTCACATCTTTGTTTCTAAGGTGTGTCTCTTGTAGACAGCATATTGATGGATCCTGTTTTCTTATCCATTCTGTGACTCTCCGTCTCTTTATGGGTGCATTGAGTCCATTTACATTCGGTGTAATTATTGATAGATGTGGGTTTGTTGCTGTAATTTTGTAGTGCTTTTTTTTGTGGTGCTGAAGATTTCTTTCTTCTTCTTACTCTCTTGTGCTGAGTTAGTTTTGTTTGTGGATTTTTTTTTCATTTCTTTTGTTTTTGTAGGTTTTGTTTTTGCCGAGACTTTATGTTTTTCGTCTTTATTTTTATGAGTTGGTTTGTTACCTTTCTTTGTGGTTACCATGAATTTTACCCTTATCTTTCTAAGTTTGAAGCAGTCTATCATTACTTGTTATTGCCTTGCCTTCCCCTCCATTTGAAGGTTCTATACCTATGCCATTTATTCCCTCTTTCATTGTTTTGATGTTGTTGTCATCCATCGATTAACTGCTCTGATTCCCTGTTGTATTTCTTTTGGTTTTGGATAGTCCTTGAGAGTTCATTTCCTAGATTGGTATCTGGCTGGTACGATCCTGCATCCTAGGTTCTGCCTGTGAGCTGAAGCTGTTTGTCTTCAGATCAGAGAACTCCCTTTAAAAATCTTTGTAAGTTTGGTTTGACTTTTACATATTCCCTTAATTTCTGTTTATCTGGAAATGACCTAATTTCACCATCAAATTTGAACGAGAGTTTTGCAGGATATATTATTCTTGGCTGGCAATTTTTTTCTTTCAAGATTTTATATATGTCATCCCACTGCCTTCTTGCCTGCATGGTTTCTGCCGAATAATCTGAGCTTAGTCTTATTGTTTCTCCTCTGTATGTGACTTCTTGTTTCTCACAAGCTGCTCTCAGGATTCTTTGTTTGTCTTTGGTTTTGGCAAGTGTGATTATGATATGTCTTGGTGATTTTCTTTTGGGGTCTCTTCTATATGGTGTTCGTTGAGCTTCTTGGATGGCCAGCTTTTCATCTTTCATGATATTGGGGAAGTCTTCTGTCAGCAGTTCTTCAATGATCCTCTCTGTGTTTTCTGTTTTCTCCCCCTGTTCTGATATTGCAATCACTCGAAAATTTTTGCTTTTGATTGTATCCCGCATTACTCTCAGGGTCTCTTCATTTTTCTTGTTCTTTTTTCTGAGTTTTCCTGAAACAGAGTTGTATCCAAGTGTTTGTCTTCAATTCCACTGATCCTGTCTTCCACCGTTTCAGATCTGCTTCTCAGCCCTTCTAGGACACCATCCATTTCTGAAATCATGCTGTTTATGTTTTGGATTTCTAATTATTGTCTTTGTATAATTTCTAGTTGTGAATTTATTTTGGCATTTTGTTCCTGCATTATTTTCCTGAATTTGTCCAATTTTTTGTCTGTATTTTCCATGAATTTGTCTATTTTTTCCTCATGTTTTCAGCTTTTTTCCTCAGCTCATGGAGAATTCTGAGTATTAGTGATTTGAATTCCCTATCAGGTAGTTCTAGTGCATTTTCTTCCACTGGAGAGTCATCTGGTGTTTTATTTTGGATGCCTACTGGAACCATCCTGTCCTGTTTTTGTAAATGTTTTGATATTGTCTGCTGTCTTCGGGGCATTCAGTAGTTATTTTTCTCGTTTATTGATTGTAGATTTGTTTGTTTCTTCCCTTTTTTTTTAAATTTGACTATGTCTGAGCAGGTGGACTGTGTGCTGTTTGTTGTTTGCTCGTCTGTGGGCTCAATACTTTTCACCTCCTTCTCCAATTGGCAGGGTCAGTCACTCAGATATGGTACGGCAGGGCAGGTCTAGCTGAAGAGAAGTTACTGGGGCGGGTTGTTTGTGGCGCTTACTACAGCCACCAGAGCGGGTCGGTAATCAGTGCAGGGCAGGTTCCAGTAGGCCGTGCCTGTGCTGCTTGGTGGTGTGATGTCAAGCGCACGGTGCAGGTAGGCAGGATGCAGCGGGGAGATTGTTATGTGTGGAGCTAAGATGGATATGTTAGAGAGGAGAGAGGAACAGGAGCCAAAAACATACAAACAAACAAAAAAGAATACTAGGGGTACTTGCCATTGGAGTGGAGAGATGAGAGACTATGAAATGTATAAAAACAGAAAGGGGAAGAGGAAGAAAAGAAAAGAACGAATAAATAAAATCGGAAAGGTTAAAGAACATCAAAGTTCCCAGGGATCCCACCAGTGCAGCTATGATGTCCGGGGAAATCTCCTCAGGTGTTGCAGTACAGCCTGGCTATTAGGCGTAGAGGTATAGAACGCCAGGTATTCAGGGAACAGAAAGAGAAGGAATATATAGAGAGTCGAGAAACTGAGCAATGAAGAAAGATAAAAAGGGAAAAAGAAGGAAAAGAAAACAAAACTAATTAAAAAAAAAAAAACCAAGAAAGGCCCCCCAAAAAACAGAAAAAAAAACGAACGAAAAAAGAAATGACCTCAGGGATCCCTCTGCACGTCTGTGCAAGCCGAGGGAGAAGTCTCCTTGCCACGCAGCACCGCCTGGCCAGAAAGGGCTCCCAGCTCAAGAAAATGAAAAGAAACAAACAATTCCAAAGAAACAAACAAAAGCCCTGGGATCCCACCAGTGCAGCAGCCCAGACCGGGAAGCAGCTCCACACTTGAACGGAGCTCCACAGCCCCTCAGGAGGAAGCAAAGATGGCGCACAGAGCCAGGTATTTGAGCCAAAGGAGGGGGAGGTGGTGAGAGGTAAGGAAGAAATCAAAAGAAACAGAAAAAAAGCAACACTAGCAGCCAACAAATGGCACTCAGAGAGCCAGCTAGTGCGGCGTAGTGTTTTTCGGACAAGAGACTGTGTCCGCGGGAATCAGAGGGGGACGAGTGTGGGTGAAGAAGGGTAGGGAGTGGGAAAGCATATATCACAAATTACCGGAGGTCTGTAGCCCCTCAGGAAGAAGCAAAGATGGCGCACGGAGCCAGGCACTCGAGCGAAAAGAGGGGGAGGCGGCGAGAGGCAAGGAAGAAATCCAAAGAAGCAGGAAAAAAAAAGTGCAACACCAGCAGCCAACAAATGGCACTCAGAGAGCCAGCTAGTGCTGGCTGGTGTTTCTGGACAAGAGACTGTGTCCGTGAGAAGCAGAGGAGGCTGAGTGTGGGTGAAGAAGGGTGGAGAGTGGGAAAGCGTATATCACAAATTGCCAGCGCTCTGTAGCCCCTCAGGAAGACGCAAAGGTGGCACACGGAGCCAGGCACTCGAGTGAAAGGAGGGGGAGGTGGCGAGAGGCAAGTGAGAAATCAAAAGAAGCAGAAAAAAAAAGCAACACTAGCAGCCAACAAATGGCACCCAGAGAGCCGCCCACTTGGGTGTGTGGAATCCAAGCAGCTGGCGCTTCCCAGTCAAGGGACCGTGGCCGCGGCGGGCAGAGGAGGCCGAGCCAGGGCGAAGAGGGGTTGGGGGTGGGAAAGCGCACACCGCAAATTACTGGTTGTTGTCTCCTGCTGGATGCTCCGTAAGGCTGCTTTCTCATACCCCCGTTTTCTGGTCTCCGATAGGAGTCCAAGATGGTGGATTCGCACTGCGTTAGCTGGTAGGGGACCTCTGCATGAGTCTCTCCTCGCTCTCCGTTCTCTGTCAGTTTTCTCACTCCATTTGGTGCTTGGCTGAGTTCTTTATCTCTTCATTTGATGTTTTAGGGTTTCAGGATTGTTGTATTCTCTGTTTGGCTTAGTTTTTCGGATCTTTGCTGTGGAGGGACGGCTCGGTGCTTCTGCCTAGAGGCCCATTTTGCCAGAACTTCTCCAAGGCTGATTCTTATGAAGTAGAGATCAGACATACCTCCTCTCTCCAACCTTTTTACCAATTCTGACACCAGCTGTCCCTCCCACAGCACTCTTACTTCTCTGCTGGGTTCGATAATTCGTTGCAGTGGCCACACAGAACTCATAGACAATACTCACAATCATGGGGTTTATTAGGGAAATAACAGGTTATAATTTCAGGTTCAGGAACAACAGGCTACAACTCAGGATCAAGATCAGGAAGCATGTAAGCAAAGTCTCCCTTCTTCAGTGCATGACAGCTCTATCAGCTCCTCTCGGCCATGCAAGGCTCCTCTGTCAGCTCTTGGCCCTGCTCAGGCCTGGCCTCTGCTCTGCTTGGGCAAGTGTTACAGAGCTCTTTAGCTATGTAGATAAGTGCCCAAAGGCACCCCACTCTGCTAGTAAGCTTCAGCCGAAAGGTGCTCAGCTCTCTATCTCTGTGGTCAGCAAGCCTAGCTCCACCGACAAGTGTCCGGAGACACCCCGCTCTGCCAGAAAGCCTCCTGCCAAAAGGCAGAAGGCACTCAGCTCTCTCTCTCCATAGGTCAGAATGCCTTGTACCAGTCTCCTGGTTCTGCTGCTCCTGTTTCTCTGCCATTCTTGCCACTGCCTGTCACCATCTCATGCCTTCTCCAGTGTTACAGTTCTCTCTGTCTCCTGGGTCTAGGAGGTTATCAGCGCAAGGACCCCGGGTCCAAATGACGCACTCCACTGCCAGCTCTTCTTTCTTGATGGTAGTAAGGGCCCCTCTTTCTGCCTCTGAGATGGCTCATTTTAAGCCTAGAGGGATGGCAAAACTGATCAATCCTCGTGTTAGGTTGCATTATTAGCAAGCTTTCTAATCCCCTTGGTGGGCTACAAGCACCTTATTTGCATAGTCCCACCCAGTCATTTTGGGGGGAGTTACAAGATCATGGTGAAAAAGGCTGTATAAAAATGATCTATCATCCTGCAGTTGGATTCACTTAAAGTGAGGTATACCCATACAGGAACAGCTTACATTTATACACAATACTCTGAGAAAATCCCATAGCTATAACTTTTCAGTTCTCCCATAAGTGTGACTCTGAATTAGTAGGAGCAGTGACTCTTAAAAGACAACTGTGTGATTAACAAAGTGATTAACAGATCCCATTTCTGCTGAGTCGATTCTGACTCATAGTGACCCTATAGGACGGAGTAGAACTGCCCTATTGGGTTTCCAAGGCTGTAGTCTTTCGAGAAGCAGATTGCCACATCTTTCTTCCACGGAGCAGCTGGTGGGCTCAAACTGCTGACTTTTCAGTTAGCAGCCAAGCACTTAACTACTGCACTGCCATGGCTCCTTAAAATTTTAATAGTTTGTCATATTCGCTTCAGATTAAAAAGAAAAAAATAACAGAAAATAAAAGCAAACTGTGACATCCCTGGTGGTTCTGTTATAATATGTGGTGTCTCATTTTTACACCAGACTTCCACAGTGGCTACCAGTGGTAGAAATTCTGAGAGTGATGACCAGTGAAGCCCTAAATAATCTATCTTGTGTGGGTATGATTTGGCTTATTTTCAGTCTTCCATGAAGTAGAAAATTATCTTCTTTGATAAATAAAATATCCTAGATAATATTTCCTATTTTGTTTAAAGCCTGCTACATTTTCTGTTTCCTTAATTGCTCATTTAGATCCAGAGTATAGAAAATTTTTGGAAAGTTATGCAACAGATAATGAGAAAATGACATCTACTCCAGAGACACTGCTAGAGGAAATAGAAGCAAAAAATAGAGAATTAATAGGTAAGTGGGCAAAAGGAGTTTAGGGGAATGGCTTTTTCATCAGAATACCTAGCTCTGACTCCTACTTTCATCACTTGCTGGCTATGTGACCTAGGGGAAAATGACTTCTCTGAGACTCTGTTTCTCCTACTGTAAAATGCAGATATTACCTACCTCACAGGATTATGAGGTGAATTGATAAGATGAGGAAAAAAATTCTGTGACCTATTTAGAGCCACACAAATGTAACATAAGTAAAAATTTTGAAGACTAGTATGGGACCTTTATATATTGGTAAGCCTTTGAAGATAGATTGATGTTTTCTAGTAGTAAGAATATTCCTACAAAATGTTTGGCCTGAAATAGCAAAAAATAAAATTATGCAAAATTGAAATCCTTTTGAGAAATTCTAACTTGGATGTTGTTTGCAGGCTTCCAAACTGGTTCTTTCTGGTTCAAACCCCTGCTGAGAATTTGCATTTCTTATAGCTTCCCAGGTGATGCTAATGCTGCTGGTTAGGGACCAATTCTGAGAACCACTAGTAGAGCAGTGGTTCTCAAAATTATTATATATAGAATCACCTGGGGATCTTGTTTAACCTGTAGATTCTGATTCAGTATATCTAGGGTGGAAATGTAAATTCTCCACAAGGGTTCTAACTGGAAGGAACTCATCCAAAGCTCTGGTTGTTTCTAGTAGTAATTTGTCACTATTATATCAATAGCTCTAAATATGAGCATAGTCTTTGGCCCAGCATTTCCACTTTTAGGGATTTATCTTAAGGAAGTATGTGTTCAAAAATCTAGATACAAGGCTAGGTAGCATTGTTCAGAATACTGAAAAGTGCACTTAAATAATAATTTTAATGGCTGTATAGTACAAGCCCATCTCTGATAAATTTATTCCTTAGAATAAATTCCTAGAAGTAGAATTATAGGGTCAAGAGGATTAGATATTTTAGCCTCCTCCCCTGATTTCTTCCCAGAGAAAGTTGAATGAATTTATACTCCCATCAGTAAAATAAAAAAACGCCTTTGCACTTAAATTCTCATCAACACTGGAAATTACTCTTAAAAAATTGTTTTATTGTCTTAATTTGAATTTATTCACTTCTTCTTTAAAAGTATTTTTAGACTTCAGAGTTGAAATAGAATACTGTAAAACCTCAGATAATGTGGTTGTGAACTTTCTGTTTAAGGGGTGTAGTTTTCCCACCTTGGGTGGGTGGCAGGGAATGTCAGAAAATGGAATCCTTTCTAGGGGTTGATAAGTATTATTAATAATCTGTTTACATTTATGTAGCTAAAAAGACAACCCCACTTTTGAGCTTCCTGAAAAACAAGCAGGTAAACCTTTTGATTTTATAGTTCTGTCAATACTTTTTATTTCATTGATTCACATTCTGTGAACATTTTCATAGTGTTGGGGGCCTGTAGGAAAAATAGCTGCTTTACCACCATCGTTCCTTAAAGATTTGACCCATTGGTCTCATGCTCTGGCCCTCTCCTTCACTCTGGTTGTTGGACCAGGGATTCACTCTGCAAACCCTAGAGAGTCCTTAGCTTGTCCCAGAGACACTCTCTTGATATTCTAAAAGCTGGTAATGTAGCAAGGCAGCATGGGAGACTCTGATACCAGCAGCCCCTGGTCTTCATTCTCTTTCATATTCTGAATGGGGTGGTGTCGGGCTAAAGAGGTAGAAAGTAGGAAGGAAAGATGATCCAGTTTAGTGGGTGCCCACCATGCCTTCAGGATTGGTTAAGTTTTTGGTGATGAATGTCTTGTTTGAAGGCTTGTGTTTGTTTCTTTCTAGAGAATGAGAGAAGAAAAGAGAGAAGAAAGAAGGAGGCGAGAAATAGAAAGAAAAAGACAAAGAGAAGAAGAGAGGAGAAAATGGAAAGAAGAAGAGAAACGAAAAAGGAAAGATATAGAAAAGCTAAAGAAGATAGACAGAGTTCCAGAAAGGGACAAGTTAAAGGATGAACCAAAGATTAAGGTATGAGAATAAATTAAGCAGACTCCATGTTCCTGAAAATTGCATCTACTTCTTTAAATATGCATGCATCTTGTGTTGGTGTAAATATAGATTTCTTTTGGTTTTTTTTGGGTGGGGGAGGGAAGTGAACCAATAAAAAACTTTCCTACACTACTAAGTATTTTTAAAATTTAAGACCTTTTAAAAGAATTAAGTAGTTTACATGATGTTGATCAGTTCTTCAGTGTAGATCTGTATTATCTTTATCATGGAAAGTGTTCAATTTTTGGATTACTATTCTCTCAATTCATAGTAAATAAGGGCTTAGGGCTGGCTGGCATTAATTATGGGTTTTATTCAGCTTTTCCTTCATATTTGATACATGAAGTTGCCTCATCTGTTTGTTTTCCACTGTCTTCAGGTACACAGGTTTCTGTTACAAGCTGTGAATCAGAAAAATGTAAGGACCAAGTACATGATACTGAGCACCTAGTATCATGTCACACACACAGGTCTTAGTTAATAAGTCCTTTTGGTGGTGGTTGTAGTTTTACCTGTAGAAAACCCCTTCAAACTGACTTGGGTCTTTTTAAAAGCTGAGCTATTTACACACCTGCTTCAAAAGGAGGCCCAGGTGACTTCCTCATGCTCTGCTGTGTACCCAGAAGCTTCAACAATATACAGCCAGAGGACGACTGTGCTTAAATAGCTCTTTCTCATCTTCTTATATGCCTCTCATAACTGGCTGCCTACTGGGAGTACTAGAGATAAATATCCTGCATTATGTGCCTTCCCCTCTCACGTGATTCCCATGTTATCTTTCATCTAGCTGGGAATCTGTGAGCAGAAGATTCCGGTTTATGCATTGCATTTAGGAAGAGGAAAACTTGTAGAAAGATCCCAACCTCTCTGCTTCCCTTCTAGGGCCACGGCTTGGGCATCCCTTGCTCTGACGAACTTCCTGGGGAACTGATTCCCTAGTACTTCGGAAAGAGTCAGAGAAAATCTCACAGAGATGGTGGCACGGTCTCCCTCTTTTACTTCCTGAAAATTCAGCAGTTTATGTGGCTAGGGTTCCCTGAGTCTTTATGGGCACATTATTGGTGATAAGGGGCTTGAGGGGGTAGTGGTTCCCATCTTAATTCCTTCCAGCAGTCTTTGTCTGCCATGCCACTAGTGCCTTGACTTGCTATCCCTAATTATTACCAAGGCAGAAGGTAGAGCCAGCCATGCTAGAGACATTCATTAATGTTCTTATTAGAGTAATGAACATCTTAGTTTCTAATAAAGATGTTCATTAGAGAAATAAGAACACTTCCAATGAAACCTGCACATGGTATCCTAACTTTGATACACTAGTGCTACTTAGTGTTCAGTTGGGGCTCACCATTTGCCGTGGCTGTCTTTGTGCTTCAGTACTTCATGCTTAAGTCTTTTATGGTGCTTTGCCTTTGGCTTGGCAACTTGTATGTTGCCTTCACTCTGAGACTTGAAATTCTTCTATTTTGCCTAAAATCTCTCTAATATCCCAACACTTGAGGGTATTGTAGAGAGATTTGTAGCAGTGGATGGAGAAGGAAGCCGTCTTGTTAGCAATTTGGACTTTATAAACCACTTGTATATATATTTATATACGTACTGTATATATATAAAAAATATTGAGCGAAGAGTTCCTACTCAGTAAAGATGGAACTTCACCATTCTGTTGTATAAGGCATTTGGATTTTTAAATCAAATGTCAAATAATTCTTGCTACTCATCTCTAATGGTAATATGATTCTTCCATCATAAGGAAAATATATTATTCTCAGGCTCAAGGCAAAATTATTTCTGCAATGGATCTCTCCTTTAGTGACCAAGGTATTTGTCACTCCAAGTACTAAACAAAAACAGTCAAACATGACTGACCTGCCTAGCATTTTAAATTTGTGGTATATTTTCACATTAAGGTTTATTGACATGCTGATTTACTACAGAAGACAGACTTGGAAGGGTGCATTGGTTCACTTTAAGGTCGACCTGCTTAAACCCAAAGGAGTCTTGATCCTATTGCCACAAAGTGATTAAGCCACTCCATTTGCGTGGATAACACTTTCACATTAATAGCATTCTTTTAGTACGTTACTATTCTTGTGCACTAATTGTTCACCTGAAAGTTTAAGAGCACCTGCAGATATAGGGGACCTTCGGTAGTCTAAATTTTAAATATTTAGTATATTGTTTTCTTTGATTGAGAAAGAAGCAAAGTCATACCCTTCAAAATAAAAACAAACGTATTCTCTTTAAAGTTGCTCAAGAAGCCAGAAAAAGGAGACGAAAAAGAATTGGACAAAAGAGAAAAGCCCAGGAAATTGGACAAAGAGAATCTGAATGACGAAAGAGCCAGTGGGCAGAGTTGTACTTTGACCAAGCGTTCTGATAGTGAACTTAAAGATGAAAAGCCAAAGAGGTCAGTAGTTGAGGGCTGTTTGGTATGTTTGAGTTAGACATGTTTCTAGGTGCTAGTTTTGCTGTTACGTCCTGGACCTGGACCTGAATTAAGATAAACTGTTTTACTAGGTCACTATGAATTGGAATCGACATGATGGCAACAGGTTTGTTTTTATTTTATCAGGGGCAGTGGGCATGAGGAGGAAAGGTTTCAAATATTCTAGTATCTTAGTCTGGGGGAATGGTTTTAGTTTTTTGTTGTTTTTTTAAACACTAGTAGTTTTTACTCCACTCCAAAAGTGTAACCTCATTGCAGTGGCCAAGTCAGAATCGGTCTTCCTGCATTTGTGATTACAGGATCTTTGAGGGTTCATTCTCACGTTTGTTTTTCATGCAGACCTGAAGATGAAAGTAGCAGAGACTACAGGGAGAGAGAAAGGGATTATGACCGAGATCAAGAACGCATACTTCGGGAGAGAGAGAGACTGAAGCGGCAAGAAGAAGAACGCCGTAGGCAGAAGGAGCGCTATGATAAAGAGAAGGCTTTTAAAAGAAAGGAAGAAGAAATGAAAAAAGAGAAAGAAGCACTTAGGGATAAAGGAAAGAAGAATGAAAGTACAGAATCAATAGGCAACTCAGAAAAAACTGAAAAAAAAGAGGAAGTGGTTAAGAGAGATCGCATAAGAAACAAGGTGTGCTGCTCTTCTTTAAACTTGTTTATTTTCGTGAAGACTTTTCTTTTCCTGCAAGTGTAAAGGAAAGGGCTACGTCATTGTATACTTTAGAATTTTTAAAGAGGAACTTTAACTGTCTGAAACTTTTTTCTTTTCAGTCTTGACTGTTTTTTTTTTTTTAACTTACTGTGAAAATTACAAACGTACACAAAAGTGGAGTATAGAGGATAGTATGATGAACTCCCATGTACCCATCACCAGGCTTCAACAATCATCAACTCATGGTCAACCTTGGTTCTGCTCTCCTCCACCCCTACTCTCACTAGATTATCTTAGAGCAAATCCTAAACATAATTTCTTCCTTAAATACTTCAATATAAGAGATAAAGACTTAATATAACCCTAGTAGCATTTTCACACCAAAAAAATTAACAATAATTACTTAATATCATATCTAGTCAGTGTTGAGAATATCCCAGTTGTCTCATTAACATCTTTTTTATACAAGGTTCACAAACAAATTGTATTTGCTTGAAATGTCTCTTAAATCTCTTTTAATCTAAACAAGTCCCCTTAATTCTTTTGTTTTCCTACCATTTATTTGTTGCAGAAACCAATTTGTTCTGTAGAGCTTCTCGTGTTCTGGCTTGGCTAATTGCATCCCTTTGATGTTGTTTAACACGTTCCTCTATCTTCTGTGTTCCTTTAAAACTGGTAGTTATATCTAGGGCAGGCGTCAGCAAACTTTTTCTGCAAAAACTGCGAGGTGGTAAATATTTTTGATTTTGTGAGCCATATGGTCTCTGTTATGACTAGTCAACTCTGCACAAAAGCACCCATAGATAATACTTCAGTGAATGAGTATGGCTGTGTGCCAGTCAAATTTTATTTACAAAAACAGGTGGCCTCTGATCTAGAGGCTTGAATATATTCAGATTCAGTTTTTTGGCAAGAATATTTCATAGGTGGTACTGTGTATTTCTTATTGCATCACATTAGGAAATGTAATATCTGGGTTTTTTTTTTTTGTGTATGTGTGTGTGTGTGTGTGTGATGTTAGGATAATCAATACCAATTGTGTTGTGGTTACATAATAGAATATCCTTGTTCTTAGGCAGTACAAGCAGAAGTATTTGGGGATGAAGGGTTATGATGTCTGTAACTTATTCTCAAGTGATTTTGTAATAATAATTGTGTAATAATAACTGTGTGTGTGTATTAGAGAAAAAGCAAATGTGGCAGAATGTTAACAGTTAAAAGTATATGAGTATTCAATGCTTAATTTTTGCAGTATTACTATAGATTTAAAATTTTTCATGATAAATGTTGAAAAAACAATTGATCGGTAGGTCCAGGTATTGTAGTCCTGATCCATGCATTATAAACGTGTTTATCAACCTTTCTCCTAATGATTTTGCCTAGATTCAGTATTTCATTAGGGGTTGCAAAATGGTGACATTCTGCCTTTCCTTCTGCATTAGGTGATGTTCTTCTATAAAAAAGAATTATCCCTCATCATTTACTCGGTTAGCCTGAAATGCAGTTTGTACAAGAAAGGCAAGATAAACACTTGATTCTTTCCCTTTATTTACCGGTGTTTGGAGTAGTGAGTTGGTGTTCCAGCAACTTCTAGGGGTTATCAATGAGTTTTGTATTGTTTATTTGTTTGTTTGTTTAGTCTTTAAGAACTCATGGACTTAGAAATATTTGGTGTGTTCCAATTTGAAAGTTATTATTGTTCATGTTTAAATTGTCCCATCTTTGCACAGTGGGAACCCCATCATCAACTTTTTAAATCTCTATACAGGATTCTCATCTGTTTTAGTATTTCATTTAATTCAGTAATTCAATTGCTAGAATTATTCAATTAACGGTAATGTTTTAAGGCTAACTTTCATAAATCAGAGAGAGAGGGGTTAAGGAAGGTTCATGCAGTTTTTTTATTGAATTCTAAAAATGGCCTGTACAGTTCGGTTTCCCAGGATCATATTGTCATAAACCAAATGTATTACTTGAACTGAGTGATGTATGATTACTTCATTGAAGCTTATTTATGAATCTGGGGTCTAAAGTGCCATCTAGAGAGCCTCAAACTGGGTGTCACATTGTTATATCTGAATACAAATCATGTTTTTGTGACCAGTTACATGGAGTCTGAACTCATAACTCATAAGGTCTGCACTTAAGAGTTCTCATTCTTTGTTACTGTTCTTAACTCCTAAACTTTTTGTATGTTGTGGTGCATTTTAAAGTCAGTTTACTGATAGGGAGGAGAGAGAGTCAATGGTCGTGGTTAACTGAGTTAAAAAATTTCAAGCTGATTCAGTTCATTTTGAGATGGTTAAGAAAAGTAGATAATAGATTTCTCAAAAATTTAAGCATATCAAGTAATACTTATGAAATGGTTGCTTTTCTTTGGATATACAGGAAAGGCCGTTGAAAGCAAATTAACCATCAACACTTACTGTCGTGCCACGTCCTCACATTTTTGATCTTGGATGAGTTGTTTTTGGTATATATTAATACAAATACAATATTCCGAAAAGCCTACGTAAAAGCTTAGTAGCAATGTTGTAACATTAACGCATTTCATTTCACTTTAGGATCGTCCAGCGATGCAGCTTTACCAACCAGGAGCTCGAAGCCGAAATCGACTCTGTCCGCCTGACGACAGCACCAAGTCTGCAGATCCAGCAATAGAAAAAAAGCAGGAAAGTGCTATTAGCCATAGAAAAGAAGGGGGAGAGGAGTGATAAATCCACATGGCCTTAGGTGTCCTGACTGTCTAGGCAGCCAAAGAGCACGAATTAAGCTATCCAGAAGTGCCTTCAGGGCAAAGGAATAGAGAGAAAGGGAGTCGCAGTGCTGGTGGGGTACACTGAAGAGGAGTATGTTTTGCGTCAAAGCAAGAATCAGATTGCAGGTTCAGAACTGAAGTACAATTTCATTGTTTATGCCGTTTCTACAGATTCATTTTATAGTGTCAGAAAAGATGAGGGAGGTGACATGCATTGCAGTTTGCAGGTTAGAAATGTCAAGTGAGGACTTAATTGTGTATGACACGAGCAAATAAGAGAACCTGATCTCAAATCAAAAGGCTCTGTTAGTCCTGAGTTGAACTTTCTTAATTTGAGTGGAGCAGAGTCAGTTTGAAGTCTTGTTCAGATTTAGTTATGTTGTGTTGTTGGCGATAACTGCTGAATTTGTATAGTGTAGAAGCAACAAGCATGTAATTGTAGTACAAGTATGGTGACGGATGTAACAGATTTTTCCTGATGCATAAATTTAAATAGTCATGTTGTATCTATATCCTGTGTCCTAAAATGTTAGAATTAGTTTGAGTGTTTTGATTGTTTATGTGAGCTCAGCCTAAAGAATATTTTTAAACATCTCAGTTTTCCTTTAGCAGTTTTTAATATTAATAGGTAAAATCTAGCCCTTGTTTGATTCTTGACAATCCAGTCTTTGTTTTATCTTAGGTCTCATGATCTGAGTGCATACCCTCTGCAAGAAGGAACCGTCACCAATATTTGTTCCTGTTAAATAGCAACTTTTAGTCTTAGCTGGTTTTGTATTAGTGTCAATAAATATCAAATAGCACTCAAATATGAAGTTAAGTGTGTTCATTAGCTTTACTAAATAGCTATGAGTTTTGAGAAATTAAACTTCTGACACTGAATTAACTTCTTAGGAATTTTGAAAGGAAATAAATGATATTAGTGTTTGCCTTCACTAGCATTATGCCTTTATTTTGCCCACTAAAAAAACCAAAGCCATTGCCCCATCGAGTCAATTCTGACTCATAGTGACCCTATAGGACAGAGTTTCCAAGGAGCCACATGGAGTTTCCAAGGAGCGGCTGGTGGATTTGAACTGCCGACATTTTGGTTAGCAGCCAAGTTCTTTTTTTTTTTTTTAATTGTTGTAGTTTAAATGTAGTTTACATTTCAAGTTAGTCTCCCATACAAAAATTATACGTACATCGTTATGTGGCCCTAATTGCTCAACCCATACTCCAACAGCACACTCCTCCTTTCCACCCTTGATTCCCCATGTCCATTGAACCAGCTCCTAACCCTCTCTGCCTTCCCATCTCACGTCCGGACAGAAGCTGCCGCTTTGGTGTCTTGTATCTACTCGAACTAAGAGGCACACTCCTCACGAGTATCACTTTATGTCCCACAGTCCAGTCCAATCCCTGTCTGAAGAGTTGGCCTCAGAAATTATTTTAGTTCTGGGCTGATAGAGAATCCAGGGGCCATGCTTTCCGGGGTACCTCCAGTCTCAGTCAGACCATTAAGTCTAGTCGTCTTATTAGAATTTGTGTTCTGCACCCCACCTTTCTGCTGCTCCATCATTGACTCTCTGTTGTGTTCCCTGTCAGTGTGGTCATTGGTGGTAGCCGGGCACCACTTTCCTTGTGTCTTTGGTGTTCTTCATTCTCCTTTACTCCAGGTGATTGGGACCAACTGATGCATCTTAGATGGCCACTTGCAAGTTTTTAAGACCCCAGACGCCACTCAGCAAAGTAGGATGCAGAACATTTTCTTAATAAGCTTTGTTTTGCCAGTTGACCTAGATGTCCCCTGAAAGCATGGTCCTCAGTCCCCTACCCCAGCTATTCTGTCTCTCAAAGTGTTTGATTGTATTCAGGAAACTTCTTAGCTTTGGTTTAGTCCAGTTATGCTGACTTCCCCTGTAGTGTGTGCTGTTCTTCCCTTCGCCTAAGATAATTCTTATCTACTATCTTGTTAGTAAATAACCCTCATCCTCCCTCCCCACCCTCGTAACCATCAAAGAATGTTTTCCTCTGTGTTTAAACATTTTCTTGAGTTCTTATAATAGTGGTCTTATACAGTATTTGTCCTTCTGTGACTGCTGAATTCACTCAGCATGATAAATTCCAGCTTCCTCCATGTTATAAGGTGTTTCACGGCTTCATCGTTGTTCTTTTTCATTGTGTAGTATTCCATTGTGTGGATATACCATAATTTGTTTATCCATTCATCCGTTGATGGGCACCTAGGTTGTTTCCATCTTTTTGATATTGTGAACAGTGAACTGCCTAGTTCTTAACTACTGCACCTACCAAGGAGAGGATCAAATCATGGTTTATTACTCTTGTTCCATAAGAACCAAAATGTTTGGAGAACATCTTGAGTTGCTGCTTAATTTTCATCCTGCTAGCTCCTTCTAACGTGGCATCAGTTTGCTCTTACTTAATTAATAAGTCACTGCTTTATGTTTTCCTTGGCTTCCTGAAACCAGTATACCAAGAGGCAGGTAGAAGAAGAACCATTAAAGATGATTGAAAGAGAATGGTCTTCAACTAGGAAACAGTACTAAAATGAGGGAAGGGGAAATTTCTAGAAGGAATGGTCAACAGTGTCCTGTGCCATAGAGGTTAAGGAAGATAAAAAATGTGAAGTGTTAATTGGACTGGACAGTATTGAGGTCATTAGTAAAGTGGTGGACAGAAACCATGCTACCATGAGGGATGAAAGGGAGGTGGGTGGGGAATTGAGATGGAGGCTGTTGGATAAATAGATGTTGGAGCTCAGAGAAGAGATTTGGACTGGAGATACAGATTTGGAATCCATCTATTTTTACATGGTCCACTGAAGCCATGGGCCTGGATTTAGTCACTTAGAGGGAGAGAGTGAAGAAAAGAAGCAGACCTAGGGCCTAGCCTTGAAGAGCACTAACGTTACTATGCAGGTAAGGCAGTTAATCTACAAAGACAGAAGGCATATCCAGAGAGTGAGAGAAAAACCGGAAGTCTCTGGTGTTACTTAATCCAAGAGAAAAGGGTGTTTCAAGAAGGATAGGGAGTGACCAGAGTTGGATGCTGCTGAGAGATCAAGTATGATGTCTGAAAACAAGTCCATTGGATTCAGTGACTTAAAATCATTGACGACCTGGAATGATGGAGAACAGAAGCCAGACTAGGTCGAAGACTAGGTGGGAGATGAGGAAATGGAAACAGTATAGATAACTCTAAAGATGTTTGGCAGTGAAAAAATGGAGACAAGGTAAATGGTGTTGATGAAGGATTATTTTAAATATGAGAAATACTAGAACGTGTTTAGAAGCCAAAAGGAAAGCTCTAGTAGAGAGAGGATAAATACCCAAGGAAAGTGATAACCAACAGTGTAGTATAGGTTTCCTCAGAAGGCATGTAAAAATGGAAGCCAAGGTGGAGGTTAGAGGACATGGTCTTAGAAGGAGGAACACTCCTGAACCATTAGTCATGAGTTGGCATAGCTTGTCTCCTTACCAAGCCTGGACCCTGTTACCAGCCATTTCAAGGCTGTTTTCATGTCAGCACCTCCCTTTTTTGTTCTCGCCTTGCCAGTCCAACTCTGGGTAAACCACACTTCCCTACCCCACGTAAACTTCTTCCACTTGTGTATGTATTCATTTAGTGAACATTTATTAATCACTGTCTGCCAGGCCTTGGGGGTCAAGGAGTCAAACAAGTCCTTGTCTTTGAGGAAATCATGGTCCAGTGGTAGCAAGAGACAAATAGAAGTAATTAGAGCACAATGTGAGGGATTGTACTGGCTGAGGATGGTGTGGGAGCCTCCTGCACCTAGGCTGCCAAGTGTAGCTGGAGAAAGTCCCCAAACCAGAGGAACTGGTGAGACTGCAGGAGGCCCCTTCCTTCTGCTAAGCATTTTTTTTAACTCCATCTTGAATTGACTTCCTTTTCCAACAGTGCCACCTTTCTCTAGTGCATCTTTTGCTGTCTTTCTCGGGGTCAGGGGCAGGGGGACTGCTTCCTCATAAATCATAGTTTCGTGGTCTTAATAAAAAATAAACTGTTATAAACAATAGAACAGCAAGTAAGTTTATTCCATTTTTGGCTACCTCAGACACAGGCTTGATTTCCTTTACCCTTTTGAAATAAAAATTTAGGATCGAGACAGTCACTAGATTATCTGAACATTTACTGAGAACCTCCT
Organism: Dugong dugon; assembly: GCA_030035585.1. NCBI lineage: Eukaryota > Metazoa > Chordata > Mammalia > Sirenia > Dugongidae > Dugong > Dugong dugon. Next base: position 35,787,103 of record CM057483.1, read on the forward strand.
ACTATGTGTTGGCACTGAGAATATGATAATGAGCAAAACATGATCCCTGCCCTCATGGAGCTTCTAGCCATGAGAGATTAGCTGTTCTGGTGGAGAGAAGTGATGCTAAGGGAAGTAGGCAGGAAAAATTCAAGAGGTGTTGGGGCTTGGGGTAGGTATGTCCAGGGCAGTGAAAAAGGGATAGTTTGGGCATTCATGAGGCTTTAAAACCCCAAACCAAACCCACTGCCATCAAGTCGATTCTGACTCACAGAGACCCTGTAAAACAGAGTAGAACTGCCCCATGGGGTTTCCAAAGCTGAAGTCTACGGAAGCAGACTGCCACCTCTTTCTCCTGCAGAGCAGCTGGTGGGTTCCAACTGCCGACCTTTCAGTTAGCAGCTGAGTGCTTAACCTCTGTGCCACCAGGGTTCCTCATGAGGCTTTAAAAAAAAACCAAACCAAACCCATTGCTGTCGAGTCGATTCCGACTCCTAGTGACCCTTTAGGACAGAGTAGAACTGCCCCATAGGGTTTCCATGGAGCACCTAGTGGATTTGAACTGCCAACCTTTTGGTTAGCAGCCAAGCTCTTAACCACTGTGCCACCAGAGCTCCTTCAAAATCAGGAACCGGGCCCACTTCCCCCAGCATGCATACAAATGGTAGTCCTGATGCAATAATTTAACTCTGATTACAAAGTTAAGATCTAACTTTCTGTGGTATTCACAGACATCTTTAACTAACTAGTTCCATAGGGAAAAGTTAAGGGAGTTTTGTAGCCTTTTGTTGTTATATATAGAGCTCTCTATGTTGTACTTTTTATGGGAGCTCCCTGGAATTTTCTTTACTGTCTCTGAGGCTGTCCTTAACACCACAAAATATGATGACCATTTATGTCAATATTAAAGAAGAGAGGGTAGCAAAAATAGGCGTACACTTGATGGATTCTTAGAAAGTATATTCTTGGAAAGCTACATACACAGGATCAGGCATCCTTAGAAATCTCACACAATAACTCATTTATTCACTTACCAAATACTTATTATATATTATTTAATATATATTTGGAGCCCTGGTGGTGTAGTGGTTAAGAGCCAGCTGCTAACCAAAAGGTCAACAGTTCAAATCCACCAGCTGGTCCTTGGAAACCCTATGGGACAGCTCTACTCTGTCCTATAGGGTCGCTATGGATCGGAACCGACTCGAAAGCACCTAAAAACAACAAATATTTATTAAGCTCCAATCCTTGGAGAAGGACATCATGCTTGGTAAAACAGCGGATCAGTGAAAAAGAGGAATACCCTCAACGAGATGGATTGACACAGTGACTGCAACAGTGGGCTCAAATATAGATTGTGAGGATGGTGCAGGACCAGGCAACATTTTATTCTGTTGTACATGGGGTTGCTATGAGTCAGAGCCAACTCAACAGCACCTAATAACAACAACATGGAAACATGGGTAAATGTATAATCAGTTGTTTATTGCCATTGTAATACATGATAGAATATTATCTATATTTTTAACATTAAGGCTCTCTAATCCTAGCCACTCACCTAATCTCATACCCAACTGCCTACTGGACATCTGCATCTAGATGACTCACAAGCATCTCAGGTTCCAAATGGAACTACTCAAGTTCCTCCCACCCTCACCCCTCCTGTATTGTAGAGGATGTTAACCAACTATCCACTCAGGCACTGAAGGTCCTATTTGACTTCATCCTCACCTGCACAGCCAATCAGTCATCATACTCTGTCTAATACATCTCCTTCCTCTCTATCCTCCCACTGCCTAGTTCAGGCCATCATCATTCATTCATTTATTCATTCACTTAAGTGTTTTTTGAGCACCTGCCATGTGCCATTTATGTTGTAGGCTTTGATATTACATCACTGAACAAAACTGACAGAAATTCATGGAGCTTAACATTCAAGTGGAGAGAAAAAGAGCAGGTAAGAAAAATATATATACATATATTGTTTAGGAGAAAAAAATCAGGGAAGGGGGATATGATGTTCATGGGTGGGGGCTGAAAGGCCTCAGTGAAAAGGTGATTTTTGAGTAAAGACCTGAGAAGGAAATGAGGGCACTAGCCCTGTGGATATCTGGGCAAAAAGCCTTCCAGAGGAAAGGGTACGTGAAAAGGCCCTGGGGTAGAAGTGTGCCTGGCCTGTTCTGGTAATGGCAAAGAAGCCAATGTGGCTGGAGTAGAGTGAGCGAGGGGGAAGAGTAGTAGACGGGTATGGAATGAAGTCAGAGAACTAACAGAGGCAAGATCATGCAGGTCATAGTTAGGACTTGGACTTTTATTCCAAATGATACAGGAGCCATTGGAAAGTTTTGAGCAGAGCTAAATCTGTGAGTGATGAGAGGGAGACTCGGGGACTGATAGCTGACTGCAGCAAAAAAGAACACTGGTGCATTGGGACTACAGCAACAACCTTATGAGTCTCCTTGTTTCCACTCTTACCCCGACCCCCATCTCCTCGCCACAAGGCAGCCCAAAGGATCTTTCTACAGTGCTTATATCATTGCCATTTATCTTTTAAAAGCTTTCAGTGAGACTCCCAGTTGCCTTCAGCAGTAATTCTGAAATCATGCTCTGAGGAACTCTCTTGGCTGGGCAGAAGTGCTTCAGGGGTTCCTCAAACAAGAAATGTGTCCAGGCCAAACAATGAAGATGTAAACTGCTCAAGGAGCCTGTTCTTCGATTTTGTCCATTTGGTGTATTAGAATTCATTCATTCATCAAATATTTATTAAGCACCTGCTATGTGTGAGGCACTGTTCTAGGCTCAGGGAATACATAAGTGAACAAAAATACAATCCATGCCCTCATGGAGCTTACATTCTAGGGAGGGAGTCAGATAATAAATAAATTACATCTTATGTTAGATAAGTACTATAGAGAAAAAGCAGGAGTAGGGGTAGGGAGTGCTGAGTAGGGTGGTTAGGAAAAGCCTCACTGAGAAGGTAACATTTGAATAAAGACCTAAAGAGACTGATGGAGGAAGCCATGGGGATATCTAAACCCTGTTTCCATCGAGTCGATTCTGAGTCACAGTGACCGTATAGGACAGAGTTGATGGATTCCAACTGCCAACTTTTTGGTTAGCAGCCAAGCTCTTAACCATTGTGCCACCAGGGCTCCATGGGTTTATCTAGGGGAAGAGCATTGCAGGTAGAGGGAACAGCAAGTGCAAAGGCCTTGAGCTGGGAATGTATCTGGCCAGTGTGGCTGAAGCAGAGTGAATTGAAAGCCAGAGTAGTTGGAGATGAGGTCAGAGAGGTGGGAGTGGAGGGGTCTGACTGTGTGTGTCCCTTGTAGAGCATTGTGAGGACTTAGGTCTTTACCCAGAGTAAGATGATGAGCCATTAGAGGGCTTTGAGGAGATGAGTGACACACTCTTCCTTAGGTTTTACCAGGATCACTGTGGCTGCTGTGTTGACAAGAAACTATAGGTATGCAGGGTCAGAAGAAGAGAGAAGAGTTAGGAGGCTTTTGTAATAATCCAAGTGAGAGGTGAAGGTGTCTTGAACCAGACTGAGACAGTGATGAGCATTTGGATTCTGGAAATATTTTGAAGACAGAGGCAACAGGATTTACTAACAGATTGGATTAGGGGTGTAAGAGAAAGAAAGGATGGGTTTCTGCATAAAATGGCTTTTGAAACAAAGAATTACGCTGCTATGAGTGGCAATATTAATCTCTGACAAAACAGACTTTAAAGTATAATCCACCACAAAGGATAAGGAAGGCCACTATATAATGATTAAAGGGTCAATACACCAGGAGGACATAACTATAATAAATATTTATGCACCCAACAACAGGGCTCCAAAATACATAAAACAATCTCTAACAGCATTGGAAAGAGAGATAGACAGCTCCACAATAGTAGTAGGAGACTTCAACATACAACTTTCAGTGAAGGACAGAACACCCAGAAAGAAGCTCAATAAAGACAGAAGATCTAAATGCCACAATCTACCAACTTGATCTCATAGACACATACAGAACACTCCAGCCAACAGCAGCCAAGTATACTTTCTTTTCCAACGCACATGGAACATTCTCCAGAACAGACCAAATATTAGGCCACAAAGCAAGCCTTAAGAGAGTCCAGAGCATCAAAATATTAAAGCATCTTTTCTGACCATAAAGTCATAAAAGTAAAAATAACAGAAAAAGGAAAAAAAATCAAACCCATGGAAACTGAACAACACCTTGCTCAAAAACTACTGGGTTATAGAAGAAATTAAGGACAGAACAAAGAAATTCACAGAATCAAATGAGAAAGAAAACACATCCTACCCGAACCTTTGGGACACAGCAAAAGCAGTGCTCAGAGGTCATTTTATAGCAATAAATGCACACATTCAAAAAGAAGAAAGGGTCATAATCAAAACATTAACCCTACAACTGGAACAAGTAGAAAGAGAGCCGCAAAAGAAGCCCACAGGCGCCAGACGAAAGGAAATAATAAAAATTAGAGCAGAGATAAATGAAATAGAGAAGAGGAAACAACTGAAAGAATTAACAAGACCAAAAGCTGGTTCTTTGAAAAGATCAACAAAATTGATAAACCATTGGCCAAACTGACAAAAGAAAAACAGGAGAGGAAGCAGATAACCTGTATAAGAAATGAGATGGGTGATATCACAACAGACCCAACTGAAATTAAAAGAATCATAACAGAATACTATGAAAAAGTGTACTCTAACAAATTTGAAAACCTAGCAGAAATGGACAAATTTCTAGAAACTCAGTACCTACCTAAACTAACACAAACAGAGGTAGAACAACTAAATAAATAAATAAACCCATAACAAAAGAAGAGATTGAAAAGGTAATTTAAAAACTGCCAACAAAAAAAAAAACCCTGGCTCAACTTAAAGAATTAACAAGACCAAAAACTGGTTCTTTGAAAAGATCAGCAAAATCGATTGGCTGCTAACCAAAAGAAGAATTACTCTGCTAAAGAAGTTTTGATCCTGGGGGCAAATTGTTGAGTCAAGCTCAGACTAACTGGGCCTACCCTGGGAAGCCCTTGATACCTGCAGTGGGCCTCTATACCCAGATAGAGCTCCCTCTTCCTGGAAATCCACCTTTCATTGCCCCCTCCTCCTTCCTTTTTTTTTTTTTCTGAAGCATCCCTTTCTCTGAAGACCTTTGCCCAACCCCCTCTACTGCCTAGGCGGGGGTAAAGGCTCCTTGGTGCTCTCCCATGCATTCATCTCAGCACTCGGGCCACCCTGTACTGCAAGTGACAGTACAGTCTATCCTACTATTCCAAATCCTTCCTTGTTTCTCCAATCCCTTTATTCTCTGCAGAAAGCTGTTGAGCCTCCTGATTTTCTGAACTGCAAGCCATCTGCTGCTGTGAACCACTTCAGCTTCCTCCTCTCCCCCTCACAAGTGCTCTCTCCCGTATACAGCATGCTTCTTTTGCTGTAGGAAGGCAAAGGTTGAGGTTATTCAAATAACCCCCAAAAGAAACAATGGAAGGATAAACCAATAACTATTAGAAATTATCTATGGAAAAACATTACCTGTGGGGAGGGAGAGAACAGGGAGGAGGGCACTAGGATGGGAGCTAGCCCTCTCTGAATGTACTTTCACTTTTAGGTAGTTTTGTCTTTAGAGACATATAAATGTTTTTAACTTTTAATTGAAATATAACACTCATACAGAAAAGTGCACAAATAAGTGTACAGCTAGATGAATTTTCACAAAGTGCACATATCCACGTAACCAGCACCCAGATCAAGAAACAGAACATCACCAGCACACCTCTACCACCAAGCATAACCACTGTCCTGGCTTCTAATGGTACAAATTAGTTTTGCCTGTTTGGGCTCTTTACATAAATGGAATTATACAGTATGCATGCTTTTGTGTCTGGCTTCCTTTGTGCCACATTGTGTTTGTGAGATCCATCACGTTGTTTTGGGTAGTGGTAGTTTGTTTATTTTCATTGGCATATAGGAGCAGTTCTCAAATGTTTTAGCCTTGGGATCCCTTTATACTTAAAAATTATTGAGGATCTCAAAGAGCTTTTGTTTATGTAGATTATATCTATCAATACTAACTATTAGAAATGAAAACTGAGAAATATTTAAAACCTAAAAACTCAAGCACACATTCCATTATCTGTGAGGGCAATGATATTACAAGTCATGGAAGTCTCTGGAAGCCAGACTTGATGGCAGCTAACAATATACCCTTTGCCATCCAGTTGATTCCTAGTCATAACGACCTATAGGACAGAGTAGAACTGCCCCACAGGGTTTCCAAGGCTGTAATCTTTACAGAAGCAGACTGCCACATCTTTCTCCCACAGAGCAGCTGGTGGGTTCCAACAGCAGACCTTCCAGTTAGCAGCCAAGCACTTAACCACTGCGCCACCAGGGATCCTTAATAACAATACATAGGCTTCTTAACACAGTTCTATTTGTGGGTCTGTAATTTCAAAGAAGTGATGAGTATGTAAATGATATTTTGAGACATATGCATCAACTATTATGTAATATGAAACCATCTATGGTTTCCATAAACGAAGAAAGTGCTAAATTTCGGTCAGTTTGGTGCAAATATAGTTTTAATTATTTTTTTTTTTACACCAAGTTCATGGGCCCTCTGAATTCTATCGATGGACCCTTGTGAACCCGAGGTTAAAAACCCTTGCCCTAATACATTACTGCAAAACTGCTTGAGGTGATTGCAAAGATGCATAGAGGTTTTGTTTAGTTTTAAATGGGGAGAAGAAAAAAGATGAAAACGGAGAATATTAGCGTCCAAAACGCATGGGTGGGCTACAAGGTTCGTCTTGGCTTCCCAGCAGCCAAGGAAAAAGTTCTGTCCCTCCTTTCTCAGTTTAAAAGCCTTTATTGGCAACCTCTTGCCTAGGCTAAAAAGCCCAAGGCCGTCTCTAGACTTGGAAACCCTGGTAGTGCAGTGGTTAAAAGCTACCGCTGCTAACCATAAAATCGGCAGTTTGAATCTACCAGCGGCTCTTTGGAAACCCTATTGGGCAGTTCTACCCTGTCCTACAGGCTGACTGTGAGTCGGAATCGACTCGACGGCAGCGGATTTTTTTTTTTTTTGGTTCCTAGGCTTACAGGGCCCATCTAGTCCAGCCCCCACAGAACTTTCCTGCTTCCTCCAACATCGTTGCCCCTTCTAAGAGTCCCGCACCTTCCTGCCAAGTCGAACTACTTCCAACCCTCTTCCAAAGGCTCAGTTGAGTCCCGCCAACCTAACCAAGCAGCAGCGATCTCATCGATCCCTGCTCCTCCGTGCGCTTGCTTCCAAGGCCAAGGCCAACGTCTTTACGCCGGGACGTGGTGCCTTCACCGCCCTTCCTTGGGGTTAGTCCCGCCTCCTCTTGTGCTATTTCTGAGAGCAGAAGGGCTTCCACTTTGGTACTAATTACGGCTGTCTGTCTCATCCATTAAACAGGGCGCCCCTATCAAACTGACGAGCTCCTGGAGAACCCATTTGTGGAACTGGAATGAAAGCGAATCCCATTCCGCACAGAACGAGCGCACTTTTCCCACAGCCCTACGGAAACATAAACTGGTTAGGGAGCTAGAAGGCGGTAACCCGTTGTGACGTCACTTCCCAAGCCCCGCCTCCGGCTGCGCCTTCTAAAACGTACTTCCGGCTGCTTCCCTCTCTTTCTCCTTTTCTCCGCCATCGTGGTGTGTGCGGCCGCCGGCCATCCTCGCCATGGTAAGCCCATCTGCCACCATCGGCTCCGGAAAGGCTTTCCGAGACCCGAGGCGGCCGCGGACCTGCCGAGGTCGCGCGGGGACTCGAAATGCGGAGACCTTTTTTAGGCTTTCCCAAGAGAAGGTCGAGTTTAGCCACCGCTCTAATCCGCGGGCCTGGCCAGGAGCTAGCGTGCAAGTGATCAGCTGAGGAGGGCGGGCTGTTCTGGCGCGGAGGGGTACGAGGGGGCGCTCTTCGCGCCACACCGCCGCAAAGGCTGGTAGGGATCCCCGCCTTTATCCTTCTCTTAGAGTTGCCCGAGTGGAGACCAGGCCCTGATTCCTGAGCGAACTGTGATTTTGGGGGCAGGAAGAGAGGTCACGGATCATCTCATGAATCGTGGACTGGCTGCAGGGCTGCCCACGGACCATGGCACTTGCCGGGCATCGGGAGGTAGATGTGGGCTGCTGGATTTAGGAAAGTTTTTAAGTCTGGCTCCCAGGAGCTTACCGCAGGGCTGGTTTATGGGTCTTTTTAGTCGTTTGTTCAGGAATTGAGCGTCACACTGTGGAAGTGCCTGGTACAAGGAGTGTTACGTGAACCCATGTGTCATTCAGGTGTTCTCAGTAAATGCCAACTGCAGACCAGTCATTGGGTTTTTTTCTGGGGGAAAAAATGTTTATAGGCTTCTAGGCATGGAGGAGATCAGTATCTTGTGTTTTATAGCTTATTATTTGACAGAAAATTTATAACTGTTACTGTTGGCCAGGAGGGAGGGGTTTAGTCATAATGGCCCCTATTATGCAAGGGTTTGTTGGGCCAGGTTTTAGACTCATGTCATTTCGCCAGATTGTTATGAATATTCAGGAGTGGGGGAAGAGTGGTTGGAGTTGGACTCAGATAAGCCAAGTCTTAACGAGAGACAAAAGAGGCAAAGGGAAATTGGGAAAGGCATCTTTGAAAAAGTGGCATTTTAAATAGACCCCAAAAGTTAAGTTAGGATTAATACCAAAATGATGAGTGGGGCAGAAATAGATCTACTATATGTCAGACAGTGCATAAATAAGTAATCTTAGATACCCTTGCAAGGAATCTTGAAAGTGTAGCTACCCTCGTTGTACAAAGTCGAGCACCAGGACTCATTGGCTTGCAAGTGACAGATTGTTCTGGTTGACTGAAAGCAGTGCTCTTTCCAGGAAGCCAGTCCCCCAGCACTATCCCCTATGTGATCTTCTGAGTCCTGGTAACAGCAGGCTAGACATTAATACTCTGATTTTGAGCAGGTTACTTACCTCCTTGATTCTGCTTGTTTTTTATTTGAACGATGGGAATTAGGGTATCAGAGGAATTGTAAGGAACAAAGGGCAAAATGTGTTTTAACATGGAGAAGATTGGTTTTGGTATATATTAAGCACTCAAAGTTCGTTGATTTCAGAGGACTCCTGACTTTGAGTCATTTAGGCAGACTCTAGTGTGAACTGTCTAAATTGATTGCATTTCTTCCCAGTCTTCTCATAAGACTTTCAGGATCAAGAGATTCCTGGCCAAGAAACAAAAGCAGAATCGCCCCATTCCCCAGTGGATTCGAATGAAAACTGGTAATAAAATCAGGTAAGGTTACATGCAATCTAATTCATCCTTGTACCACCACTCTGAAATTTCTTTTTTTTAAATACGCTGCTTCGGTTTCTACACAGCACCCAGCCCACAGCTGGGCTTAGGAGATACTTCAATACTTGTTAATTTCCTGGTTGTCTTCTATCTGAGCCAGAGTGTAAGGCTGTTTTCCTGGTGGGGAAGACAAAGTTGCTCACCCAGTCAAGGTTTTTTCTTCCCCATTTATTTTATTGTTGAGAATATGCACAGCCAAACATATGGTAACAATTTCTACACGTGCAATTCAGTGACATTGATTACAATCGTTTTGTTGTGCAACCAGTCTCACCCTCCTTTTCTAAGTTGTTCCTCCCCAATTGACGTAAACTCACTGCCCCCCCCCCCCAAGTTTCTTAACTAACCTGTCAAGTTGCTGTGGTCAATTTGATTCCATATAGATAGTTCTTAAAGCATAATGCTCAAGACAGAACTTTTTTTTACTAGTTAAGCTAAACTATTAGGTTTTAAGAAGACTTCAGGGGATATTTTTTGTTTACAATTTAAAGATTATCTCAGGGTAATAGTTTTGGGGTTCTTCCAGCCTTCATGGCTCAATAAAGTCTGGATTCTGTGAGAATTCGGAATTCTGTTCTGCATTTTCCCCCTTTGATTAGGATTCTTCTATAGAATCTGATCAAAATACTTGGTAATGGAAGCTGGGCACTATCCAGTTCTAGTGGCAAAGGAGGCAGTTGTTAATGGAGGACCCAATCAGTCTTTGAAATGTACCTTTCTTAAAGACTGGAAGATTGCCATCTACTGCGGAATTAGCTGAATTGATGATTTTGGGGAGAAAGACATTAGAACCTCCAAGGTCATTGAGACCAACTTCAAGCAAAGCTAGGATTAAAACTCTTGCATGCCTTTCAGCCCACTGCGCTTCGGACCTGGTGGGCTTCAGGGAGGAAAAATGAGCATTAAAAATCAGTGAGATTTGTCCGAGGTGACAGCCCAGTATGTTGAACAAGTTTCAGAACTTTGGTTTGTTTAAAATTCAGTTTCAAGGTTTCCTGATAATTGAGCCCAGAAGACCAAACAGGTAGGGGGAAAGACAAAAAGAAAACGTTTCCCAGATTATTTCTTTTCAAAGCACTGAACATCTACGTGAACATGAGTTTCTCCATCGATGATGGGACCTGCCTTACAGGTTGCTGTGAGGGATGAACGAAATGTATGTAGAACTCAGTGCTTAGCTTAATAGAGATTACCTGCTATTATTAGTCCCTTGCTTTGTGGTCTCTTAGAGCTGGGAAGAGTATTTTGTATTTAGGATTATGTCTTCTTGGCCCAGAAAATTGGCACCATAGAATGACTTCCTATTATCTGAGCTGTCTTCCAACTTTTAAAATTGTATTGAAAGCAGGTTGCAATTACAGTGCTTTGGTTTGTGGAAGTACTGACATTATCCTGCTGAAAGAAATGCTGTGTTCGTCATCTTTGGTTTTGCCTTTATGAGGGTAAAACAATGACAGATTAACACACACAATTCTGAGATGGCGTTAGCTCTGCAAGTCACTATTGCTCTGGGATTGGAATGACTGGGTGTTACTCTTATGTAAGAATTGTGTGGGAGCTTTTATGAGTGTGTTACCTGTTAATGTGACTTTTTGATGTGGTTTAGAAAGGAGGAGAGGGGTTTAAAGTATGTATCTGGGTCTACCCCGGGTCTGCTGCACCAAAGTTGAATGAGTGTACACTTGGAAGGGAGAGCTTCTCCACTACTCAAGCCCCAGTTAACCATTTTTCCCCCTAGCCCTGGATCCTTGTGAGAGGTAAGAAATTGGCTTGACTAGTTTTTAAACACATCTAGCAAGTCATTTTCTTACTCTCCAGAAAGGGTTCCAAACTTGTTAAAGGAAGGAAAACGAGGACCCTTTGCCTTCAGATGATTTTGTGGTACCTAAAAGGCAAAGTTTGATGACTAAGAACAGCTAATTGAGGTCAGACTGTCTTTGTGACCTGCAGTTTTGTTCTGTGTAGGTACAACTCCAAGAGGAGACATTGGAGAAGAACCAAGCTGGGTCTGTAAGGAGTCGCACACGTGATGGAACACAGATTTACCCCTCTATCAGGATCCACTAGCATTTTACCATATCAAGTTGAAAATTTTGCGGGGATCTGTACAGTTAACCATGTATTGGGAAAATTCTAATTTCTTTTGTTTTTTATGCTTCTGCATTAAGAGATGGAGTCCACTAATAAATATGTGAGACCTTTGCTTTGAACTGCTGTTGCGTTCTGGTTTGTGGAGTACTCAGTTTACTCCCCTACCCCCAGACTCAACCAGATCTAATAGCACTGTCCAGGAGAACTTTCTTGCAATGGTAGAAATGGTCTCAGTCGGCTACTAAGTACTTGAAATATGACCAGTATGGCTAGGGAACTGAATTTTAACATTTAATTGTGGTAGAAGTGGTTAAGTGCTCAACTGTTAGCCAGAAGGTTGACGGTTCAAACCCACCCCTAAGTGCCTTGGAAGACAGGCTTGTTGATCTGCTTCCTAAAGGTCACAGCTTTGAAAACTAAGGAGTAGAGTTGTACTCTGACACACATGGGGTTACCATTGTGTCGGAATCAACTGGATGGCAACTAACAACATTTTGGCAGTGGCTATTGTATTGGACAGCACGTCTGAAACCTTCACGGAACATAGCATCCTGGTTGATAATCTGATCAGATGTTCCTGTTACGGGAGGCATGTACTTGGGGGGTGGCACATTCTTGGAGGGGCAGGGGTCAGCAAACTCTGGTCTGCCGCCTATGTTTGTGTAACTTACGACCTAAACAGTTTCTGCATTTTTAAGTGTTTGAAAGAAATTTTTTCATAATATCTGATTGCATTTGCCCTGTTGCCATAAAGACCATATGGTCTGCAAAGCCTAAAGTATTTACTACTTGGCCTTTACAGAGAAAGATTTGCCAACCCCTGATTTAAATAGTCTGGATTCAGGGGAGTTCACTTTTGCTTAAAAGAGCTAGGTTAATTGTTGGCACTGTAGCATACTGTACACTGTAGGCAGTGTAATGGCGTTGCCTGCCTTACAGAAGAGCTGTATCTGGAGAGTAAGGTGCTAGGAAATACATTCAGCAAATGTATCGAGCACTTTTTATGTGCCAGGCACTGTTGTAGGTACAGTGTTTGAGATTAATTAGTTGATAGACAAGTTATACAGCATGTTAGAAAGTGTTAAGTGCTAATAATAGGCCCACACACCAACCATAGTAAGCATTTGTGGGAAAGGTGGAAGGGAACAAGGTTCCCTAATTGACCTTTAGAATTAGGACTGAAACTGCAGCAAGGGGAAAGAATCAGATTTGGTGGTAACTCCCTACCCAGCTCATAGGGACCCTATGCTGGACATAGATGAGAATGCAAATGGCAAGGAATGCTGGGTGCCATGTATGTTAAACCAAAAGAAACCAAACCCATTGCCATAGAGTCAATTCCAACTCTGTCCCGGTAGGACAGTAGAACTGCCCCATAGGGTTTCCAAGGAGCAGCTGGTGGATTCGAACTAGCGACCTTTTGGTTGGCAGCTGAGTTCTTGACCACTGTGGCACCAGTGCTCCAGTATATGTTGAGTGCGGTCAAGTCGGTTCTGACTCAGCAACCCTGTATACAACTGAGCAAAACACTGCCCAGTCCTGCGCCATGCTCACAATTGTTGCTATGCTTGAGCCCATTGTTGGCAGCCATTGTCAGTCCATCTCGTTGAGGGTCTTCCTCTTTTTTGCTGCCCGTCTACTTTACCAAGCATGATGTCCTTCAGGGACTGGTCCCTCCTGATAACATGTCCAAACTATGAGACAGTCTCAACATCCTTGCTTCTAAGGAGCACTCTGGCTGTACTTCAAGACAGATTTATTTGTTCTTCTGGCAGTGGTATATTCAATATTCTTCACCAACAGCATAATTCAAAGGTATCAGTTCTTTGGTGCTGTGTATAGTGTGCAGCAGATGCTGGGGGGGTTGTACAGCAAAGGGTTCCTTGTCCTATAACTGTACTCGGAGGCTCAGTAAATGCAAGCCTTTAAGAGGAACCACCATGCTTACCAGAAGTTTTGAGCTGCAGAACTACCAGCCAATCCAGGAGTCTCGGAGCTTGGGGGAGGAGTCTTTGGAATACATGGCCTTGCAAGCCCCAGGATTTCAAATATTTTCTCACATCAGTGTTGCTTTCGCGTTCAGAGACAGCTGCCACTGTGTGACAAACAGGTGGTAAATGTTAACATGCTAAAAATAATCAGATCCAAAGCAGACGGACTTGATTCAGTTAACTGATAGTCATGTCAGGGAGAAGTGTCTAAACCGTTTTGGAGTATTAGAAATACCTTAGCCTCACTACTGAGTCCAGGGAGGCTAAACAATAAGACAAAGGTCACACTACTGGCAGATCCCAGCTTTCTCTACAGACCTTGAAGAATAGGTAGGACTAGAATTGAGAAAAAGGGGAAATGACTTGGGATACCAGAGTTGGTTATCCCTGTGTAAGGGGTTTCTTTTGAGCCTGAGAGTCTGGGACATGAATTCTGGTTCCAGTGACCCCTCACTAGCTGGTGCTTCCTGGAGGGAGGAGTGGGAGCTTGTGAAATTTAAGATTTCAAAAAGTTACTGAAACAATACGTGCCCGGCCAGAAGTAAAGCCTAAGATGCCTGCTTTTGAAAGACATGAAGTCTCCTCTGGTGATACTGTCTATCCTTGGATGACCTAATGAGAGGCAGGTGGCAGCAGCGAGCTGGTGAAGAGTTTGTGGTCTGGAGTGTGACCAGCTTGGATTCAGATACTCTTGACCACCGGCAGTGAGCCTCAGTGTCTCCATCTGCAACACGGGGCCAGTAGGACCTCCCTCAGAGGGTGGTGAGGATGAAATGTAATAATGCATTAAAGCTTTCCGTTCAATGCTTGACTGTAGGAAAAAGAAGAGTGGGGAGGGAGCAGGATTAAAGTTTCAGTGTCAGTTCCCTCCCCAGCTCACATGTGCTGTATGCTGGACAAAGCTAAAAGAAGGTACGTAAACTGAAGACTGCAGAGAGGTGGGAGTCAAGATGGGAGATGATGTGGGAGAAGTCAGGCAGAGCTGGCACGGAGTTGATGCTCCCTGGTGGCTGCTAGATAGTTGATCTTCGGGTTCACTTCCAATTCAAGATTCTAATTTGAAGGGTGTCTTACTCATCTAGTGCTGCTATAACAGAAATAGAACAAGTGGATGGCTTTACCAAAGAGAAATTTGTTTTCTCACAGTCTAGCAGCCTACAAGTCCAAATTCAGGGCACCGGCTCTAGGGGAAAGCTTTCTCTGTCGGCTCTGGAGGAAGGTCCTCGTCATCAATCTTCCTCTGGTCAAAGAGCTTCTCAGGTGCAGGGGCCCCGGATGCAAAAGAGGCACTCTGCTCCTGGTGCTGCTTTCTTGGTGGTATGAGGTCCCCCTGCCTCTCTGCTCACCTCTCTCTTTTATATTTCAGAAGAGATTCGCTTAAGACACATCTAATCTTGTAGATATCAACATAACTGCCACTGATCCATCTCATTAACATCATGGTGATAGGATTTACAACACATAGGAAAATCAAATCAGATGACAAAATGGTGCACAATCACAATACTGGGAATCATGGCCTAGCCAAATTGGTACACATATTTCTGGGGGACACAATCCATGACAGGGGTTGGGGGCAGTGGTGGTTCAGTGGTAGAATTCTCACCTTCCATGCAGGAGACCCAGGTTCAATTCCCTGCCAATGCACCTCATGTGCAGCCACCACCCGTCTGTCAGTGGAGACTTCCATGTTCCTATGATGCTAAAAAGGTTTCAGCAGAGCTTCCAGACTAAGACTAGGAAGACAGGCCTGGTGATCTACTTCTGAAAATCAGACCTGCAGATCACAACCGTCCGATCAATCCACAACTGAGCATGGGGATGGTGCAGGACCAGATAGTGTTTCATTCTGTTGTGCATGGGGTCGCCATGAGTTGGTCATTGACTTGACATCAGTGAACAATTTGGAGAGGTAGAAGAATCCCTCAAGGCCTTGAAAAGGAGGCAAGGTGACATGAGAGTGAGAATTCTGGGGCTTGCAGTCAGGCCTAGGGTTGAATCCTAGCTCCACTGAAGCAGCAGTGGGAACTTGGTCTCTTCAGAGGCATCCAGAATCATACCTGACAATCTCAGGTTTGTTAAGGATTGAATTGTAATGCTAGTAATGGATCAGTTCTATTAGATATTCCCTAATTTTAAAGATGAGAAAAAGGTTAAGCAACTAATTTCTGCCAATAGCAGCTAAGAGTTGTTTTTGAGTGCTTGTAGCATGCCAGGGGAATCCCTGAGTGGTACAAACGATTAACACACTAGGCTGCTAACCAAAAGGTTAGAGGTTCGAGTCCACCCAGAGGTGCCTCAGAAGAAAGATCTGGCAATCTACTTCCAAAAAAATCAGTCATTGAAAACCCTATGGAGCACAGCTCTACTCTGACACACGTGGGGTCACCATGAGTTGGAATCCACTCGATGGCAACTTTTTTTTTTTGGAGCATACCAGGTTGCTTTTAGCAGGAATGGGAATGAGAACCAGATTGAGTAGTGAATAGATGTTATACTTTCTTGGAAAGAGCAGGGTGAAATATGAACCATTCACACTTCCCTGATGGTGTTATATTCAGGAGTGTTCATCCAACACACACAAGACTCTGCCTGTGCAAAGTATTGGTGGGTGTTTGGGGAGCCAGAGGTAAGTGTGACCTTCAAGGGTGTCATAGTCAAGACTGTACGTGTTATGTGCCTGTGTATACTGTATGGGTGTGTCTCTGGGGATGGAGGGAGGGCAGGTGGCGAACCCTCATCCAAAAAAACAAATCAGGCTACACTAAGTAAATGGTCTGACACAGTCACTCTCAACCTGGGCAATTTTGCCCCCAGGGGACATTTGGCAATGTCTGGAGACATTCTGATTGTCAACTGGGGAGGGTGCTACTAGCATCTAGTGAGCAGAGGCCAGGGAGCTGTTAAGCATCCTACAATGCACAGTTCAGCCCCCCATATATCAGTAGCGCCAAGGTTGAATAACTGGTCTAGCAGCACAGCAGCCAGACAGAGTGAGCTTTCGAGATACAATGCTGCTCAACACCCGCCCCCTCCACTTCCTTTACACTGCTCTTGGGATAAACCTCACTCTTTACTGTGGTCCAAAATAAGCATGGTGTGGCTCCTATCCCAGCCCCTCTTCATCTGGATCCAACCACACCAGTCTCTTTGTCCCTCAAATCAAGCTTCACTCTGCCTCAGAGCCTACTCACACGCTGTTCCCCCAACCTCTTCATTCAGTTAATTCCCATTCATTCTTTAGGTATCAACTTACTTTTCACCTCCACAGGGAGGCCTTCCCTGATTGCCTTCCTCAAATCTAGCTAGGTCTTTCTACTTAACCAGTTACTGTCAAGTCCACTCTGACTTATGGCAACCCCATGTGCGTCAGAGTAGAACAGTGTTCCGTAGGGTTTTTAGTGGCTGATTTTTCCAAAGTAGATAGCCAAGTCTTTCTTGCAAGGCACCTCTGGATAGACTCAAACTTCCAACCTTTTGGTAAGCAGCAGAGTACATTAACTGTGCCACCCAGGAAATCACCCTGTAGGTTTCCTTCAAATTTTAATTAATTAAATGATGCCTGTCTCCCTCAGTAGACTATGAACTCTAAGAGGATAAGGATGGATCTGTCTTGTACACTGCTGTATGCTCTCACTTAACACAGTGTGTGGCACAAAGGATGTACTGAATAAATAAATCTGTTGAATGAGTGAGTGAATGAATGGAGGAGGAGATGGACATGCAAGTAAGCAATAATAGTATGGGATGTGTGCCTTACATGTGTATATGAGGAGTGAAGGAGCAATGACTTTCTTGCCTGGGAGAGTCAGGGAAGGCCTCATTCAGGTTCACAAGTGGGGAGACAAGGGTGGGGTGTGTGTGTGCTCACAGGGAGTGGGTAGCTGGAGTGTAAGGCACTAGGGGAAGGATCTGGAGAATCAGGTAGGGGTGGATCATGAAAGCTCAGGTATACCAGAAGTTGCAAATGGCACTGTTCTCTGGGGCTCCGGATTGGAGAGGCATCCATTGCTGCCCACCCTCCGTAGGAGCACCTCCTCCTCACTGGCAGGCTAGCCCCCACGCTTGAAGCATGATCACTGATCAGGCCACTTAGGGCTGCACCTCCAAAGCTGCTGATGGGGACTGTGGCAGGAGCAGCGGGCCAGGCCAGGACTTGGCTTGCAACCCTGACCCTAAACGAACCACGTTCTCTTGATCAATTTGAATAATTTAGTTTCCAGCAGAGCTGATAATACAAATGTTTCAGAGATGTTTCATAGAGACAAAAGATACATTTAATAATAGCAATGAGGGAAGTGAGAGAAAAACACACCAAGAAAGCAAACAGCCATAGCCTAGGCCAGACCAGAGTCATTTTCTAGAGGAGGTAAAGAAAAAGAGAAAATTTAAAAGTTAACTGCCTTGGGAGAGGGTTAGGAGCTGGTTGAATAGACATGGGGAATCAGGGGTGGAAAGGAGGAGTGTGCTGTCACAGTGTAGGGAGAGCAATTAGGGTCACATAACAATGCGTGTATAAATTTTTGTATGGGAAATGTTTTAAAAAAAGTTAACTGCCTTGGACGCAGGCAACCCGGGGTGGAAAGGCGGAGTGTGCTGTCACATTATAGGGATTGCAACTAGTGTCACGTAACAATATGTGCATAAATTTTTGTATGAGAAATTAACTTGAGCTGTAAACTTTCACCTAAAGCACAAAAAACAAACAAGTTAACTACCTTCCCCCACCAAAAACCAAAATAAAAAAACTCACTACTATCAATACTGGAATTATAGGCAATTAAAAAAATTCTGCTGAAATATAAGGAGCCCTGGTCACCGGTGCAGTGGTTAAGAGCTTGGCTGCTAACCAAAAGGTCGACAGTTTGAATCTACCAGCTGCTCCTTGGAAACCCTATGGGGCAGTTCTACTCTGTCCTATAGGGGCGCTATGAATTGGAATTGACTCGACGACAATGGGTATTGAAATATATACAAAAGTGTACTTGTCATAAGTGATCAGCTCAATGGATTTTCACAAGGTGAATCCACTCGTGTCACTGTCACCCAGAAAAATGATCAGCATCCCATAAGTCCCTCCTCAGGCCCCCTTCCGGTTACTTTCACCCCCAAATGTAACCATTGTCCTAGCTTCTAACAATAAAGATGAGTTTTGCATTTTATGTAACAGTATAGATTTAGTTTGAATTTTATGTAATTTGAATAATAAACTCTGCACTCTTTAGTGTCTTCTCTTGCTCACCACCATGTGAGATTGCTCCTTGTCGCGTGCAGTTGTAGATTGTTTTTACTGCTATATAGTGTTCCAGCACATGAATACACCACCATTTATTTCTCCTTTTTTCCTGTTGATAGGTGATTGGATAGTTTCCAGTTTGGGGCCTCTTCAATAGTGCTGCTCTGAACAATTCTGTACATGTCTCTTGTTGAACATATGTCTGCATTTCCTTACAGGTGATTTAATTTTCTCTTTTATACTTCTCAGGATGTGTAGACATAATGAAAATGCATTTTATAATCAGAAGACAACTATCTGAAATTTCTACAATGATCATGTATTTATAATCAGAAAAAAAATTTTTTTAAAGAACAGGAGAATTAACTTTGAGGGTTAGAATAGAGCCACTCACATATACTGTTTTTGTTTTTAAAGCAAAAGAGGGTGTTATAGATTGAATTGTGTCCTCCAAAAATATGTGTTGTAAATCCTAACCTCTACCCTGGTGGCACAGTGGTTAAGACGTATGGCTGGTAACCGAAAGATCAGCAGTTCTAATCCACCAGGGGCTCCTTGGAAACTGTATGGACTAGTCCTACTCTGTCCTGTAGGGTCACTGTGAGTCGGAATCAACTCGATGGCGATGGCAATGGGTTATTTTGGTTTATGCCTGGGGTTATAATCCCATTTGGGAATGGGTTGTCTTTGTTATGTTAATGAGGCAGGATTAGTGCGTGGTGTGTTTTAAGTGAGTCTGTTTTAACCTATAAAAGAGATTAAACAAGCAAGCAGAATTGGGGGAAGACAGATGTCACACCACGTGAAGATCACCAAGGAACAAGGACCTTGCCCCAGAGCCAACAGAGAAAGAAAGCCTTCCCCTAGAGCCAGCGCCCTGAATTCGGACTTCTAGCCTTCTAAACTGTGAGAAAATAAATTTCTGTTTGTTAAAGCCACCCACTTGTGGTATTTCTGTTATAGCAGTACTACATAACTAAGACAGAGGGGAATTTAATATCAGGCTTCAGTGGTGTCTAGTGGAACTTAAAAGCAGGGGGCAGGCAGCCTTCCAGAGGAATCAGAACCAAGATCTTAAAAGCCATTGAGAAGTCAGGCAGGCTGCTCACCCTCTCTGGGCCTCACAGTCTCCTTCTCAACTGCTTTCTGCATGTTTTTCACTCTTGTCCCTCTTGACAGACCTGCTTCCTCTGCTTCTATGAACATTTGGTCAAACATGGCCACCCCTCAGTCCTCAGGTCAGGTGCCCAGTAGAAATGGATGGGTACCTCTGAATCTCAACAGAAGGGTCATGGGAGGAAAAGCCTGATCAGACCAACCTGAGTTATGTGTCCAGTTGAATCAATCAACTATGGCTGAGGGGACAGGATGATGTATAAGCATGACTGCCCTGGGGGTGGGCTAGTGTCCAGAGAAAGCAGTATGTGCTAAGCAGACATCCCCAAGAGCATCTACTTCAGTGGAGCTCTGAGCAGGGAGCCCTGAACAAGAGACCTGTGCGCTAATCTTGGGTTTGCCTCAAGAAATCCCTTTACCTCTCTGGATCTTGGTCCTCTTCTGTTCGCTCAGCGCTTTTTACAGTCCTTTATGTTGATTTTTGTTTACTTGCTTTTCTGTGGGTATTTTCAGAGGCTTCCAAGACTACGAAGACATGAGAAAGAGGACGTAGCAAGTAAACAGGGATAATTCCAAAACAAATTAGACAAATTTATTAACTGTAGAATTTGAAAAAGACATAC
This sequence comes from Dugong dugon, assembly GCA_030035585.1. Taxonomy (NCBI): domain Eukaryota; kingdom Metazoa; phylum Chordata; class Mammalia; order Sirenia; family Dugongidae; genus Dugong; species Dugong dugon. The sequence continues at coordinate 35,807,528 of CM057483.1, forward strand.
CCTTTCGACCTGAAACCAAATTCTTGGCTTTTGGCTGCAGGCCAGATAGCAGTTTAAACTAGAATCAAATGTTACCTCTCTCCCGGAGACTCGGGGATGACTCCCACGTTCTTATCTGGAGACGCTAATTCCGGAAGATGCCTTTGTGACTGCCTTACTCCTTACAGCCTGGCATCTGTCTCTGGCGGTGCCAAGGGTTCTACTGAATGTTCATTTGCTGAGACCAGACACATACTGTTTTTCCTCTCAGTTTTTTTTTATTGTGGTAAATATGTAGGTAGAAAAACATTTGCCATTTCAACAATCTTCACATGTACAGTTCAGTGACATAATTATGTTCATCGTGTTGTTCAACCATCACCATTATCTGTTCCCAAGATTTTCCATCACCCGTAACAGAAACTTAGCGTTCCCCTCAGACACATTTTTTGATGGTTTCTAAACAGCACAGCATAGAGGTAACTTTTTCTATTGTTGTTGTTAGTTGCCATCGAGTCAATTCTGACTCATATTGTTACCCAGGTATTAATTCATTATTGTAGATGTGACTCAAAACATTAAAAAAATAAAAGATAATCATAGAGGACACTGGGTATGGGGATATGGGAACTCTGTAATATTCTTGCAACTTTTCTGTAAATCTAAAACTATTCTAAAATAAAATATTTATTTAATAAAATAACAAATCTAATACCTAAGCTAGGAATGAAATTGATTAAATAATGCCTTTCAAGTGTGGTGCCTGAGGAGGCATGCTGATGGGTGAGTGAGTTCCTGGCATGCTTATAAATCACAAACGTGCAGCTCCACGGATGATGGCTACATCATCAACACCTACCTTAAGATTGGTTCCCCATAGGTTGACAGAGAAAATGTGCTATTTGTAGACTGTCTGGTCTTAGCATAGGAGCCCTGGTGGTGCTCAGCTGCTAACTGAAAGGCAGGTGGTTCAAACCTACCTAGCAGCTCCATGGAGCAAGACCTGGCGATCTGCTCCTCTAAAGATTACAGCCTAGAAAACCCTATGGGGCAGTTCCGACTTCGGGGAAGTTACTTAACCTCTCTGAGCATGTGTAAACTGGGGGCTAATAATAATGATGCTATAGACTTGCTGTGATAATTGAGATCGTGTGTCAAAAGTGCCTATCATATTTTAGGGATTTAGTAAATGGTAGCAATTCATATTTAAGAGTTCTTGGTGTAAACTTGTAACTGATATTTTTTTCTTCTTTCTTTCATTTCCCACCCCCCTCCCCTTTTTTTCTGAGAGGACTGGGGAAGGGATGGGCAGTTCCTGTTTCAACAGGCAGTTAACAGAAAGCTCAAGACTGGTGTAGATGTTCAGGCCCAAAGTTAAAACTGAAAGTGGATGGTTAACAAATAAACTGCTCTAAAGAATAGCAGGACTTCCTCACTTACTGAGGAAGTGGAAGTTTGGACCCAGTCCTATTCTTAGGAGACAGTAAAGGGTCCCAAGGAGATGAGGACGTTTATCTCCTAATAGGAACAATCAAGAACAACATTGATTCACTTAACAAATATTTATAGAACACCTACAGGTGCCAAGCAGTGGTGGCTGCTGAGGATACAGTGAATAGGCTAGGCATGGTCTCTGCCCTCAGAGATCTTACAGTCTAGTCCACACATACACACACACACACACACACACACACACACACACACATAACTGCAACCCAATTTCTTGATTCAATACTTCTGTGCAATGCACACTTACATTTTTAATTTATTTCATTAAAAAACTGATTTCATGACCCACTAATAGGTTGTATCTGCAGTTTGAAAAACACTGATCAAGTTAGGGAGATAGACACATAGACAACTGTTACACAGCGTTATAGTGGTATAAGTGCAGTGATAGAAAAGTATTCATGGGGGCCTAGGGAAGTATTCTTGACTCATACATTTCAAATAAAAAAAGGTCTAGTTAAGGCTCATGCCAAAAAGGTATATGTTCCTAGTGTGAAATACCTACTTATATATTTTAATCATCAAAGTGACATTCATGTGTTTGTAATGTTGTTGTTAGGTGCTGTCCAGTTGGATCCGACTCATAGTGACCCCCAGTACAACAGAACGAAACACTGCCAGGTCCTGTGCCATCCTCACAATTGTTGTTATGTTTGAGTCCATCGTAGCAGCCACTGCGTCAATCCATCTCGTGGAGGGTCTTCCTCCTTTTCACTGACGCAGCTACAGTAGTCAAAATATCCCGGTACTGGTACAACGACAGACACATTGACCAATGGAACAGAATCAAGAACTTAGATGTAAATCCAACCACCTACGGTCACCTGATCTTTGACAAAGGCTTGAAATCCATTAAATGGAGGAAAAGACAGCCTTTTTAACAAAAAGTGCTGGCAAAATTGGATGTCCATCTGCAAAAAAATAAAACAGGACCCATACTTCACACCATACACAAAAACTAATTCAAAATGAATCAAAGACCTGAATATAAAACCAAAACCTATAAAGATCATGGAAGAAAATATAGGGGCAACACTAGGGACCCTAATATATGGCATTAACAGGATACAAAACATAGCTGACAATACACAAACACCAGAAGAAGATAAGCTAGTTAACTGGGATCTTCTAAAAATTAAACACTTATGCTCATCAGAAGACTTCACCAAAAGAGTAAAAAGAGAACCTACAGACTGGGAAAAAAAATTTGGCTATGACAAATCCGACAAAGGTCTTATCTCTAAAATCTATAGGAAAATCCAACACCTCTACAACAAAAAGACAATCAAATTTTAAAAATGAGCAAGGGCTATGAACAGATACTTCACCAAAGAAGACATACAGATGATTAACATACACATAAGGAATTGCTCGCAATCACTAGCCATTAGAGAAATGCAAATCAAAACTACAATGAGATGCCATCTCACCCTGGCATTACTGGTACGACTTAAAAAAACCGAAAATAACAAATGTTGGAGAGGCAGCAGGGAGATCGGAAGTCTTACGCGCTGCTGGTGGGAATGCAAAATGATACAACCAATTTGGAAAACGATACGGTGCTTCCTTAGAAAGCTAGAAATAGAAATACCATACGATCCAGCAATCCCACTCTTAGGAATATATCCTAGAGAAATAAGAGCTGTCACACGAATAGACATATGCACACCCATGTTCATTGCAGCACTGTTCACAATAGCAAAAAGATGGAAACAACCTAAGTGCTCATCAACAGATGAGTGGATAAACAAACTATGGTATATACACACAATTGACTACTACAAAACAATAAAGAACGATGAATCTGTGAAGCATCTCACAGCATGGGTTAATCTGGAGGGCATTATGCTGAGTGAAATAAGTCAATTACAAAAGGACAAATACTGTACGAGACCACTATCATAAAAACTCATGAAAAGGTTTACACAGAAAGAAACAATCTTTGCTGGTTATGTAGGAGGAGAGGAGTGGGGAAGGAAAAACACTAACTAGACAATAGATAAGTGATGTATTTGCGGAAGGATAAGACAGTACACAATACTGGGGAAGTCAGCACAACTTTATCAAGGCAAAGTCATAGAAGCTTCGTAGACACATCCAAACTCCCTGAGGGACCAAATTACTGGGCTGAGGGCTGGGGGCCGTGGTCTCGAGGGACATCTAGTTCAACTGGCATAACATAGTTTATAAAGAAAATGTTCTACATCCTGCTTTGATGAGTAGCATCTGAGGTCTTAAAAGCTTGTGAGTGGCCATCTAAGATACGTCTACTGGTCCCACCCTGTCTGGAGCAAGGGAGAATGAACAAAACCAAAGACACAAGGAAAAGATTAGTCCAACGGACAAATGGACCACAACTACCATAGCCTCCACCAGACTGAGTCCAGGACAACTAGATGGTGCCTGGCTACCACCACTAACTCTTCTGACAGGGATCACAACAGACGGTCCTGGACAGAGCTGGAGAAAAATGTAGAAAAAAATTCAAATTCACAAAAAAAAAAAAAAAAAAAGACCAGACTTACTGGCCTGACAGAGACTAGAGAAACTCCAAAAATATGGCCCCTGGACACACTTTTAACTCAGTAATGAAGTCACTCCTGAGGTTCACCCTTCAGCCAAAGATTAGATAGGCCTATAAAACAAACAATAATGCATGTAGTTCAACCACGTATAGGAGACTAAATGGGCACACCAGCCCAGGGGCAAGGATGAGACAGGAAAGGCAGGACGAATGGAAATGGGGAACCCAAGGTTGAGAAAGGGAGAGTGTTGACACATCGTGGGGTTGGCAACCAATGTCACAAAACAATATGTGTATTAATTGTTTAATGAGAAATTAATTTGTTCTGTAAACTTTCACCTAAAGCACACACACAGAAACTGAAGTTAAAAAAAAAAAGTGACATCTTTGCTTTTTAACAGTTTGAAGAGGTCTTTTCGGCAGATTTGCCCGATGCAATGCATCGTTTGATTTCTTGACTGCTGCTTCCATGGGTGTTGATTGTGGATCCAAGTAACATGAAATCCTTGACAACTTCAGTCTTTTCTCCGTTTATCATGGCGTTGCATATTGGTCCAGTTGTGAGGATTTTTCTTTTCTTTATGTTGAGGTGTGTCTTAGTCATCTAGTGCTGCCGTAACAGAAATACCACAGGTGGGTGGTTTTAACGAAGAGAAGTTTATTTCCTCACAGTCGAAGTAGGCTAGAAGTCCAAATTCAGAGTGTCAGCTCTAGGGGAAGGCTTTCTGTCTCTGTCAGCCTTCTCATCATTGTTCTCCCGGACTAGGAGTTTCTCGGCACAGGGACCTGAGTCCAAAGGACGTGCTCTGCTCCCCACACTGTTTTCTTGATGGTATGAGGTCCCCCTGTCTCTCTGCTCACTTCTCTCTTTTGTATCTCAAGAGATTGCCTCAGGACACAATGCAGTCTTGTAGATCTAGTCCTGCCTTACTAACAAAACTGCCACCCATCCTCCCTCATTAATATCATAGAGGCAGGATTTACAACATATAGGAAAATCACACGGTACCAGGAATCATGGCTCAGCCAAACTGATACACACATTTTTGGGGGACATAATTCAAACCATGACAAGGTGTAATCCATACTGAAGGCTGTAGTCTTTGATCTTCATTAGTGTTTCAAGTCCTCTTTACTTTCAGCGAGCAAGGTTGTGTCATCTGCATATCGCAGGTTGTTAATGAGTCTTCCTCCAATCCCGATGCTGCTTTCCTCTTCATACAGTTCAGCTTCTCAGATTATTTGCTCAGCATACAGATTGAATAAGTCTGGTGAAAGGATACAACCCTGATGCATGTTTGTAGTATGCATACACATATATTCAGTGTGTAATTTGGGAATCTCAGAATGGCAACATTTTGTGCCAACGAAAGTCTTACACTTGAAAGAGTAGCATTTCTCTGAATTTTGAAGGACACTAGAGACGGTATGTGTTCCGGTTATCTATTGCTGTGTAACAAACTATCCCAAAATGTAGTGGCCTAAAACAAACATTTTGTTTCAAAAATCGTTTTGTGGGTCAGGAACTTGGGAAGGCTTTGGCTGAGCGACTGGTCTCTGATCCTCACGGTGGCAGCTAGGACAGCTAGAGCTGAAGGAGCCACTTCCGAGATGGCATCTTCACTCCCATACCGGGCACCTTGGTGCTCCTTGGCCTCTCCCTCCCCAGGGCCCCATCCTCTAGGGCCTCTCCATGTGGTTTGGGCTTCTTGGATCTCAGGCTTGGTTGAGTGTTCCAAGAGATAGGAATTGGAAGTTGCCAGTCTCTTAAGACCTGGGCCCAAAAGTGGCACCAGGGCTAGCTTCATGGGCAGGTGAACAGTGCAGTCATGCAGGTCCCTGTACTTGGTTTAATGCTCTGCTGTTGCTAGCTTAAATTTCTAATAATTTTCAGTTTAACTGGGCCCTACAAATTATGTAGCTGGTTGTGCCCAAACCCAAAAACCAAACCTGTTGCTATTGAGTCGACTCCAACTCATAGCGACCCTATAGGACAGAGTAGAACTGCCCCGTAGGGTTTCTAAGGCTGTAAATCTTTATGGAAGCAGACTGCCACTTCTTTCTCCTGTAGAGCAGCTGGTGGGTTCAAACTGCTGACCTTCTGGTTAGCAGCCTAGTGCTTTAACCACTGCACCACCAGGGCTCCTTGGTCCAGCCCAGCCCAGCCCAGCCCAGCCCAGTATATCTCTTTCACTGTATTTTATTGGTCAAAGCAGTCACAGAGTGTGTCCAGGTTCAAGGGAAGGGGATATAAATTCCATCTCACAATAGGAGGAATATCAAAGAATGCGTGATCATCTTTAATCTGTCACAGCATGGACTAGGATAGAGGAAAGAGCACTGGAATTAAGAAATCTAAGTAGATTAGTGATTACCAGGAGCTGGTGGGGAGGGGAGAATAGGAGTTACTGCTGAATGGTTACTCAGCTTCTGTTTGGAGTAATGAAAAAATTTGGAAATAGATAGTGGTGATGGTTGCACAACATAGTGAATGTAATTAATGTCACTGGATTGTACACTTAAAAATGGTTAAAATGGAGCAGGTGGGGCCAAGATGGTGGAGTAGTCAGACACTTCCTGTGGCCCCTCTTACAACAAAGACCTGAAAAAAACAAGTGAATTGATTGTATATGAAAATCTAGGAGCCCTGAACATCAAAGGCAAAACTGAGGAATCAGACTGAGCAGCAGGGGGAGGGAAAGACGGTTTGGAAGCAGTGAGTAGTTGCCAGACCTTACTGGAGCTGGCACCCTTCAGGCCAGATTGGCTGGCGTGTGCGATGAGACAAGCAGTGGCACTCGGGAGGTGTTTTCCACATTGGGAGAGACCCAGCAGCAGAGAGACTACTTGGGCCTCCAGAACCAGTGAAGAGCGGCGCTTAATTGGTGAAAGATAAGTACATGCGTCTGACCTACCGCATGGATCAAAAAACACCCGCTTTGGGAAAAAGCTCTCTCCCATTTACCTGCACCCTCCTGGCTCTGCACCTAGTGTTGGGTCAGCTTCAGTGATTGCCACATCCCCTGGGCCAGAAGTAGGACCCGTCATACCCCCGAGCCATTCTCCTGGCCTTAAAGAGGGAAGAAATTAACAAAGAGGAAAAAATAATCTGCCAGCTCCCCTAAGCTGGGAACTCAGGGAAGGCACAGCCCATTTGCCTAGGCACAGGCATAAAGGATCCAAGGACTTTGAATGCCTTTCACCCCTTCATAGACCTGTGTTGGCCCATTTCAACAGCGTACGCCCTCATTAGCACAGTACAAAAGGGTATATACCTGAAGCCTAACTTCAACTGTATCAGCTATATGGTGGAGTGGCAGGTTCGTGATATTTGACACCACTATGCCCATTAAGCAGAGTCGTCGGCTACCCACATCAGGGGCCTGAGGACTGGTGGCTTCACCCATGCCACCTAGCCACCCACGACATGGGCCCAAGAATAAGTAGTGCCTTCCAGTCCTTACAGCCAACAGCACTGGGTGCTCATAGTTGGGCTGCAAAACCCACCCACCTACACGCTCTAGGGAACAGGGAGATACTTTCCTCCCAGACGCTCAGGGGCAGCTGCCAGCCTCCTGCCTTGCTCAGCACGTGACCCCCTACTGCAGCTAAATACCTGTGCCTACACCAATCACCCATGCCTGTCTAGGACTGTAGGTGAGAGCCTACACCACACACTTGGTGACCGACTATCTGGACACCTCAGCTGAATCCATAAAAGAAAAGTGAACGGACTCCTGGGATCACATACCTACTAACAGTTCTAACCACCTGGTGACAGGACGTTAGAGCTTCAAAGGTGCCAATAATCAAACTAGCTCACACGAGCAACCTATTTGTTTGTTTGTTTGTTTGTTTGTTTTGGCTTTAACAGAGAGAAATTTATTTCTTCACAGTAAAGTAGGCTAAAAGTCCAAACTCATGGTGTCAGCTCCAGGGGAAGACTTTCTCTCTCTGTTGGCCTTCTCATCAATCTGCCCCCAGACTAGGAGCTTCTCTGCATAGGGACCATGGGTCCACAGGACCTGCTCTGCTCCCTACACTGCTTTCTTGGTGGTATGAGGTCCCCAACTCTCTGCTTGCTTCCCTTTCCTTTTATCTCTTGTAAGATAAAAGGTGGTTCAGGTCACACCCAGGGAAACGCCCTTTACACTGGATCAGGGATGTGACTTTAGTAGGGGTGTTACAATCCCGCCCTAATCCTCTTTAACATAAAACTGTTGTTATTGTTGTTAGGTGTCCTTGAGTCTGTTCTGACTCCTAGCGACACTATGTACCACAGAACAAAACACTGCCCAGTCCTGCGTCATGCTCACAATCGTTGTTGTGCTTGAGCCCATTGTTGCAGCCACCTTGTCAATCCATCTCATTTCGCTGACCCGCTACTTTACCAAGCATGATGTCCGTCTCCAGGGACTGATCCCTTCTGACAACAAGTCCAAAGTATATAAGATGTAGTCTCTCCATCCTTGCTTCTAAGGAGCATTCTAGTTGTACTTCTTCCAAGATAGATTTGTTCCTTCTTTTGGCAGTCATTGGTATATTCAATATTCTTCACCAACACCACAATTCAAAGGTGTCAATTCTTCTTCAGTCTTTCCTATTCATTGTCCAACTTTCACGTGCATATGATGTGACTGAAAATGCCATGGCTTGGGTCAGGCCCACCTTAGTCTTCAAGGTAATATCTTTGCTTTTCAACACTTTAAAGAGGTCTTTTGCAACAGATTTGCCCAATGCAATGCGTCTTTTGCTTTCTTGACTTCTGCTTCCATGGGTGTTTATTGTGGATCCAAGTAAAATGAAATCCTTGACAACGTCAATCTTTTCTCCATTTATCATGATGTTGCTTATTGGTCCAGTTGTGAGGATTTTTGTTTTCTTTATGTTGAAACGCAATTCATACTGAAGACTGTGGTCTTTGATCTTCATCAGTAAGTGCTTCAAGTCCTCTTTACTTTCAGCAAACAATGTTGTCTCATCTGCATTAAGCAGGTTGTTAATGAGTCTTCCTCAAATCCTGGTACCCCGTTCTTCTTCATATAGACCAGTGTCTCGGATTATTTGCTCAGCATACAAATTGAATATGTATGGTGAAAGAATGCAACCCTGACACACATCTTTCCTGACTTTAAACCAAGTAGTATCACCTTGTTCTGTCCAAACAACTGCCTTTTGATCTATCTACAGGTTCCTCATGAGCACAATTAAGTGTTCTGGAATTCCCATTCTTCTCAATGTTATCCATAATTTGTTATGATCCACACAGTTGAATGCCTTAGTATGGTCAACGAAACATAGGTAAACATCTTTCTGGTATTCTCTGCTTTCAGCCAGGATTCATCTGACACCAGCAATGATATCCCTGGTTCCCCGTCCTCTTCTGAATCCTGCCTGAATTTCTGGCAGTTCCCTGTGGAGATACTGCTGCAGCCGATGAGCAGCCTATTTGGGCATATCAAAACAAGAAGCTAGGACAAAGTAAGCAAACATAAAATGAATAAATATAATAACTTACTGATGGCCCGGAGACAACAGTCAGTATCAAAACCACATAAAGAGGCAGACCATGATGGCTTCAGCAAGCTCCCAAAACAAAGAACTAAGAAATTTTTGGGAGGAAGAGAACTTCCTGGAATTACCAGAGGTAGAACACAAAAGATTAATATATATCAGGAAGGAGATGATGCAAAATGCAGAACAAGTCAAGGAACACATAGACAAAGCAATAGAGGAACTTAAGATTAGATAAGAGCATAATGACAAATTTAACAGGCTGCAAGAATCCACAGAGAGATAGCAGTCGGAAATCCAGAAGATTAACAATAAAATTTCAGAATTAGACAACTCAATATAAAGTCATAGGAGCAGAATTGAGGCAATGGAAGTCAGAATTAGTGAGATTGAAGATAAACCACTTGACACCAACTTAGTTGAGGAAAAATCAGATAAAAGAATTTAAAAAAATGAAGACACCTTAAGAATTGTGTGGGACTCTATCAAGAGGAATAACCTGTGAGTGATTGGAGTACCAGAACAGGGGGGATAACAAAAAATACAGAGAGAATTATTGAAGATTTGTTGGCAGAAAACTTCCCTGATATCATGAAAGATGACAAGATAGCTATCCAAGTTGCTCAGCGAACCCCACATAAGATCCCAAAATAAAGTCACCAAGACATATGATAATAAAACTTGCCAAAACCAAAGATAAAGAATTTTAAGAGCAGCTAGAGATAAATGAAAAGTCATCTACAAAGGAGAGTCAAGAAGAATAAGCTCGGACTACTCAGCAGAAACCATGCAGGCAAGAAGGCAATGGGATGACATATATAGAACCTTGAGGGAAAAAAAATTGCCAGCCAAGAATTCTATATTCAGCAAAACTGTCTCTCAAATATGCTGACAAAATTAGGGCATTTCCAGATGAACAGAAGGTTAGGGAATTTGCAAAAAATCAAAGCAAAATTACAAGAAATACTAAAGGGAGTCCTCTGGTTAGAAAATCAATGGCATCAGATAACAAACCAAGACTAGAATACAGGACCGTGCAACCAGATATCAACCCAGATAGGGAAGTCAGAAAAATAAACCAAAGCTAAAACACTGAAAATAGGGAAACAGAGACGTCAATATGTAAAAGATGACAACATTAAAACAAAAGAGAGGGACTAAAAAAATAGTCATAGACCTTTCATATGGAGAGGAAGTCAAAGCGATATAAAGAAATAAAAGACTAGTTTAAACTTAGAAAAATAGGGGTAAATATTAAGGTAATCAAAAGAAAACTTAACAATCCTACACATCAAAATAAAAACAAGAAAAGCATAAAGACTTAGCAAGTACAAAATCAACAATGAAAAAGATGAAAAGAAAATACATAAATAAAAACGACTCAGCACAGAAAATTAAGTGGAACAAAGAAACGGTCAACAACACACACACAAAAAAAAATCAAAATGACAGCACTAAGCTCGTGCTAATCAATAATTACACTGAATGTAAATGAACTAAATGCACCAATAAAGAGACAGAGAGTGGCAAAATAGATTAAAAAAACATGATCCATCTATCTGCTTCCTACAAGAGACACACCTTAGACTTAAAGACACAAACGACTAAAACTCAAAGGATGGGAAAAAAATATATCAAGCAAACAACACTAAAAAAACAGCCAGAGTGGCAATATTAATCTCTGACAAAACAGACTTTAAAGTAAAATCCACCACAAAGGATAAGGAAGTACTCTATATAATGATTAAAGGGTCAATATACCAGGAGGACATAACTATAATAAATATTTATGCACCCAATGACAGGGCTCCAAAATACATAAACAACTTCTAACAGCACTGAAAAGGGAGATAGACAGCTCCACAGTAGTAGTAGGAGACTTCAACACACCACTTTCGGTGAAGGACAAAACATCCAGAAAGAAACTCAATAAAGACACGGAAGATCTAAATGCCACAATCAACCAACTTCATCTCACAGACATATACAGAACACTCCACCCAACAGCAGCCAGGTATACTTTCTTTCCAACACACATGGAACATTCTCCAAAACAGACAACATATTAGGCCATAAAGCAAGCCTTAACAGAATCCAGAGCATCGAAATATTACAAAGCATCTTTTCCGACCATAAAGCCATAAAAGTAGAAATCAATAACAGAAAAAGCAAGGAAAAAAAAATCAAACGCATGGAAACTGAACAACACCTTGCTCAAAAACTACTGGGTTATAGAAGAAATTAAGGATGGAATAAAGAAATTCACAGAATCAAACGAGAATGAAAACACATCCTCCCAGAACCTTTGGGACACAGCAAAAGCAGTGCTCAGAGGTCAGTTTATAGCAATAAATGCACACTTCCAAAAGAAGAAAGGGCCAAAATCAAAACATTAACCCTACAACTTGAACAAGTAGAAAGAGAGCAGCAAAAGAAGCTCTTGGGTGCCAGAAGAAAGGAAATAATAAGAATTAGAGGAGAATTAAATGAAATAGAGAATAGAAAAACAATTGAAAGAATTAACAAGATCAAAAGCTGGTTCTTCGGAAAGATTAACAAAATCGATAAACCACTGGCCAAACTGACAAAAGAAAAACAGGAGAGGAAGCAAATAACCTGTATAAGAAATGAGATGGGGGATATCACAACAGATCCAACTGAAATTAAAAGAATCATAACAGAATACTATGAAAAATTGTACTCTAACAAATTTGAAAACCTAGAACAAATGAACAAATTTCTAGAAACATACTACCTACGTAGACTAACACAGAGGTAGAACAACTAAATAAACCTATAACAAAAGCAGAGATTGAAAAGGTAATTAAAAAACTCCCAACGAAAAAAAGCCCTGGCCCTGACTGTTTCACTGGAGACTTCTACTAAACTTTCAGAGAAGAGTTAACACCAGTACTACTAAAGGTATTTCAGAGCATACGTAGAAAAGGATGGAATACTCTCAAACTCATTCTATGAAGCCAGCATAACCCTGATACCAAAACCAGGTAAAAACACCACAAAAAAGAAAATTACAGACCAATATCCCTCATGAGTATTGACGCAAAAATCCTCAACAAAATTCTAGCCAATAGAATTCAGCAACATATCAAAAAAATAATTCTTCATGATTAAGTGGGATTTATACCAAGTATGCAGGGATGGTTCAACATTAGAAAAACAATCAATGTAACCCATCACATTAATAAAACAAAAGGCAAGAATCACATGATCTTCTCAATCGATAGAGAAGGTATTTGACAAAGTTCAACACCCATTCATGATAAAAACTCTCAACAAAATAGGAATAGAAAGGAAATCTCTCAACATAATTAAGGGCATTTATACAAAGCCAACAGCCAACATCATCCTAAATGGAGAGAGTTTGAAAGCATTCCCCTTGAGAACGGGAACCAGACAAGGATGACCTTTATCACCACTCTTATTCAATATTGTGCTGGAGGTCCTAGTCAGAGCAATCAGGCTAGAAAAAGAAATAAAGGGCATCCAAAGTGGTACGGAAGAAGTCAAAGTATCTCCATCAGACTCAGACCAGAAGAACTAGATGGTGTCTGGCTACCACCAATGACTGCCCTGACAGAGAACACAACAGAGAGTCCCTGATGGAGCAGGGGAAAAGTGGGGTGCAGAACTCAAATTCTAGTAAAAAGACCAGACTTAATGGTTTGACTGAGACTGGAGAGACCCCAGAAGACATGGCTCCCAGACTCTGTTAGCCAAAAACTAAAACCATTCCCGAGGCCAACTCTTCAGACAAAGATTAGAGTGGACTATAAGACATAAAATGATACTCGTGAAGAGTGTGCTTCTTAGCTCAAGTAGATACATGAGACTAAACGGGCAGCCCCTGCCTGGAGGCAAGATGAGAAGGCAGAGAGGGTCAGGAGCTGGTTGAATGGACAGGAAAATTGGAGGTGGAAAGGAGGAGTGTGCTGTCACAGTATAGGGAGAGCAACCAGGGTCACATAACAATGTGTGTATAAATTTTTGTATGAGAAACTAACTTGAATTATAAACTTTCTCCTAAAGCACAATAAAAAAAAGGTTGAAATAGCAAACTTTTTGTTATATATATTTTACCACAATCAAATTTGAGAAAGACAAAATAAAAAGAAATCTGAGGCTTAGTCTCAGTTTTACAGGTTCAACTAGCCTGTCACTAACAAGCCACTTCAGCTTTTTGGGCTTCAGTTTTCTTAAACTCGAAATGAGGAAATAGGACTTGATCTCTAAGCTCCAAAATCATCATCCTATATTGCCATATTTGTAACTCTCTAGATGTACATTTAATGTGGTATTCATTAGAAAAAGTGTCTCCACAGGGCTCTCCAAAGAGAGAAAGGCACGAACATAGTGCAAATGAGCTATAAAACAAAACAAAAACCCAACAAATTAGTTTAATCAAAAAGCTGGTGGCTCTAAATTCTTGGTTACCTGCCTCCAACACCCAGTCATTCATTCTGCAAACACCCATCACAGACTATGCAGCAGACACAGTGCTGGGTGCTGGGTTGCAGCAGTGAGCCACATCGACAGGCCTCCATCTTCACAGGCTCATGGGCTCTACAGGGACAGGTGCGAGAGCAAACAGTTACAGCCCCTATGTTGAGTGCTGTGGTGAGGAAGGCAGGCACTAGCGAACCTGTTCTGAACATAAGAGGGGCTGAGGAAGAGAAAGCTAAGCTGTGAAGACCAAAGAGAAAGAGAAGTTAGGCTTTGGGTGGGGAGGGCTGTGAGGTGGAGCATGAAGTGTTCATGTTCTATGCAGTAGGAACTGACTGTGAAAAGACCCAGTCAAGAGAAAGCTGGGAGACTTTAGGGAACTGAAAGTCAACTCTGTGTGGTGGGAGTATAAAAAGGGATGTATTTAGGGGTAGGGGATGGCAAGAGGAAGTGGTAATGAGGGATGAGACTGGAGAGGTATGCAAGGGCCGGGTCACGAGGAGCCTCATGAACCTTGAGAGGGAGCTTGGATTCTATCCTGAGGTGGGGAGAGACACTGGGGAGTTCAAAACTGGACCTTTGGGTTTAAGAAATCGCCAAGTCCAGTGTGTGGACTGCTAAGAATGGACTGGTTGGGGTGGTGTGAAGTAGTCTAAGAATAGAGAGACTGGTAAGAGGCTACGATTCATAATTCAGGTGAGAAATGATGGTGACCTGAACTAAGGCAGAGGCAGTGGAGATGAAGTTGAACGGACAGATAAGAGAGATGTAGTAGAATCAACAATACTTGTAATTGGCTGACTGTAGAGGAGGAGGAAGAGAGAGGTGTCAAGGACGGCCAGATTTCTGGCTTTTGTAACAGGGTAGATGGTGGTGCCATGTACTGAGAGGGAAAGACCGTGAGAAGAATAGACTTGTGTATGTGTGTGTATATATATATGTGGCAGGGAAGGGGAGTGGGAATCAAGAGTTTGGTTTTAGACACATTAAGTTTGAGATGTCTGTAAGACATCCAGGTGAAGACGTCCAATAAACAGCTGGGTATGTGGATATGCAAGTTAAGAGAGAACTGGAGGTGGCTATGGGGTTAAGGGATTTGGCAGATGGGAGGTCATCATGGGAGACCTTCCTAGAACTAATTGCTCTGGGTGATGGAGGCAGAAGCCAGAATGATGAGGGTTGAAGAGTTAATAAGAGGTGAGAAAACAAAGATAGTGAGGGGAGGAGACCTCCGTTTGGAGAGGCTTGGCTGGGAAGAGAAGAGGAGAGCCACAACGTTGGGTCAGAAGGCTGGGGGAGACCTGAGCCTGTTCATCACCTGAAGAGCCTGGCTTCTAGTGGGCACTCAACACATTTTGTTGCACTGAACTGAACTGAGGATAAGCTTGAAGATACATTGTTGGGTGCCCTCCAGTCGATTCCAGCTCATAGCGACCCCATGTGGTAGAGTAGAACTGCCCCATAGAGTTTTCTTGGCTGTAATCTATATGGGAACACATTGCCAGTTCTTTCCCGTGGGGCTACTGGGTGGATTCAAACCATCAACCTTTCAGTTAGCAGCCAAGTGCTTAACCGTTTGCGCCACCAGGGCTCCTTGCTTGAAGATACAGGAGAGAGGAACAATTGATGGAATTAGACCCTAGGAGACGGCATTGAAAGCGTGAGTTAAATTTTGAAAGGGGACAGGCACACTCTCATTAAAATGACCAGAAGGAGGGAAGGCAGGGTGTGTGGAATGTAGAGTATGTTGGCTAGAGGCCGGAGAGGGGCATTTCTATAGATAAACAGGGTCTGAAGGTGAGGAAGAACTTGTATAATTTTGTCTTCAGAGGATTTCAGGTTTAGCTCTGAGCCCAATTTATGACTTCGTCTAGAAATAATATCTAACATATGTGGTTGGCATTTAGTACTTCTGTGTGCTGAAATCAAGGTAACTTAGCTTGTTATAATCACGTCTAGAGTAAAAGCATATTGGTTGTGAAGAATATCAGCAGAGAAGAACCAACATCGCCTTTGAGGAACAGCTGTTCATTTGCCACAGATGGAAAATAACTTGCAACGAATACGAATAGGTTTTAGAGATGGAATAATACAGGTAAACCACAGGATCACTCTAGCAGATCCAGTAAAACCTGCAAAAGTGGAACCTGTGTAAGGTGGAAACCTGTCAGAGAAGGAAAATTAAAATATTTTCCTCTAAAACGAGCAACAGAAAAGTGGTAAGATTGCATCCTATCAAAGGCGGAAAACTTGCGAGACCCGGAAAAACAAGGCGGTCCTGGGCAGTTCTAGCTCTCACAGGTTTCACTGTAATATAGTTTCACCACAACGGCCTGCTGAGCCTCTTTCAATTCTTTCAAAGAACAGCTACTATTTCCTGACTGTTTTCTATGTGTCGCAGCGTGCTCGGTGTTGCACATACATTATATTGAATCCTCAGAACGACCCTGCAAGGGAGGTTGTATTGTTCCCATTTTACTGATGAGAAAACTGTAACTCAGGGAGGTGAGCAATTTGCTCAAGGTCACCCAGCAACTAATGTAGTAGTCAGGATTTGAACCCAGGTTAATCTGACCACTTTTTACCACACCAGTGGTTTTGAATTTTGCCCCGGAGCCACTGTGTGTGATATTCTGTCTGTCTGTCTAGCGTGGAGGTGAGGAATGGAGAGGGGAGGTGTTCAACCAGGGCAGCTCCGCATTTGTCAGTTTTAAACTGGTTGCCATTGAGTCGATTCCAACTCATAGCTACCGTACGGGACAGAGTAGAATGCCCTATAGAGTTTCCAAGGCCGTAATCTTTAGGGAAGCAGACTGCCACAGCTTTCTCCTGTGAAGCAGCCAGTGGGTTTGAAGCACCAACATTTTGGTTAGCAGATGAGTGTTTTAACCACTGCACCACCAGAGCTCCTTGCAGGGTTTCTAGGCAAGCTTTATTAGATCAAAGGCTGTGGAGGAGACAAAAAAGAAAAATTTGACAGCTACTGCCCTATCCAGGGCTCTTGGAACTTCTCAGGCTGATGCGTGACTTTTCTGAGAAAACGCTGCCCTAGAAGCGCTTTGCTTATGTGATGCATTTTTCCCCAATTTTCTCTCCTGGCACATCCGCCTTCCACGTGACTGCCAGGGAGCTTTTTCTAAAATTTCATCGTGTTACTGCTCTACTTAGAAACCTTCTATGGCTCCCGACTGCTTTTAGGTTAAAATCTATGTACCACTTTTTTAGGATGCTAACCAAAAGTTCAGCAGTTCGAATCCACCAGCCGCTCCTTGGGAATCCTGTGGGGCAGTTCTACTCTGTCCTACAGGGTCGCTATGAGTCGGAATCGACGCTGCGGTAATGGGTCTGGGTTGGTTTTGTTTAGGAGGCCCCGGGTGGTACAATTAATGCACTCCACTGCTAACCGAGAGGTTGGAGATTCAAGTCTATCCAGAGGCACCTTGGCAGAAAGGCCTGGTGATCTGCTTCTGAGGTCATAGCCATTGAAAACTCTATGGAACACAGCTCTACTCTGACACACACGGGGTCGCCATGAGTTGGAATCAACTCGACAGCAACTGGGACTGGTTATGAGACCCTTCGTGATCTGAACCCTCATCGTCTTCTCCGGCATTACCTTTCTCTACTCCTCAGCTCCCACCCCCCTGCCAACCAGCTGACTTAGAGCTCTTGGTACAGGCCACGTTCTCCCGTACATACCCTGGTGACTTTGCCAGCAATCCCCCTCCCCTCTGCTCCACTGGCCAACTCCCACTTACCCCTGGAGCCTCGGATCAGGCTTTGCCTTCCTCCCCAGAAAGCCTTTCCAGAACCTCCCCCTGGGTCAGGCCCACCCTCAGTGCTCCTTCAGCCCTCTTCTCCCCCCAGCGCCCATGTTTACCTGTCTCAGCCCTACTTCTAACGGGCTCCTTTCCTTGCCAGGATCCCCCACTAGAATGCAGTTTTGCATCATCTGCTTAACTCCGTTTTGCTCCCCCGAAAAGAGGTTTCTCGGGGGAACTTGCTCTTTCTCTTGGGGTAAGCATACCAGTCTTGCCTCGAAAAGCATACCAGGAATGCCAATGGCTTGATGTTAGGAATGGAGAGTTTTCAGCATGGGAGTTTGTTCCCTGAAGCCAAACCTCAGTTTTATATGGAAGAGGTAGGCTAGGCAATATCACATGATGAGAAAAAATCTGTGGGGAAGAATAGCTGACTCCAGGAAAAACTGTAGAGAGCCGCTTTCAAATCTTCCAGCTGATTTGGTTTTCATTTTGGAAAGAGCAGGGCCGGTTCTTGTCTCAGGTCACCAAAATCTGCTAATAGTTAAGATACTTAGGTTCTAACTTTTCCTATAAAGAGGGCACTATTGTTATAAGTGACCTTTGAATGCTCTGCCAAGGCACACGCCTATCTTCCCCCCAAGCCAGAAGCTGGCAGACTCAGCCATGTGGCGGGAAGACTTTGTCCTGACAGCCTTCACCAAGCCTAACCCGCCTTGATAGCTATCAAGGGGGGAGGTGGTGGAGCAGAAACCGCAGCCCAGCATCAATTAGCCAGTTTGCATCTGTAAAATGGGCACAGGGGGTGGAAAGGTGGCTTATGGACATACTCCTCAAATGCCAGAATCCGAGAACTGCTGGCCCTCCCTCCTTCAAATATCAAAGAACAAAAGTTCATTTAGAAGAAAAAGGAAATACTGCATTAAAAAAAGCCCAAAAACAAAATCCTGACATAATCTTTAAATCAAACAATAGTTTAGCTTAATTAGGAAAGAATGTTTGCATTGATCATTGTGCTCTTTTAAAGAACTATCTGTACATGATCTAACTGACGCTTAGAGGGCAGTGAGTTTATGTTAATAGTGGTAGAATAATTTGGAAAAGGATGAGAATGGTTGCAGAACTTGAAGAAGGTAACCAATGTCACTTGCATTGTACGTGTAGAAATTGAATTGCTATATGTTTTGCTGTGTATATTTTCACCAAAAAACAACAGAAAAACCTAGTTGCCATCAAGTAGATTCTGAAGCATGGTGACCCCACGCATGTTAGGGTAGAACTGTTATCCATAGGATTTTCAACGGCTGATTTTTCAAACGTAGATTGCCAGGCCTCTCATCTGAGGTACCTCTGGGTGGACTTGAACTGCCAACCTTTTGGTTATCAGCCCTGTGCTTAACTGTTTGTGCCACTACATTACACCCTGTAAATATGTGTTTTAAGGTATAGTTCCTAAAGACGTGGGACAGGCTGAAACCATCGATCGGAAGGGTTTGTATGATTTTGTCAATAAAAAGAACATAATGGGTTATTTAGGGAAAGTAGGAAAGTTTTGAGCACAGAGGGGCATCAGAGAAGGCAACCAGGCTCCCCCAGGCAGAGATAAATACCTGGATGGATGGGCTTAGGGTTGCATGTCTGGGTCTTCTGTTCTGTGGTGACTCAGTTTCTTCCTGGTGTTCAAGGCCTGGGATGAGAGGGCTGGGGAACACAGCAGTCCACTGCAAGGGCTGTCAAGCCTCCATGGATGCAGTGTTATGTTTTTAAATGTACTCTTCTCCAGGCCAGCAGGGATCTCTAGCCGCCCACTGCGCCTTCCTCCTTTCAGGCTGAGTCAACCCTCCTGTGTTTTACTCAATTCATGCAATTTCTGAATTGGAGCAATTTTCCAAACTACAACTTAAGCGTTAAACTGAATTAAAAGGAAAAAAAAAAAAAAGGCAGTGCTGATGGGGAAAACTCTCTTGGAAAAAAGGTGCGTGTGTCTAGTGGAGGGCACCCGTCGAGGTAAATTACATGACTCACCAGGAATTACCGAATTGTAAATTTGAAGACCTTTCCCTTTTACCACCCCTCTGCCCCCCTACGCGATAATTCCTCTAGGATGATCCTTGTGACAGAGGCCAGACCTAGATGCCAAAGAGGGGGTTGGCGGGACAACAGATATACTCAGAGCCAAGATGAAAGTCGCTCCTTCAGTGGACAGCTCTGGCCTTTTGCTCTGAGAATGAGGTCCAGAGCCTACCCTGGACCACTAGCTCATAGCCACGAGGCCATGAGCTGATGAACTTTTCCCTGCAATCGTGTGGAGCTTCACTCTCTATGGTTAATGGAAGGAAAAAAAAAATGCACTCAAAGGACATCTTTGTCGTGTGAAACGAAAACATATTCCACTTTAATATATTTAAGAACTCATCCGTGATACATTAAAAAAGGTACCAGTAAGGCCTGGTTGTTTCAAGAGCAGGTCGCCAGAGGCTGACTCTACAGGCACAATGTGACTCATTACTGGCCAAGTTCGGCCCTGCAGTTAGGCGCTGCCTCTGCATCAGTGCATTACAGTCTTAACTCGTTCTTCTAGCAAATGTTTCCTAATAAACCCGACTTCCCGCCTGCCCAGAAATGGCTGCTGGAAGCTTAACGGTGTCTTTCCCGCGGCAGGACCAAGTACCCTGTTCCTAAAGTCCTTTGTCCTAGCAGCTTTGGAACCTGGCGCCAGGCCGGCCTGGTCCTCCTGGCCGGTGGCTGCAGGAGGCGTGAGACAGGTACCTGAGACCGGCCCCGAGCTCGCGCTTGGCTGTGGCCGGAGCTGTGTTCGCGGCGCCGCCCCCTCGGTGGGATCCCGGAGACCACAGCACCGCGGCTTCCCGCAGCGTCGGGGCCGCTCTGCCCTCTCCAGTCTCCGCCGCCCTCAGCGGTCCTGGAAGAAGGGAAACACTTGGCGCAAAAGGCCCTGAATTTGCGCCACTCGGGAGCCCAGGGAGTCTTTCTCCTTGGCCGGCGCCGCTGCCGCCTCCACCGCCGTCCCGCCCGTTGGGTTTAGGGTCCATCTCAGAGCCCGCGCGGCGGTGCCGCTGCTGTTGTTGTTGGCGTTGTCGCGCTCGTTGCCGCCCACCACTTCCCAGTCTTCGGCCCCCGATAGCTCCCACAGCCTCCGGGGCGCGTCGGGCCGCAGGTAGTGGCAGGCCCGGTGGCCGTTGTAGTCGCGGCGCGAGGGGTCGGCGCCCAGAGCGCCCACCAGCACCTTGATAACCATATCGTGGTCCTGCTGGGCCGCCAGGTGGAGGGGCGTGAGGCCGCCGCTGCCCGGGACGCTCACGTCGAGCTGCAGTCCCCGGCGCTGGGCGAAGTCGTGCACCAGAATGAGCTCCTCGTGACGCCCGTGCTTGGCCAACCAGTGCAGCACCGTGTAGCCCGTGATCGGGTCGCCCCTCAGCAGCAGCCCCGGCTCGGCCTCCAGCAGCTCCTGCAGCTCCTCAAAGCGGCCCTCGGCGGCCGCCAGCATCCACGCGTGCTCCCGGGGGTCCAGGCACAGCCCGCTGCCGCCCGACCCGCTTGGCGGCCGCTCCTCGGCGCGCTCCTCAGACGGCCACCCGGCGGGAGCTGCCCCCTGCAGCCCCAGCAGCTCGCGCAGCGCTCCCCGCCGGCGCGCCGAGGCCGCTCCGGAGAACATCCCCGAGCCACGGAAGGGGAACTCCCGGGCGCTGGCGGCTGCGCCCCGGTATCTGCCCAGACTCCCCACGTCCACTCTCGAGGGGCGGGGCTGCGGGGTGTTCCGCAGGCTTAGTGCGGTAGTCAGGGAGGTCCTGGGCGCCCGGCTCGCGGCGCCTCGGGGCTCGGCCATGCTCTTACCGCTGCGGCCGCGGCGGGTCGGGGTCTGGGGCTCGCTGTCCTGGCCGGGCCGCAGCGGGAGAGGAACTGGCGCGGGCGCTGGGGAAGGAAGCGGCTTGAGCAATTGGGCTCGGAGGGAGGGAGGGAGAGAGCGAGGGAGCGGAGGCGGGGGAGGGAGGCCCCGCGGGCAAGGGAGGGCCCGGCCGGGCGGTGGGGCGTGGAGGCTGGGCTCTCAGGCCCAGTCCCTAGGGCAAGCCCCGCTCGGGTGTCCCGGCTCCAGCCGCCCTGCAGCTTCCCCGGGCGCGGGCGCCCCGCCCCAAACGGCCAGGTGAGCTGGGCAGCCCCGCCTTCGGCCACGCAGCCCTAGCAGCCCTGACGCTCCGCATCTCCGCAGCGGTAGCTCACCCTCCGACGGGCTGAGCTAGGCTTCCTCCTCCCTCCCGGAGCGCCAGCCTGGAGCTCCAAGGCGCTCGCTCCTGCCCCCTTCCTTCGCCCTTCCCGCTTATCTCTTCTGGAGTCTGCCTGCACTTTGTCCCCGAGTCGCCTTCGTCCTGCGCCTAGCATTCACGGAGGCGACCCGGATGCCCCATGTTACTCTGCCCCCGCAGCGCCCAGAGCTGCCCGGGATTCCTGCAGAGAAACGCGAGTCCAGGGTCCAGGCCCGATTCTTCTGCTCCTTCTCGGCCCCTGCTCGGCTCTCCTCTCTCTTGAGGAAGCGGGGACAGGTGAACCTGAGCCAGAGGCCAAGGGAACGCCCTGGCCTCTCCAGAGACGCAACCCGACCCTCTCCCTGAGGGACCTGCTGAATTCTGGGAAGCCAGAGCTTCAGGGCTTTTAAAAGACAAGGATACTTGATCTCTTTACTCCCAACACCTGTCTCCTCTTTGCTCTTCCCTTCCCTCAATAAATTTTCGTTCTTGCCCCACCCCTACCACCACCATGTTAAGGAGTTCAGTCTACGAGTAACAGAGAGCCATTGAATGTTCTTGAGCTAGGGAGGCATACGGCCACGATTAAGGTGGTGTTTTAGGAAGGTGATTCTGGCAGAGTCAGGAAGCCAGGAGACTGTTCCAACAGTCTAGGCCAGAGGGGATGGGGGCTCAAGCCCACTCCACTGGGCCAACAGAGGCCACCAGTGATGGAAGGTATCAATGGCTTTTCCTCCTTGACCCCCAAATATTTGAGGACAGCTCAAAATATCCTGAGCTTTTCCTTCATGGCACCCTATGCATTTGTAATCCATTTTTGAACATTTACTATGTACCAGACACTGCTAGATGCTTTATATATATTAATTCCTCTCATCCTCCCAATGACCTCAAGAGCCAAGTGCCATTACTATCTCCAATTTGCAGAGAGGTTAGGCCATTTGCCCAAGGTCAGTCACCAGGAAGTGGCAGAGCAGGTACGTCTGACTGCATAGCCTTTGTCCTGGCACAGAGGGACTGGCATTCAAGCCAGCTTTATCAACTGCAAATCACTCACACAAGCCCCAAATTCCAGCCAAATGGTTGGACTTCTCTTAACCTGAGCATACCTTGAACTTGCCCTCCCTACCTGGAATGCCGTCCCTCAGAGCTTCTATCTAGTGAGGCTCTCCCTGTCCTTCAAGGTCAGCCTTAGCTTCCACCTTCTCCAGAAAGCCTGCTGTGATTACTTCAGCTCAGAATAATCTCCCCGCTAATGCTCTGTTTCTATGAGTCATTTGGTATCCAGCATAGACTGCCTTGCGTTGTATTTCTCTCTTCTTGCGCTGACATGCCAATTAAACTAGAAAGGCTTTGACAACTGTCATACTATCCTATACTATACTATCCTACTAGGTGCACAACAAATATTTATTACCTTGTTCTTGTTTGGCAGCCTGGGAAAATGTGATTGTGTGTATGTGTTTTTTTTTGGGGGGGAGGGGGCTCATCTAAAGCCAGAGCCTCGATGTCCACTCCCACATCCCTGCCTCAGACTGAATCTTCAGGACACCAAAAGTAACTCACAGATTTGGTAAATTCACTAGAAAAAAGAAGAAGAAGGAAAACAAAAGGCGGGATCAAGTGGTTACTTCACTCAGCTGACTGGCCAAAGCCACTCCTGGCGTTTGCTGAGCCCTCAAAAACCAGGCCCCGGCCCAGAGTGGGCCCCAAGCTTTCAGGCTTTCATTTTCAAAATGAACCCTGACTGACAAGCAGCTACTTCCGTTGCTCTGGAAACTCCCCTCTGCAACCCCAAATCTGTAAACACCAAACCACACACATGCACACACACTTCCAGAATATGCAAAGAGCTGCAGCAATTTTTTTTTTAAATCAAAATTCCATCAAGGAGAATGCAGGACGGGAGAATGCTTGGGCTATTAATTTTCCTCACTACTAAGCAGGCGATTCCTTCCCCTATCAGCACTAATAATATCTCTGGCTCTAGTTGAAAGACGGCAAAGGAGCCGCCTGACCAGCACCCCTGACCCATGATGCACGTGCCCCTGCTTAACTCTGTTGCCAGAGACCAAAGCTACAGGGCCTCCCTAGTGACTCATTTCATCTTTACTTAGCAACTGCTCTGTACCTCAGGTCACCAACTGCACACACCATTCCCCAGAACCACAGCACCCGTTTCTATTTCAGTAGGGAAGGTTTCTGGCATTTGACGCTAGGGAGTGGAAAACAGAAGGGATAGCACCAACCCACCTAAAACTAAGATGCCGCTCACCTGAGACATGTGCTATCCTCCAAGGGAATGGGAAGAAAACCCTTCAAGCCCTAGAAAATAGTCTTCCAGAAAGCTGGCTGCTTTGCTCATCCAGTTTTTTTCATTTTGCAAATGAGGATTAACTAACCGTCAGAGAGCATGGCAGGAGGCAGATAAACTTAAAGCTGAAGTGTTAGGTGGACATCGAAAATCAATCTTGAAGAGAAAGCGTCTCAGAAATCTTATTGGAAGTCGGTGGGGAATCCGAACTGATCTGCAGAAATTTAATTTATGCACAACTTCTCAGACACGTGCCTCTGGGGTGAAGCTAAAGGCACGTGGACCCTTGGCTCTCAATGGAGTTTGTGCATGGGGCTTGTTTATGGATTCAGATCAAAACAGGCAAGAGGGGGATGCTGAGAATATGGGAAGTCAAGTGCCTCAGGCCTCCACAACCCTCCTTGATACAAGAAGCCTGGAACATTCTTGAGGTTCCATCTATAAAATATGAGTTTTCTAAGAAAAGAAAGAAGACTGGAGGAGTGTGCTGTCGCAGAAAGGGGTGACCAGTTGGGGTCTCATAACAACGTATGTTTAAAAAAAATTCTGTATGGGAGACTAACTTGAAATGTAAACTTCATTTAATTACAACAGTAAAAAAAAAATTTAAAAAAAAATATGAGTTTTCTTTCCTCCAAAGACCTGTGCTGATATCATCATAAGGTTCTCAAAGACAGAGAAAGGTCCTTTCCCAGTAAGCTAGAGTGTGTGAGTATAAGTGTGTGAGAGCGTATGTGTGAGTGTGGCTGTGTGCACTGCCGGATGTCACTGTCTTTGGTTGCCATTTCCAAGTGTCAGAGTTTTACCTGAGGAGACCTTTGTGATAAGTTTAGCATCTTGATGTCTTCCTTGAGCATTGTGCTCTTTAAGAGCTATCTATATGGTATTATATAGAGGAGCCCTGGCGGTGCAGTGGTTAAGTGCTCAGCTGCTAACTGAAAGGTCACCAGTTCGAACCCACCAGCCACTCCATGGGAGAAAGATGTGGTAGTCCGCTTTCGTAAAGATTAGAGCCTTGGAAACCCTATGGGGCAGTTCTACTCTGTCCTATAGGGTCCGCTATAAGTCGGAACTGACTCTACGGCAACAGGTTTGGTTTGGTTTAGGTTTATATGGGATCAAAGTGACAACAGCAACTCGAAAAGTTAGATAGGAAGCTTAGGAGGCAGTAAATTTTATGTTAATGGGGGTGGAACAATTTGGAAAAGGAGGGTGAGAATGGTTGCACAACTTGAAGAATGTACTCAGTGTCACTGCACTGTACATGTAGAAATTGTTGAATTGCGGTATGTTCTGCTGTGTATATTTTCAAGAGCAACAACAAATTTAAAAAAATGAGATTAAAAAAAGAACCTTAGTATCTGAATACATTTTTCTTAGACTATGAACAAGTCATATGTAGTCCACAGTTTCAAAATCCTTTCCTAGTATTTAGGAAAGGATTCCTTTTCTCCCCTAGTCCTTCAGTAAAATCTGAGGTACTCATTAGGAAAAAAAAATATATATATATATATATATATGATCTTATTTTGAGACCCGTGAAGCTTGGAATGATAGAAGGTGGTAGTATCAAGTCGACACATATGAGAAAGATGAGATTGGGGTTTCTCAAAGTGACTGAAAAGAAAGGGGGCGAGCAGGGAGCAGAAAGAAATCTTTAGGCCTGAGTGGAAGCAGGAAACCTGCCGAAGACTCAGGCTGAAATGGCTTAAACTGGAGCCCAAGAGTCAAGCATGGGCCCTGAAGTGTGATGAGAAAAAAAATTCCATTACACATTTTATTGATTCTGTGATTAAAAGAATGCCACGTCCTTGGCAAGACCTAAAATATTACCTCGTGGAGGCCCATGAGGGTGCTCTAACCAACTAAACTGAAAAGCATAAATAAATAACGTTGCCATTGAGTTGAATCCGACTCATAGTGACCCTATGGGACAGAGTAGAACTGCCCCATAGGGTTTCCAAGGAGCTGCTGGTGGATTCGAACTGCCAGCCTTTTGGTTAGCAGCCGAGTTCTTAACCACTGTGTCACCAGGGCTCCTCTAACCAACTGGTGATTGAGAAAAAACAGAAAGGCCACACCGATTTCAACCTGGAGGAAAAGAGGCTTTTACTGGCCTGTTTTGATATGAGTTCAGGTTTCTACCCTGGATCAGGCTAATCATCCTTAGCCCTAGTGTAGACGCAAGGAAGGAGGTACCGGTACGAGGGGCTGTGCTGAGAAGGCCAAGGTGTCATCGTGAAGAGAATGCGAACAATCTGGGGAGAGAAAGGATACTGAGTCAAACAAAGTGTTCCCTTACTTTATTCAAACGGAATTGGCTTTCATAATATGTAAGACTTGGAATCATAATCCCGTAGAGTTTTCAAAGTGCTTTCATATGTTTAATTATCTCTTTGGCCCTGGCAGCAAGCCTGTAAGGTATATCACCAAAACAAACGAGAAAACCAACCCATTGCCCTCGAGTCGATTCTGACTCACAGGTATTTATACTCGCTCAATTCACACATGAGGCTGACAGAGGTTAAGTGACCTACCCAGAGTCACACAGCTAGAAGGTGGTAGAGCGGGGTCGGTGCTCACGCCTCTATGTCGGGGGGGCCTTACTCATGTGGGTCTGGTGGGCAGGAATAGCCCTCAGCAAAATTGTGCAGTACCTGAATGCTGTCCTTGGTACTTTCAGCCTTCCGCTTCTAATATCCAAGCACCCTGTGCCCCAAATCACCAATGGAGCCTCATTAAGAATAATAACAGCTACCTGCTGCTTATTGAGCACTTGGGTGCCTGGCAGGAACTATGCCAAGCACTAAACATGGATATTCTTGTACAGGAATGTTCATAGCAGCATCGTTCATAACAGCCAAAAGATAGAGACAACCTGTCAACTGACGAATCCATTTAAAAACTGTGGCACATTTATACAATGCAATATTATTTGGCTATAAACAGGAACGAAGTAGTGATACACACTACAACATAGATGAACCTTGTAAATAAACATTTTGCTAAGTGAAAGAAGCCAGACACAAAAGGCCACATAGTATAGGATGCCATTTATACAAAATGTTCCAGAATAGGCAGATCTACAGAGATAGAAAGTAAATTAGAGGTTGCCTAGGCTGAGGGAGGTGGGGGATAGAGAATGACTGCTAATAGGTATGGGGTTTCTATTAGGGGTGACGAAAATGTTCTGCAATCAGACAGTGGTGATAGTTGTACAACCTTGTGAATATACTAAAAGCCACTAAAGCATAAACTTTAAAATGGTGAGTTATATGGTATGTGAATTATACCTCAAAAAGGCCATTGACAACAACAACAGAAAGTGCATTATCTCCCTTAATCTTGGCAACAACCCTAAGAGAAGCGAACGAATGAGAGACTGAGGCCCAGCAAAGTTAAGTAAATGGGTCACGTTCACTCAGCTAGTAAGCCAGGGGAACCCATCTCCAGCTTTGCCTGACTTCGAAGTCCATGCTTTTAACCATTATGTTGCACTGCCTCTAATGTGTCACTCGTATAGAGGATATTATAAGAGCCAACACTTACTGAGGGCTTTCTGTGCCAAGCACGGTGCTAATTACATTGCATCCATGATCTTGCTGCACGCTTAAAACAAGGTAAGACTAAATCAGTTGCTGTCGAGTCAGCTCTGACTCATGGTGATCCCATGCGTGCCAGAGTAGAACTATGCTCCATAAGGTTTTCAATGGCTGATTTTTCTGAAATAGATTGCCAGACCTTTCTTCCCAAGTGCCTCTGGATGGATTCCAACCTCCAACCTTCAGTTAGCAGCTGAGTGTGTTAACTATTTGCACCACCCAAGGAGTTCTAAAATAAGGTACCAACAACCAACCAACCTGTTGCCATGAAGTCGATTCCGACTCATAACGACCCTATAGGACAGAGTAGAACTACCCCATAGGGTTTCCAAGGAGCGGCTGGTGGATTTGCCCTGCCGGCATTTTGGTTAGCAGCTGTAGCGCTTAACCACTATGCCACCAGGGTTTCCATTAAAGCATAGTCTCCTATTATTTTTATTACACGCCCCTATCATAAAAGAAATATTTTGAGTTGGTATTCCCAGTATTTAAAGAAGTCCTGGTGGCACAAATGGTTAAGTGCTCTTGGCTGCTAACTCTAATGTTGACTGTTCGAAACCCACCACTGCTCTGTGGAAGAAGAGACATAGCAATCTGCTCACGTAAAAATTACAACCTAGAAAACCCTATGGGGCAGTTCAACTCTGTCCTATAGCGTTGCTGTGTGTGGGAATTGACTTGACAGCACACAACAAAAACAGTACAAAAACTTATTTTATTTTATTTTTTAAAGGAAAAAGAAAGTTTTATTCAACATCTATTCAAAAAGGCAAAATTGGGAAACAAACAGACAAGCATATGCTTCTAGAGCTAATGTCTGCCCGAATCCAAGGCTATTACAGAACAGACAAGAGTGAGAAATGTTGCAGAATTATCAGTATGTATTAACATTACAAATGGGCAAAACCATTGAAAGATTTACCTTTTCACAGATTGGCTGGAAACTGCTAAATCACTGTGAGTCTACACAGTACAAAACTTTTTAGACTCTAAAATGTTATTATTAATAATTTTTTCGCAAAAGAACGTCATTGCATATGCTCCACTAAAAAAAAAATCTTAGTTTCACACTGTAATACAGATACGCAAAAGTGTGGTTCTAAGTTTATTTCAGCACTTGGTTTCAGTGGCTGTCATAGATGAGAAAGATGTCTCACAAAGATACCCAGCCTCCAAATGAAAGAAAAGCTTCATTGGCTGGTCTTATGACATCGTGATTATCACTTTTCAATTCCACCCACCAACTATGCAAAGGTCTTCTTTTTTTGAACACTTTATTGTGCTTTAGGTGAAATTTTACATAGTAAATTAATTTCCCATTCAATAATTCATACACAAATTGTTCCGTGACATTGGTTGCCATTGCCACAATGTGTCAGCACTCTCCCCATTACCACTGTGAGTTCCCCATTTCCATTTGTCCTGTTTCCCTGCCGCTTCCTGCCTTCTCATCTTTTTCTTTTTGGCAAATGTTGCCCTTTGGGTCTCGTATAGTGATTGTTCTAAGAAGCACCTTCCTCGAGGGTGCTATTTATTTTATACCCCAATCTATTATTTGGCTGAAAGGTGACCTCTGGGAATGGCTTCAGTTCCACATTAGAAGCACGTGAAGATTTTTGATGAAATTCAGCTGATAAACGTTCACCTTTCCTGAAGTCAATAATTTGATCTTGCAAACCAACGAGCAGTTGTTGCACTTTTGTGGTTTTTTTTATTGTGCTTTAAGTAGAAGTTTACAATTCTAGTTAGTTTTTCATACAAAAATTTATACACACATTGTTACATGACCCTAGTTGCTCTCCCTGTACTGTGACAGCACACTCCTCCTTTCCACCCCTTATTTCCCGTGTCCGTTCAACCAGCTCCTGACCCTCTCCTGCCTTCTCATCTCACCTCCAGACAGGAGCTGCCCATTTAGTCTCAAGTATCTACTTGAGCTAAGAAGCACACTCTTCAGAAGTATCATTTTATGTCCCATAGTCCAATCTACTCTTTGTCTGAAGAGTTGGCCTCAGGAATGGTTTTAGTTCTGGGTTGACAGAGAGTCCAGGAGCCGTGCTTTCTTGGGGATCCTCCAGTCTCGGTCAGACCATTGAGTCTGATCTTTTTACTAGAATTTGAGCTCTACACCCTACTTTTCTCCTGCTCCATCAGGGACTCTCTGTTGCGTTCCCTGTCAGGGCGGTCATTGGTGGTAGCCAGGCACCATCTAGTTCTTCTGGTCTCAGACTTATGAAGTCTCTGGTTTATGTGGCCCTTTTGTCTCTTGGGCTTATATTTTCCTTGCGTCTTTGGTGTTCTTCATTCTCCTTTACTCCAGGTGAGTTAGAACCAATTGATGCATTTTAGATGGCCGCTCGCTAGCTTTCAAGACCCCAGACACCACTCATCGTAGTGGGATGCAGAACATTTTCATAATAAACTTTGTTACACCAGTTGACCTAGATGTCCCCGGATCCCTGCCCCTGCTACGCTGTCCCTCGAAGTGTTTGGTTGTATTGAGGAAACTTCTTAGGTTTTGGTTTAGTTCAGTTGTGCTGACTTCCCCTGTAGTGTGTGTTGTCCTTCCCTTCACCTAAGATAATTCTTGTCTACTATCTAGTTAGTGAATACCTGTCTGCTTCCCTCCCTACCTTTGTAACCATCAAAGAATGTTTTCTTCTTTGTTTAAATCTTTTCTTGAGTTCTTATAATAGTGGCCTTACACAATATTTGTCCTTTTGTGACTGACTAATTTCACTCAGCATAATGCCTTCCAGATTCATCCATGTTATGTTTCAAGGATTCATTGTTGTTCTTTATCATTGCATAGTATTCCATTCTGTGAATATATCATAATTTGTTTATCCATTCATTGGTTGAAGGGTACCTAGGTTATTTCCATCTTTTTGCTATCGTGAAAAAAATAGCCTAGTTTTGATTATACTTTTAAAAATTGAGATACTTTTACTTCTTCCTTACCTATTTGGATGCGCTTTATTTCTTTTTCTAGCCTAATTGCTCTGGCTAGGACCTCCAGCACAATGTTGAATAAGAGTGGTGATAAAGGGCATCCTTGTCTGGTTCCCGTTCTCAAGGGGAATGCTTTCAAACTCTCTCCATTTAGGATGATGTTGGCTGTTGGATTTGTATAAATGCCCTTAATTATGTTGAGAGATTTCCCTTCCATTCCTATTTTGTTAAGAGTTTTTATCATGAATGGGTGTTGAACTTTGTCAAATACCTTCTCTATGGATTGAGAAGATCATGTGATTCTTGCCTTTTGTTTTATTAATGTGATGGGTTACTTTGATTGTTTTTCTAATGTTGAACCATCCCTGCATACTTGGTATAAATCCCACTTGATCATGGTGAATTATTTTTTTCATATATTGCTGAATTCTATTGGCTAGAATTTTGTTGAGGATTTTTGCGTCAATACTCATGAGGGATATTGGTCTGTAATTTTCTTTTTTGTGGTGTTTTTACCTGGTTTTGGTATCAGGGTTATGCTGGCTTCATAGAATGAGTTTGGGAGTATTCCATCCTTTTCTATGCTCTGAAATACCTTTAGTAGTAATAATGTTAACTCTTCTTTGAAAGTATTGTAGAATTCTCCAGTGAAACCATCCGGGCCAGGGCTTGTTTTTGTTGGGAGTTTTTAAATTACCTTTTCAATCTCTTCTTTTGTTATGGGTTTATTTAGTTGTTCTATCTCTGTTTGTTTTAGTTTAGGTAGATAGTGAGTTTCTAGAATTTGTCCATTTCCTCTAGGTTTTCAAATTTGTTAGAGTACAATTTTTCATTCTGTTATGATTCTTTTAATTTCACTTGGGTCTGTTGTGATATCACCCATCTCATTTCTTACATGGGTTATTTGCTTCCTCTCCTGTTTTTCTTTTGTCAGTTTGGTCAATGGTTTACGGATTTTGTTAATCTTTTCAAACAACCAGCTTTTGGTCTTGTTGACTCTTTCAATTGTTTTTCTAGTCTCTGTTTCATTGAATTCTGCTCTAATCCTTATTATTTCCATTCTTCTGGCATCCGAGGGCTTGTTTTGCTGCTCTCTTTCTACTTGTTCCAGTTGTAGGGTTAATGTTTTGATTCTGGCCCTTTCTTCTTTTTGGATGTGTGCATTTCTTGCTATAAACTGACCTCTGAGCACTGCATTTGCTGTGTCCCAAAGCTTCTGGTAGGATGTGTTTTCATTCTCGTTTGAGTCTATGAATTTCTTTACTCCATCCTTAATTTCTTCTATAATCCAGTAGTTTTTGAGCAAGGTATTGTTCAGTTTCCATGTGTTTGATTTTTTTTTCCTTGCTTTTTCTGTTATTGATTTCTACTTTTATGGCTTTATGGTCAGAAAAGATGCTTTTATATTTTGATGCTTTGGATTCTGTTAAGGCTTGCTTTGTGGCCTAATATTTGGTTTATTCTGGAGAATGTTCCCTGTGCGTTGGAAAAGAAAGTATACTTGGCTGCTGTTGGGTGGGGTGTTCGGTATATGTCCATGAGACCAAGTTGGTTGATTGTAGCATTTAGAACTTTCATGTCTTTATTGAACTTCTTCCTGGATGTTCTGTCCTTCACTGAAAGTGGTGTGTTGAAGTCTCCTACTATTACTGTGGAGCTGTCTCTCTTACCAATGCTGTTAGAGTTTGTTTTATATATTTTGGAGCCCTGTAATTGGGTGCATAAATATTTATTATAGTTATATCCTCCTGATGTATTGATCCTTTAATCATTATGTAGTGTCCTTCCTTATCCTTTGTGGCGGATTTTACTTTAAACTTTGTTTTGTCAGAGATTAATATTGCCACTCCTGCTCTTTTTTGAGTGTTGTTTGCTGATGTATTTTTTTCCATCATTTGAGTTTTAGTTTGTTTGTGTCTTTAAGTCTAAGGTATGTCTCTTGTAGGCAGCATATAGACAGATCGTGTCTTTTTATCCATTCTGTCACTCTCTGTCTCTATATCGGTGCATTTAGTCTATTTACATTCAGCGTAATTATTGATAGGTATGAGTTTAGTGCTGTCGTTTTGATGTCTTTTTTTTTGTATTGCTGTCAATTTCTTTGCTCTACTTGATTTTCTGTGCTGAGTCGTTTTTCTTTATGTATTTTCTCTTCATCTTTTTCATTGTTGTTGATTTTGTATTTGCTGAGTCTTTATATTTTTCTTGTTTTTTATTTTGATGTGTAGGATTGTCAAGTTTCCTTTGTGGTTACCTTAATATTTACCCCTATTTTTCTAAGTTTAAGCCAGTCTTTTATTTCTTTATATTGCCTTGAATTCCTCTCCGTGTGAAATATCTATGCCTGAATTTTTAAGTCCCTCTTTTTGTTTTAATGTTGTCATCTATTACATATTGACATCTCTGTTTCCCTATTTTCAGTGTTTTAGCTTTGATTTCTTTTTGTGATTTTCCTATCTGGGTTGATATCTGGTTGCTCTGTCCTGTGTTCTAGTCTTGGATTGTTATCTGATGTTACTGATTTTCTAACCAGAGGACTTTAGTATTTCTTGTAATTTTGGTTTGGTTTTTGCAAATTCCCTAAACTTCTGTTTATCTGGAAATACCCTAATTTCACCATCATATTTGAAAGACTGTTTTACTTGATATATAATTCTTGGCTGGCAATTTTTTTCCTTCAAGACTTTATATGTGTCATCCCATTGCCTTCTTGCCTGCATGGTTTCTGCTGAGTAGTCCAAGCTTAGTTTTATTGACTCTCCTTTGTAGATGACTTTTCGTTTATCCCTAGCTGCTCTTAAAATTCTCTATCTTTGGTTTTGGCAAGTTTGATTATAATACGTCTTGGTGAGCTTCTTTTGGGATCTACCTTATGTGGGGTTTGATGAGCATGCTGGATAGATATCTTCTCAGCTTCATGACATCAGGGACGTTTTCTGCCAACAAATCTTCAATAATTCTCTCTGTATTTTCTGTTCTCCCCCGGCCCGTTCAGGTATTCCATTCATTCATAGGTTATTCCTCTTGATAGAGTCCCACATAATTCTTAGAATTTCTTCATTTTTTAAAATTCTTGTCCTAGGTACTCTTTTAAACAAATTACATACATGATCACAGTTAATAACTAGATGCTCTGTCCTGTGATTTAATCTTGGGTTGTTATCTGATGTTACTGATTTTCTAACCGGAGGACTCCCTTTAGTATTTCTTGTAATTCTGGTTTGGTTTTTGCAAATTCCCTAAACCTCTGTTTATCTGGAAATGCCCTAATTTTGCCATCATATTTGAGAGATAGTTTTGCTGGATATGTAATTCTTGGCTGTCAGTTATTTTCCTTCAAGGCTTTATGTATGTCATCCCATTGCCTTCTTGCCTGAATTGTTTCTGCTGAGTAGTCCGAGCTTATTCTTATTGACTCTCCTTTGTAGATGACTTTTCATTTATCCTTAGCCGCTCTTAAAATTCTCTTTATCTTTGGTTTTGGCAAGTTCGATTATAATATGTCTTGGTGACTTTCTTTTGGGATCTACGTTATGTGGGGTTCAATGAGCATCTTGGATAGATATCTTCTTATCTGTCACGATATCAGGGAATTTTTCTGCCAACAAATCTTCCACAATTCTCTTTGTATTTTTTGTTATCCCCCCCCCCCTTCTGGTACTCCAATCACTTATAGGTTGTTCCTCTTGATAGATTTCCACATAATTCTTAAGGTTTCTTCATTTTTTAAAATTCTTTTATCTGATTTTTCCTCAAATAAGTTGGTGTCAAGTGCTTTATCTTCAATCTCACTAATTCTGACTTCTACTGCCTCAATTCTGCTCCTAAGACTTTCTGTTGAGTTGTCTAATTCTGAAATTTTATTGTTAATCTTGTGGATTTTTGTTTGCTGTCTCTCTACGGATTCTTGCATCCTGTTAAATTTGTCATTATGCTCTTCTCTAATCTTCTTAAGTTCCTCTATTGCTTTGTCTGTGTGTTTCTTAGCTTGTTCTGCATTTTGTATGATCTCCTTCCTGATATCTTGAAGTGTTCTGTTTATTAATCTTTGGTATTCTATCTCCAGTAATTCCAAGAAGTTCTCTTCCTCTGGAAAATTTCTGAATTCTTTGTTTTGGGAGCTTGCTGAAGCCATTATGGTCTGCCTCGTTATGTGATTTGATCTTGACTGTTGTCTCCAAGCCATCAATAAGTTATTATATTTATTTGTTTTATGTTTGCTTACTGTGTCTTAGCTTCTTGTTTTGTTTGTTTTGATATACCCAAATAGGCTGCTTGTGTGATCTAGTTTGATTATTGGTGCCTTTCAAGCCCTAATGTCCTGTCACCAGGTGGTTAGAGCTGTTACTAGGTATTATGTGAGCCCAGGAGTCTGTTTGCTTTTCTTGTACAGATTCAGCTGAGGTGTCCAGGTAGTCGGTCACCAGGTGTGTGGTGCAGGCTTTCACCTACAGTTCTCTAGACAGGAAAGGGTGATTGGTGTAGGCACAGCTATCTAGCTGCAGTAACGGTTCAAGCACTGAGCAAAGCAAGGGCTGACAACTGCCCTTCAGTCCCGGGGAGAAAAGTGTGTCTCTGTTCCCTAGAGCACATAGTTGGGTGGGTTTTGCAGCCGGACTATGGGCACCCAATGCTATTGGCTGTAAGGACTGCGAGACACCACTTATTCTTGGACTAGGTGACATGGTGACATGGGTGGAGTCACCAGTCCTCAGGCCCCTGATGTGGGTAGGTGATGACCTCGCTTAATGGGCAGAGCAGTGTCAAATGTCACAAACCTGCCACTCCAGCATATAGCTGATACAGTTGAATTTAGGCTGCAGGCATATAACCTGTTGTACTGTGCTAATGAGGGCCTAGGCTGTTGAAATGGGCCCACACAGGTCTCTACAGGGGTGAAAGGTATTCATATCTGTGGACCTCTTATGCCTGTGCCTAGGCAAAGGAGCTGTGCCTACCCTGAGTTCCCGGCTTAGGAGAGCTGGCAGATTATTTTTTCCTGTTTATTAATTTGTTCCCTCTCCAAGGCCGGGAGAATGGCTCAGGGGGTGTGATGGGTTCTACTTCTGGACCAGGGGACTCTGCAATTGCAGAATACCAGGTGCAGAGCGGGGAGGGGGCAGGTAAATGGGAGAGAAGTTTTTCCCAAAACAGGTGTTTTTTGATCTGCGCAGTAGGTCGGATGCATATACTTATCTTTTGCCGATTGAGTGCTGCTTTTCACTGGTTCTAGATGCCTGAGTAGACTCTCTGCCACTCAGTCTCTCCCAGTGTGTAAAATGTCTCCCGAGCGCCACAGCTAGCATCACTGCACACACCAGCCAACCCGGACTGAAGGATGCTGGTTCCTTCCGGGTCAGGTCTGGCAACACCTTGCTGCTTCAGAACCGTCTCTCCCTCCCCCTGCCACTAAGTCTGACTCCTCATCTTTGTCTTTGATGTTCTGGGCTCCTACATTGTCATATATAATTGATTCACTTCTTTTTTCTGGTCTTTGTTGTAAGAGGGACCACAGGAATCGTCTGACTTCTCTGTCATCTTGGCCCTGCCTCTGTTCTTTTCTGTTTTTAACAAAATTCTTCAAAACCCACAAAAACTCTACATTTGGGAGATTTTAAAACAGATTAGGAATTTTCATTCTCCAATTTTCTTTTATTTTTATTTATTTTTTATTGTACTTCAGGTGAAGGCTTACAGAACAAATAGTTTCTCATGAAACAGTAGTACACATATTGTTTTATGACATTGGTTAACAACCCCACAACATTTCAACCCTCTAACTTCTCAACCATTTTTTTTGGTGAAAATACACATAGCCAAAGATACACCATTTAAAAAATTTCTAGATGACTATGACAATGGTTATGGTTTGTATCTTGTTAATGCTGTGTATTAAGGCTTGTAGCATTGGTCCTATTTTTTCTTCTATGAACTTTATAGTTTTTGGCTTTATATGTAGGTCTTTGATCCATTTTGAATTAGTTTCTGTATATAGCGTGAGGTATGGGTCCTGTTTCATTTTTTTGCAGATGGATATCCAGTTTTGCCAGCACCATTTGTTAAAAAGACTGTCTTTTCCCCATTTGATGGACTTTGGGCCCTTGTCGAAGATCAGGTGACAGTAGGTGGATGGATTTACATCTGGGTTCTCAATTCTGTTCCATTGGTCAATGTATCTGTCATTGTACCAGTACCAGGCTGTTTTGACTACTGTAGCTATATAGTAGGTTCTGTGGTCAGGTAGTGTGAGTCCTCCAACTTTATTCTTCTTCTTCAGTAGTGCTTTACTTATTCGGGGCTTCTTCCTTTTCCATATAAAGTTAATGATTAGTTTTTCCATCTCTTTGAAGACTGTTGTTGGTATTTGGATCGGGATTGCGTTGTATTTGTAAATTCCTTTGGGTAGAATTGTCATTTTCACAATGTTGAGTCTACCTATCCAGGAGCATGGTAAGTTTTTCCATTTATGTAGATCCCTTTGGGTTTCATGCAGTGGTGTTTTGGAGTTTTCTTTATACGTCTTTTACATCCCTGGTTAGATTTATTCCTAAGTGTTTTATTTTTTTAGGGGCTATTATAAATTGTACGTTTTCCTGATTTCCTTTTCATCATTCTCCTTATTAGTGTATAGGAATCCAACTGATTTTTGTATGTTTATCTTGTAACCTGCTACTCTGCTGAAACTTTCTATTAGTTCCCATAGATTTCTCATGGAGTCTTTAGGGTTTTCTATGTATAGTATCATATCATCCACAAACAGGGACAGGTTAACTTCTTCATTACCAATTTGGATGCCCTTTATTTCTTTTTCTTGCCTTATTGCTCTAGCTAGAACTTCCAGCATAATGTTAAATAGGAGTGGTGATAAAGGGCATCCTTGTCTTGTTCTTGTTGTCAAGGGGAATGTTTTCAGCCTCTCTCCATCAATAATGATGTTGGCCATTGGTTTTGCATAGATCCCCTTTATTATGTTGAGAAATTTTCCTTCTATACCTATTTTATTGAGAGTTTTTATCAGGAATGGGTGTTGGACTTTGTCGAATGCCTTTTCTGCCAATTAAGATGATCATGTGATTCTTTTCTTTCCTTTTCTTTATGTGGTGGATTAAGTTGATTGATTTTATAATGTTGAACTATCCTTGCATACCTGCTATGAATCCTACTTGGTCGTGGTGTATTATTTTTTTTGATATGATGCTGAATTCTACTGGCTAGAATTTTGTTGAGAATTTCTGCATCTATATTAATGAGAGATGTTGGTCTGTAATTTTCTTTTTTTGTGACATCTTTGCCTGATTTTGATATCAGTGTTATGCTGGCTTCATAGAATGAATTTGGAAGTGTTGCTTCCTCTTCTATGCTATGAAATAGCTTGAGTAGTACTGGTACAAGCTCTTCTGTAAATGTTTTGTGGAATTCTCCAGTGAAGCCATCTGGACCGGGGCTTATTTTGGTTGGGAGTTTTTTTATTACCTTCTCAATCTCTTCTCTTGTTATGGGTCTGTTCAGATTTTCAACATCACTTTGTTGTAGTTTGGGTAGGCCGTGTGTTTCTAGAAATTTATCCATTTCTTCTAGGTTTTCAAATTTGTTGGAGTATAGTCTTTCATAATATTCTGTTATAATCCTTTTTATTTCAGTTGGGTCTGTTGTCATGTCCCCCATTTCATTTCTTATTTGGGTTATTTGTGTCCTCTCCTGTTTTTCTTTTGTCACTCTGGCCAGTGGTTTGTCGATTTTGTTGATTCTTTCAAAGAACCAACTTTTGGTTTTGTTGATTCTTTCTATTGTTTTTCTGTTCTCTATTTCATTTATTTCTGCTCTGATCTTTACTATGTCCTTTCTTCCAGTGGCTCTGGGCTTTTTTTGCTGTTCTCTTTCTATTTGTTTGAGTTCTGTAGTTAATGTTTTGATTTTGTCCCTTTCTTCTTTTTTGATATGTGCATCTATTGCTATAAATTGTCCTCTGAGGACTGCCTTTGCTGTGTCCCAAAGGTTTTGGTATGATGTGTTTTCATTCTCATTTGATTCTAGGAATTTTTTTATTCCATCTCTGATTTCTTCTATTACCCACTGATGTGTAAGCGGGGTATTATTCAGTTTCCATGTAATTGATTTTTTTTCCTTGCTCTTTCTATTGTTAATTTCTACCTTGATGGCATTGTGGTGAGAGAAGATACTTTGAATTATCTCAATGTTTTGGATCTTGTTGAGGATTGCTCTGTGGCCTAAGATGCAGTCTATTCTGGAGAACATTCCATGTGCATTGGAGAAGGATGTGTACTTTGCAGCGGTTGGATGGAGTGTTCTATATATGTCTATGAGGTCAAGTTGGCTGATTGTGCCCTTTAGGTCTTCTTTGTCTTTGCTGAGTTTCTTCTTAGTTGTTCTGTTATTTACTGAGAGTGGTGTGTTGAAGTCTCCTACTATTATTGTGGAACTGTAAATTTCTCTTTTCGGTGTTGTTAGAGTTTGTTTTATGTATTTTGGAGCCCTGTCATTGGGTGCATAGATGTTTATTATGGTTATGTCTTCATGATGGATCATCCCTTTAATCATTATATAGTGTCCTTCTTTGTCTTTTGTGGTAGATTTCATTTTAAAGTCTATTTTATCTGAGATTAGAATTGCCACTCCTGCTCTTTTTTGGTAGTTGTTAGCTTGATATATTTTTTTCAACCTTTGACATTTAATAAATTCACATCTTTGTTTTTAAGGTGTGTCTCTTGTAGACAGCATATTGATGGATCCTGTTTTCTTATCCATTCTGTCACTCTCCGTCTCTTTATGGGTGCATTGAGTCCATTTACATTCAGTGTAATTATTGATAGATGTGAGTTTGTTGCTGTCATTTTATAGTGCTTTTTTTTGTGGTGCTGAAATTTTCTTTGTTATTCTTACTCTCTTGTGCTGAGTTACTTTTGTTTGTGGATTTTTTTTTTTTCATTTCTTTTGTTTTTGTAGGTTTTTTTGCTGAGAATTTATGTTTTTTCTCTTTTTTTATGTTTGTTAACTTTCTTTGTGGTTACCATGAATTTTACCCGTATCTTTCTAAGTTTGAAGCAGTCTACCATTACTTGGTATCGCCTTGCCTTCTTATCCATCAGAAGGTTCTATACCTATGCCGTTTATTCCCTCTTTTATTGTTTTGATGTTGTTGTCATTTACTGATTAACTGCTCTGATTCCCTGTTGTATTTCTTTTGGTTTTGGATAGTCCTTGAGAGTTCATTTCCTAGATTGGTATCTGGCTGGTACAATCCTGCATCCTAGATTCTGCCTGTGAGCTGAAGCTGTTTGTCCTCAGATCGAAGAACTCCCTTTAATAATTCTTGTAAGTTTGGTTTGACTTTTACATATTCCCTTAATTTCTGTTTATTTGGAAATGACCTAATTTTACCATCAAATTTGAATGAGAGTTTTGCAGGATATATTATTCTTGGCTGGCAATCTTTTTTCTTTCAAGATTTTATATATGTCATCCCATTGCCTTCTTGCCTGCATGGTTTCTGCTGAATAATCTGAGCTTAGTCTTATTGTTTCTCCTCTGTATGTGACTTCTTGTTATTCACGAGTTGCTCTCAGGATTCTTTGTTTGTCTTTGGTTTTGGCGAGTGTGATTATGATATGCCTTGGTGATTTTCTTTTGGGGGTGTCTCCTATACGTGGTTCATTGAGCTTCTTGGATGGCCAGCTTTTCATGTTTCATGATATTGGGGAAGTTTTCTGTCAGCAGTTCTTCAGTGATCCTCTCTGTGTTTTCTGTTTTCTCCCCCTGTTCTGGAATTCCAATCACTCACAGATTTTTGCTTTTGATTGTATCCCACGTAACTCTCAAAGTCTCTTAATTTTTATTTTTCTTTTTTCTGAGTTTTCCTGAAACAGAGTTGTATCCAAGTGTTTATCTTCAATTCCACTGATCCTGTCTTCCACCGTTTCAAATCTGCTTCTCAGCCCTTCTAGGACACCGTCCATTTCTGATATCTTGCTGTTTATCTTTTCAGTTTCTAAT
Organism: Dugong dugon; assembly: GCA_030035585.1. Taxonomy (NCBI): domain Eukaryota; kingdom Metazoa; phylum Chordata; class Mammalia; order Sirenia; family Dugongidae; genus Dugong; species Dugong dugon. The sequence goes on from CM057483.1 coordinate 35,848,414, forward strand.
TGTTGTCTTTGTATAATTTCTAGTTGTGAATTTATTTTGGCATTTTGTCCCTGCAGTATTTTCCTGAACTCTTCCAATTTTTTGTCTGTATTTTCCATGAATTTGTCTATTTTTTCCTCATGTTTCCAGCTTTTTGCCTCAGTTCTTGGAGAATTCTGAGTATTAGAGATTTGAATTACCTATCAGGTAGTTCTAGTGCATTTTCTTCCACTGGGGAGTCGTCTGGTGTTTTATTTTGGATGCCTACTGGAACCATCCTGTCCTGTTTTTGTAAATGTTTTGATATTGTCTGCTGTCTTCGGGGCATTCAGTAGTTATTTTTCTCATTTATTGATTGTAGATTTGTTTGTTTCATCCCTTTTTTTTTTTTTAATTTGACTATGTCTGAGCAGGTGGACTGTGTGCTCTTTGTTGTTTGCTCGTCTGTGGGCACAATACTTTTCACCTCCTTCTCCAATTGGCAGAGTCAGTCACTCAGATATGGTACGGCAGGGCAGGTCTAACTGAAGAGGAGTTACCGGGGCGTGTTGTTTGTGGCATTTACTACAGCCACCAGAGCGGGTCCGTAATCAGTACAGGGCAGGTTCCAGTAGGTCGTGCCTGTGCTGCTTGGTGGTGTGATGTCAAGCGCATGGTGCAGGTAGGCAGGATGCAGCAGGGAGATTGTTATGTATGGAGCCAAGATGGATATGGGAGAGAGGAGAGTGGAATAGGAGTGAAAAACATACAAACAAACAAAAAAGAATGCTAGGGGAGCTTGCCGTTGGAGTGGAGTGATGAGAGACTATGAAATGGAGAAAATCAGAAAGGGGAAGAGGAAGAAAAGAATGACTAAATAAAAATCAGAAAGGTTAAAGAACCTCAACGTTCCCAGGGATTCCACCGGTGCAGCTATGAGATCTGAGGAAGTCGCTTTCAGGTGTTGCAGTACAGCCTGGCTAGAAGGCATAGAGGCATACAACGCCAGGTATTCAGGGAACAGAAAGAGAAGGAATATATAGAGAGACGAGAAACTGAGCAATGAAGAAAGACAAAAAGGGAAAAAGAGGGGAAAGAAAACAAAACAAATTTAAAAAAAAAGAACAGGAAAGGCCCCCAAAAAAACAGAAAAAAAAAATTAAAAAAGAAATGTCCTCAGGGATCCCTCTGCACATCTGTGCAAGCCGAGGGGGAAGTCTCCTTGCCACGCAGCATTGCCTGGCCAGAAAGGGCTCCCAACTCAAGAAAAGGAAAAGAAAACAAACAAACAATTCAAAACAAACAAACGAACAAAAGCTCTGGGATCCCACCAGTGTGGTAGCCTAGACCGGGAAGCAGCTCCATACTCGAATGAGCTCCACAGCCCCTCAGGAAGAAGCAAAGATGGCACATGGAGCCAGGTATTTGAGCCAAAGGAGGGGGAGGTGGTGAGAGGTAAGGAAGAGTTCAAAAGAAGTGGAAAAAAGCAACACCAGAAGCCAACAAATGGCACTCAGAGAGCCGGCCCCTTCGGGTGTGTGGAAGCCAAGCAGCCGGTGTTTCCTGGTCAAGGGATTGTGGCCGCAGGAAGCAGAGGAGGCCAAGTGGGGGTGAAGAAGGGTGGGGGGGGGGTGGTAAAGCATATATCGCAAATTACCGGTTGTTTTGTCTCCCGCTGGAAGCTTCGTGAGGCTGCTTTCTCGTACCCTCTGTTTGCTGGTCTCCGATAGGAGTCCAAGATGGTGGATCCGCGCTGCGTTAGCTGGTAGGGGACCTCTGCATGAATCTCTCCTTGCTCTCCATTCTCTGTCAGTTTTCTCACTCCATTTGGTGCTTGGCTGAGTTCTTTATCTCTTCATTTGATGTTTTAGGGTTTCGGGATTGTTGTATTCTCTGTTCGGCTTAGTTTTTTGGATCTTTGCTGTGGAGGGATGGCGTGGTGCTTCTGCCTAGAGCGCCATTTTGCCGGAACTCCTCATTCTCCAATTTTAAAAAGTAATTTTTTTGTTGTTAATGTTGAAAATATACACAGCAAAACACTCCAGTTCAATGCCTGTACAATTCAGTGACGTTGATTAATTACATTGTTGCCGTTGTGCAATCATTCTCACCCTCCTTTTCTGACTTGTTCCTCCCCCATTAACATAAACTCACTGTTCCCTGAGCTTTCTGTCTAAACTTTGGGATTGTTGTTGTCAATTTGATCCCACACAGACAGTTCTTAAAAGAGCACAATGCTCAACGCAGACATTCTTTACTAGTTAAGCTAAACTATTGTTTGGTTTAAAGAAGACTTCAGGTTTATTCCCCAATTTATAAGAGTGCAGATATGAGATTTTTTCTAGGTGTCCCATCTACATAAGTTTTTGCAACAAAATTATATAACAATGAAAACTTTCTTCCGTTTTCGAAATGCTCTCTTAGAGTCCTGACTTTCCTCCAGAGAAAGTAGTTACTTTCTCACTCATTGTTAAAATATCAACTTAACCTTGAAGAGATAGATTGGGATGCCACCAAAAAAGGTCACACAGAACTTTGTGTGAAAGGGAAACCAAGCATTTGGTTTGAAAACTCTTTTGGCACAAAATAACCAGCCAATCTCTTTGTGGTACCAAAGATTTTCAGTGTCACTCTCTGCTTCCTTACAAAATAGAATACTGTAAAGATTCTAGAGTCTTGTTTTTATACCATTATCCACACTGATGACATCCTACAGCACTCTATATGTTCCATGCTTCAATTTATTTGCTGTAATAGCTTGCCACTTTTCTCCATAATCTTACCTTGAAACCAACCCACCTTTTTACAATTCCAGTCAAAGCAGCACTTCGTCAGTGTAAAAACTACTTAGCCTTTCCATAAGACATTAAAAAATTAAATCAGTCTTTTCTGTTCAGAATATAATCTTTACATTTTCCTTTTAGTAGCTTTCTTAGTCATCTAGTGCTGCTACAACAGAAATACCACGAGTGGATGGCTTTAACAAAGAGAAATTTATTTCTTCAGAGTAAAGTAAGCTAAAAGTCCAAATTCAGGGCGTCAGCTCCAGGGAAAGGCTTTCTCTCTCTGTCGGTCTTCTCATCAATGTTCCCCAGGGGCTAGGAGCTTCGCCGCACAGGGACTCCTGATCCAAAGGACACGCTCTGCTCATCGCACTGCTTTCTTGGTCGTATGAGGTCCCCAATTCTCTGCTTGCTTCCATTTCCTTTTATCCCTTGGATCAGGGATGTGACCTGGGTAAGGATGGTGTTACAATCCCGCCCTAATCCTCTTTAACACAAAATTACAATCACAAAATGGAGGCCAACCACACAATTCTGGGAATCATGGCCCAGCCAAATTGATACACACTTTTTTTGGTGGACGTAATTCAAACCATGACAGTAGCCCATAAAAAAGTAGTTTTTTGCAGATTTAATTGTTGAAGCAGAATCTAGCAAATACAAAGCTGAGAATGTTAGAAACATTTTATCCAACTGTACAGCACACCTCCTACACTATTGTCTATTCTAGTACTGTTTGTTCAATCTTCAGCAATGTTTTCTATATGCTTCCCAACAGTATTTTCTGACAAAGGAATGCATTTTAGTTTGTCACCATGTTGTTTCACATGGAGTATTTTGACTATTGTTAGCACAATAGGAAAAACCAGTATTTCTCCAAAGGGATGTGCAAACTTTGGTCTTTCGTTTTTAAGTAAGAAACTTCAAATGAGGCTTCTAAGCATGTATCATTATGTTTAGTGAGATTTAATAAAGTTCTATACTGAAAATCACACGATTTTAAACATCATTCAAAAAATAGTAGGGATTTGCCTTTGTGGTCTTGATGCTCAGCCTTTAAATATAAACTTAAAAAATTTACATACGGGAAAGTGCGTACATCATAAGTATACAGCTTGATAAATTTTTACGAATTGAACACATCTGTGTAACCAGCACCCGGATCAAGAAGCACCCAGAAGCCTCCTTTTCGCCCCCTCCCTTTCATCACCCCTCTAGTTCCTATTATTGTGTAAGAAATCAGTCCAAGACTTAGTGGTGAAAATAACCATTTTATTATGCTCATGGGTTCTAAAGGTCAAGAATTCAGACAGGACAGAAAGGAGATGGCTTGTCTCTGCTCCATGATGCCTGGAGCATTAGCTGGGAAGATGTGATGGCTGGGGGATTTTGACACCTGGGTGCCGAATTCATCTGGAGATATGTTTCTTCAGTGTCTGTCAGTTGATGCTAACTGTTGGCTGGGACCTCAGTTGGGACTCATGGCTAAAACATTTACACATGACCTCTCCACGTGGTTTAGGCTTCCTCATGTCATGGTGGTTTCAGGGTAGTCAGACTTCTTATATGGCAGCTTAGGGCTTCAAAGGCAAGTATCCCAAGAAAATTGAGAGGAAGCTACATGGCATTTTATAACCTAGTTTTGGAAGTTAGGCACCATAACTTCCACCATACTGTGCTCGTCGCTCAGATTCAGGGAAAGGGACATAGACTCTACCGCTCTGTCAAAGAATTTGATTACACGTTTCAGAACTGCCATGGAAAGTAAGCACCATCTTGACTTCTAATATCATAGTTTAGTTAAGCATCCTTTGTGTGTGTGTGTGTGCGCGCGCGCACGTGCATGCGTGCTTGTGGCTGATTCCTTATCAGACATAATTGGATCGCTGTTGTTTTTACTTTGTAATGGGGCTGGTGAAGAACTCATACTAGGAATGGGACATGAATCAGCTCTGCCGTTTTCCTGTTGCCCATTTGTACTCGCATTCTTCATATTATCTTCAGACTGTGGCTTATTTGCAGAAATCTTTTCAAGCCACTTTTCAATTTGAGGAGGATTGGTTTAGTTAACACCAGATGATGTAATCCGTAAATTCACAACCCAACACAGAAACTGCAGAACTTTGGAACAGGCTAAAAATAAAACAGAAGAGGGCAAGTGCGGCCGTCAACCCTTCGGTGTTGTGGAATTCCTATTCCTCTTTCAGGATATCCGTTGGTGACCATCTTACAAATGGACCAAGAGAGGGTGCCAGTGTCAATCCATGCACTGCATGCCTTAGTCTAATTTCTTTTATATTTTTGTTACAAAATAAATTTAAAGAGAAGTTCTAATATTTTCTTCCCATACCTCAGTTAATCATCTTGCACACACCACTTTGGAGACAACCGGTTTACTGCACTGGTCCCATTTTACAGATGAGACAACTGAGGCACTGAGAAATAATTTTAAGTTACTCAAGGCTACACAGCTTGTATGTGATGGAGCCAGTATTCAAACAAGTCTGTTTGACTCCAGTGCCCATGCTCCTTCTATTACACCCAAAGATTCTAGCTGGTTCAGTGACATATAAAGTTTCTGGTTTCAGAACGTAGAATGGGGCAAGATTGCTAAATTTTATTCTCGCAACTGAAGACATGTTTCCCTCTGGGTGGTCCATGGTAGAGGAGGGATTAGGAATAGAGAGAGGATGTCAGCATAATTGGAATCTAACTACCAGTCATCAAGGATTTACCATGTGCCAGGCACAGAGCTATGCACTGAATCCTCCCCCACAGCTCTACAACGTAGCTGCTAGGGTTAATTCCATATAGGTCCCTGGGTGGTACAAATGGTTTGCACTCTACTACTAACCAAAAGTTGGTGGTTCAAATCCACCCAGCAGTGGCAAGGAAGAAAGGCCTGGAGATCCACTTCCATAAGAATGCAGCCATTGAAAACCCTACGGAGTGCAGTTCTGCTCTGAAACACGTGGGGTTGCCATGAGTTGGAATTGACTTGATGGTAGTGGGCTTGGCTTTGGGTAGTGTTAACTCCATTTTACAGATGACAAAATGGAACCTCTGGGAAGTAATTTACCCAATATTACACACCTAGTAGTGGCCAAACTGGCATTCTAAGCCAAAATTGAATGACTACTCAACTGGGCTCTTAATCACTATATGGCACTGCCTCTAATCCATCTGCTCCTAGACGATATTGTGATAGTAAGCACACAGTAAGACTTAGCAACGTGCCAGACACTGTGCTAGCTGCTTTTCAAGTATTGTATCTCATTTAATTCTCACAACAGCCTGGAGGGAAAGGTACTATTAGTCATGATCATCATTTTACAGGTATAGAAACTGAGGCTCAGAGAGGCAAGGTAACTTGTCTGAAGTCACAGGGCTGCTGGCAAGCAGCAGATCTTCTATTAGTCTGGCATCTCTTCCATCATTGCTTTTGGTAGGAAATGGCCTAAATCTCAACAGAGCCATCCTTTCTTAGGGAGTCCATAGTCCATGCTCTCAGCATCTCTTCACTAAGCAAAAGGAGTCCAGGGAGGCTTAGGGCAGTGCTACCCAAAGCGTAGTCTGCGGATTGGTGCAAGTCCACAAAGAGATTAAAAAAAAGAAATTGAGAGTGTTTAGAAACATTTATAGAAATTTGATGTTGCTGCCACATCCAACACATGATTATTTGTAGTAATTCATTTTTTAACTTTTATTTTACAAAAGTATCTGTCCATGATGGATTGGAAATTTAAAAAAAAAAAAAAAAACCAGAGAGCTTGAGAAGCAATTGTCCAGACAAACCTGTCCAATAGCCACATCCACGATCTGTCACTTTGAGAGCAGGAGTAGCGACCACCAAGCCAGAGGCATAGTAAGCTACCTGCAATGGGCTCCAAAAGAATTATGGAAATGACTTGATTCACCCCAAGTTGAACCTGATGCTGAGGGTTTGTGAAAGAAAGTAAGTCCTGAACTTGTTTCTCTTGAGAGATTGCTAAAAAGAAAGAGGAGATTGGTTTGGAATGGTAACGATGCCAGCTTAAAAGAGCCAGTATCATTCTCATTTCAAAGACTCCCTTAGTACTGCTCCAACTGACCACCCATAACAGATGGCACCAATGTGCTGCCCTCCGGATCCAGAGATGCCACCGCTGTCCTCAGTTTCAGTAAGCATTGCCATTATAGACAGTAAGGAAATGGGAACTGGAAGTAGAACGGAAGATGAGTTTTAGGGGGCTACCACCCAGCGGTACCATGGAAGAAAGGCCTGGCAATCTGCTTTTGTTAAGATTACACCCAAGAAAACACTATAGAGCACAGTTCTACTCTGTCACATGGGGTCTCCATGAGTTGGAATCTACTTGATGGCAACTAACAACAACAAAAAAGGGACTAGGCAGGTAACCAAACTCCAGTTTTTCCTTTCCATCATCTGCCAGCATGAATGTTACTGTCTCAGTCATCTAGTGCTTCTGTAACAGAAATACCACAAGTGGATGGCTTTAACAAAGAGAAATTTATTCTCTCACAGTCTGGTAGGCTAGAAGTCCAAATACAGGGTGTCAGCTCCAGGGGAAGGCTTTTTCTCTCTGTTGGCTCTGGGGGAAGGTCCTTCTCATCAATCTTCCCCTGGCTGAGGAGCTTCTTAGCGCAAGGACCCGGGGTCCAAAGGGCTCGCTCTGCTCCTGGCACTACTTTCTTGGTAGTATGAGGTTCTCGTGTGTCTCTGCTAGCTTCTCTCTTTCATATCTCAAAAGAGATTGGATTAAGACCCTATCTAATCTTGTAGACCTCATCAATATAACTGCCACTAATCCATCTTATTACATCATAGTGATAGTATTTACAACACATAGGGAAATCATATTAGATGATAAAATGGTAGACAATCCTACAATAATGGGAATCATGACCTAGCCAAATTGATACACACAATCTTTGGGGCGACATAATTCAATCCATGCCAGCTACCCATCCCAGCTCTGTTTCCTTCAAGAAGCTCTGCTTGGTTACTCCAATTCTAATTTTCCCCTTCACAGAATCCTTGCAGTTTGTAACGTCCAGCCTAACACTTTATCATAGTATCTTGAATGGTTCTCAGATTACTTTGCTTTTGTGTGTCTCAACTCCCCATCCAGGTTAAAGGCCCTCAAGGCCAGCATAGGCAATAAGGCAAGAATTCAGCAACTAGAACTGAGGTATGGTGAGAAGACTAGGCCTTAGGGGCAAGAGGGCTGCCCAGTTATCAGAACTGGGACCTGAGGTCAGGGTTGGTCTGGTAGTAAGGGTCATCCAAGGCAGTGTCTAAGGAGCCCTGGTGGTGCAATGGTTAAGTGCTTGGCGGCTAACCAATAGGTTGGTGGTTTGAACCCACCAGCATCTCCGCAGGAGAAAGGCCTGGCAGTCTGTTTCAGTAAAGATTACAGCTTAGAAAACCCTCTGGGGCAGTTCTACTCCATCATGTGAAGTCAAAAATTGCCTTGACGGCACCCAACAACAAGGCAACAAGAGCCTGAGGCAGGGCTGAGCCTACAGCTAGAGGGTTGTTTGATCCCCAGAAAGTGGCTCAAGTTGCGGAGGGGGGAGGAGCAGAGGCTGAGAACCAGGCAAGTGTGAGCCCACATTGTTCCTTAGCCCTGCATTCAAAGCCCTTCACAATCTGACCCTATCAAAATGATAGCTGCTAACATCTGGTGAGCACTTCCTATGTGTCAGCCATGGCTCCAAGTTTCCATGTATTAACTTGCTGAATCATCAAAACAACCTTATGAGTAGGTGCCATTACTATCCCCATTTTACAGACGAGGAAACTGAGGCACAGAGAAGTTAAGAGATTAAGTGACTTGCCCAAGGTTGTATAGCTGCGATGTGGTGCAGTCGGTATGCAGACCCAGACAGTGTGGCTTAAAGGTCATATGTTTAGTCAGTAGCCTATACTCTTAAATATTTGACTTGGGATAAGGGCCTTCAGTGCCTTAACCAAAAGGAACGGCTCTAATGGTGGGGAGCTCAGACAGGGGGGCTGAGAGGGAAGAGAATCTCGGTCTTGGAGCCCCTTACTGGTGCCACACTCAACTCTGCCATACAAACTCTCTGTTTCATGGCAGCTCCTCTGTCAGACCATATTTGCCTCTTGTATGAAGCAAGTGAGAGAAGATAGTCCTCTGCCTGGGCTTGTGGCATCTTTCTAAACGACTTGAGGCCTCCAGGCTGGTGCTATTTGCCAATTGTCAGCCTCCATATTTGAGAGGCACTTGATTGGACTGAGTTCACTTGAACACAGCTCAGGCTTAAAACGGACAGAAGCTGGTGAGATCTCAACTTGAAGTGTTTTTGGGTTGTATTTTGTATCGTATGTCATCGTCATTTGTTCTATCTCTGGAGATCAAGAAATAGAGCCTGTGTCTTTGCTGGCACTGAGTGTCATTGTCATGTGAGCGTTCTGTGGCCTTGGAGAAACCACACCCATCTCTGTTTTCAATTAGGGCAGTCCTACACAATTGGCGGAACCCTGGTGACACAGCGGTTAAGAGCTACAGCTGGCTAAGCTGCTAACCAAAAGGTCAGCGTTTGAATCCACCAGCCGCTCCTTGGAAAGTCTATGGAGCAGATCTACTCGGAATCGACGTGATGGTTTTTTTTTGGGGGGGTGGGGGTGGGCGGGGGCACACTTTGGTTTGTTAAGAGCACGATCTCATTGACATGCTGGGGGTGGGGTGCAGGTTGGTGGAGGGGGAAGGGGAACATTAGTCTGAGCACGGGCTCTCAAGAGAGAGGACACTGTCCCTAGGCCAGCTCTTCCAGTGGAGACGAAGAGAACATTGTAGTTGGTCCCCATGCCATTGCTAATGGATCTGCATGACGTCTTTGGCATGCATGCCACAGGTTGCCAATTCCTGGAAGAAAAACAACCCTGTCTGACCTCACCAGGACAGTGAGGGCGAGGGTCAACCACCTGCTGGGTGCTTGAAACCCTGAGACCCACAGCTCAGCACTATCTATCATGGGGTGGTTCTTGTTGGTGTGAAGTTTGACTGCTCTCTTAAGGCACAAAGAAGAATCTGCACCAGCCCGACACCAGGTTCCAGTTGGCCAGCTGGCGTTTTTCAGGAGGTCTGTTCCTAGGGCCCCCTGGCAGCCAGTTTGGCAACAGCGGGCTGGAAAAAATAGTCACTTGATTTGTTTCCTGTCTGCCAGACACTCCGAGCTGCTGGAAATCCACGCGAGTGCAATAACTCAACATGGTTTCATTCATCGAGCTCCAGAGGAAGGACGCCCTCCTTCCAAAGACAGATAGGGCCCACATGCCTGAGCTAGCGAGTCAGGCAGGTTTCACTTCTCCACACATTTCAAAGTCTAATGAAATGCTGGGGCTGCTTCATACGTCTCCTTCTGTGCTCATGTAACACTTGTTTCTCAGGGCTCCTGGGGGCCAAAGATTTTGCAAAGGAACAAAATGGACAAAACATACATACAAACTATTCATATTTATGAATGAAAAGGGACTAAGTCAACAGAGTGATGAGGTGTCATTGCCAGGACAGGAATTTGATTCCAGGCTGCAGTAATGGCAGTCCCAGTGTCTAGAGCAAAGGGCAGTTCGGGTCCAAGAGGCCTACTGTGCATGGGCCTGGCCAGACCCCTGCACCTGGAATATTGTGCTCAGTTCCTGGAGCACATGTGGTGGAGTGACCAGGAGTAAAGGGACTCCAGGTGAGAAATGGTTGAAAGAATTGGAAATGCATAGCTGGAGGAAGAGAAGGCTCATGGGGAACATGACAGCTGCCTTCAAAAACTGGAAGGGCTGGCCTGTGGGAGAGAGGGAAGAGACTCGAGGCAGAGTGGGGGTGTGGAAAGAGTGTGGGCTTTGTAGTTCCCAGCTGGATTCGTGGCTCTGCAACTGATTGGACCTGGTATCTTTGGTAAAGAGGAGTCCTGGTGGTACAATGGTTAAGAGTTCGGCTGCTACCCAAAGGGCCGGCAGTTTGAACTCACCCGGCAGCTCTGTGGCAAGAAAGCCCTGGCGATCTGCTTCTGTAAAGATTACAACCTAGAAAACCCTATGGAGCAGTTCTACTCTGTCACATGGGGTTACTATGAGTCGAAAATTGACTGGACAACATCTAACAACAACAACATCTTTGGTAAGTTACTTAATCTCCCTGAGCCTCAGGTTCTTCATTGGTGCAATGGGGAGGGAGGATAACATCTTCCTCACTGTGCTGTTGTGAGGATCCAGTGAGGGTGTCTATAAAAGAGTACTTGAAGTCTGCAAAATGCTTGATGACTATTATTTATTACTGTGAGTCTGTGTGGTCCAGGAGCATAGAGCCTGCCCCAACGGGTGAAATTTATAGAGGCAGATTTTGGCACAGTACAATTAGGAAGAGGACAGTGGTAGTTTCTTGCCTTCCATGCAGGAGACCCTGGTTTGATTCCCAGCCAGTGCACTTCAGGTGTAGCCACCATCCACCTCTGTTAGTGGAGACGTGTGTGTTGCTAGGATGCTGAACAGGTTTGAGCAGAGCTTCCAGACTAAGATGGACTAGGAATAAAGGCCTGGCAACCTACTTCCCAGAATCAGCCAATGAAAACCCTATGGTTCACAACAGTCTCATCTGCAACCGATCATGGGGATGGAGCAGAACTGGGCGTCATTTCATTGTGTTGTGCGTGGGGTCGCTGAGTTGAGGGATGACTTGACAACACTTAACAACAACCTAACTATTATAACAAAACCGAGTTGCCATTGAGTCGACTTTGACTCATGGCGACCTGGTGAATCCTAACAGAGCCGTGTGTCTGCAGGGTGGGGCCTGGTGGTTAAGCAGGCAGGCTCTGGAGCCACTGCTTGGATTCAGTTTTCAAACTTGCTAGCTGGACGACCCTGGGCAAGTGGCAAAAACTGTGCCCTGTGCCTCGGTTTCTTCATTTGCAGAATGAGGATGATGATAGTAATACCTACTTCACAGCATTATTGTTGTTGTAGAGTTGGTTTTGACTCACAGCGACCTTATAGGACAGAGTAGAACTGCCCCATAGGGTTTTCTAGGCTGTAGTCTTTAAGGAAGCAGATTGCCAGACTTTTGTCCTGCAGAGCTGCTGGGTGGGTTTGAATCGCCAACCTTTCGGTTAGCAGCTGAGTGCTTAACCATTGTGTCACCAGCTCCTTCACAGCATTGTAGGGACAATTAAATGGGTTGTTTATTGCCTGTAGAAGCGCTTAGAACAATGTCTGGCACCTAGTAGGTGCTCAGTACAAGGAGGCTGTTATTTTCGCCATTATAATGTCAGATCTTATCTTATTTAATGGTTATAACAAGCCTGCAGGGTAGAAGTGACAAAAATGGGCTTTGGACTCAGACAGATCCAGTTTGCATCCCTGCTCGGTGATGTAACTATGGGACCTGTGTAAGTCACTTCACTTCTCTGGGCCTCAGCTTCCTCATCTATTACAATGGAGACCGTAATAACCACGCTGGCCTCATAGGATTGTCCTAAGAATTAAAGTAGCTCTTCCAAAGACAGCGAGCAGCATGTGCCTGGCACGTGGCAAGCCTCAGTTAATGGGAGCTGGGTTTTGTTTTTTTTTTTGCTTTGTTTTACAATCCGGATTTGTCTGTGGCCTCCCTGGCCGGCCTGGGGCCCATCTGTCTCTCTCCCTGGAGCTGGCATTCTTCAGCTGTCTTTCAGAAAGCAGTAACCAGCCCTCCCCTCCTGCAAATGGAACTGCTCAACCTCCCCTCTCGCCTTGGTGCCCGCCTGACGGGCTGTGCCAGGTGCCCAGCAGAGCAGCTGTGGGCCCTGCCCAGTCTCTGGCCCCCTTTCCAGCATCTGGGCTCCTCAGCTTCTCTGGGGATGGCGACTAACCACTGAGTGCCAAGTCTGTTTGTCACCAAGTTGCTGAGACAGCACAAGTCCAGCCACTTTCCAGCTCCGCAGTGAGGAGGAAGTTGCAGCAAGAATCACTATGGTCCCTCCCTGGCCATTTTCAGGCCTGGAAGTGACACTTCTTTGCTTAGTTCACTGTCACAAGGGGTGGGTTCACGTGCTGTTTTCTCCAGAGCCTGGACTGTTCTTCCCCTCTTCTCCCCACCCCTGGCCTCACTCAGCCCGGCTTGTCACTTCTGTCCTTCACGCCAGTGCCTCAAACCACCACCCTGAGCACCAGTGCCTCTAATGCAGCCCAAATGTGACAGCCACTGCTGCTGGGCACTCTTTGATCTACCCCCTTTACCTGCTCCTGCCTCGTAGCCACTTGGAAGATTCTAGTGCTTCTCAAGGCAGCCCTTGCCCATGACTTCTGTCTCCCCGAAACACAGTTGTCTTCTCAGGATAGAACGACACAGCCTAAACTTATTGGACCCCAGGCCCCTGCAGTGTCTTGGGGTCTTTCGGCTCCAAGTGGGTTCCCTCGAGGAGCCTGGCTGGCTTGCGGCTGGCTAACTCTGAAGCAGACTCTGGGGACAGAGTCCCGCCAAGGGCTGGCCTGGATCACTGTGGCGAGAGGAGCAGCCACCCGCCCCCCCATAGAGACACTGGTTTCCACACTCTTACGCGTACATACCTTAGGGATTTGCAACCCCCTCTGCCATACACACACACTTCTTGCACTTTGAGAACTGGCTAAAACGGGCAACCAAGGAGAGAGAGAAAGACCTTACTGTGACTGGTCTTGGTGTATGTTACTGGTCTACTGATCACTGACTGTGTGACCTTGACTAATCACTTAACCTCTCTGAACCTCCATTTTCTCATCTGAAAATAGGCTTTATTACCTCACAGGCCTTTTGTGAGGATCAAATGAGGGAATGGCTGTGAACACTCTTGTTGGTGTCTTGGTAAGCATGTTGGTGATGGGGGCTGTTGCTGCTGCTGTGTGGTACGGGTATATCACTTCACAGGAGACACAATCCTGGATGTTTTTGTGGAAACATAAAATATGCCTTTAATTCTCCTCTGAAGTACTCAAAGACTTTACTTGAACAAATGTCCCCTCCTGTTCCTGCATCATTACTTCCCTCTCTCGAAGGAACATTGCCATCTGCATCCGAGCATGCAGTAATATTTCTTTTCTTTAAAACACCACAGCTTTCTTTATTTTATTTTTTGTTTGTGTTGTTGAGCGTATACACAGCAGAACATGCACCAATTCAGCAGTTTCTGCATGTACAATTCAGTGACACTGATTACATTCTTCAAGTTGTGTGACCATTCTCACCCTCCTTTTCTGAGTTGTTCCTCCCCCATCAACGTAAACTCACTGTCCTGTCTAATCTTTTGAGTTGCTGTTGTCAGTTTGATCCTATATAGATAGTTCTTAAAAGAGCACAATGCTCAAGGTAGACCTTTTTTACTAGTTAAACTATTGTTTGGTTTAAACACCACAGTCTTCTGGACCCAACAACCTCAGCTACCTACGGCCCCATATCCATGCCGTCCTTTGCAGGAAGACTCCCTGGAATTCAAACTGTCTTTTCTGGCAGGCTCTGCTTCCTCACCTCCCGCTGTCTCTTGAATGTACTCCAGTAAAGTTCACACCCCACTAAGCCTCAGAGTCCACACTTGCCAAGACAGGAGCAGCTACACAATTTGTGAAGCCCAGTGCAAAATGAAAATGTAGGTAGGGCCCCTTGTTCTATGGAGCAGTTCTACTCCATAACACATAGGGTCGCCATGAATTGACTCGATGGCAACAGGTTTGGTTTCTTGGGGTTTGTTAACAAATTACTAAGAATTTCAAGATGGCAACAGCAAAGCGTTAGACTGAGCATAGGGCCCTGCTAAGAGCAAGGCTCTGTTCTACTGTACAGGTTGTACGTTGATAGAGCTGGCCTGGTGCCAAGGTCATCCATGCCCCTATCCATGCTGTCAAGTCCAGTGGTCAGTTCTGAGTTCTCATATTACTGGCACTTTCAGCAGTGACATAGTCGATCCCTCCATCTCCCTTGCAACTCTTGCTTCCCTTGGCTTCTGGGACATTGAGATTTCCTGGTTTTCCATTTGTCTCACTAGACAGTTAGTCAGTCCTTAGTGCCTTTTGCTGGCTCTTTCTCCCTCCATCCTCTAGCGTCTGGAGGTTGGAGGCCTCGGTCTGCTTCTCTCTGCACTCACTCCCTTGGGGATCTCATCTGGTCTCAGGACTTTAAACGTCTCTTCTCCACAGACACCTACTGCTCTCACCTCTCCTGTTAGTTTCAGACACACGTATCCTGGCCAGCTTCCCTGGGAGCTCTGATAGGCTTCTCAGACTTAGCACACCCAAATGAACTGCTCCTGAGCCTCCCCTGATAAATTAGCACCTCCCCTGGCCCCCTCCATCTCACTTAATGGCAACTCCGCCCTTCTAGTTCTTGAGTGAAAGCCTTGGGGTCATCCTGAACTCCTCTCTTTCCTCTCACACCCCACCATGTAGTCTCCAGCAAATGCTTCCCATCCCACTTAGAATGAGATCATCACTCCTTGCTGTTGCCACAGGCCCTACAGGATCACATCCTCTACTACCTTGTCCGCTCCATCTCCTACCAACTCCTTCCTCCTTTACTCATGATGCTCTAGTCCCCCCTCCTCCAACCTGCTTGCTGTTCCTTGATCGTGCCAAGCACACACCCACCCCAGGGCCTTTGCATTTCCAGTTTGCTCTGCCAGGTGTGATCGTTCCTGTCATGGATTGAATTGTGTCCCCTGAAAATGTGTGTCAACTTGGCTAGGCCGTGATTCCCAGTATTGTGTGGTTGTCCACCATTTTGTGATCTGATGTGATTATCTTATGTGTTATAAATCCTAACCTCTATGACGTTAATGAAGCAGGATTAGAGGCAGTTATGTTAATGAAGCAGGACTCAATCTACATGATTAGGTTGTATCTTGAGTCAATCTCTTCTGAGATATAAAAAAGAGAATCAAGCAGAGAGGAGAGGGACCTCATTACCACCAAGCAAGAAGGCCTGGAAGTAGAGGGTATCCTTTGGACCCGAGGCTCTTGTGCTGAGAAGTTCCCAGTCCAGGGGAAGACTGATGAGGACAAGGACCTTCCTCCAGAGCCGACAGAGAGAGAAAGCCCTTCCCTGGAGCTGGTGCACCGAATTTGGACTTGTAGCTTCCTAGACTGTGAGAGAATAAATTTCTCTTTGTTAAAGCCATCTACTTGTGGTATTTCTGTTATAGCAGCACTAGATGACTAAGACAGTTCCCCATTCATTCATGAGGCTTTCTCCCTTGCTTCATTCAGTCCTGCTCAAATATCTCTTGGTCAGGGAGTCATTCTCTAACGATCCTGTCTAAAATAGCACCCTCTGGGGCCTCTCCATTCCCTTCCCCTGCTTCATTTTAATCCATAGACACATTGCACACTCATTTGCTCCCTGTCTGTCTCCCCAACTAGAATGCTGGCTCCATGAGTTTAGGGACTTGAGTTTTTCGCTGCTGTCATCCCCAACCATCTAGCACTCTGCCTGCCACATATATGTTGAATCAAAGAATGAAGCAATCTAATCACGTTCCTCCCTTACCTTAAAATCCTGCAATGATCCATCATGTCTCTGTACCTTTGCTCATGCTGTTTCCTCTGCTTGGAATGCCCTTCCTCCTCCTAGTTGGCCTGGTAGACTCTTACTCATCCCTCAAGACCGGACCCAAGTGTCACCACCTGTGTGAAGCCGCTTTTGTCCCCAGGCAGAGTTAGCTGGTCATTTCTCAGTGACTTCACGGCGATTGAGTCATGCCTCTATTAAAGCCCATCTCTCATGGGGTTTGTCTGTCTGTTCCAGTGAGCTGTGAGCTCCCGGAGGTTAGGTACCATGTCTTCTCATCCTATATCCCAGTGCCTCGCCTGGTGCCTGCACAGCCTCAGTGTTTGTTCAAGGTGTACTGGCTGAATGAATAAATGAACCAACACATGAGGGAGGAAAGGAGGAAGGAGAGAGAGCGGGAACCACTCCTTTCCCCGTAGATGCCTTCAGGGTGCTTGGGGCCCCCTCACTAGGGAAGTTTCTCTGTGCTCCCAACTGACCCTGACACCCTGCCCCCTCATCCAAACTTTCTAGAACCAGGTCCTAACCTCTCAGCCACAACGACCTTGGTTTCCAAACTCCAAAATTAGGACCCATGATCTGACAAATTTAATTGTACTTTTGCTGTTGTCATTGTTGTGCCATCTGGTCAATTTTGACTCATAGCAACCTTATAGGACGGAGTAGAACTGCCCCATAGGGTTTCCAAGGCTGTAACTCTTTACAGAAGCAGACTGCCACATCTTTCTCCTGTGGAGCAGCAGGTGGGTTCCAACCGCCGACTTTTTGGTTAGCAGCCAAGCGCTTAACCACTGCACCACCAGCGATCCTCAATTGTGCTTTTAGGAACAACAAAATTTTGAAATCAGCCACATGCAGGATCTGTGGCTGCTCAGGTTTCTGTTAGGATGAGTGTGATCAAGAATTGGGTTATGGATCCAATACATATTTATTAGAGAATATTTAGAAAGTACAGATAAGCACAGAGAAAAATCATCCACAATCCTGTATCTCAGCGTTGCAAAACAGTGTTAATATTTTGATAAAATTTCCTTTGGTATGTATGTAGACTTCAGTATGTGTGGATGTATGTACACGAAACATATATAATGTTGTTGTTGTTAGCTTTTGTCCAGTCGGCCCCAACTCATGGTGGCCCCTGACTTTTGGCCACCCCATGCACAACTGAATGAAATGCGTCCCAGTTTTGTGCCATTCCCATGATCACTTGGGGATTGGACCGTTGTGATCCATAGGGTTTTCGTTGGCTGATTTTTGGAAGTAGAGAGCCAGGCTTTCTTCCTAGACCGTCTTGGTCTGGAAGCTCTGCTGAAACCTGTTCAGCATCATAGACAGGTGGTGGCTGTACATAAGGTGCATTGGCTGGGAATCAAACCCATGAAAGGAGAGGATTCTGCCAATGAACCACCAATGCCCCCCATTAGAAGTTAGTCAACTGAAAGATAAACGTATGCCAATAACATTCAAATTGCTTTACTTTCCAATAAAAGACACAGTAATATACACCTATAAATGCATGGAAGAAGTACAGCCAGAACGCTCCTTAGAAGGGAGAATGGCGAGACTTTGTCTTATGTACTTTGGACATGTCATCAGGAGGGACTAGTCCCTGGAGAAGGACATCATGCTTGGTAAACTAGAGGGTCAGCAAAAAAGAGGAAGACCCTCAACGAGCAGTGTTTTGTTCTGTTGTACACAGGGTCACTATGAGTTGGAACCTACTCAATGACACCTAACAACAACAGCACAACATAAATGGGTATGTTTTACACGAATGAAATTGCATTGCATCTTCCTTTTGGTACCAGTGGTATCTTCATATTGTAGCAGATGCCTACACACTGTCTTAATTTCAAGAGTAGACGAATATCCACCCTCAAGGACGTTCCCGGGAAACAGTTGGGGATCAACACCAGGGCTCTTTCTCCACTCACAAGCAGGACTTATAGAAGTGCCAAGGTGCACATGGGGCCAGAGCCAGCCCTAGGTAAATAGGAGCAATGGTGGGCAGAATTAAGATCCGGAGCAACACTCCTGCGTCCCCCTGCAGATCCTACCTGTAAGAGCCTGGAGCAGATGAGGGACCAGAACAATTTTTCCTGGGAGCTGAGGTTGGGGATAGAAGGAGAGGACATCTCCACAGAAATGGAAACTTGGGGGCCCTATCTGGCAAAATCCAGCAGTGGGGGGCCTCCACAGCCTGAGCTGACTGCCAGGAAGCTCCCCTCCAGTGATCAGCTGCAGAGTTGCCTTTTTCATGGGGGAAAATTATGCCTGGCACACCACCCTTGTTAGTGAAGAGACACTTGTATTTTCTCCTCTATGTTAAAACAAAACCAAAAAACTAACAACAATAGTCAACTCCAGGGAAAGGGAGAGTTTTGCTTAGGGGGCAGTGAGTTTATGTTAATGGTGGTGGAATGATTTGGAAATGGTTAGCGAGAAGGGTTGCACAATCTGAAGAATGTAATATCAATGTTACTGAATTGTACGGGTGGAAATTGTTGAGATAGCATATATTTATTTTCACCACAATAAAAATAAAAATAAATAAATAAGCAAAAAAACAAAACAAAACATTAAACTCCAGTCATCTGTTTCCCTTGCTTCTCCCAGGGCAACACTTTTCCCGGAGGGAAATTATTTTAACGGAGAAGCTGGTTATTATTATTATTAACTTTTTTTTTTTTTAAAGTAAAGCAGAACCTGGAGGTAGGAAATCCGTGAGTCACAAGGGGGCAGCAAAGTGTTCCTACTTTAGCTGCAGGCTAGGAAGTCTTTTACCGCCAGCTCGTAACAAAAATCGGCAACCAACAATAAAGTAATAAAAATCAGTTTCAAGCCGTATAGCAATAGAGGATCAGCCATTGAATTTACAAACAGCTGGCTATCAACTATTTCAGCTCTACCACTTAGTATATACCCTAGGGTCAGTCACAATCTATTTGACCCTCAGTTTCCTCATCCCTAAACTACGGATATCTGCTTCCCAATATTATACCTTCCTCATATGGTTGTCTTGGTAATTAGATGAGATCATTAAAATAATAGATAAAAGTTCAGCATAGAGTAGTGTTCATATGTTAAATATTACTATTAATGAAGAACAAAGGGAACTGACTGTTACTGAACATCTATTATCAGGTATGTTTAATCAAGTAAGGAAGATGGTATCATCCCCTTGTTCCAGACGAGAAGTTAAATGACATGTCCAAGGCCACATAGTTAGCAACAATAATAGCAGCTAACACTTTTCTTTCTTGACATTTTTTTTTATTGTGCTTTAAGTGAACGTTTACAATTCAAGTCAGTGTCTCATAATTTATACACACATTGCTACGTGACCCTAATTGCTCTCCCCATACTGTGACAACACACTCTTCTTTTCCACCCCGGATTTCCCGTGTCCATTCAACCAGCTCCTGACTCTCTCTGCCTTCCCATCTCACCTCTGGACAGAAGCTGCCCATTTAGTCTCTTGTAGCTACTTGAGCTAAGAGGCACACTCCTCACGAGTATCACTTTATGTCCCACAGTCCAGTCCAATCCCTGTCTGAAGAGTTGGCCTCGGAAACTGTTTTAGTTCTGGGCTGATAGAGAGTCCGGGGGCCATGCTTTCCGGCATTCCTCCAGTCTCAGACCATTAAGTCTGGTCTTTTTACTAGAATTTGAGTTCTGCACCCCACCTTTCTCCTGCTCCATCTGGGGCTGTCTGTTGTGTTCCCTGTCAGGGCGGTTATTGGTGGTAGCCGGCCACTGTCTAGTTCTTCTGGCCTCAGGCTGATGGTGTCTCTGGTTTAGGTGGCCCCTTTCTGTCTCTTGGGCTAATATTTTCCTTGTGTCTTTAGTGTTCTTCATTCTCCTTTTCTCCAGGTGGGTTGGGACCAATTGATGCATCTTAGATGGCCGCTTGCTAGCAGCTAACACTTTTCAAACATTTACTGTGTCAGGCACTCACTATTCTAAGCACATTACATGAATTAATCCATTCCTAACAACAATCCTATGGAGGGGGTACTATTGTTATGTTTATTTGACAGAAAGGGAAACTGAGGCACAGAAAATGTTGTTGTTGGGCTCTGTGAAGTTGGTTCTGACTCACAGCTACCCTAAGTAAAACAGAACCAAACACTACCCAATCCTGTGCCATCCTCACAATCATTGCTATGCTTGAGCTCATTGTTGCAGCCACTATGTCAATCCATCTCATTGAGGGTCTTCCTCTTTTTCACTGACCCTCTACTGTACCAAGCATTATGTCCTTCTCCAGGGACTGGTCCCTCCTCATCACATGTCCAAAGTACATAAGACGAAGTCTTGCCATCCTTCTAAGGAGCTTTCTGGCTGTACTTCTTCCAAGACAGACTTGACAACTTCCATCTTTTCTCTGTTTATCATAATGTTGCTTATTGGTCCAGTTGTGAGGAATTTTGTTTTCTTTTTGTTGAGGTGTAATCTATACTGTAGACTGTAGTCTTTGATATTCAACAGTGAATGTTTCAAATCCTCTTCGTTTTCAGCAAGCAAGGTTGTGTCACCTGCATAGGGCAGGTTGTTAATGAATCTTCCTCCAATTCTGATGCTGCATTCTTCATACAGCCCAGTTTCTTGGATTATTTGCTCAGCATACAGATTGAATAAGTATGGTGAAAAGATTTGGAAGACAGCTACCTGGCCGACCGACTGGAAGAAATACGTATTTGTGCCCATTCCAAAGAAAGGTGATCCAATGGAATGCAGAAATTATTGAACAAGATCATTAATATCACACATAAGTAAAATTTTGCTGAAGATAATTCAAAAACGATTGCAGCAGTACATCAACAGGGAACTGTCAAAAATTCAAGTGGGCTTCAGAAGAGGACTTGGAATGAGGGATATCATTGCTGATGTTGGATGGATCTTGGCTGAAAGCAGAGAATACCAGAAAGATGTTTACCTCTGTTTTATTGAGTATGCAAAGACATTCGACTGTGTGGATCATAACAAACTATGGAAAACATTGCAAAGAATGGGAATTTCAGAACTTAATTGTGCTCATGCGAAACCCGTGTAGAACAAGAGGCAGTCATTTGAACATAACAAGGGGATTTGTGTGGTTTAAAGTCAGGAAAGGTGTGCGTCAGGGTTGTATCCTTTCACCATACTTACACACAGAGAGTAACTGTCCTAAAGTCACTCAGTGGAGTATAAGTGTGAAGCTGGGATTAGATCTAAGACAGTCTAACTCCCAAGCCTGAGTTCTAACCACCATACCATGTGGAAGAGATGGGATTTAAACTGAAGTCAAGCTCTTTCCACCATTCTCTGCTGCTTCCAAAGGAGCCCTGGTGGTGCAGTGGTTACGCACTTGGCTGCTAACCGAAAGGTTGGTGGTTCAAACTCACCAGCAGCTTTGCCGGAGAGAGATGTAGCAATCTGCTTCTGTAAGGATTTCAGCATTGGAAACCCTACGGGGCAATTCTGTTCTGTCTCCTAGGGTCGCGATGAGTCAGAATTGACTCAACGGCACACAAGAACTTGCTGCTTCCAAGCTAGTTTGCATCAAAGCCTGCTCAAGTCTCTCATGAAAAACAACACAAACAATCCCAACCTCGACCGCACTACACCCCTTTCCAGCCAACTGCCATCCCTTCCTCTTCCCTTTCATAACTGCACTTCTTAGGTTGTCTATACTTACTGCCTCCATTTCTTCCCTTCTCACTTCCGTGTCCACCCACTACAATCTGGCTTCTGCTACCGCCACTCCATAGAAACAGCAGACAGGAAGGTTACTTATGGCTTCCATGTCACCAAACCCGAAGGGCATTTTTTTACCCTCTTCTTATTTGACCCTCAGCTAATTTTGACGCTGCCAACATCCTTGGCTGCTGTGACACCACTCTCCCCTGGGTTTTCTCCCACTTCTCTGGTTGATCCTTCTCTGTGTCCTTTGCAGGCTCAATCTTCTGTCCATGGCCATTAAACATTGATGCACTTCTAACCTTGGTCCTGGGCTTTCCTTTCTTCTCTCTGTACTCTTCCCAGCTTCAATACCATCTATGTGCCAAATTTATGTCTCTAACCCAAACATCCTTTGAACTCCAAAACTGTGTATCTAACTGCCCCTTTGAAATCTCCACCTAAATGTTTCAAAGGCCTTTCAAACCAACCTGTGTAAAACCTAACACATGCTCACTCCCCTCCAGAGGCCCTCTGCCAAGAGTATTCCACATCTATATTCTTTTTCCTCGACCCACACTTAACACACCACCATGTTTTTGTTTTTGCTATGGATCTTCCAAAATTTGCCCACTTCCCTCCATCCCCACTGCCACCACTCCCCTCCTTTTGCTGACTGGAATACCTTGATAGCCACCTAGCTGGTTTCCCTGCTTCCACTGACCCCTGTCTAAAATACTTTAATAGTTTCCCTTGATCTTAAAATGAAAGTCACAATTCTTGGCATGGCCTCTGAGGCCCTGTGTGATCTGTTCCTGCTTCCTCTCCAGCCTCATCACTCCCAGGCTCCCCTTTGCTTTTGGGACTCTAGAGTCACTAGCCTTTCAATCCCTCATATATGCCCTGCTCCCTTCCTCCACAGGGCCTTTGCACATACTGTTCCCTTTTCTTGAAATAAGTCTTCCTTTCACTTTTTGCCTAGTTCACACCTACTTATCCCTCAGACCTCAACCCTATGATCACTGTATCAGGGAAGTCTTTCCTGATCTGGGGACTCCACCTATTATGTGCCCTCAGCTAATTCTCCTTCCTAGATTCTATCATAATTTTACATGTCAGTATGTGATTCTAGATTATTGCCCTCTACTAGGCTGTAAACTCCATGAGGGCTGTGATGGTGTCAATCCTTCCCACAGCTGTGTCCCCAGTGCCTAACATAATACTGGATACCTAGCAACTTCTTGATGAATATTTGTGGAATGAATGAATGAAAATGAGTCTTTGTTTTCTGAACTTCTATCATTGCATCTACCACCTAGGATCCAGGGAACTATCCTGGCTATTTTAAGCTGTTTCTGTCAGGAAGGAGAGCAGAGTTGGTCAATGGAGTAACACACGGGGTCAAGGATTAATAACAGTTGAACATGTTACCTCTCTCAGAGGTGTTTATATTAGTGAAGTGGAAGCAGTCACACTTCAGTGATGTTGGAAGATGGGAGCTATTTTGAGATGGAGTATTCTTTTAGGTATCACTCAGTTCATACCCTGAGCTCCCACTCCACTTCAGTTAAAGGTAAAGCCAGTACTAGATGTCAGCTATGACTGGAAGAAGAACCAAACCGAGGTGGACAATGAGCGGCTGGGATGTCAGAGGAAATCCCCATGTCCTCTCAGAGACTCAGCTTGCTTCATGCTCAATTCCATTTACCAAATATTTATTGAGCACACTGTGTGCCAGGCTCTGTGCTAAGAGCTGGGGATGCAGTGGTGGCTAGTACTGACAAGGCCCCTGCTCTCTAGTAGGGAAGACAGACAAACAGGAAATTACAAGGCAATGTGATAAGTGCCTTGAGAGGTGTAAGCATTGAGTACTGTGTGAGCCCCTAGCAGCGGCCCTGAACCAGCCCGGAGGGAGGAGGGGAGATGCCCCCTGACCCCAATCTAAAACAGTAGAAGGAAATGAAAGCATATGGCCACACAGTAACTTGTAAGAGAATGTTTATAGTAGCAGTATTCACAATAGGCAAAAGGCGGAAACAGCCCAAATGTCCATCAACATATAAGTGGATAAGTAAGATGTGATTATCCATACAATGGACTGTTAGCCAGCCATACAAAGGAACGCAGTAGTGATGCATGCTGTGAGGATGAACCTTCAAAACATTATGTTAAGTGAGAGAAGCCAGACACAAAAGGTCATGTAGTGTGTGTTTCCTTTTATATGAATATTCAGAATAAGCAAATCTATAGAGACAGCAGATGAGAGGTAACCAGTGAAGGGGGGGGGGGGAAGATGAGGGGTGATTGCTTAATGGGTATGGGGTATTTTTAAGGAGTGATGAAAAAGTTTTGAAACTAGAGAGGTGGTGGTTGCTCAACATTGGGAAGGGACTGACTTTAAACTGGTTAACTGTCTATTATATGAATTTCAGCTAAAAAAAAAATCAGTTGAAAAACAAAGTGAGTAGAACCTAGCCAGGTATTTAGGGTATGAGACAGTGCAAGAAGGGCTTTCTAAGTAGAAGGTACTGAGTATGAGGAAAGGTGCTGAGGCATGAAACTGCATGGAGCGTGGGAAACTATGGGTAGTTCTGTCGTGCTGGGCAAGGCTGGCATTGCCATAAGAAGAGAGAGAGAGGGCCTTGGACGCCATGGCAAGGCAAAGAGGAGGAGTTTATGATAGATTTTTCACAGAAGAGCGGCACATTCGTGGTTTAGACAGGTTTCTGGGGTGCTGGGTTGGAGGACAGACTGGAGTTGGCATGCACAGGGGGGTGCACCTCAATCAGACATTGGAGGCAGGGGAATTCAGAGGGTAGCCCTTCTGGGGAGCATTCACATATCTAGGAGATTTTTGCCCCGATAATCAACCACTGTCACACACCCTGGCAATAAGGCTTATACTGGTTTAGTGGATTAACATCAGATTGATCTGAAAACAGATAAATGCATGACAGTACTCAGTGGAGATAACTTGTGATAGCAAAGAAAACCCAGGCCATAAGGCCTCCTCACCTGCCCTCAAGGAGCACCCCTACCCATCTGTCACAGGATTGCCCCTTCCTCTTCCTGTGGTCAGAAACGCCCACAAGACGGAGGGTGGAAAAAAGTCTCTTGGAAGGCAAGTCTTTGTTTAAAATATTTTTTTTCTTCATGCAACTTTAAAAAAAATTATTTTATTTTATTTTTGTTGTTGAGAATATACACAGCAGAACATACACCAACTCAACAGTTACCACGTGTACAATTTAGTGACATTGATTACATTCTGCGAGTTGTGCAACCATTCACACCCTCCTTTTCTGAGTTGTTCCTTCCCCATTAACATAAATTCACTGCTCCCTAAAGTTCCTAGCTCATCTTTCAGGTTGCTGTTGTCAATTTGATCCTGTATAGATAGTTCTTAAAAGAGCATAATGCTCAAGGCAGACATTCTGTACTAATTAAGCTAAACTATAAACTACCATTATTTTTATTTTGAAATTATTTCAAGCTTACCGAAAAGTTTCAAAAACTGTGCGAAGAACCCCCGTGGAACTCCAGTTTAAAAATTCCTGTTTCTCAGGCAACCTCTCACCTTTATGAGCTTAGCAGGCCACTGTGGACCTTGAGTAGTCATGATAACACGCAGGGTGATGTGGACAGAAGCCAGTCCTGGGTGATCAGGAAGGCGGTAGAAAGATGCTAGGACTCAAGGGCAGTCCTAGGTCAGAAGGCGCTGCCCAGGTTTGAGGTTGCTGAAGACAAACTGCACTACTGAGCACAGAGCCAGCCTGATTGCCATACCCCCTGCTTCAGTCAGACACCTCCCTGGCATATGATGGGTACACTAAGTCCATCAGGAAAATGAGGCACAGGGCTGCAGGGAGTTGTTAGGAGTCCTCTAGAGGCCTCTTATAACCTGTCAGCTGAAATGGAAGCCCTTCAGGCCAGGGACAGAGGAGGGACAGCAATTTTCCCTGGCCCCTTGTGGTAGCTAGTGCAGTGTCTCTGAAACCTTTTTGAATGTGACCTACACTGAGAAATGCAATTTTTTTGTGGTAAATATATACATAACAAAACATTTGCCATTTGAACATTCTTTACATGTACAATTCAGTGACATTATTTGTATTCATCACCATTTTTCATTATGGCCTAGTACACACACAAAGGGGTCCTTGTGGTGTAGTGGTTAAAGTGCTCATACACACATATGTTGTTGTTGGGTGCCCTCAAGTTGATTCCAACTCATAGCGACCCCATGTGACAGAGTAGAACTGCCTCATAAGGGTTTCTTGGCTGTAATCTTTATGGGAGCAGATCGCCAGGTCTTTCTTCCACAGAGCCACAGAGTGGGTTTGAACAAACAACCTTTCAGTTAGCAGATGAGCGCTTAACTGATGTGCCACCAGGGCTCCTTACACACACATATAACATTATAATAAAAGTTTCAAAACAGTACTCAACCTTGCTACGTATGATGCACTCTGAATTCTTCCATTTTTTTGTCTGGCTTTTCCATGAATTTGTCTATTTTTTCCTCATTTTTGTCTGCTTTTTGCTTTAACTCTTGTTCAGCTCTGAATATTAGAGATTTGAATTCCCTATCAGGTAGTTCTAGTGCCTTTTCTTCTATGGGAAAGTCATCTGGTGTTTTATTTTGGACACCTACTGGAACCATCCTGTCCAGTTTTTTTTTTTAATACGTTTTGATATTGTCTGCTGTCTTCCAGAAATTCAGTAGTTATTTTCTTCTTTTATAGATTGTAGATTTGTTTGTTTCTTCCTGCTTTTTTGTTTTATTTGTTTATGTCTGAGGAGGTAGGCTGTGCATTCTTTGTTGTTTGCTTGTCTGCGGGCACGATACTTTTCACCTCCTTGTCCAACAGGCAGGGTCAGTCGCTCAGGTATGGTGCAGAGGGGCAGGTCCAGCTGAAGGGGAGTTGCTGGGATGGATTGTTTGTGGTATGTACTAGGGCTGACAGGCTAAGACAGAAATCAGTGCAGGGCAGGTTCAGTAGGCTGTGCCTGTGCTGCTTAGGGGTGGGATGTTCAGTGCACTGTGCAGGTAGGCAGGAAGGAGGGGGGAGATTGTGATGTGTGGAGCTAATATAGGTATGGGAAAGAGGAGAGAGAAACAGGAGACAAAAACAAACAAACAAAAAAAGAGTTGTAAGAGAGCTTGCCATTGGAATGGAAAGATGAGAGACCGAGAAATGGAGAAAAAGAAAAGGGCTAAAAGAAAAAAAGATGAACAAATAAAAATTAGGAAAAAAAAAAAAAAAGAAAAGCTAAGCCCCCAGGGATCCCACTGGTGTGGCTGTCAAGACTGGTTAAGTGGCGCCCAGGCTGCAAAGTGCATACAGCCTGGCTAGAAGGGGAAGAGGTGTCACACAGCATCATTACCACTTTTCTATTGCTCGTTTTAGTGGAAAATGTTTGCATTTTCCTTCTCTGACAGATTTTCGCTTACACAGGTTCCTGCTTTCACAGGTTTTACTGTATTTAAAAAAACTTGAACTTTAAAAGACTGATTTATTCTATGTTCGACTCTACTTGTCCATCTGTCCTTCATCTGCATTCATTGAATCCATTTAGTTTTTGTGGTGTACCTACTACAAGTGGTTTACCTTATGTTAGGCACTGAGGGTATATGAGAAATTTCAATTTCTGTTCATTAGCAGTTTAAAATCTGCATAAGAGAATTTCAAGGCAATCCCCTAAAATAATAAAATTAGCATATGGTGGATAAGATCAGACATAAGAAAAAACACTTTAGGAGCAAAATCTTTCCCAAGCCCAAAGCAGATAGAGTAAGAAATTTATTATAACTTAACCAAAAGTTATAAGTGAAAATTGTGCCCTTTTAAAGAACTATCTATATGGGATCAAACTGACAACAACTCAAAAGGTTAGAGAAGAAACTCATGGGGCCGTGAGTTCAAGTTAATGGTGGAGGAATAACTTGAAAAAGGAGGGTGAGAATGGTTGCAGAACTTGAAGAATGTGATCAAAGTCACTGAATTGTGCATGTAGAAATTGTTGAATTAATGTATGTTCTGCTGTGTATTATTTTCAACAACAACAACAAAAAATATTAAAAAAAGAAAGTTACAGGATAAGCTAAAGAAAGAATGTGTCTGTCAGAGGAGAGCAGCCAACATTAAACACAAAGAAACATGAATTCAAGAGAAAAACCATTGACAGGGCCCACCCAGTGCTATCCAGGAGTGCTAGGGCCTTGCTCAGCTTATTGTAATGTCTGGTCCACTTGTCAGGTGTATGTCTGAATGCCCACATCCAGGCTCCATCCCAGAACAGGGGTTGCAGGAGGCAGGGCCTCTACTGGGAGTCAGTGGCTAGAACAGCTTAGAAGGAAGAGTCAAGGAGCAAGTCTAAACTGAAATCCATTAGGAAGAGGCTGCCAATGAAGCCTCCAGGAGACCAAGGGCAAATGCTAAAACAGAGGGCCAGACAGCAGACCACCAATGGATGCAAACCTGGGTTGTGGAGCTGAGAGTTTATTGTCAGCCAGAGACACAGTCAGACAATGGGCTCCAACAACGTTGGGGTGGATTCTCGGGATACTAGGTGTGTCAGGTGTTTTAAAGGCAGTTTATATACAGCAGGCTGTTTTATCTCTGCAGTGAAGATTAATTCATCAGGCTGTCTTTCAACATTAACGCCGTCCAGCTAGACCTTTTGCTCTGATTCTATAGTCACTAAGCAACCTTCTGATTAAAATGAGGCCCACCACATGGATCTGCCTACAGGGAGATAATGGACTGGCTTGCCAGCATGAATAATGCTTCTCTCTTGGCCTTTATTTCTCATTGTAATGTTTTTTCAAAATGAAATATCTTTTAGTATGTTTTCTTATTACAAAAGTAACACATGCTAATTATAGAAAATATAGACAAACAAAGAGGGAATATAAAGATCATCCATAATCCTACAACCCAGAACAGCCACTTCCGTGATTATTGTTTCAGATACTTTTTATATGTATATTTATCTATAACACATATAAACCAGTAGACTAGCTGCCGTGGAGTCAATTCCAACTCATTGAGACCCCATGTGTGTCAGAGTAGAACTGTGCTCCACAGGGTTTTCAATGGCTGATTTTTTTCTGAAGCCAGTTGCCAGGCCTTTCCTCTAGGGGGTTCTGGGTAGACTTGAACCTCTCAGTTAGCAGCCAAGCCATTAACCACCCAGGAACTCCTACAACACATATACATATGTTCATATATGCATATTTACCTTTGGTATACTATATTTATCTGTTTTGATTCAAAACTTCTTTAATTCCTCAAGTGATAACATTAACGTTGCGGTTGTTAGGTGCTGTCGGGTTGATTATAACTCACAGCGACCTTACATACAACAGAAGGAAACACTGCCTGGTCCTGCACCATCCTCACAGTCGTTGTTATGTTTGAGGCCATTGTTGCAGCCACTGTGTCAATCCATCTCATTGAGGGTCCTCCTCTTTTTCGCTGACCTTCCACTTTACCAAGCATGATGTCTGCCAGGGACTGGTCCCCCAGATAACACCTCCAAAGTGTGTGAGACGAAGTCTCACCATCCTCGCTTCTAAGGAGCATTCTGGTTGTACTTCTTTCAAGACAGATTTGTTTGTTCTTCTGGCAGTTCATAGCATATTCAATATTCTTCTCCAACACTATGATTCAAAGGCATCAATTCTTCTTTGGTCTTCCTTATCCATTGTCCAGCTTTTGCATGCATATGAGGTGATTGAAAATAACCACGGCTTGGGTAGGCGTACCTTAGTCCTCAAAGTGACATCTTTGCTTTTTAACACATTAAAGAGGTCTTTTGCAGCAGACTTGCCCAATGTAGTATGTTGTTTGATTTCTAGACTGCTACTTCCATGGACGTTGATTGTGGATCCGAGTAAAATGAAATCCTTGACAACTTCAATCTTTTCTCTGTTTGTCATGACGTTGCTTATTGGTCTAATTGTGAGTATTTTTGTTTTCTTTATGTTGAGGTGTAATCCATACTGAAGGCTGTGGACTTTGATCTTTATCAGTAAGTGCTTCAAGCCCTCTTCACTTTCAGCAAGCAAGGTTGTGTCATCTGCATCTTGCAGGTTGTTAATGAATCTTCCTCCAACCCTGGTACCGAATTCTCCTTCGTATAGTCCAGCTTCTCGGATCATTTGCCCAGCATACAGATTGAATAAGTATAGTGAAAGGATACAACCCCGAAGCACACCTTTCCTGATTTTAAACCACACAGTATTCCCTTGTTCTGTTCGAACAACTGCCTCTTGTTCTATGTACAAGTTCCTCATGAGCGCAATTAAGTGTTCTGGAATTCCCATTCATCACAATGTTATCCATAATTTGTTATGATCCACATAGTTGAATACTTTTGCATAATCAATAAAACACAGGTAAACATCTTTCTGATACATGAATACATTTTCACAAAAGATTCAAGCACAATATAGACTTATATAGAGTAAAATGAGAAAGACCTCAGAAGCAACTCATAGTAAATAACTTCATATTTATCCTCGCTGTTCTCTTTCTATGCATTTAGCTATCTATATGACATACTATTAAAATAGAAAACATAGGATCCTACCATCATACTTTTTAGTAACTGCATTTTTTTGCTGAAGATTCTATCATGAACCTCTTATGTCAATAAATACAACTTACTTTGATATTTTTAATGGCTGCACAGTATTCCATTGCATGAATGCACTATGATTTATTTAGCTCATGTCCTATTGTTGAACTTTTAGGTTGTTTCCAACCTTCTCCTATTACAAACAGTGCTTCAATAAACATCCTCTTGTGTATACATTTATGTACATGAGTAATCATTTCCTTGGAATAAATTCTCATGTCCACAAAGGACATATCAATCTACACTCTCACAACTCAGGGTACCAGAGAGCTCATTTTCCCCAACTTTTGCCCATGCTGGATATTTTCAATCTTTTTAATCTCTGCCTATCAGATGGACACAATAGGGTAGATCATTGTTGCTTTGATTAGATTTTAAAATTGTTCCCGAGGTTTATTCATTTGTTTAACAAATACAATTGAGGATTTACTATGTGTCAAACAGTGTGTTAGGCACCAGAGATAAAGTATTGAAAAAAATGGCTAGAGACACTGATCTTATGGGGCTTACAATCTAATGGAGGAAGCATACATTAATCAGATGATCCTATAAATAAAAATAAAACTGCAAATATGATAAAGGCCATTAAGCAGAAGTACAAAGAGCTCTGAAAGTGTAAAATAAGGGAACTTGGGACATCAGGGAAGGCTTCCCTGAGGAAGCTGATAACTGAAGAGAAAGTTGGAGTCACCAGGTGAAACAAGTAAGGAAGAATTTTATAGAGAGAACAGCATGTGCAAAGACCTTGCGGTAGAAGGGAACATGGTGAGGCACTTGAAAGCAGACCAGTGTACTCGGAGCACAGACAGTAAGGGATAGGATGGATGTGTAGGCAGGGGCCAGAACATTCAGGGCTGGTCAAGTGGGTTAAGGATTTTGGTCTTTATTCTGGGAGCAAAGGTACATAATTCAAGAGTTTGAAGTAGAGGAATAACATGATCAGATTTGCAGTGTGAAAAGATCACTGTGACTCCAGGGTGAACAGATTGGCAAGGAGCATGAGTGGATACAGGTAGACCATCCAAGAAGGTAATAGTTGAGATGAGTGAGGATGGTGGCTTGGATCAGTATGGTAGTATTGTAGATGGAGAGCAACGAATGGATATAAACTCTGGTAGTATCAGGACAGATACTATGGAACCAGTAATCAAACAAAAACTAATGACTGAGTCCTGATTTGTCTCCATCCTGAACCTCTCTTGAATGTATTCCATAAACTCTCTTCCAGCTTAGGCCTCATCCTCTCCTGCCTGGACCATGCACATGTCCCTTCTGTTGTCTCTTTGTCTCCAGTCTTGCCATCTCCAGTCTTGCTCTCTCCAGTTTGTTTTTCACACCCATCAGCACAGAGAGCTCTTCTTTTTTGTGGTAAATATATATGTAACAAAAATCTGACATTTTAACAATCTTCACAAGTACAGTTTAGTGAAATTAATTATGTTCATCATGTTGTTCAATTATCCCATCTGCTCCCAAACTTTTCTATCATTTTTAATAACAGCTTTATTGAGATATAATTCACATACCACACAATTCACCCATTTAAAGTATACAATTACGCAAGAAAAAGAAATAAGTGGCATCCAAATGGGTAAAGAAGAAGTAAAAGTATCCCTATTTGAATATAATATGGTCTTATACACAGAAAAGTCTCAAAGAATCCACAAGAAAACTACTGGAACTAATTAGAAGATTTCAGCAAGGTAGCAGGATACAGGATAAACATACAAAAATCAGTTGGATTCCTCTACACCAACAAAGAGAACTTCAAAGAGGAAATCACCAAATCAATACCATTTATAATAGTCTCCCAAAAGATAATGTACTTAGGAATAAATCTAACCAGAGATGTAAAAGACCTATACAATGAAAACTACAAGACACTATTGCAAGAAACCAACAGAGACCTGCATAAGTGAAAAAACATACCTTGCTCATGGATAGGAAGACTCAACACTGAAAAATGTGAGTTGCACCCAACGTGATCTACAGATACAATGCAATCCCAATCCAAATTCCAAAAGCATTTTTTAATGAGATGGAGAAACAAATCACCAACTTCATATGGAAACAAAAGAGGCCCTAGATAAGTAAAGCATTACTGAAGAAGAAGAACAAAGTAGAAGGCCTCACACTACCTGATTTTACTATTATACTGCCACGGTAGTCAAAACAGCCTGGTACTGGTACAACAACAGACATGTAGACCAATGGAACAGAATTGAGAACTCAGATGTAAATCCATCCACCTATAAGCAGCTTATATTTGACAAAGGCCCAAAGTCCATTAAATGGGGAAAAGACAGTCTCTTTAACAAATGGTGCTGGCATAACTGGATATCCAAGTGTAAAAAAATGAAACAGAACCCATACCTCACATCATACACAAAAACTAACTCAAAATGGATCAAAGACCTAAATATAAAATTTAAAACAATAAAGATCGTGGAAGAAAAAATGAGAACAATGCCAGGGGCCCTAATAAATGGCATAAATAGTATAGAAACCATAATTAACAAGGCACAAACACCAGAAGAGAAACTAGATAACTGGGAGCTCCTAAAAATCAAACACTTATGCTCATCAAAAGACTTCACCAAAAGAGTCAAAAGACAACCTACAGACTGGGAAAAAAATTTTGGCTATCACAAATCAGATCAGCGTCTAATCTCTAAAATCTACAAGATACTGCAACACCTCAACAGCAAAAAGACAAATAATCCAATTTAAAAATGGGCAAAGGATACGAACAGACACTTCACCAAAGAAGACTTTCAGGCGACTAACAGACACATGAGGAAATGCTCACGCTCATTAGCCATTAGAGAAATGCAGATCAACATGACCATGAGATATCATCTCACCCCACAAGGCTAGCATTAATCCAAAAAACACAAAATAATAAATGCTGGAGAGGTTGTGGAGAGACTGGAACACTTATACACTGTTGGTGGGAATGTAAAACGGTACAACCACTTTGGAAAACGATATGGCACTTCCTTAAAAAGCTAGAAATAGAAATACCATACCATCCAGCAATCCTGCTCCTTGGAATATACCCAAGACAAGTAAGAGCCATCACACAAATAGACATATGCACACCCATGTTCATTGCAGCACTATTCACAATAGCAAAAAGATTGAAACAACCTAGGTGCCCATCAGCAGACGAATGGATAAACAAATTATGGCCCATATGCACAACGGGATACTACACAACAATAAAAAACAATGATGAATCTGCGAAACATCTTATAACATGAATGAATCTGGAGGGCATTATGCTGAGTGAATTTAGTCAGTTACAGAAGGACAAATATTGTATGAGACCACTATTGTAAGAACTCAAGAAAAGGTTTAAATACAGAAAAAAGCATTCTTTGATGGTTATGAGGGTGGGGAAGGAGGGAGGGGGAAATCACTAACTAGATAGTAGACAAGGGTCAATTTCCGTGAAGGGAAGGACAACACATGATACGGGGAAAGTTAGCACAACTGGACCAAAGCAAAAGCTAAGAAGTTTCCTGGACACATCCAAATACTTTGAGGGGCAGAGTAGCTGGGGCTGGAGCCTGGGGGCCATAGTTTCAGGGAACATCTAGGTCAATTGGCATAACATAGTTTATAAAGAAAATGTTCTACGTCCCACTTTGGTGAGTAGCATCTGGGGTCTTAAAAGCTTGCGAGTGGCCATCTAAGATACATCTATTGGTCCCATCCCGCTCAGAGCAAAGGAGAATGAAGAAAACCAAAGACACAAGGAAAATACTAGCCCAAGGGACTAAAGGACCAACTGAACCAGAGACTCCACCAGCCTGAGACCAGACAAACAAGATAGTGCCCAGCTACCACCAATGACTGCCCTGACAGGGAACACAACAGAGAGTTCCAGACAGAGCAGGAGAAAAATGAAGAACAGAATTTAAATTCACGTAAAAAGACCTGACTTAATGATCTGACAGAGACTAGAGCAGCCCCTGAAACTATGGACCCCGGACACTCTGTTAACCCAGAACTGAGACCATTCCTGAAGCCCACTCTTCAAACAAAGATTAGACAGGCCTTTAGAAAAAAAAAATACACGTGAGGAACGTGCTTCTTAGTTCAATCAGATATAGGAGACCAACTGGGCCGCTTCTGTCCAAAAGCAGGATGAGAAGGCAGGAAGGGAAAGGAATTGGTTGAGTGGACACAGGGAACCCGGGTGGAAAGCGGGAGTGTGCTGTCACATTGTGGGGATTGCAACTAATGTCACGAAACAATATGTGTATAAATTTTTGAATGAGATATTAACTTGAGCTGTAAAGTTTCACCTAAAGCACAATAAAAAAAATAAAAAAGATCTGAAACTAATAATAATAATAATAATAATGAAGTATGCAATTAAATGGTTTTTAGTAGATTCACAGAGTTGTGCAATCATCACCACTATGTCATTTTAGAACATTTTCATCACCCGAAAAGGAAACCCAGTACACATTAGCGGTCACTCCCCATTTCCTTCCACCTCTCTAAGCCCTAGGCAACCAATAGTCTGCTTTCTGTTTCTATAGTTTCCCTATCCTAGACACTTCATATAAATGGAATCATACAATATGGTGTTTTGTTACAGGCTTCTTTCACTTATCATAATGTTTTCAAGGGTCATCCACGTTATAGCATGCATCAGAACTTCATTTCTCTTTATGACTGAATAGTGTTATATTGTAGGGATATACCACATTTATTTATCCATTAATTAGTTGATGGACATTTAGATTGTTTCCATATTTTGGTTATTATGAATAATGCTTGTTTGAACATTCATGTACAAAGTTTTGTGAGGACGTGTTTTCATTTCTCTTGGGTAGATACCTCAGAGTGGAATTACTGGGTCATATGCTAACCCTATGATCAACATTTGAAGAACTGCCAAAGTGTTTTCCAAAGTGGCTGCACCATTATACATTAGCAACAGCAACGGATGAGGGTTCCACTTTCTCCACATCCTTGTTATTTTCCATTTTTCTGATAATAGCCATCGTAATGGGTATGAATTGGCATCTCATTGTAGTTTAGACTTCCCTGATGGCTAATGATGTTGAACATCTTTTCATAAGTTTATTGGCCATTTATCTTCTTTGGAGAAATGTCTATTCAGATCCTTTGCCCATTTTTTTAATTGAGTTACTTGTCTTTTTATTATTGAGCTATAAGAGTTCTTTATACATTCTAGGTACAAGTCCCTTATCAGATATTTGATTTACAAATATTTTCTCCCATTGTGTGGAATTTTTTTTTCATTTTCTTATTGGTGTCCTCTGAAGCACAAAAGTTTTAAATTCTGATGAGTCCAATTTATCTATTCTTTTCCTTTGGTTGCTTATGTTTTTGGTGTCGTCTCTAAGAAATCATTGCCTAATCCCAAGATTTGGTCACCAGGCTTACCCTTGTTTTCTTCTAAGAATTTTATGGTTTTAGCTGTTACATTTAGCTCTTTAATCTATTCTTGAGTTAAATTTTGTGTGTGGTGTGTGGTAGGGGTCCAACTTCATTCTTTTGCATGTGAATATCCAGTTGTCCCAGCACCATTTATTTTAAAGACTATTCCTTCCCCCATTAGATTGTCTCTGCACCCTTGTTGAAATCAATTGAGTATAACTGAGAGGGTTTATTTCTGTACTCTCAAATCTATTCCGTTGATTTATATGTCTATCCTTATGCCAGGACCACACTATCTTGATTAATGTAGCTTTATAGTAAGTTTTGAAATTGGTAAGTGTCAGTCCTCCATCTTTGTTCTTTTTTAAGATTGTTTTGGCTACTCTGGGTCCTTTGAATTTCCATATGAATTTTAGGATCAACTTTTTCAGTTTCTGAAAAGAAAAAAAAGGTAGCAGGGATTTTGATAGGGATTGCACAGAACCTATAGAACAGTTTGGGGAATATTGCCATCTTAACAATATTAAGTCTTCCAATCCATTAACATGGGTGTCTTTCCATTTATTTAGGTCTTCTTTAATTTCTTTCAGTAACATTTTATAGTTTTCAGTGTACAAATCTTGCGCTTCTTTTGTTAAATTTATTTCTAATTGTTTTATTATTTTTGATACTATTATAAATGGAATTGTTTTCCTAATTTTATTTTGAATTGTTCATTGCAAGTGTACAGAAATACAATTAAGTTTTGTATATTGATTTTCTATCCTGCAACTTTGCTGAACATGTTTATTAGTTCAAAAAGTTTTTTAGTGGATTTCTTAGGATTTTCTATATCCAAGATCATGTCATCTGTGAATAGAGATACTTCTTTTTCTCTCTTTCCAATCTAGAATCATTTTGTTTCATTTTCTTGCTTAATTGCCCTGGTAGAATAATATCTAGTACAATACTGACAATGTTGAATAGAAGTGATGAAAGTGGACATCCTTATTGTGTGTCATTCTGATCTTAGGGGCAAAGTATTCAGTCTTTCACTGTTAAGTATGGTGAGATCTGTGAGTTTTTTATAGATGCCCTTTATCTGGTTGAAGAAATATCCTTCTATCCCTAGTTTATTTAACTTTTTCATCATAAAGGGTATCGAATTTTGTCAAATGATTTTCAGATCTTAAACTAGTCTTGCAACCCTAGGATAAATTTCACTTTGTCGTGGAATATAATCCATTTGATATGTTGTTTGATTTGATTTGTTAGTGTTTTGTTGAGGATTTTTTGTGTATGCATATTTATAATTAATACTGGTTTTCTTTTCTTATATCTTTGCCTGGTTTTTGGTATAAGAGTAATATAGGTCTCCTAGAATGAGTTGGGAAATGTTCCCTCTCCTATTTTTTGGATGAGTTCTTGAAGAATTTGTAGTAATTCTTCTTTAAATGTTTGGTAGAATTCAGCAGAGAAGCCAGTTGGGCCTTGGCTTTTCTTTGTGGGTAATTTTTTGATTACTAAGTCTATCCCTTTACTTGTTATAGGTCTGTTCAGATTTCCCATTTCTTCTTGAGTCAGTTTCTGTAGTTTGTGTATTTGTAGGAATTTTTCTATTTCATCTGAGTTATCTAATTTCCTGTATCTAGTTTCTTGTATTTCCTTATAATGCTTTTTATTTCTGTAAGGGTGGTAGTAACGTTTCCTTCTTCATTCTTGATTTTAGTAATTTTAGTCGTCTCTCTTTTTTTCTTGGTCAGTCTCACTAAAGATTTGTCAGCTTTGTTGCTCTTTTCAAAAAACCAACTTTTGGTTTCATTGATTTTCTCTATTTCATTTATTTCCACTCTAATCTTTATTATTTTCTTTCTTTTCCTTGTGTTGGGTTTAGTTTGCTCTTCTTTTTCTAGTTTGTTCTTAGACGTGTTCAGTTTGAGTTCCTTTTGAAAAGCCGAAGGGAGATGCCAAATAGGTAGTTGGTTACATGAGGCAGGACCTCAGAGGAAGGCTTTGGGCTGGAGGTGTAGATACGTAATATATTGGATATGGTTCTCAAAATTTTTTTTTACAGCCAGTGCAGAAATGCATTTCATATGGTCCTTTATTGTAGTGACGTTTGAAAAAAGTGGACGTCATAGCATTAAAAGTAAAATTCAGTGAAGGTGATTCTGCAACGGTGGCCATATACATATACAGGCTCCCAGTGGTTTAACTTGATTGAAGAATAGAACTTAGAGTAACTAGGAGAGTAGATGAACTAGATAACCCTTATCTAGGGTGTCTAACATGAAGCCTGTGGACCCAGTACTGCCTGCTTGACCTGGGGCTGGGGGAGGGATTATTTGTGCTTGCCTGAGATTTTTAGAGGAAATAGCTAACCTAATTTACTTAATGACTAACATTTACAGCACTTACAATGTGACAGTACTGTTCTAAGCATTTTACAAATATCAACATGTTTAATCCTCATGACAACCTTGAAGACCAAAGCAGAGTTGATGCCTCTGAATTGTGGTGTTGGCGAAGAATATTGAATATACTGTGGACTGCCAAAAGAACAAAGAAATCTGTCTTGGAAGAAGTACAACCAGAATGTTCCTTAGAAGCAAGGATGGCAAGACTTCGTCTCACATACTTTGGACATGTTGTCAGGAGAGATCAGTCCCTGGAGACGGACATCATGCTTGGTAAAGTAGGAGGTCAGCGAAAAAGAGCAAGACCCTCAAAGAGATGGATTGACACAGTGGCTGCAACAATGGGCTCAAGCATAACAACGATTGTGAGGATGGTGCAGAACCAGACAGTGTTTCGTTCTGTTGTATACAGGGTTACTATGAGTCAGTACCGACTCAACAGCACCTAACAACGACAACTACATAGATAATATTATTATCATTATCTGAATTTTACAGGGAAAGAATCTGAGGCACAAAGAGGTTAAGTATTTTGGCTAAGGTCACATAGCTGGCAAGAGCAATAGCTGAGATTTAAACCCAGGACATCTGACTCCAGAGTTCATACTTTTTGATGGCAACTCACATGAGTTAGTATGTTCTAAGCAGCTAAAGAAGCCCTGGTGGTGCAGTGGTTAAGAGCTTGGCTGCTAACCAAAAGGTCCACCAGCTGCTCCTTGGAAACCCTATGGGGCAGTTCTACTCTGTCTTATAGGGTCCCTATGAGTCAGAATCAACTCGATGACAACGGGTTTGGCTTTTGGTGTTTAAGCAGCTAAAAGGAAGGACTTTGAAAAGCTCTAAACATGGAAAAGTTCACTTGCTACGCATGGGATATCCTCGTTGAAAGGCAAACAAGATTTCAACAATGTATTTAAGCCAAGAAAAATTAGGTGGGCCCAGCTGTCATTGCCTCATGTCCTAGGAGACGCTGTGCGATGAACTCTTCAAGTCAGGTTCACCACATGATGTGATGGAGAAAGCAATAACATTTATGAATTTTCTCTGTACTCGTGTCTTTATGATCAGTTTATAAGCTATTTGTAAGTGATTGATACCAAGTGTGGAGATTTACTGAGATGTCATCTCCAAGTAAGGGCTTTTGGAATAAAAGAGCCCCCAAATCCAATTTGTTAGATCTCCAGTGATTCGCAAGATTGTATTTTCTTATGGATGTGACAAGACATCTGAGCGCATTGGACTGGAAACTGCAGGGAACAAACAAAAGCTCTGTTGATTTGTTCAAGGAAATGCAGCCTCCAGCTGGACATGTGGATTGGGCAGATGGTGACTGGAAACCACTCATTTTCTATGCTGAACTGTCCTGAGTTCAATGCATTCATAGATTTGGAAGAATGCTGTACTATATTTGGTGGAACATAAATCACAATTGTGCAAGGATCTTTTTCCCTGGGTGTGGGGGAGGGGTGCAGAGGGGAGTCTAGATCACAGGGTCCTGAGTACCCAGGACTGGAGGAAGGAGTCTGTCACCTGAGGCTGGACATGCCAGGAATCTGCAAGCCAGGAAGATCAGAGCATAACAGCAGATTCAGAGCTAGCCTCCAGGCCTAAGCCATTCTTGGCAGGTGCCAGGGAAGTTAACCGTGCTGTCTTTCATGGAGCAGCCTTGATATGGTGCGGAGAGCCCAGTTGTGTTTAAGGCACAGTGACGGGATGGTCAGGAGAGAGTCATATATTTTTTGTTTGTTTTAATATAATAGCTCTATTGAGTTATAATTCACATACTACACAATTCACCTAGTTCGTGGGTTTTGATGAGTTTGAACAGTGCTTTATTTTCATAAACACAAGACAGTTTTAAAGATATTTTCATGATTGCCTTGGGAGTACAGACCCTAGGTTGGCATTTTTTGTTTATTTATACTCTGTGAACAAATTATCAAACACACTACCAGTGTGTTTCCACTTTTTCAACTCAGTGAACTGGATCCACCAAGAAGCAGGCCTTCCCTAGAATTTTGCAGGTGAAAACTATTGCAACCTCTCAGGCTGGAAGGCCAAGCCCTAGATAAGATTAGGGACTCCCTGCTGCAACTGAAAGCCTGTTCCCTTTCTTAAAACTGCCAAAATGGAAGCTCCCATCAGGAGACTGTCTCTGGAGTCAGCATGAGACAGGCCCAGGCTGAACAGCTCTTGCTGCCCCAGTTCATTTTGTTAAATGTCAGTGTTCTGCTGTTATTATTGAATCAATCAAAATTGATCAGTGACCAACAGTAGGCCTATAAGTGTGCACTTTTGAGTGAGTTAAGTTGATTAAACTGTTTTTGGATGCTTTTGTATTACTGTACCCACAATCCATATTGTTGAATAGCCAACAAGCCATGTTTCACCATAATTATCAATTTATGTGGCCTGTACACATCTGAATCTTTAATTATGTGGCCTATAATGAAAAAAACGTGGGCGCCCTGCCTTAAACAAACTCCTAAAATTTCAGTTCTCTTGGCTAGATTTGTAATTGGAATTACATGGCAGGTCACTCAAAGCTGAATCTCTGACAAGGGTTTAGAGAGCTAGTATTCTATCTCCATTGTTATTGAGGGCTAATCCATTTATTTTGGAAACCAATAGAAGAGGTGGTTGGGAGATAGACTGTATGAAATTTGAGAAGCTTAACTTCTGGTCTTACCTAAATGGAAGGTCATGAAGCTCTTTGCGTGAAGCTCCTTCCAGATCTTTCTCCGGAAGCAGCTTGGGCTCTTTGCCAACATACCAGAAAGTGTTCCATTGAGTCCCTGAGCTCCATAATATGGAGTATGACATTAACCAGTCTCCTGCTATGCTCAGAAAAACCTTAATACTATCCTAGCATGTTCAAGAATGAAGGTTTTAGTAGCTAAAGTGAAACGAAGAAATGATGAAGTAAAAGAGCTGAACAGAAGATTTCAAAGGGCAGCTCTAGAAGTAAAGTATTATAATGACGTGCAAAGACCTGGAGATAGAAAACCAAAAGGGAAGAACATGTTTGGCATTTCTCAAGATGAAAGAACTTAAGAAAAAAATTCAAGCCTCGAGTTGCAATATTGAAGGATTCTACGAGGAAAATATTAAACGACACAGGAAGCATCAAAAGAAGATGGAAGGAATACACCGAGTCACTATACCAAAAAGAATTGGTCGATGTTCAACCATTTCAGTAGGTAGCATATGATCAGGAACCAATGGTACTGAAGGAAGAAGTTCAAGCTGCACTGAAGGCATTGGTGAAAAACAAGGCTCCAGGAAATGACAGAATACCAATTGAGATGTTTCAACAAACTAATGCAGTGCTGAAAGTGTTCACTCGTCTATGCCAAGAAATATGGAAAACAGCTATGTGGCCAACCTACTGGAAGAGATTCATATTTATTTTATTCCCAAGAAAGGTGATCCAACCGAACGCGGAAATTATCAAACAACATTATTAATCTCACACACAAGTAAAATTTTGCTGAAGATCATTGAGAAGTGGCTGTAGCAGTATATCGACAGGGAACTGCCAGAAATTTAGCTGGATTCAGAAGAGGATGTGGAACGAGGGATATCATTGCTGATGTCAGACAGATCCTGGCTGAAAGCAGAGAATACCGGAAAGATGTTTATCTGTGTTTTATTGACTATGCAAAGGCATTCAACTGTGTGGATCATAACACGCTATGGATAACATTGCCAAGAATGGGAATTCCAGGACACTTAATTGTGCTCATGAGGAACCTGTACGTAGAACAAGAGGCAGTCGTTTAAACAGAATAAGGGGATACTGCGTGGTTTAATGTCAGGAAAGGTGTGCGTCAGGGTTGTATCCTTTCACCATACGTATTCAATCTGTATGCTGAGCAAATAATCCGAGAAGGTGGACTATATGTAAAAGAACTCGGCATCAGGATTAGAGGAAGACTCATTAACAACCTGCATATGCAGATGTCACAACCTTGCTTGCTGAAAGCGAAGAGGACTTGAAGCACTTACTGATGAAGATCAAAGATCTCAGCCTTCAGTATGTATTACACCTCAACATAAAGAAAACAAAAATCCTCACAACTGGACCAATAAGCGACGTCATGTTAAATGGTGAAAAGATTGACGTTGTCAAGGATTTCATTTTACTTGCATCCACAATCAACGTCCATGGAAGCAGCAGTCTAGAAATCAGACGACGTATTGCATTGGGCAAATCTGCTGCAAAAGACCTCTTTAAAGTGTTGAAAAGCAAAGATGTCACCTTGAAGACTAAGGTGCGCCTGACCCAAGCCATGATGTTTTCAATCGCCTCATATGCATGCGAAACCTACACGATGAATAAGGAAGACCGAAGAAAAATTGACACCTTTGAATTGTGGTGTTGACGAAGAATATTGACTATACCATGAACTGCCAAAAGAACGAACAAATCTGTCTCGGAAGAAGTACAACCAGGATGCTTCTTAGAAGCAAGGATGGCAAGACTTCATCTCTCATACTTTGGACATGTTATCAGGAGGGACCAGTCCCTGGAGAAGGACATCACGCTTGGTAAAGTAGAAGGTCAGTGAAAAAAAGGAAGACCCTCAACGAGATGGATTGACACGGTGGCTGCAACAAGGGGCTCAAGCATAACGATTGTGAGGATGGCGCAGGACCAGGCAGTGTTTCGTTCTGTTTTAGATAGGGTTGCTATGAGTCGAACGGACTCGATGGCACCTAACAACAAAAACATCTCAGTACAGCGAAGGCCACATAGGATCCCTTTGAGGAGTGGGGGTAGGGCATACTGCATGAAAGCAAGCTTAGATAAAGGGTGTTTGTCCTGTCTGAAAAGATCCCATATGCACTTGAAGCAAGGGAGTTTCTGCTTTACTTACTTTAGAGGACTCTTCAGAGGCCCCATGTCCCAAGTCTCTCCAGGAGAAGCTGAAGGTTCTTAGTTCTGGAACCTTCCCCCCACCCACCAACACAGGCATCCATGCTCACCCTTTGTTTTTTCACCCTAGCTCAAACTAATGAACTTACACCATTGAAATCCACCACCGTCCCTTTGTTGACTATCTGGTATTTCTCAACCCATTTCTGGTTACTTGTATTTTATTTTTAGATTCCATTTTGATAATTTAATCACTTCTTTTGCCTATTTTACCCAACCAACTCCTATTGCCATTCAGGCCTCAGCTTAACTATCACCACCTCTGGAAAGACTTCCTTGATCTGAATTAGGTACCCATGCTCGAGGCTCCCAGAGCGTCACATTCTCTTCATCACTCTGTATTGTAATAGCCTGCATGTGTCGCTCCCACCAACTGTAAGTTCCATAAAAGAACTTGTTTACTGCTACATCCCAAACGTCATGTACAGTGCCCAGCATATAGATAGAAGGTGTTCTGCAAACCTTTATTGAACAAATTCATTCCACTGGCTTGACTTACCTTGTTAAGCCCTAGCTATATCCTTGACTGGAAACTCTGGTGGTGTAGTGGTTAAGAGCTATGGCTGCTAACCAAAAGGTCAGCTGTTCAAATCTACCAGGTGCTCCTTGGAAACTCTACAGGGCAGTTCTACTTTGTCTTATAGGGTCGCTATGTGTCAGAATCGACTCGATAGCAACGGGGTATATTGTTGACTTGGTCCCTCAGCTGGAGATTGATGCTACAGAATATCTGATTTTAAGTAGCATGACTTCCCTATGAGTCTATTTGGTTGAATTAGCTGAAAGTCAGTATGCCCCCAGGTAACTGAAGTAAT
This sequence comes from Dugong dugon, assembly GCA_030035585.1. Taxonomy (NCBI): domain Eukaryota; kingdom Metazoa; phylum Chordata; class Mammalia; order Sirenia; family Dugongidae; genus Dugong; species Dugong dugon. The sequence goes on from CM057483.1 coordinate 35,892,559, forward strand.
TGAACCTGCTTTATAAGGTTATTTAATATTGACCAATTGAATTACGGAAAATATATGCCAAAGTCAATGGCTATAATTTTATCCTAATTAAAGTGGAATCATTACTTCTAGCAGGAGCAAAATACCAGGACTAATTTTCTTTTGAGGTACCTCTTGGCAGATGATGCTAAAACCATGTCACCAGCATACTGAATGTCTCTGAGTGCCTGTTTGCCATGGCAGGGAGAACATCTCTCCAGGTGATAGAAAAGCAGATTCAAATCATTGGAGCAGAAATTTTAAAAGAAGGGGCACCCTCCATCTAAGATACTCCACTGATCCCACCACTTCGGGAGCAAGGGAGATTGAAGGAAACTAAAGATACAAGGGAAAGATTAGTCCAAAGGACTAACGGACCACAACTACCATGACCTCCACCAGACTGAGTTCAGCACAACTAGATGGTGCCCGACTACCACCACTGACTGCTCTGACAGGGATCACAATAGAGGGTCCCAGACAGAGCTGGAGAAAAATGTAGAACAAAATTCTAACTCACAAAAAAAGACCAGACTTACTGGTCTGACAGAGACTGTAGAAACCCCGAGAGTATGGCCCCCAGACACCCTTTTAGCTCAATAATGAAGTCACTCTCGAGCTTCACCCTTCAGCCAAAGATTAGACAGCCCCATAAAACAAAATGAGACTAATGGGGCACAGCAGTCCAGGGACAAGGATAAGAAGGCAAGAGGGGACAGGAAAGCTGGTAATAGGGAACCCAAGGTTGAGAAGGGACAGTGTTGACATGTTCTGGTGTTGGTAACCATTGTCATAAAACAATATGTGTACTAACTGTTTAATGAGAAACTATTTGTTCTGTAAACCTTCATCTAAAGAACAATAAAAATAAATAAATGAATAAATAAATAAAAGAAGAGGCACACATTTTGCAAATGTTTTCTGTCCAACTATGATATTTGAAATAGTTATCCGAAAAGATGAGGTTAGGGTTGTTACCTGGCTACCAAGAGACCTCACAGAATGACAGTACCTTGGTGAATTTACTAAGATCCATCGTCTGTTCTTCATCTTTGCAACTGAAAACACCTCAGCCTTAGGAAAGCTGATCCATGTTAGCCAAATTCACATTATTCAAAGCAGAACGTCGATTTAGTAATTTACAATGAAAAGGAGAACACCAAGGGCCAAAATCATAAAGGGAAATATTGGTAGATTTGACTGTGTAAATATGTTTTTTAATTTTTGGTGAAAATATATATAACAAAACATACACCAATTCAACATTTTCTATATGTACAGTTCAATGACATTGGTTATATTCTTTGCATTGTGTCACCATTCTCATTATCTCTACCCATATTTTTTCGTCACCATTGACTTAGACTTTGTGTCCTCTAAACTTCTCTTCTGTGTTTTAGAGTTACTGTTATCAAATTCGAGCCTTGGCGGCGCAGTGTTTAAGAGCTACAGTTTCTAACCACAAGGTTGGCAGTTTGAATCCACCACCCGCTCCTTGGAAACCTTATGGGGCAGTTCTACTCTGTTCTATAGGGTCGCTGTGAGTCAGGTTCCTCATGAGCACAAGTAATGATATCCCTTGCTCCATGTCCTCTTCTGAATTCGGCCTGAATTTCTGGCAGTTCCCTGTTGATGCACTGCTGCAACCGTTTTTGAATGATTTTCAGCAAAATTTTACTTGCATGTGATATTACTGATATTGTTCGATAATTTCTGAATTCCTTTGGATCACCTTTCTTTGGAATGGCTATCCGTAAGGTTTTCACTGGCCACCCTTTTTTGGAAGTAGATTGCCAGGTCCTTCTTTCTAGTCTGTCTTAGTCTGGGAGCTCCACTGAAACCTGTCCACCATGGGTGACCCTGTTGGTATTTGAAATACCAGTGACATAGCTTCCAGCATCACAGCAACATGCAAGCCACCACAGTGTGACAAACTGACAGACAAGTGGTGGTATATATACATACATACATATATATATATTCTCTCCAGTTAGACAGTAAGTTCCTTGAGGAACTTATATTTCTTCATATCTCCCACAGTGCCTAGTGTGGTTCCCTAGATATAGTAGGTGCTCAATACATTTTACATACTTGTACATCTAGATTAACTCTGTGACTCTGAAGAGACTACTGAGGACTAATGTTGGCAAACGAGAATTGTGTGAAGAAATACAGAATTGTATCATTTGTCTAAGTCCGTGTGTACAAACCAGGGTATAAGAATATCTAGTATATCATGATGTAGAGGGTAAATCCAGCCTTCCCTTGAGTTCTGGCTCTTGCCCAGTGTACAAAGCCAGCCTGGGACTATGGCAGTCGCCTCCTAACTGGTCTTCCTGTCTCAAGTCTTGCCTTCATTCAGTTAGTTCTTCATGTGGTGACTTAAGTGATCTGTGTAAACACGGGTCTCACTGTGTCTTGCCACTGCTCAATAAACCATTCATGCAGTGGTTCTCCAGCTTTGATATGCCTCAGTACCTGGAGAACTTGGTAAACCAAAACCAGTCACTGTTGAGTCGACCCCAACTCATGGGACCCCACGTGTATCAGAGTAGAACTGTGCTCCATAGGATTTTCAATGGCTGATTTTTTGGAAGTAGATGGCCAGGCCTTTCTTCCAAGGTGCCTCTGGGTGGACTTGAACCTCCAACCTTCCAGTTAAACAATCGCACCACCCAAGGACTCTGGAAAGCTTGTTGCAAACCCACATTTCTTTTCCAATACAGAGATTCTGATTCGGCAGGCCGAAGGTGGGGTCTAGGCCTTTGCATCTGTAAGAAGTACTACAGGTGATTCTGATGCAGCTGGTTCAAGCACCACCCATTAAGAAACAGGACCTCAAAGGCTCTTTAATCCTCATAGGTCGGACCTTCAGCATCCTTAGCATGGCACCAAACCAAACCAAAACCAAACCCGTTGCCATCAAGTCAGTTCCGACCCTCTAGAACAGAGTAGAACTGCCCCATAAGATTTCCAAGGCTGTTATCTTTAAGGAAGCAGACTGCCACATCTTTCTCCTGCAGAGCAGCTAACCTTTCCATTAGCAGCCAAGCACTTAAACCACTGCACTATCAGGGCTCCTTTGGCATGGCACACAAGGCCCTTAATGGGTGGCTCCTTTTAATACTGAGTCTATTCCCTCCTTGCCACTCCACTCCCATGCCACTTCCACCATTATTTATGACCTGAATTACAACACCAGTGTCTGAACTCCAGAATCCTAACTGCTTTAATCTCCCCCATTCCAATCCTTTTCCCAAGCTGGAGCCAGAGTGACCTTTCAAAATTGCAAATCTATTCATGTCACTCCCCTGCTCAAAACTCTTCAGTCACACCTCCCCATATAAGGGACAGTTCCTCCAACTGGTCCAGGTGGCACAGCATCCATCAAGATGTCATGGTGCTCTTCCAGAACGCCATGGGACAACTGATACATTAAACTGCACCATATGAAATAAAATCAGAACACTTGCGCCAGCAGAAAATATGGCCACATTTCGTGTGTGCAATATAAAATCATAGCCACAAGCACAGGTGTCCATGAAAAAATAAACTGTTGAATTAAGCATGGTCAGTACTGGGATTGTCTGTTTAATATTCTTTTGCTTCTTGTTCATTCATTTTGTTGCTTGCTAGCAGATAAGTAGGAACATCTGTCAAAGATTTAGGAAAATTTCATGGTTAAAAAAGGTTAAAATAGAGAAATTTCTACCTGTTAACTGATTTTTTTTCCAAAATGGGGGGGGGGGGACAAAAAAACCAAACCTGTTGCCGTCGAGTTGATTCCGACTCATAGCGACCTTATAGGACAGAGTAGAAGTGCCCCATAGGGTTTCCAAGAAGACTGATTTTTCAATATTTGAAGCAGGCTCATTTGTCCAACTAAAAGGACACCACCAGGCTGGATGCTTCTTGGGGACAGACACCATAAGCATCCTATTTGCTGCTGGGCATAGTCCCAGGCATTGAGTAGGCATTGTCCCTAGAGAGCACTGCTTGACAATGCCTTTGGCATGATCAACCTGACACTTCCAGATCTGGCCCCATCTTATCTTCCAGACTCATTTACAGCCACTGTCCCCTCTCCCACCACTTCCTCTGGCCATGCAGAAGGACTTGGAATTCTCTAAATGTTCTCTGCCCTTTCTTGCCTCTGTGCTTTTATGCATGCTATTGTCTCTATTGTCGTCTCCTTGACTGCCAAATAAACAACTACTCATTCTTCAGGACTCAATCCAAATGACCCTTCTTTGAGATGCCTTCCTTCACCTTTCTGGGTCTGGAACCCCCAGGGCCTTGCTCCTAACTGACCATACCACTTACTACATTACTCATTGGTTGCGGAGTTATCTAGCAACTGGCCTGGGAGCTTCCTGAGTTAGTATTTGGAGTTCTTGTTACCCATTCTTTCTTGAGTCTTCTGGCACTTTACCAGAAGAGTTGACATGCAGTGGGGGCTCAAAGAATATTTTTAAAATGAATAAGTGGAATTGCGAAGGAGGCCAAGCTTATCTTTAGAATCCTTCCAGCTCCCTGCTGCGGTCCCCTTTCCTCCATTTTTGGCAACCCTAGGCATATCCTCATGCTGCCCATTGTAGAAATCCACTGGGATCTACCATTATTGGCAACAGCCCAGACTTGAAACTTAGGAATCCCTGGGTGGTTCAATTGGTCAAGCGCTCAGTGGTTCAAATACACCCAGAGACTCCTTGGAAGAAAGGCCTGGCAGTCTGCTTCTGGGGTTGCCATGAGTTAGAACTAAATGGCAACTGGTTTTTTCATCTTCTTCTTTTTTCTTTTTTAATCCTACCAAAGATTACAAGTCCTGTGTCCTATACCACCAGGGCTAGATTTTCAGATAAACCAGAGGTTGTCAGACTTTAGCATGCATCAGAATCTTCTAGAAGGCTTGTTAAAGGATTGTTGGGGTGCAGTCTTAGAAGTTCTGATTTAGTAGATCTATGATGGGGTATGAGAAATCACATTTCTAATGACTTCCCAGGTGATGGTGCTGCTACTGGACAAAAGAGCACATTTTGAGAACCACTGGAATAAAATAATGTAAAACCAGAGGAATCCTTAGTTCATCTTAACCTAGCCCCTTAACTGAGCTTCTGATTGTATTGGCACTGTCTGGATTCAGTCAATCCCAGATCATTTGCTTTCTGCTTTGCCTCCTCCTCCAACTTTCTGATCTTACTTTTCAGATTGTTCTCCGGGCTTCTCCACTTTAGACCAGCTCTACGGTTCTTCTCTTTCTCCTTTCATAAAGCCACTGTCTCAGGACAAAGCCCTTACCTGAGCTCTTAACACCATTTCACTGCCCGGTTCCCCCTCTCTATTAACCACCCCCTGCCCCGCCTCCAATCTTAGCCTCCCTTCCCCCAACCCCCAACAGTCAGAATGACCTTTCTAAAGCCTGGCTCCAGTTAATTTGGTCCCACTCTTTTTTTTTTGGGTCTTATCTATCAGGGTAGCCATTTCCCCTCCCTGGGGAGTCTGGTTCCATAAACACATATTAGCATGCTATGACGGTCACCTGCTGGCCCTGGGAAGTTGCTGCTTGTTCCAGTTTCCTTAAACACAGTGGAAACATTGAAAATGCCACATTTACATGCTTCAGTTCATTCATTCACTCAACAAACATTGAGCACCTGCCAGACACTATGCTGGGCCCAGAGGACCCTGCTGGGGACACACTGAACATATGCGTCCATGGCCGTGCTGGAGAGTCCACAATGCCTCTTCGTGAAGGAATCTTTTCATCCCAGTGGGAAGAAAACCCACCAACTGATCACTCACTCGCTCTCTCGCCCCCTCAGCCCTCCTGTCTCCCCTGGGCCTGGGCCAACTCAGCAGTGTTAGGGGCAGGTGATTCAGGACCAAAGACTGGGAGTCATGAATCTCTTTCCTGTCCCTGAAACTAGCGTAAAAACTCACACCTCTTCAGTTACTGGCCCAGTTGTACTTAATGTGGTAAGGTATGTAAAGGCCTGAGCAGTGAGCTAAATACACACACACACACACACACCGACACACACATTGACACATACACACTGATAAACATACTGACATACACACACTGACACACACATCAACACACAATAATGACACACACCTTTCCATATATACCAACACACATACGAACATACACCAAAAATACACACCAACACATACACACAGACATACACGCACAGACACTGACACACACAAACATGGACACAAACTGACATGCACTGACACACACTCACACTGGCAGACACAAACACACACCAACAAATACAAACATATACCAATAAATACATGCCAACACACAGAGACACGCACTGGCAAACACACACTCACACTGACACATACAAATACACACCTACTCACACATCAACACCAACACACACACCACAGAAGCTCCGGAAGTCCAGGCCCCAGGAGGGGCTTGCAGCCTCATGCAGCAGGTCTTGGAAGGACCAAAGGGCCGGAGAAGACTTAAATTTCACACTTGCTCCTAGTGTGCGAGGTGCAGCGTTCTGGCAGAGGAGGCCTCAGAGGTCCTGGGGGCGGGCGGGCCGGAGTGGGGCACACACACAGAGCCGGCACCAAGGATTCCAATCTAAGGTGCCGCCTGCGCGGGCCGATTGTCTGGAGCTTGGACAGCTGGGAGCGCTAAGGCGGGAGGTGCAGTGCGCTCTGAGTCGGGAGACCCAGGAGACCCCGAAGCCTGTCAGCCCTGTTCTGCTCCGCCCTGCGTGCGGTTGCAGCGCTGAACTCTGGCTTCCAAATCCACCCCGACACAAGCCCAGATCAGAGTTAGTGGCCTCGGGCCCTTTTGCCAGGGAAGATCTGTCTCCCCCAAGACACCCAGCCTGGAAGCGGCCAGTCACCTCTGACTCCCCGCCCCCATCCGCTTGGGGCCCAAGCCTTACAGCGATTCCTCAAACACCGCCCTGATCACGTTTGTCACTGCCACCCCTATCCAGGGCCCTATGCCTACCCCAGGCCTTGCCCCAGAGCCCCAGCGGACCTTGCAGGCTCCAGCCACCCCTCTTCCCTGCCGCCACCGTCTGCCCTGAGGGTCTGCGCCGTCGGTTACACAGAACTCCCCTGTACTGGCCCCTGATTGCTCCAGGCTTTGGGCCTCTCCTGGGTCTCCAGCACGAAGACGCCCGCACAGTGGGCACCCCTTGAATATCTGGCTATTCATGACTCTCCCTACTGATACTCCCGTCACTGTGTCTGCTCTCTTCTGTCCTTCCCCCCTCCCTCCTCCCCACACACACACTGAATCCCCTTTCCCCCTCCTCTTCAATTCCATTCAGGAAATACTCATTAATTGGGCCTAGGCACTGGGCTAGGCACTGGGAATGCATTTTTCAGAGTCCTTGTTTGCAGGGCGGATGTGGCACATAAAGAGCTCCCTGAAAGAGTGCGGGAAGTACTGTCCTGGCCAGTGGAACCAAGTGCCAGGGAAGAGCTTCACGTAGCCACCCCGTTTCTTTGCCGCCCCTCGTTCTCCTAGGCTGGAGCCTCTGGGCTCAAATCCTCTCCCTGGTTGCCGCTTTTCTTCTTTCCTCCCTCGGCTTGCTGCCGTCGTGGGCCTCTGCGGAGTCACCTCCCGCCCCCTATCCAGGTCCCCATCGCAGACTCAGGTAGCCCTCACGAGCCTGGGTCCTCCCACAAACCCAGGTCCCTCTCCAAAACCAGGGAGCCTGCCCCTCCTCGCTGTCCTTTTGGGGAGTGGAGTGTCCCGCCCGCCGGGGCCTCGGCGCGCCAAATCTGCCTGGTTCGCCAATCACAGGAAGAGAGCCAGGGGTCATTCCCGGGAGAGACCAGAGGGCGCCGGGGCTGGAAAAGGGCCTAGAAGAGAGAGGACTCGTGGTGGTGGACAAGGAGGAACAGGAACGCAGGAGGGCACAGCCCTGCCTTTGGCGGTTATCCCCTCCCCGCAAGCCCCACCACCTCGGCAGGCCACCTCGTCTGTCCAGAGCTGGCGAAGGGTTCAGAGAGAATCAGGGCGCGGGACGAAGCACCTGGCGGCCGCGCGGTCCCGCCATCCCCATCCGCCTCGCCAGCCCGGCGTCCTTCTTGCCCAGCCCTCCTCTGGACTCCCCGCGGCCCCAGCACTTGGGAGGGGTAGGTCCTCAGAGCCTCGGCTCCCACGCTGAGCGTCTAGAGCTGGATGGCGAAGAGGGGGCGTGGGGTCCCTCTGGATTGAAGACTCTAAGGTA